>LR732083.1:3232217-4432217 GCA_902506015.1 Armillaria ostoyae
CAGACCTCGAACAGAGCAACAGCGAAAGCGGTGTTTGCTAGCCATCCAAAATTCCAGAAGGCAGAGGTAGCCGTCGCATAGATGACAAAACCCCAACAAGCTGGGACGACGAGCCAGACGGGGCCAACGGCGCCGAAGAGGACGAGGTAGAAGGTCCAGTCACGAGAGCGGTGCTGGTGGACGACCTCTGAGATATCGTGAGCCATTCTAAGGGGGTCGTTGAGGGTCGTGAAAAACGAACGAGTTGGTCGGAATGTTAGGTCTATAAGTAAAGCCAGGGAACGGACCCAGGTTTTCACCCCAAGAGATTTATATAAATTATAGTACAAACTCTGATTTTCATGTGATTCTCTCTGATAGATTGCTGCCACACATCACGTGGCATATTTGTTTTCGGATACGGTCTCATCCGACCACACCTTCACCTCTACCACCTTCATCGACGTCTGCGATGTTCCGCAACGCGATTGCGGCCTCTGCACGCCCTGCCATTTCTCGCGTACGTTTGTACTATCTTTCCACTGCATTGGGCCTCATATTCATGTCAGAGAACTGCCACGACACTCTCGGCTGGCTTCCCAAAAGTAACGCAAAGAGTATATTAACCTTGTCATCTTCTGTTCGCCTACCACTGACAGCGTTTCCCAGTCTCCGACGAAATACGGCGGCGTATATACCGTATGCTTTTCTTCATTTCCGTCGTCGTCGTGTCTGCCGACATATGAGCCGCTCAGGTTACACTTATACCCGGTGATGGTATTGGCCAGGAGATTACCGACTCTGTGAAGGAAATTTTCGAGCATGTCAACGCTCCTATTGAATGGGAACAATATGATGTCTCTGGCATGTCTTCGTCCGGCGAAGCTCTCTTCAAGCAGGCCATGGAGAGTCTGAAGAGGAACAGAGTGGGTTTGAAGGGTTCGTTTCTTTTCTCTTCCGGTTGGCCGCGCTTACTATGTATCTCCCTTCAGGTATCCTTTTTACCCCCATCTCTCAATCCGGCCACATCTCTTGGAATGTAGCTATGCGCCAGCAACTGGACATTTATGCCTCCGTTGTCCTTTGCAAGTCCCTACCAGGATTCCCTACCCGTCATTCCAATGTTGATTTCGCTATCATCCGAGAGAATACGGAGGGTGAGTATTCCGGCTTGGAGCACCAAAGTTATCCCGGTGTGGTTGAGAGCTTAAAGGTCTCCACCCGTGCCAAGGCGGAACGCATCTCGCGTTTTGCCTTTGACTTTGCCCTCAAGAACAATAGAAAGGTATCCCTTGTTTGGTTCAGAACTGGTCATATAATCTTACAACAATGCAGAAAGTCACTTGTGTGCATAAAGCTAACATCATGAAACTCGGTGATGGACTTTTCCTCAACACGTTCCGACGCGTCGCGGAGGACTACAAATCGTCTGGCATTGCATTTAATGACATGATCGTCGACAACACGTTAGCTTTCTTTCTTCTAATATATTGTCATGATACCATTATTGTGTGTAGTTCAATGCAACTTGTCGCCAAGCCCGGGCAGTTCGATGTCATGGTCATGCCAAACTTGTACGGTGCTATCGTCTCGAACATCGGCGCAGCCCTTGTTGGTGGCCCCGGCATTGTCCCAGGTTGCAATGTTGGAAGGGTCAGTGTATATTGCACAGGCCTGGGTCGAGATCGCTGATTGTATTGATAGGACTACGCACTATTTGAACCCGGATGCCGCCACGTTGCAAGTGATATCATGGGCACGAACAAGGCCAACCCTGCCGCTATGATCCTGAGTGCGACGATGATGTTGAGACACCTGGGGTTAGTATTGTCAATGAATTGCCATTTGGAGAATGCTAAAAATGCATGATACTGCTAGACTCGACTCTATTGCCAACAACATTGCAAGCGCGACCTTCGGTGTCATTAATGATGGCAAAGTTCGAACCGTCGATATGGGAGGTACGCTACTTTCTTTCGATGTGAGACAAAAGATAGTAAACCTGTTTCAAGGATCTGCTACAACCTCGGAGTTCACTTCAGCGATTATCAAAAACCTTTGAACGGGCCGACATTTGGTCGTTTGAACATCGGATACGTCGTAGAATACATTACATCTAAGCCTACAAGGTCGATCCTACAATTTACCCACTTGTTTCCTAAGCCACTTGAGTTTTCATCTAGTCATCAGAACTCTTCGGTCGTTTGTGTGCTGGCCCGTTGCTTGATGATGCACATTCTTCAAACTGCACAACGTCAGATGATGATACTTCCTTCGATGTACCAGTTGCCTCCGCGGCTTTCACGGCTGGATTCCGTAGGTTTAGTATGGTTTCGCATTTAACCTCGGATCTCTCCCCCCACCCGTTTACCGAGGGTCGAAATTCGGTATACAGAGCCCAACCCTTGTTATTGAGTTCCTTCGGAGTGAAGCTTTCTGCTAGCAGTCGTAATGCCCCGATAATATGGGGCGTTGTTTGACGGAAGGATCGGGATATGTAGGAGAAGGGAGAACTGGGCTGAGCTGGTTTGCTGTTGAGCAGGGCGCGCCATTGATTGGACCGAGATTGATAGAGGGGACTGGGTAATTTTTATGAGTCCAGCTCCTGAGGTTAGGGAGGGACGTACATTCTAGCGTGATTGTCAGAAACATTCAAAAATTGATAGTACCCGGGCACGAACCTTCTGCCCATCAACTCGACGTAAGGTTGTGAGCCGCCTTTTATTGCATCTAAGCCCTTCTGTTTGCCGTCCTTGTATATTCCTAGTGATACCCCTTTGGAGAGAGCATTCATTTCGGTGTATACCGACGCTTTTTGGATCGCGGTCCTGGTAAATTAATGGAAGTCATTCACGGCCATCCTCGCGTGCAACGCACCGATACTCAGAGCCTCTTCTCTCCGAAACCCAAGTCGCTCAGCAACAATCATGGCCCACGCGGACATCAGAGGTGCGCGATTGATAACGGTGCTCTTCTTGATGAGGATCTGGGTACGATTGAATACGGTAGTAGGCTGTAGAGAGGAATTGCTGACTTCTGTATCCAAAACTTCGTTAAAATCCAAACTACCGTATTTCGCAGCTTCATCAGTGGGACCGTCCGGTAAGAATTCGTTGACGTCTTTAGCTTCGCGTTTCCGCTTCTTCTTAGTTGGTGTGGACTGATATGATAGATTAAGACCTCAGAAGGCTAAGGAGCATCGAGGCAGACCAGTTTTTCAACAGTAGTCATGGGCTGGTCACTAGGGCCGGCCTCTTGCTGTGAGTCAGAGTTGAACCCAGCCTTTCGGACAGCAGACAGGATATTCTTGCGGTCATCCTTGTCGTCAATACCACAAGCCTTGAGTTTGAGTTCAGTCAAGTCTGAAAGCTGGGCAGGAGTATTGAAGGTCTTGTATCTGTGTGAGCCCTATGAGTCAGTCCTGTGCCCAAACCTGGACTGAAGGCAGAGCCATACATTTTACCAGAAATTTGCATTGCCTTTTGCATGGACAGGCCGTGAGTAAGGACCTTGAGGTAATCGGGAAGGGGAATCTTGGAATTCGCCATGGAGGTGTTTAAATAAGAAGGATAGTTGACGACTGCCATGACGACACAGCTTGAACCGGAACCGTGACCGTGTTCGAATAATTTCCTGACGCCCTTCTTTTGCTCTCCATGTCACCCAAAAACGAAGACCAGGATGAATATGTCGACGGAGAAGATTATGATGAAGAAGACGAGGACGAGGACGATGACCCCGATACTTTCAGGATCGTTGAACCTCATCCTGAGCCCACGACGGAACTATTTACCACCAAGAAGCTGCACGGTGCGAGGAAATTACATTGTATGCATCTCTTTTACTGATGTATCGTCCAGAGTATATTCATGAAGGCAAGGTTGATCTGAATCCAACCTGGCAACGAGGTATGTGGACTACTACCATTGTAATACCGCCCTTGCCTCATGTTCGACAGATGTCGTATGGTCAGAAGCAAAACAAAGCCTATTGATAGACTCTATATTTCGAAACTTCTACATTCCGCCTGTAGTTTTTGCTGTAACCCTGGATGATGATGGGGAGGAAGTGCGAGTGTGCGTGGACGGCAAGCAAGTGAGCTCTCAAAATTCTCCACCTTTTGCATCATTCTGAGTATCAAGTTTAGCGTCTGACATCAATACAAAAGTTTATTGACGGCCAAGTAGGTGTTTTTTTTGCTTGTGATCAACGAACGCGTCTGAATGTTCGTACTCAGATACCATGTATGCCTAACGATCATACCCCGCCGCTCGTTGCTGAGTATAGTTAGGTAAGGACCCAAGGTCCAGGAAGAATTGGTGGTACACAACGTCGCAATCGACGAAGAGTACGCGCGCAGAGCTGCCCGAACAATTCAAGGAACTCTTCGCAAAGAAAGTGATGCCATGCGGTGAGTCGGACAATCTTCAACTCACACGCATTTATTTATAAGCATCTTCTAGTCCTTTATACCGCTCTGACTGAAAGCGCTGTCAGGGATATATTTCAGAGAGTACAACTGGGTGTGGCATTGACGCCAGCTGGTATGTTGACTGACTTGCATTCTTGGTATCTCATGATACTAAACATGTTTATCAGAACGGCTACAGGCGATATCTACACCGTACTCCGAGTACGTCCTTTTGGTGCTCGTGTTAATAATGTTACTGAGATGCGCACCAGATGGGTTGGGGATCTTGTTCAAAAGTTCCTTCGTGTCGACGGCGGCATATCCGACTTCATAGTCTGGGACACAAAACGCAGCCGCGATTTTTCCAACCTTGCCTATGCCATGTTTTGCTGCGATGTCATTCAGACGCGTCCCGCGTTAGCAGCTGCAAAGCTCGAAAACTGGCTTAACCGCCAGGATCCCCCACGCGAACAGCTAAAGAACGAGATGCAGACCTTACTGAAGAATCTTTGTCAGATTGTTTCAGATAAACGATATAATAGTGCCTTCAGCAAGGTGTCCGAGCGAGTAGCCCCGGTTGAATTCGTCTTTATATGTGAGTCTATGTCTTTGTGATCAAATTTCCTGAGTGATTCGAAGAATTATAAGGCGTCTTGGTGTATGTCATGGCATCAGATCCCTTGGAGAAAAAGGCCAAGGCTATACACCACCTCCGCTCCGCCGTTCGTTCTTCATTTGACGATATACGGATGCGCAATGACATCTGTGCATATATGTGGGACGCTGTTTACTCGTTGAAGCACAATCCATCTGCGGTACCGCAACTGTATGCGGGATCTCCCTCAAAAAAATCGAGAAAGAGGAAGTCTGAAGCCATGGGTGGCGATGACGACGATTTTCGCCCTGATGGATATGGTGTTAGAAATCTGCCTAAAGCTGTCAAGACGCGGTCCAGAGCACGGTAGCTTGTTCTCATCATGTAGAATCCCTTGTTTTTGATACCGTCAGTGGTCACTACGATTGCTGTGTAAACTACCACCTGTATTTTCCAGTTCCCAGTTTTCTCGGTTCTAGGACGACTCTAGTATGAATTTATACCTTCTCCGACACGGCACCAGTATGTAAGAAGCAAGTTGATATGTCGTATTTCAATCAAAAATTTCCCCGGATTCCTCGAGGCTCACATGTCGCGTCAGCCCTTCCATTCCCGGTGCGAATGGTGAGCGGGAAATGCTTCCTTCCTTCTCTTACGGGAGACGATATCACCATTGACAGCTATGCTGTGAGGCGATGCTGCGTTTGACACGGACAGACATCCCAAATAATTTGAAGAACATCAAATCCGAAGAGAAGCATCCCTTTCTCGAAAACGGACGTATTCCCGTAAGACTCATCCTCGATGAACATCGTAACAGAGCAGCGGTGACTATCCTTAGTACATGTATAGTGGCGGTTGGCATACTAATAGTGTATTAGTGAAATTGGCGACCGTGTCATTAAATTTAATTCATCCTCAATAAATGTACGAACTTGCCGACGTTAGCGTGTCCCAGAAATTACACTGGCCCATACTAGGTAGTCACGCTCAACGAGTCTCATGGGACAGCTCCAATTGAAAAATGGGCGAGGGCTTATCGAACAGTCGGTAGGTCAGAGTTGGGTCAAAGTGGCAAAGTATCTGAACTTATGTTTGGAGCTGGCCTGTGCCACAAACAAAAATCTTGTCTGCTCCTACTATCATCATGTCAGAATGCGATTTATATTTTTCCACGTCGTCCAGTGCAGAATCTGGCTCATTCAAGCTCATTGAGCTACCACCCGACCTTTGCAAGCTAATTGAAAGCGCCGTCGAAAGTTCAAACCCTCTCCGGTAAATGTCAATCGAAATTCTTCTGTCAACCCAATTGAAATTCTCGCCAGGTTCACGGTTCGAGGCCAGACAGGCGATGATGCTGTCTTATGCACGAACGACACGACATATACGATGCGCTCGGTTGTTCTATCCAATTCTGTTCTCGTCGTCACGCCCCCCAACGCGTCCGATCTTGATTTCTCCGACGACAGTATCGTTATACGCGATCAAGTGAACGAGATCCTTGAACTGGCACCTACTGTTCCCAGATTGCATAAACTTTCGGCTATGCTGAGGGGAAATGAATACGATGAGCAGTCAGCCGAGGAGGATATGGATGACGACCAGGAGACAAATGTGAGTTGTCTGTGCTGCTCAACGCGTTTTTCTCGTTAACGCGACTTGAAAGAGGAACAGAGTAATGTTTGAAGATGCGCGCGGTGTTATTCAGGCAAGCGATACGGAACTATCGCGTGGACTTCGAGACATGCATATCCTGATCGTCAACGGTAAGTACATCATGACCTCTCGACAACTCGCTCATGCCGTCACAGGTGAACTAAGACCCATCGCACCTGCTTATCTCAAGAGTATACTAGAGATGATTCTCAACCTTCTAGTCTCTCATTCATTATCTCACGCTGCAACAAGTGTCGAGGTTCTCTCATCGGCACTCGCGGATGTGCACGAGGTTCCCCGGACAGTATCCACTCAAGTCATGAGCTGGTTCGGTGAGATACGCCAAGGAATCTGGAAGATGGACGTGACGGGTGTGGTACGAGAAGTTGGACTAAATATATTGCGGCCGTTCAAGGTTTGTGCTCCACCTTTACCGGTGTAATGGTCTGACTTCAGTCGGGCAGGACAACCCCATTGCCGAGGACGAACTCTTGGCGACTTGGAGATCTGTCGTCGGTGATACTTTTGAATCCTTTGTATCTGTGGAGCTTCTATCTGTGCGGCGATCATCAGCTTTGTCTTCATGTTTGTTCATTTCTTTTCAGGGTAATTATCTTACGGCACCATCAAGAAACGATCTCCTCAAGTATTTCCCATCTTCCGCTTTGCCCGTGGAACCTGCGCCTCGCTTCGCGGATCTTTTCCTCTCGCGGACACGCTGGAAAGCCGAAGACATTGCGCCGTTCCTTGCCGACATTGCTATCAATTCCAAAGAGAGAGATAAATTACTCCTCAAGTACGCTAGATCGATAAGCGACTCCGGGACGGTGTGGTACACATCTAGAGCCCAGTATAATGGGTGATCGCAAAAAGGTTTTAGATTTACACCCTTATTATTTCTATACAAGAGTTGTGGGTCGAGTGAAGACCGTTGTTGATTTTGACACACCAAGCCTTCGCCCGCTGCTCTTCAGTGATTCAACTTCTCAAACGTACGATGGTTCGCACAGTGGCTGCATCTCGCGGCCGGACCTTGTGGAGTAGGAATGCCCCATTTGCTGCGTCCAGGTGTCTAGTAGCTTTCGGAAGCCGTGCTACAGATCTCCCATGAGTGGCAGAAAGAGCTCAGTACTACGGACTGAATTAAGTTTGAAGATCGACAGATGAACTGTCGCAAGTCATACTTGTGTACCGCCTCATGACCGCCCTATTGGTACATTGATGAAATAGTGGCTGTCCACGAGACACGACAGCGTTCGGGGCAAGGGAGGTCGTATGCCGTTTGGTAGATTGGATAAATAGGGAACCCTGAAATGTCCATGCAGAATGGCTTGCGGTGCTATTAATTGTGCGATCAGGTGCCGGAGTTGGTGGGCAAGAGCTAATAGTAAATGAAGACTGGAGTTAAGTGTGGTTCTGCAATTAGAAAATTCTGCGGTCAAACAAATATTGTAATTAAAGGAGATGCATATGCACGATCAGTCCTTCCACAGTAAAGTCGAGAATACAACACAACACAAAGCGTAACATTTTCTGTACAAATTTTCTACTTCAATTCTACCGTCACATATCTACTTGTCAAGGAGAGTGGTCTCAACAATGATACCGGTAACACGGTAAGGGTCTGTTCCAAAAGATCATCAGCATCAATCATTTTCAATCAAGACCAGAACATACCAATGTTGGAAGCAGGACGCCTGTCCTCGAGATAACCGTATCCCTGAGCGGCAACATGACGAGGAACACGGATGGAAGCACCACGGTTGGCAACACCAGAGCTGAACTGGCTGATATGACCCGTTTCATGGCGACCTGTTAGCCTGAGTTCATTGTCCTCTCCGTACACAGCAATGTGCTCGTTGTGCTTCTTGCTCAGTTTCTCGATCGCCGCGTCGATCGCCTGCATTCCTCCGGGCTCACGCATAGCCTTCGTGCTGTAATTGGTGTGGCAACCAGCACCATTCCAGTCACCAGCTAGGGGCTTAGGGTGGAAGGAAACCTTGATGCCCCACTGCTCAGCAATGCGCACCAAGAGGTAACGAGCCATCCAGAGATGATCACCCATCGAGATACCCTCGCAAGGACCGACCTGGAACTCCCACTGCGACGGCATGACTTCAGCGTTGATACCACTGATATTGACACCAGCATACAGGCATGCGCGGTAGTGGGCTTCAATCACATCACGGGCGAAGACCTTGCCAGCGCCTATTATTAAGATCAGGTCACAATGTCTGTGTTGCAGATATGATAGGCGTACCAGCACCGCAGTAATAGGGCCCCTGAGGTCCTGGGAAACCGCCCTTGGGCCATCCGTAGGGGTGACCATCGAGGTCGAAGAGGGTGTATTCCTGCTCAAGACCGAACCAAGGCTGGGCATCTTTTGCCTGATCCATGACCTTCTTGGCATGATGACGGAAGTTCGTTTTGTTGGGGGTTCCATCGTTGTTGTAAGTCTCGGCAAGAACGAGAATATTGTCACCACCACGGAAGGGATCTTTGAAAATGGCAGCTGGACGGAGGTAGACATCTGAGTCATGACCAGGCGCTTGGTTGGTAGAAGAGCCGTCAAAGTCCCAGATACGGAGGGTGCCAATATCAGTGACCTTCTTGCTCACGGTCTATATAATAACGATGAGCGGGACATCCGGGTTAGTGGTGGCACCACACTGACCGTAGTCTTCGAGCGAAGACCACCGTCGCCATCGATCCAGACATCTATGGTACGATTAGATATGGCTCGAGAGAGAGGAAGGAGGATGCATACATTCAGCCTGGACTTTCTCGCCTTGGGGGAGGGCAAGGAAGGGAGCAAGGAGATCGTTATGATAGGCAAAGGACATGGCGAGCGACAAGGACGAGGAGATGGTGGTGGTTGGGTAAAGGGTTATATGGACGGGATTTGTACCGAAAATGGGGGCCTTTTATTTAAATGTGATCCCGCCAGGCACCGCCTCCGATTGGATGATACGGGAAGATTTCGGCCCAATTTAGCCTGTTCCGGTTTCCCGCTTCATCGTGCTTGGCACTGAGAAGGCAGCAGAGAGACGTCTTACTCCGTCCACGGCGTCCGTGCTGCTTCGTAACTTCAATTCAAGTTCCATTTCAGCCTGAATGGATCAGATTTGCTTCCGGTACGAGCCTCGACTCGGCCAAACTTTGCGGCCGGGCTTCCGATGGTGGCGCCCGGCCAACCACAACTTTCGTATTACTGCCTTCCGTCTTTTCCGAGACTCCTCGTGTATATATATTACCATTGAGGACTTCCTGTAACAGTATCTGCATAGTCCAACAATTATGAAATGGCTAGCTCCTGCGCTACATCATGGGACCTTGACAAAAAAAAATTCAAGATACGCCTTCAATTCAATCCAAATACGAAGAGGGTCCTAACCGACGCGTGATCCCAGTCGTCCTATCGTGTCTTCCGAGTTCTCCTGCTCCTCTACTGTGTCAGATTGTGTTACCTGAGAAGGGTGTCAGAGTCCACATGGAACCGGAGCTAGCTGCATACCACACGGAGCACGGATTTTTTTGATGACTCCTGTAGCTCCCCAGAAATGATCAGCTCATCCAGTATCTAGGCAGCACACGTTAGCTGAAATCATACGACATGTCTCCCACCGACGTACAGCATAGGCTTTTTGGAAGTTGAAGATCCTGGATGGACGTTCAGCAACACTTTTACCTGGCAGTCATCAACCTACAGGTCCAGCTCACAAACCTAACAAACACGGTCAGGCAAAGGATCTCAGCTACGGAAATTTTGGTCTCACATTCCCGAAATACCGATCCAACACTTCCACGTATCGGTGAATGATCTCCAGTGTCACCAACTCATTATCACTTGAACCAATTCCACACACGAAGAATAAAGACGCATATCGACGGTACACCACCTTAGTATCTGCAGCGACAATTAACATCTCTTTATCCCTTCTAAAAGGTTAGGCCAGCGCACCCTTATATTCCAAGAAATTGCACATCCTCGTCCGGCGAGCTAATACAAGTTGGGTGACATCTTTGACAATTTTTGCCTTTGCCTTGGGTGGCATTGTGGTAAACCATTTCGCTAGGCGAACTTTGCCTGTTTAACAGGTGTCAACTCGTCGTCGAACGATGCATTCAGTAAGCACTACCTTGCCGTGAAACGAGGAGGATGTAGTTGATCATTACAGAGGGTTACCGTCACGCCTGTCACGACTGACGTCAGAGCTAATTCTGCCAAATTCGTCGGTTACCAATTAGCGAGCCTCGAAGACTTCAAGTTGCCTGAGGAATAATGTATCTCCGCGTGTACCGTGTAATCAACCAAAAGAGTCAAGCCTATTGGACGTCTCAGGATGGCATTGAGACGGAAATAGAGTACATGTACAACGGAACAGTAAATGATATTTTAGGATAAAGAAATCGAAAGTATCCAAAGACTATCGGAAGGAATTGAGAGGAAATCACCTGAAAAGGGCCGCCAACTCAGCTCGCCACAGATAAGACACCGGACAATGACCAACAGTTGAGACCACCGAGAGAATCCATTACCGTCGAACCTTGATCATCATCCTCTCATAAAAATCGCCGTTCAATGCCTTCCAACGCCCCCCAGCACGAGCCTTGATGGCACACAGTTCTCGCATAGCCATGTCCCAAGGAAACCTTGTCCACTTTGTTCCAGCCTCAGCGCGCTGCTCCGAGTCGTATAAATACGCGTACGAAGCCTTAATTATAGCCGCCTCCGTCCCGGTCGCAGCCACCAGATCCTCCGGTGAAGGCTTTGCAGCAAACTCCTTGGACAGAGCCCTCAACTCATCTTGCCTGGCCTCAATCGGCAAGTCAGTGAACGCGGCCCCCTTCTTCGGTGATGCGTGCGCATTCCTCCTGCCGTGGACGCTGTTGACCTGGCTGCGATGTTTCTGGTATACACTTTGCACATGCATTTTGATAGCGTTCAGGTCTTCAAGTCTGTCCCTGCTCTGCGACCTTTCTGCAATTATCCGTGCTTCGATCCATGGCGCAGCGAGTTCCTCGTCCGCAACGAAGACAGAACAGGCTTTCATCTTTTGCTCCACCTTGCTCAGCTGAATTTCACCTTGCTTCTTCGCGTAACCCTGGATGATATCCATGACAAATTTCCTGCCAGCAAGCGGCCTGGCTCTAGCGGCGTTGGTTTCATCGGTAGACACTTCCTTGGGATCTTTGGAAAATTCCTTCCATTCAAGAATTTTTTGAGCGTATTCCTTACGATCCTTAGAAAGGACATGTGGCGAGACCTTCAAACCAGTCTTTGCCCCGTCAAGAACATGACAGAACCTATGAAGGAGTTGTCAAAAGGGGCCCAGAATTGGAAAGAAACCACTTACATGTGAGCCAAACGTAGAGTTTCGGGATGGGCATAGCCCTTCGTATACGTTGAGAAATCATGCATATTGGAATATGCTCCAACGACAGAGATATCAGTGAGACCTCGGAGGAGAAAATCTTGCACTTCATGAATGTATGCTGCCATACTGACCGATTCACGAGGGACTCGAACCAGAAAAGCCGCAACTTTCTCGTTGGTCGTCGTCTCGAAATCCTTTTCCAAGTCGCTAGGTGGCAATGACAGGGCAAAAGACGGGTTCACAAAAGGTATCACAAGCTCCGGTTGAAAGATGAGGACTCCTTTGTCACCATCATAATCACCTTGGAAATTGTGATCAACAGGTTACCTTTGAGAAGGAAGGAGTACGGCTTACCTCCTGCAAGAATTTCGGCCGCGCGGTGTAAGCCTTTGACCGATAGAATAATTACATCTGTCCTGTTTCGCAGATGAGGTTTATCCACACATCTCCACTTCACCACATCAGTCGGAAGCTTGCATGGATGGCGCGTAAGTAAACAATCTCCAAGGACCATGTCAGTCTCTAGCCCGTCAGGACCTATCAGGTTGCGCCTTGAGCTTTTGAAAAACACTTCGCCTTCTTCCAGTTCGCCGTCTTCATCTGGAAACACCGTTCAAATACATACCTACACAAAAGAAAGAAGTCGCTGACCTGGGACGATGAATGCTGTGACAGACATCGGGACATCGATACGATACGATCTCACGTAGTTATCAATGGCTGACTTGATAATATGGTGAAGTTTGTCCTTCAGAACTGAACAATGCTTTGGAGTAAAGCCTGCGTCGAGAAGATACATGACCTAGAAAAGGAAGTATAAATCATCTGGTTTAAAGCAAAGGAATAAGCAACTTGCTGTCTCCTCGAGGACTGAAGGACACCCCGAGACTTCATCATTCCACCACGCGGTGGATCGCTCATTACTGAGTTGCCGAATACCATCTTCATCTTCATCGTCAAAATCTTCCGTTTGCCGATCGCCGTAGCCTTTCACCCTTGACATGCTTGTCTCCCGCCGTGCAGCGCGCGCAGTCATTACCCCGCCCCGCTTACACAAAGCGGACCACAGATCAAACATTGCGTTCTGCCCCTCCCATGTCATTAATGGAGTGACAATATTGTCTTCGAGTCCCTTTTGGAGCAATGTTTCAAATGCCGAAGCTGGTACGCCATTGTGCCATAGATTAATGATGACCTCTGCCGAGAGCTGACAGGAGACGCGGGCATGGGATGATCGCAGAACATCGATAATTCTTAAAGTCGGATCTGACAAGTCTGGGTATCGTATCTTCGTCTGAGACGGTCGAATCCAGACGCGAGGTTCATCGTGGTCGTCGCTCGGGTCATGATACAGTAGGCCCTTGAAACAAATTATTGATGCTCCGTGCGCGTATAAATAACTGAGAGTAATACCTTGTTCCCGTTTATTCGGCACTGGATGGCCGTGGGCCAGTCATCCCAGTCAAACTTCTTCTTCAGCTTCGATAGGGCGGCCTTGTTTATCAAACCTGCGCCGTCTGTCATGTCTGACCCCTGGGACGATACTAATGCAACAAAGCTTTATGCTATCCCCGGTATTCGGAAGACCATGATTGCTTACCAACATCCTTTATCTCCATGATCTGTTTGGCCTCCAGCAATATTCCTGGAGCCGAATTGGACAACCCTAATGCGAATCGCGCTGACCACTTGGTCATTGTCTAGCAGATGGTTACTGCTGTGGTGGAGATAAAAACCAGAAAGAAATCTTACTTGGGTACTATTTTCCATAATAGGATTATGCCAGTCCAGAAACTCAACCAGTGATATTCTGTCAGGTCGAAATCTCCGAGGGGAGATTTTGACCTTGGAGATTTCGGAGCCCTCCACGACCTCGTTGGTCATAAACAGAAAAACATTCTTGTCCTTTTCGTAGAACGCGCGAAAGACAGAACCGTTCAAGATGAATGGGTGCTTGAAGAACGAGACGAGTTCCTTCTCGTAAGAAAGACATTCTCTAGTGACTTTGACCCGTAGAAACGATTTGGAACCGAATTTTCGAGCAAAGCGGTTAGAAGGTCCTAGCTCCGCTTTTTCCAAGACGATTTTGAAGGAAGGTGAGGATCCTTTTGCAGATGTTTTCTTGAGCTTTCCTCTGAAACCTACCTTCCCACCATACCAGTCATCACTAGCTTTGTTGAAACCAAGACAGCCGTTGGGGTCTTTCTTCAAAGCCTCTTCCTCTAAGTCCAGTTCCTTCCACGGATTCTGAACAGAGTCTCAGCTGAATAGAGGAGAAGTTGAGAGAAAGTTACCTTCGCCTCTTTTTCTCTGCTAAACACCGTGTCACCAATAACCGTGCTTGTGACTACAAAGATATAAGAACTCATAACACTGGTGAATCATTGCTTAGTATCGTTATCTTGCATGAGAGCCTGAGCGACGAGAGGAACACCGTCATGGTTCGACTTTCCTTTGAGTTGATCAAGAACATCCATTAAGATATCAGAGTATTCTATAGCACCCGTAGAAACGAGACGCGCTATTTCATACTGTATGCCGTATTGAAGGTTGCGGGCTTGAAAGCAGATGTGATACCGAGGATTGTGAGCCTGAGTGCAAAAACGAAATAAGCATTCTGTCAATACATTAGATAGGAACTCACAACAATGATGGGCTCATCTGGATTCGCGGCCGTGTCAACAAACGGGTTATCAGGGTCATCGGGCGGGGACCCTCGCCTCCGCTTTCGTGGAGTATCTTCAGCAGAAGTATCATGGTGTCGTTTTCCAAGTGACGATGCAGATGATTCTGCTGCTGAATCAGGCTCTTGAGCAGCCTTCAAAAGTTGCGTAAGGTCCCCTCGCAGATTATTCTGCTGGCTACTCTTTCGACTCTCCTCCAAATCGTCTGGATCGTACTCCTTGATGAGGTCGACAAATACGTCGTCATCTGTATAAGCGGATTCCTGCTGAGAATATTACGGCGAGTTATGAGGCTCCAACAGAAAAGGATTACCGTATCCCACACACCGTTGGCTCCCTCGTCAGTTCCCTCGTCATCGCCACCTATTTCGCGATGGTCAGAATGCTGTTTCACGAGTAATAATCATCAAACCTTCGTGGTCTTCGTCCAAAGCGTCAGCGACACGGTCCACTGGGTGCTGGTGGTAGGGCATTAGAATAGTTGGCAAAGACCAATTTCATAACGTACACAATATATGTTTCTTCAGAAAGAACTGTTCAAGCGCTTCTGTTATGATGCGATCCTTAACAAGCAGTTGACTAGAAGTATCTGTTGCTTCTTGGATTCTTGTGTAGCGTGCTGTGTGATTGGATGCACCAGAACCTGAGCGACGTCGTGGTTCGACTTTCCTTCGACTTGTAATCAGAGCATGCCTGTCCTGCTAACCACTGCCGGAAGAGATCTGGGTATCTCTGTATGCAGCGTCTTCAAAGGAATGTTCGAATTCGGGCAACGTGAGTGTCGACGATCAAAAGGCGGGATCAATCGGCCCACTCGACCACGTGCTCGAATTCCCTCCTACTCTCATTAGTGTCCTACCACCATGTCTTCTTTCTTTGGCCTGTACGACACTCGAAATTTCGGTATTCTGAGCGCTGATTTATCACATCCAGTGGAAAAACTCGTACATTCAAGCCCCGAAAGGATGTCCCTGAGGGTACTAAGCAATATCAGCTGAGAAAGTACGCCGAAGCTACACTGGTCAGTACACTGCTTGCTTGGATCCACTTCAGCATTAGAATATTCCTTAGGGATCCGGAAACCTCAGGCTCGCAGTCCAGCTACCCGAAGGCGAGGACACCAATGAATGGTTAGCGGTCCACGGTTCGTGTCTGCGGTCAATATCCTTTGAATCCATCTCAATCGCCCCCATCAGCCGTTGATTTCTTTAATCATCTGAACATGCTGTATGGCACTATCACAGAGTTTTGCACGCGCGAAGAGGTGAACCTACAACCAACCGCCCTGTCATCGTCGTACTGAAAGCGATCAGTGTCCCATAATGTCTGCAGGACCTAGGTGCATCCAAACAACCTCCCTGTCAGTTGCGCTTTACTTATGGCGTCTAGATATGAATATTTGTGGGAAGATGGCATCAAATACAAACGTCCAACGAAGCTCACAGCCCCTGAATATGTCGATGCTCTGATGAACTGGGCACAGAACCTGCTCGAAGACGAGGCGATATTTCCTAACAAAATTGGTATGGAGATGCGCACATTTTATTCCAATCTCATTGCTTTTAGGTGTTCCCTTCCCCAAGAATTTCCGTGACACTGTGCGGACCATTGTCCGTCGTTTGTTCCGCGTATATGCACATATATATAGCAATCACTTTGATCATATATGCGCTCTTGGCATAGAAGGTACGTGAAAGCTCGTAGCATTCGGTCGGAAATAACGTTGTTATTTGTTAGCCCACCTCAATACGAGCTACAGACATTTTTTCCTATTTATCAACGAAGTAGGCTTGGACATCTATTTACGACACTCCTACTAACTTTTCTCTAGTTTGACCTTGTCGACAAAAAGGAGTTGGCTCCGTTGGACGAACTCAATGATGCCATTTTAGCAGAGGACAAGGCCCGATAGATGTAATGTAAATGCTTATACCCAGGTTACGGTTTGTATGCTTGTTCTACGCTAATTTGAATCGATGAGCAATAGTACGTCGCAATTGTAAGTGTAATACAGGTCTATTCGTGTATAATTAGACGAGTGAATTTGGATACAAACAAATATGCGAAAAGAATAATGTACAACGAGAGGTTGGTTTGAAGCTGTAATGAGGAAAGGAGTCCCTGGAAAGAGAAAACCCTGATAATCGATAGCGTAAACAGAGAGTAATACAAATCAGTTTCGAGTGGTATCGTGAATGAGATTTATGTGGCCTCAATTGCGTTAATGATGATGAACCACAGGGAGCAGAATAATGATACAAGTACTTGAGAGTGGAAGGCCAGGACGCATAGTTTCGAAGTCTAAAGAGCAACTGTGGGTGTGATCTTTTTGGTTATCGTGGCAAGGAGAGCAGAGGGCGGTTGCAGATAAGGCATGATAGAGTGTGTGTGATGCCTTAGATCGTCCGTTTGACTACACTCCACTGAACGACGAGATCTTTCACGCGCACAGTGAGTGCCTCCTTACAGGCGGAGCAGGACAGATGCTCCGCTAGAGGGCCCAGGGCGTTCTCCAGAGTGCTGGTGGCGAGATCTATAATAGATAGAACATGAGAATGTCAAACAAGAACAAGCAACGTAAGAGACACATACCAGGCCTTGCCTCCCATGCGAGATACGCAGAGGCGAGCGCCCATGCTCGAGCCAACCTTTTCTGTTCCTCAAAGTCACACCAAGGAGTCGGAGGATGGGGATGAGGAGGGGGGAGTAATATCCTTTTCAATGCGTCGGCACGCCCCATATGCAGGAAGAATAGTCGCTTGAGGTATCGTGGACCAATTCGGTCCACGAGGTCGTCCGTGAGACCGGGAAGGTGATATGAAAGCCTAGGCGGAAGATTAGAATCTGCAAGAGAAAAGAATGAACACATACAGATGGGACGAGGTTGATACTGCGAGGTCATACAAATTGTGACACGCCGCCAATGCATATACGTCAATGGGAAAGAGAGGGGCATGTGACAGCAGATGGGAGTAAAGTGGTGTGGTGGGTGAAATATGGGATATGACGTCGATACCATAGTCCGGAAACTGATGGACTGCAGCCACCAAAGTGTCGAATGTGGGTGAATAGTGCATGCAGGACATCCGATACGCAGTGTGCAGAATGACGTTGAGGACTGGAGCTGTCTCGGGCGCGTGCACGACCACATTCTGCTCCCTCCCGTCGGACATTGATAATGGAATCAAAGATTTGAAACGATTGTTCGAAACCCCAAGTAATACATGGGTATGAACGTAGAAAAATACCGAGTCCGACGACAAAAGCGTCATATCTGGTGGTAGGGAGTCGTTCTGGGCACCGGGATAGAACGTTGTCGAGACAGAAACGAGAATGCTTTCTTCTGGGGCGTCTTCGGCCGTTGGAGAGCCATTCATCGATTCCTGTTCATTGTGAGACCAAAGAGAATATCCATTGAACCACATTGGCGTTACCGGGGGAGTTGGGACCTGTGTCGGCGACCCGTCCGAGCCGTGATCTACGCGTCTCTTCTCTTCATACGTATTGGAGGAGCCAGGCGAGCCCAATGCTACTGGCTCCGACGCGAAGGAGAGAACCGAGTCCCAATTGTTAGTGTCCATGGTGCTGAGACCAATCGTGGCGGTACGTCTAGAAGCGTGCTCGAAATAAATGAATATTTCAAGAGGTGATTCTCTCCGTCAGAATCGAGATGATAAGTGGAAAGGATGGAGTAAGGAAGGGTATGGAAGAAACGATGGAGCAGGCAACGATGATGCCTCAGTCAATCATTGATTAGCTAATCTCAATTGCTATATACGTGCGTCGATCACGCGCTGGCCGGATTCCTTAAAATAGTTATAAGTAACAAGTCAAGACTGTCGAGACGTCGTCAGAAGTGGTATACCGCAGTTCTGAAACGGTCACTGTATTTTTTACGAGTGGCAAACTCATACTGGATTAATCAGCACTTAGCTATCAGCGTCACCGCAGCGGCAGTAGTCTCACTCCACTCGATCATATCCTACTTACCCATGGTCCCTGAGTCGGACCGGGAATCCCCCTGCTTTATTTTGTGTATTTTCTCGCGTTTCCCAAAGTCAGAGTCATGTATCTCCTGTGCGCAATGTTAAACTTTCAGACTCTCACACATGTAAGAAGTACTAACCATATTTGCTAGACGTTTGGCCGTAGACACAGCATTTAATTTCTCTAGCACTCGAGCCTCAGGTACGTTCATCTCGGTTAATTGCATGTCTACGGAAGCTGTCAGACGGATGCAAAAGCATAATGGCACAAATGGCTCACTGATTCGACCCTCTATCCGCAATACCCGGTCCTCATCACGTTCCGTTACAAAACTGATAGCGACACCTCCTTTACCCGCGCGCGCCGTTCTACCAACTCTGTGCGTGTATTCCTCCGGCTCCATGGGCATGTCCCAATTTATTACTAGCGCAACATCTTCGATATCGAGACCACGACTACCCACGTCCGTTGACACTAGGACAGGAACCACCGATGACCGGAATAACGAAAGTGATGAAAGTCGTTCCCGCTGCGTCAGCCGCGAATGCAACGCCGTACTTCGTATTGATAGTGTCTTTAGTACAAGTGTCAGATAGGCTGCTGTTCGGGGACGGTTGCAAAATATAATTGTTGGTGGCGGTTGTTCTGGAATAATCTCCTCATCCGTCGGCTTCTTCTTATCTCGTTTGGTCTTTGATGGTTTCCCGAACTTTTTTGCTGGCTCAGGCGGTGCACGCCGCATATGTAGTGTTGACTCCGGAGGATTGCACAGCAGATAATACAGATAAGATTCTCGGACGTGCGATGGCACGAGAATATAGTGCTGTTTTAGTGTCTCAACCGTCTCAACACTATAAAAACATGAACAACAGCGCAGAGAAGAAGACAAAACACCTACGTCTCGGACATTCTGTGTACGAATGGCTTCTGTTTCCCGGGTTGTGGTTCGGCATCAGCCAAGTTTTCGATCGAATCGGTCATGGTCGCTGTGAATAAGCATGTCTGTCGTGATTTGGGAAGAACACCGAAAAGACGGGCTAGCTCTGGTGCGAAAGTTGGTGTAAGAAGACGGTCTGCTTCATCTAAGACCTGAATCCTGTGTCATTAGCCTCGGACGCTTCAGAGAACTTTAAGCTTACCAAAAATTTCACCCGGGACAGATTCCATTCCCCACTTCCGCTGTTCAGATGATCAACAAGACGGCCTGGTGTTGCAATAACGACATGGGGGCGGTTTCCAAGTTCCAAACTCTGAGCCATCATATCCATGCCTCCAACAATGACGGACGTGCGGATATTCAATGCAGCTCCAAGCACTGCAAATTGTTCCGAAATTTGAAAGGCCAACTCCCTACAGGCTACGTTAAATAAGAGAACGTGAGCACCGAGTAAGCACGGCGAACTGACCGGGTGGGTGTCAGAACTAGTGCAAATATCCCGTAGGGATCTACAGCAAGCTTTTGGAGTATGGGCAGGGCGAATGTAATGGTCTTTCCCGAACCCGTTTTTGCGTTCCCGATACAGTCCCTGCCTGAAACTTGTGAGTATGCAAGCATGTAGAAAATGACCAAGGTCGCACCTGACAAAAGGGGAGGTATACATGTTGCCTGAACTTCTGTTGGCATTCGTATTGACATGGAGGTGAGAGCCGCCTGCAATGTTCTAGATATTCCCAGGTCTGAAAAGGAGGCATGTTTGGAAGCCGGAGCAGTCGGAGCTGGGCTCGATTGTAAGGGATCTTTTTCTTTGAAGCGGGATATGCTGTCCAGTTCTCCAGTAGGCATTTCTTCGTCAGAGCTCTGATCCATTTGCCGAAGCTCGTATCCCGCATCGCTGTCGTCACTGCCAGTATCTTCATCTTCATCCAATACTCTTGGTCGCTTTTGGGGCGCCTGAAAAACTATGTCTGACCTGCGCTTCATGGTAATTCGCGGAGAGCAGGGTACGCAGGGTACGTCACACAGGTCACACCATATTTTTCCGGCAATCATTTTTTGGCGCAGCCTTTTGATCAAGTACACACTGCGATTTTCCGTCTCTGGTACACTCTGGGCGAGGATACCACCGATGTTCTCGCACGGGTCGGGCTAATTAGTCATTCACCGAGTTAAGTTGAAAATGATTACTACTCGGTCCGTCAAATCACATCAGAACCACATCCTGATCACTTTAAATACAGAGGTTGACATGAATGGAAGCGCCCATCGCACTCATCGTTTTACTGCTTTGCTATGTCTAAAACAATTACTTCATTTACCGCTCAGCTTGTTACATTCACCACCCCTTTACCCGTCTCTGATGTTTTGCGCCGTCTCGACGAGGAAGTCCATAGGGAACAATCCGCTGGATTGATCCCCTTCCTCAGGTCTGGCGTCACCAAAGAAGCATTTGAGGAAGGCTTGAAGAAAATGGCCAATGGTAACGATTTCTTGTGAGTGCTTAGCGTTCCGTTCCTGTCACCTCTGAGTACTTAGCGTAGTTAGGTTCTTCTTCCAACTCAATCACTCCGTTTGGATGAAAACCTATGATGAAAACGTCCCGACCGCGACAGTGTACACCATTGGAAATCCGGTCATCGCCGAAACCATGATGAGGCATGACCTTCGAGCTTCCCTTAATATACCTCCTCGTCTTCTAATCCTGGAAAAGGCGGATGGTAGTGGGACAGATATCGTATATCACCTACCGTCCTCTGTGATGGCGTTGGGGGATAACACGGCGCTCAAAGCCGCTGCTCAAATTCTCGACGACAAAGTTGAAAGGCTGCTCACGAAGGTTACGGAGCTGTAGAGGTGGGAAATCGCATACTACGTCCTCGAAGCTAATCTAATCGACATTGGCAGGAACGCGATACGGAACATTACAAGATGACAATTGACACATACATCGGTTATGTTTACTGGAGAGTGCTGATCATTACTACTTATTCCTCAACTCTTAAAGGTTAAAGCTGCTCCTCTCCGTTGTTTTCTCCCCGTCGCGGAAGGAAATGCTGTAGGCACATTCTGTAAGGGGCAATAGAAATATCACTACTTTCGAACATCCAAGTATTCTCCCCAGGCTTTGCATTCCAGCCTCTGAGTTATAGCCGACAATATTTGATATGCCTTCATGACACTGAACCTATTGACTACATTATCATACACCCACTCTCGCCCCAAATCGACAAAAAGTCCCGCTAACAGAGACGGTGGGAACGTTAACGTAGACAAGATTAATTATCCAATTATTATTCATGTCCAATTTGACGATTATCCTTACGCCTCACCGGGCATATTCACATCCTTATCTCACGGTGCGTCGACACTGGGGAGGGTAAAACCATCTCCTGCTAGGCTAGGGGGCCTGCTCCACGTGTATGGATGCTACATTCAACGGCGTCAGCATCATGAAACTCAATTCAAGGGACCAATGCTGCAAATAAGTAACTAACCATAACATGATCATGGACTGCTGTGGGATGAGAGACTGCAGGGACGGTGGAAGCTGAACGAGAAATGATGTCTCCGCGTTCAAGATGACGAAAGAAACCCTGAGAGCTCGAAGGACGTCGAGGCGCGACAAGCAACGGGTGATCGGCGGGGTAATCGAACGAGTCGAGCGATGTATGTGGCATGGTCGACGAAGGGATGAAGGGCGCTGGTGCAGGTCCCAGCTCAGCGGAGTGATGGCTGATGGGAGAGGCAGGGGCGGTAGTGGGCAGCGATGTTGCATTGTCGATTTCGGTAGTGAGTGAGGTTTGCAACATATGAGGCATAGTTAAGAAAGGGGAAAAGGGAACTGGAGTCAGTCCTAAGCCAGTTGCACTGTAGTCGGAGGAAGGGACCTGAACGATAGGAGGAAGCGAAGGTACCGTGGTGGCTCCGGTATCAAGAGGAGGAATGTGCTGTGGAGTAACACCCATTAAATCCAGCGGATGTCCATAATGCGGGTTGAAAGCTAAAGGGGTTATTGGCCCCAGCTCAATTAATGTGTCGTAGCCGGTGGCAGGCAACGTAGGGGCAGTCGCAGATTGCGATGGTGCAGTGTTGAGTTGGCTAGTAGGTGCCTTGGGGCGCTGAGGACGACCCTTTCTACGACGCTGAGAAGGCTTCTCTTGGATAGCCTTGCCTTGAATACCGAGGACATTCTCCACAAGATGGCTGATCGACGCTGCATCGTTGGCCCCATCCTCCCGATCACTTTCGAGACGGCCTTTCATCCTGGAACCCTTGCGTTGCGGTGAAAACTTATAATTAGGATACTTTTTAAGATGATTGGCGCGCGCCTCCTCTGCCAATTTATTAAAGGCCTGGCGCTCCTCGGGAGTGGTACGCCTCCATGCTTCCCCAGCAACCCGACTAAGAAACCGCTGCCTTCCCGTCTTGTTTTTTGGGTCTTTTTCGCGTATTTTTTTGAGGATGTCCGAACGAAAGAGGATGAAAGCGTTGGGTGGGCGGGGGATTTTGGGCTTGGTTACGGGATCGGGCGCAATGTCTACCTCCGCTCCAGGCTCTGGGATCGATAATGAGGTTGGAAGCACGCCATCCGGTGTCGCTGCATGCACACGATGAAAGCCAAGACTGTTGCCGGTATTCTGGGGAGGCGGGGATAACGAAATCGAACATTCATCTACAGGAGGCGCAGTAAGAGTGGCAGATGGGGGAATACGGGGTGTCGGGGGATGCATGTGGACAAACATCAGGGTGGGTGATGTCATCGAATTATTGTCTAAAGCAGGCAGAGTGGCGCGCGAATGAACATAGGGCGTCGAAGTGTAGGAACCTGGTATAGAGGCTACATCGAGAGAACCAATGCTCTGAGCGACGTCCAACGCGTCACGAAGACCATACGCGTGGGTGCTACGCGCAGATCGTGCTAAACGAATCCCCGACAAAGAAAGGTTACTGAGCTCTTCAGTAGGAGGGGAGTAGAAGTCTTGAGGATGTTGATCCTGGAAGGACCGAGTGGAGTTGAAAAGACTCGCCATATCTGATCGATACACAAAGGAACATTAGTTTCTCTCCGCATAAGATGGTCGTAACACATACTGCTGTTTTGCATCTTGAGGCTAAAGAAGAAAGTGGATGCAGATTATACTTTGCGAGTGGGATGAGGTGCACACGAAAGACCCTTCTCTTTCATGTTAACGGAACAGGTGACCTTTATATTCTGTGCCGATGCCATTGACGCTTCGGGAAGATATGCTTGGATTGACCCAAAACGAAAATTTCAGCAAAGGCTCGGAACATGCGACTAACTGAAAGAGATTTCGCCTTTCAGGTCACATGAGAAGGACAAAGCAAGCCGGCAGAAAGCGCGAACACGCGTTTTGCGGCGCGGCGCCGCACGGTATGGGAAGTGTCCATTAAAAACATGATTGATTAGGACAGGTCATGGTCCCTAGCGTGTCATAGCGGTGCATTGTGAAAGCGAGTACAGGGATCTACCTGGGTCTACATCTACTTTGTTCGTTTGGAGATGTTCCCTATAGATCGAAACGTGTCAATAGAAGTCCACAGAAAACCGAAAACTCGACTTGCGATAACGTATCGGTCCTCTAAAAGGTCAAGTATTTGAATTCGCCGGCCGCTTTCCTGACGCGATTCATCACAGCTAGGCCCTCTTTGAACTCCTCTATTTCCTCTATGAGTATGAGGTCCACCTTTTCCTTCTCTAATGTCAGCAAACCATCGAACAGCTTCTGAGCAGTTACCGCAGGGTTGCTAACAGGTCCCAGGAAAAAACGACGCCATTCTATTCCATTGGGTAACGTGAACATTCCTAGGACGGAATCGGTCGGCGTTAATAGTCCAACCTTGATAGGACGTGAAAGATCACTACTGAGCGACAGGGTCGCTAGATATTCCGAAGCGTTGTAGCTTTGTTCTCCTGCTGGGGTAGGAGAACGCGTGAAGAGCAGCGTCACCGGTACCGATGGGGAATAATGCCTGTATTTCATACCCGGAGTAGTTGGTGCTTGTTCTAACTCCTGGTCTGCATAGTCGCGTCGATGCACCAACACCTGTGGTATACATTCCGCGCCATCCAGTTCTTGCTGTAGAACCCGGGACATGTCCTCAACGGTGACTCCTCCTGGTCGGAGCACGCGGATATTGCCATCGGGTTGTAGGCCATCCACGACTGTGCTCTCCACCCCTACGACACAAGGGCCTCCGTCTAGAATGATACCAAGTCTGCCATCGTGGTCGCGTAAGACATGTTCGGCGCGAGTAGGACTGGGTTTCCCTGAACTGTTTGCGCTGGGTGCCGCCAGTGGAGCATCAGCAACAGCTATCAAGGCTCTGGCGACGGGATGTGAAGGCATTCGGATTGCGACTGTGGGATGATTTGCGGTGATTATGGATGGAATAACATTAGGATCACTGGGAAAAAGAAGGGTCAATGCTCCAGGCCAGAAATGCCTCATGAGAATTTGATATGTCGCTGGAAGCGTGAAATTGGATGGAATGATTGAACGGAGCATCTTGAACGAAGATACATGTACGATAAGAGGGTTATCTGATGGACGGCCTTTGGTAGTGAATATGCGGGATGCTGCTGTCGAATTTAAGGCGAGAGCACCGAGGCCGTACACGGTCTCGGTAGGGAACGCGACTGGTTGAAGATCATGGAGATGGCGGGCGGCGATTTGTAGAGAAGCTAATGTATCTGGAGAGGTTATTGTAGGCTGTTCTGATACAGAATCAAAAACAATCGAAGCAGAGTCGCACTTGAGCACTTTGGTGGATGTAGCAGCCATTCTGAGGTATCGGTAACCGATTTTGAGGCTCATCCGAGTCAAAAGATTTTTATTTGTTTTGCCTTGTTTGTCAAGTTGGAGTAGTAGCGAGGAAAGCCAGGAAGCACAACAACATCTATTTCGGCTGGTGGGTCACAGGCATGTCGAGGCCTACTCGCCGAGCGGTAGCATGAATCCTCTCTTCCGCCGTCAGGTCTATCAAAGGGTTGTATCTGTCCAAGAGGAACTGGCAAGACCATGAATATAGAGAAATCCTTGACAACATGGAGACGCACCTGGTGTTGCCTTGAAGCCTGCATAAGCGCTACAGCATTTCGAACGTCCTCCAAGACGCGCTCGTTCCCAGGTTGCCGGTATCCTTCTAAAATGGATCGAAAATTGGACGACAGAGGATTGACGACATTTCGTTTGGAAGGCGCCTGTAAGCCCATTAATACTGAATCAAGATCCAGATAAGACGAGCTGACTGATTTTCTCAGTTCACGAAGAACAGAGCGATACGTTGAGGCGACGACATGTTGGGAGGCCATGAAGGGAAGAGTCACGCCGTAACAGCACCCACGTGCCGTTATTTACTGAACAACGTGACTGTCGCGCCGGTTAACTTTGCTTGAAGGCCTTGATTTTGTTCGACAATGTTCTTCCCCCGCGTGGCATCTAGTCGACAATGGTAACAAACTTTATTCATATTCTTAAATGGGAAATTTGTCTTGCTTCTTTGCGATAACCCGATTGTTTGCGAACTCAGGGCTGCTACATAGAATGGTATAAAAGGGAAGCAATCGCTGGCATTGTCGGTGTCTTCAAGTCTCGACTCTCGTTTTCAATCAGTCTTCCCGTGTCACTTCGATTCTCGCCATCCTTAACCCCTCTCATTTTGTGTAGTGTCTTCCGCGTTGTTCCAGATGGTTCGCATTCACTGGTCTCTCTTATCCAAGGAAGGAGCAAAGAAAGCTGCAAAACTGATTGAGGTTAGTGCACTGCTTCTTTGTCGACGTCAGCTAATTTTTGGGTGAAGGGTTATATGTACACGCCTGGAGCTCCGGCGCAAGAGGCTGACCCAGCTGAGAAGCCCAAACCACAACCCCTCACAAAAGCAGAATGCGCCCAGATTGAGAAAGAGCGACAGGTTGCTATGATTTATAGCGGTCTCAAAGTTCATCCTGTCATCTTTGTCGGGAATGTATGATTTCTTTGCTATCAATATGTGGGCAATACTCTGAAAACCGTTATCAGCTCAGTCCGGATTTCACTGATGATGACCTTCATAAATTCTTCTCTGATACTTGTGGCAAGGTTCGTCGCGTTGAGATTCGTTGCAGCCAAGGATGTCCAGCTCCAACTCTGGCATCCCTTGGGCCTGGACATACTCCGAACATCTACTATGCCACTGTCGAATTCTACAGCCATATTGCTGTTCATGACGCACTCACGCTGTCCACCAAATGCAAGGGCGTGGAACTGCAGGTGATGGTCTTGAACCTCGTTTTCTTGGTCCTTTCTCATCGTTGTGCTGCAGATTTCTGTGTCCAGAAAGTTGCTGCCCGAGGTAGACGCATGCATTACCGGTGCGTTGTGAATTCTGTAGGGAAGAATTTTTGTTCACCATTGACCAGATATCTTGAAGAAAAAGGGTGCCAAGCAAACAAGCAATGCCCATCCTCATCGTCCTATGTAAGATTCTTGTGTCTGGTAGCGTCGTATTTCTGATTTCGTTTACAGAACTTACCAAGAACAAGGCACTCTTATTCTGTCTGACCCGTCCCCCGACGTGAATATGCTGGTTGGAGTAGGATTGCCCAAGACTATTTTGTAGAAGACGGTACTTAGCATAGAATAATTCAATGTCCATATGATATTAGGAGTTTCCACATGACGGTCCACACTGCTCCCGAGCGTGCCGGATTGGGACCTTCCACTGTCTTACCTTTCACAAGAAGCATCCCTATCGCTGTGCCCAACGTCGAGCAGCTATCCTTCCTGCATGGGATCACCCTAGGAAATTCTAGCACGACCGCCAGCGGCGAGAACGGAACTCTTGCCACATCATATGCGCCATTGTCTCGACATCATCCGCTTACAAACCGCCATCCTCACCAAATTGGCCCTATTGGCGCCCTTTCTGGTTCGTCTGTGAATTGATTCCTGCCAGCTCGAGTATCAGCGTCGTCGACGAGTATCATGGCAAGGAGCGCCGCGCTCAATCCTGCCTCGATGCCCTTCTTCCCAGGCAACCTCCGTGCCAGTGACGACGAAGGCGACTTGACTTTTCGACGGCATCCTTTTCGTTCCAACGATCCCAGTCGTAGCTCGTTTTCGTCCGTATCCATTTCGCCTACAGAATACCGCACTGCAAGGTCTTCTCCCAGCCCGCCACAAGACGACCTGGCTAACATGCAGAGCACTTTCAAGTCTCCTTTCGATTTGCCGCGACGGTCTCCTTCCTTCCACCAGGTGGAGGCGGGAAGACCGTATCCTGTCATAGAGAACCGAGTCTCTCGCGAAGCCAGTCTGTTGGGCAGTCTGGAGTCATTGCCGGAGGGGGAAGACAGTGTTACTACCCCTGGGCCTCTCAGCCACGACAGCAGTGCAGCCGTTGGATCACCTTTTTTCCCAATGCAACAGCAGCCTCGAGAACGTTTTTCGACGCCCCCCACTGTTCCTGGCCTCAACGGATCATCTCACACCATCATCAGCGGTCCCACCTCCTCTTCCCCCGTGTCGTCGCTCGATTCCGGCAGCCACCTCAACTCTGGTTCAGATGGACATTCGTTTGAAGCGCAGCTCAAGGCTTCTCCCATGCTTCACGATATACTGGATCGCCTCGTCCGATGCGAATATTCCACTCGGGAGATTCATAGGGATCTTGGTGAACTACACCGCAAAGTCAACATACTTGTCGACCGTTCCACCGCCACTGTCAATAACATGCAGCCCGAATTTAAAGACCCGTTTGCAAGCAATAGCCGTAGGCCAAGCTATGCAAACTCCATGAGTGCACCGCGCGCTTCCTTGGGCAATATTGCCCCTAACCAGGTCCCTCCTTCTGACGATATTACTTCTATTTCTCAACGTCTAAACACTCTCACTTCATCTGTCGGTCAGCTTATTGCGCTCCAGACACAACATGTCCAGCCACCGCCAATATCCGGCTTACCCAACGGCGGTCTTATTGGCCCTCCCAAGGCTCATACGTCAAACCTAGACTTCCTTTCTCCCCAGCAATCTAATGTCAACACACTGGGCCACGGGTTGCCCAATCGTCCGGACATGCGGCCTTCGCCTCGCATCCCGAATCCCCCCATGCGCACTTGGTCTACCGGGACCCTTGATTTACCCGTTCGACCTCCCGAAACGACTATCGGGCGTCAGGAAGGGTTCCCTCGTGACAAAAGACGCTCCGTTTCCAATCTTATGCGCCGTGATTCAGCTGGGGTCTGTAATTTTTTTCCACCGGTTCGGGTCTTCTCTGATCATATCTTTTTTCCATAGATGTTAGATCCAAATGATTCGAACTCTCCACGCGATTCTGGCCCAATGATTACCAAGTGGGAACAGCTTTCATTGGCACCTGAGCTCCAGGTTTCATTGAACTCTTTTGGGTAATCATTTCCCATTCCTCGAAGTCTTCGTGCTAATAATGTCATTATCACAGTGTGGGTCCCCCAAACAAAATCCAGCAACGGGCGCTACCATTTCTCTTGAGGGGATCAGATATCATTGCTCAAGCGCCGCCAACCCAAGAACGGATTGCCGCATATGTGATTCCGGCTATCCAGACGGCGCTGACCCATTCCGACAGTTTGAAACCGGTGGTCCTTATGATATCTACCACTGTAGATCAAGCCACACAAGCTCATCGCATGATCCGTGATTTGGGGTCTGGTATAGGTGTCAGGTCCGTGTTGGCTGTAGGCGCCGTCAAAGACTTCCACGCCGAGCTGCAGCTAGTCCTCTCTAACAAACCACAAGTTGTTTGTGGCACGCCCCAGAAACTACATGCTCTGTTCACGACCCCGGGCGGTCTCGATGGTTCAGATGTTCGTTTCCTGGTGCTCGACGAGGTGGACCAGCTAATCGCGCGTAACATGCACGAATTCGTATTCAATATTGTCAAATTACTGCCTCCTGCTCGTTCGCGCCCGCCAGGTTCAGTGACGCCCACTCCTCCGGGTAGCTCGTCGAATAATTCGCCTGTTCCGGGTCCCCCAGCCAGGAAGATGTCTACTTTAGGGGGCACACCGGTCTCAGACGTTGAAGGACGTTCTAGCCCTCAGGTTGCAGAGGGTCAACAATCTGCCGAACGCCAGACGGCGCTCTTCTCTAACACCGTTCCTCAGGACGTGTTGAACTTGGCAACAGCCATTCAACTAAAGGAGCCTGTTAGAGTCCTTGTACGCCGGGATGGCACGGTGACTAACATTGAGACATCGCCCAATTTCCGCGGTCTTCGACAGTTCTATTTGTATCTCGCGTTCACTGCTGGTGGACGCTCCGATCCTTCTCATATTGAAGGCGGCCTAGGAATAATTGGATCAGGGAGAAGTACTTCCAGTGCTGAGAGCGTGCAAGCTCGCGAATGGAAGCTAGATGCGCTCGCTGATATACTCGATGATGTTGACGTTGCACAGGCTATCGTTCATGTTGGTGGTGTCACCGCGTTAGATGCGGTTGTGTATAAATTAGCCAGTCGAGGTTTGGAGGCGATTCCTCTGGTACGACTGCTTTTTCCTCGTACTCACACGGTTTTATTAACGTTGTTGATAGCATGGTGATATGAATTCTACGACCAAGTTGGCTGCTCTGAGCAAGTTTAAGAGCTCGCCATCTGTTGTCATGAGACAACCAGTAACAAAAATTCTTGTTATTTACGATGTTCACGTTCAAGAAATATCTCAAATCCCATTGATTATAAATTATGGTGCGACCAGTTTTTTTCTTGTCTATTTAACCTCATCTTTCCCTCCAGATTTACCGAAAGCCGTCGAGGAGTACACTCATCGGTAAGTGCGATCGACCTACAATCAAATTATCTCTCACCGCGCTCATCGTCTAGCATTGCCCCTGCCGTCGCACCTAATAATTACTCCCGAGGAGGGGTCATAATCAACTTCGTAACTGCTACAGGCGGTGATGTCGAGATGCTCCGATCCATCGAGTGTTTCCACAAGTAATGCATTTTCCCTATATCCAAGTAATGCAGGTACTGACCACCTTTCACATTTCTAGAATCAAATGCGTACGTCTAAATTGCAATCCTTGAATTCCCTCTAATGTTTGCCTGCAGCCTGAAGTTCCTATCAGTCTCCGTGACATTGTCTAAATCATTCAACATTCTGTGTTCTTGTATCCCTATCGCACAAATGCTCTATTCGTCTTATATCGTCGTCTGCTACGCCTATTATACTCGCATCTCACAGTTCGATACCCTTATACTGCACCCCGCGCGCCTCCAGATTGTTTCATTACTAGTTTCATCCCCTTACTTCTCACCACTGTATAGCAGCTCTCATTTCATTTCATTTGGATGGTTATCAATCCATACTCATGTGGACGATCACTATTTTCAATGTACCATCTTCACTACAGCTAGCGAGCTCTTTCCGAGTGACTTCAACCGGGGATGGTCGCCAACTGAGGCGGTGAACATGATTGACATGCGCCATTCTACAAATAGGTCAATTCTCTCCGGGTATGTGTCAAGGACGAAAATTTCGCACCCAGCGTTTACTGTTAGTTGATGCCGCCAATCTGTCGTTAAGACCGTGTTTGAATACACTAGTATCTCTCCGGTTTCAAGGCCGATAGCAAGGTACCGTCTGAAAATGTACATAATAACAGTGAAGATGATCTCAAAAAGAACCGAAATGACGAACCTATTTTGTTTGTCAACAGTAGAAAAATCTACGGCCGTTGCGGCTTTCGCAACTTTGATGTTACAGATAGCTTTCCAAGTCCCATCAGTCCCAGACTGCCATACTTTAACCTACACGACATCAGTGCATCGAAAGAATAGAAGACCCAACCCTTACCGTCTTATCGCGAGAGGCCGTAACAAAAACGTCGCCTTCATGAGCCCATGCACAGTCCCAAATGATTCTGGAATGACTCTTGTCTGCAGCCACCGCGCTGTAGTCTAGGCGTGCTGTGTGAGCCGTGCCTTTTATTACCAAGACCTCAAGAATGGCTTACACTGAGTCGAATCGTCCCTTCTGAACAGTCGCCATGTTCTGTCCCTGGAAACGGAAAGTAAAAATTGATCGTCAGGACTAAATGCAATCCGTGTGACAGTCAGCGAATGCCCGGCGAGAGGTTCTCCGAATGGTTGCCAGGTTTGTGTGTCCCATATGCGAACGACAGAGTGCTCTGGTGACGTTGACTTGCAGGCAGTCGCTACCAGACGATGCGAGTTGGATGTAGCAATGGTGATAGACTATAAGATGAGGTAAGGACCTCTCCCTGTGTACCGGCAACAGCCCTTACCTCGTATCCGTGTCCGAATACCTTTTCTACTTCTGGCCAAAGAGTAGTGGCAGCAAGTTCCCCTTCTAGAGGCCGGGTGGACGATGAAGGATCATCGACGGTTATAGACGCTGGATAGAACGCAAGTCAGGCTGTCAAAGCTGACAAGGTATGGCAACCGACCATCAGCGGTGGCTTTGTTCGACAAACCCAACGGCGGGACACTGGCTCGGGATGGACGTTTATGCTGTTTTTATGAGTTAGAACGAAAAGTGGAACGCAAGAAATAAATACGACTGACGTCGGCATCGGAAAAGTGTGCAACGTCCAGTGCTTCCACGACATCTATGAAACTTCGCGGTGCTTCAAACACCCTTGCCACCTTCTCATCCGCGATACTAACAAACTTGAGGTTGTCTAGAAAGCTTACCCCCAAGAGATCGTATCCATGGACTTGCGGCCTGGCGAGCTCATGCCATGTTGTGCGGCCATTTTGGTGAGTTATAGGACCGTGTATACGTGTAGTCTGATCCAATCTGATCCTCAAGATGTCAGGAATAAAGCAATCTTCAAAAAAGCGTACACTGACCCGGCTGATATCAAAAACTGGCCATTGGGGCTCCAACAAATTCCACGAACAGGCCCGCTATGCCCATTTATTGCGTGTACTTCGGTCCAAGTTTCCTTTTCGTCAGCAGAGCACCTCCATCTCCGCCAACCGCCGGACCAACCCCAGGCAAATGCCTCAGAACCATCTTTACCCCATAGACCCCCGACAAAACCGCCCAACCGTTGTCCGCCAATGTCGCCAAACCGTTGCCGATTAATCCATATGGTGGTGGAAGCATCATTTGAAGAGGCGAGCACTGTTGATGGAGACCACAGGATAACAGAGGAATCTGTGGACGAGGATAGTAGAGTTGCCATTGACGATGACGATGTTACTGGCCGCCAGCTAAGAGAGGTTACACCTGCTTCATGGCCAACAAGCAGTGCATCAAAAGTGATTGTGAACTGCTGTGAACTAAAAGAAAGACTAAACAAAACATGGAGATAGGATGCGACGCGTCTTACCTGGAGGCGGACGTCTTGACGGTCAAAATATGTCGCTTCAGAGAAATCTGTCGGCCACCCTCTTCAGCGTCAGCCAGTTCACCTAGAGAAGCTTCGAAAGCATCCAAAAGTTCATCGCTTAGAGCGTCTGTAGATGTCGCGGAAGAGTTCCCGGTAGCACGCTTGTAAGGTTCGATGTTCCACAGCCTAATAGTGGTATCGTGAGATCCTGACGCGAGAACCAAAGGTTCACTTTCTTGAAGTGAAGGTCGGAATGCAAGGCATCGCGCCCAGTCATCATGTCCTGAAAGTACAGCTGATTTTATGAACTGTAAAGACAGCGTTAGCGTGATCTCATAAGATGATAAAAGGGACTTGCTGTGCCATCGGACCTTGTCCAGATTTGAATGTTTCGGTCTGTACATACAATGGCAAGGATAAGACCTGTTGGAAAGCTTTCAGATATACGCAGGAATCCGAGTTGTTCGGCCGCATACTTTCAGACTGAGGAAGGAAGGAAAGGGCAATAGACAGCGGATATTTGCCCTTCAGTGATATGGACTGCACCTCAACCACCTCATCTGTTCTTGTTAAAAGAATATCATCTGCAGAGGATAAATTCAAGGTACCTGTTCCTATTTTCCAAATTTTGACCGAAGAGTCAGAGGATCCCGTCGCGAGACACTCATGGTGCACACATAACGACGAGACTGATTTCGGATGTGCTTGAACCTTACTAGACCTCCACTAGAAGAATCATTGAAATGAAGAGTCAAGGCGAAGACAAAAAATGACCACACCTGATCATGAGATCCATCTCTTCTCCAATATATCACTACCCCCTTGTCGTCGGCAGTAATGAACGAATCATCTGAGATAAACTTTACACTGGTCACAGTTCCTTCGTGACCTGGTAACATTTGGTAAGGACCTGGATCAGGATCTGCCTGGGTAGTGTATCATTGTCAATGGCGCATTTGATCATGAAGCGGGTGTCCCGTACAGCGATGTCCCATAGACAAACTAGATTCGCAGAGCCAAACGCGATGAGTGATGTCAACGAGGCATCAGCAGCTTGACAGAACCGGTTGGTGGAGGCCGCTATGTAGGCTGTCGACACATTCATCCTCTGTGTAAGAGGCGAAAATCGGAAAAGGCAATCACCGCCCAATGCGTATCGGTCCGAGGTCCGACCCTCGAAGGTTGGCAATAGCAGCTGTTTCGCATTCTGTCTTTATTACGTAATCTTTTGTCTTGATAGAGCCACGAATTCACATAAATCATGCATACAAGCCTAAAGAAAGTTAAAGATCTGTTGTTTCAACGCTCAAGCTCGCTACTTTAGAGTAGTATATCAACCATTTTAATCAGTCGCTCCTGCAAAAATAAGGCTATTTATTAATTCAGCCGTATTGTAATGGTCAGCGTTGCATCTCAAGACTAGCCACTGATCACCATGAATGCTATGAGCAGAGAGTACGGCATCTGAGCCTGACAATAGCAGACAAACAAAATCAAGCCGAGTATCAAGATGCAAACGTCAAGCAGTCATCAATGTCATTGTATTGAAACATTCAGCCCAGCAAGAATGGATGTTACACTTTATACCGCCTTCCTGTCTTAGTGAAGAATGTTTGTAGGACATAGACCTGGAATCTGAGGAGAGTGTCAGAGATGGAGGAACGTTGTCTACAAAAAAGACGCACGCGGCCATAGCGATGACTCCACAGCTCTCAAAGATGGCATACCAGAATAGTCGACTGAAGAAGACATTAGACAATGCGACAAGGAAAGGCAAACAATCGTACTTTTGCGTGCTCTGAACCACAGAGAAGCCGCGGCGTTCTTTAGTGTGGAAGCTACAAGCCACCGTGAGTACGAGCATTACAACGAAGGAGCAAAATTGATATGAACGTACTGCTTCTGCGTCCGTTTGATATTCATGAGCATTCCATTGAGCCGGAATATGGATTCTTCGAGTGCGGAGGTTTGTTCAGAAATTTGGCCTATGAAACCGGTCAGCACGCATAGACTGTGGAGTAGGAGCAACTACGCACCAGGCTTCGCTGGAGCCTCCCTCCTCGGTTCGCTCTCTACCATGATGTCAAAGTCGATGAGTTTTTCGGTGAGCGTCGACATGTCGTTTTCAAAACAGAAGGCATATTCGCCAGGAGTGTTCGCTGTTAAGACGTAATCACCTGGCACAGATGTAAGCACACGAGCTTCGACGTGAAGAAAACGGCCCCGAACCTTGACGCTCGCTCGTTCCGGAGAGAATTTCCTTGCTTGCTGGTGGTGGTGAGGTCACCGTATAGGAGATATCGAATGAGCCTCCGGATTGAACAGCAAAGTAGAACTGTCGGAGAGCAGCGCCATGCGAAATCAAGATCCAAAATAGAGGGAAGGAAAGCAAGAAAAGATTAGAGGATAACACAAGCAGAACAGCAAGGCCACGCACGCCGATTTTCTCGCCGGCCTTGTCAACGTCCGCATAGAAACAGAGCCGCTCGTTGGCTGCAATTGGTGTCGTCAACGCAGAACCGTATACTGATCTTATACAAGCGCAAAAAAAAAGGGAGAGAAGAGGTATAGAAAGAAAGAGGGAGGACGGAAGGACGGGCATCGTCGTGAATGGAAGAGGAAATGCTATTTCCTTTCTGGGATTGCAGACGTGTTGACACTCTCCTCGCGCGTTACCTTGTTGGAAGAGGCATTCTTCACAAAACGTGGGAAGGAAGCCACGCTGGAAGAGGCAGGCAGTTCTCTTATTCGGTACAATGGGTTAGTGACCCTCTCTGCTATCTGATACTTCTTTCCCAGCAACAGGTTACAGCTCTACAGTCTTGCCTCTATGTACTCAAACTCGTCGCGCCAGAGCGCCTCGAATTCGACACTCATGCGCACACGTTCTTCTGAACATGTGCAGCTGCCACAGCTAGAACCTGACATGTATCTTCGAGTATATACACACAAATCATTGCGTCGGGCCTGCGCCTCACCAGATGAATATGAAGATAATGAACAACTATCACTGGTGGGGGAGAAGGCGTTCGACGCGGCAGTGACGACGGCTCTGTTCTATGAACGACCGTTGCTGGAGATGGAGGTGAGTTTGTGGGCGCTTATCTGTCATATGCTTTGGTGTTCAGGGAAAACTAGGCAAAGAAAAGAGACATAACCTCCTGGACGAACATCGATTCGTGGGTGAGACGTTACCAGATGCGGGAGAAGGTCAGATGCCATCCAGAACTGTTCGAGACGCTACATTCGCCTGAGGTCAGTACGCTCCACCTGACGTTCATCGTTGCTCAATATACGGCTGCAGGAAACAAATGCCTTATTCTATGCATACGTCGGCGCTGTGTTCGTGAATCTTGGAATGGATGTAGTGCAAGAGTGGATCAATGCGCTAACCGGACTTCCGCCACCGCCATCGCCAAAGCTGCCCAATCCAACGACACCTGCCCAGTCCCACCAAAACGAAAAGGCCTCTCAGCAAGGCGTGGTGGTGGAGTATGCTGCTCATGCCAGCGATCCTCATACTGGAACGTGGTCTGACAACTGTGCTAGTGAGTACAATTGCAAGCTTGAATTTCCGAGTCTCAAGCTGGTGTCACGCATTACAGTGCAGTCGGAATCTTCAATTTTCAGGCTAGGGATCGTGGTCCTTCTGCTCGGCTTTCTTATTGCATTGTACTGCTTCTATTACTGCATGTAGATAAACAGGCAGATAAACGATGATGACAGGGTTCCCGACTGGACTTGAGACTGCCTGAGGGGCCTCACCACACATGAATCTCTGCGCTGCGCTGCGCAGAAAGGAGAGTCGATGTTTCCAAATGTTTGATATCTATGGAGCGCGCCTATTCCACGGTTATTGATGAACCTATACGTGACATTCGTATTACACCAATGATGCTGTATCTTTGGAATCGACGCGGAGTATTCGTAAATATCGCGTCGATGATAGGTTCCTGCTCTCGGAACTGTAATAAAATTTCCTTCCTTCCTTCCTTCGACTACCAGCATCTTAATAATATTCCCCAAACTCTGCGGCATGATCGACGTCTGGTGTATGCAGATGCGCGTGTTGACTCGTTGAAGTTACTGTGCACGAAAAGGACGTAGACCGGTGACCGTCAGATGAAAGCATGCCTGTCCATTACTCTCGCGTTCAGAGAACGGTCTGGGGCCCTGTTCCATTGGGCACCGATAACCTCATTCTTCTCAGCGCTAGAAAGGACAGCTTATCAAGTTGTGTCTTGACATCGTCGCTGATTATTCTAGACCAGGGTGACACGTAGAAGCATTGTATAATGATTATACGAGCCTCGTTTGCCTCATCATCATCCACCCGCTCCAGGATGAACGTGGCCTTGTTCTGGAGAGCATAATTGCTCGAGCAATGCGCCGCAAACACGTATGTATATTTATTTCACGACACCTCCATCATCGTATCAAGAATTTCTTTTCTTTTCTTCGGTCGTCTGAGCCTTCTGGCTGACCCTAATTGGGATCTTGTACTATTTGCTCGAGAGAAACTTTCCCGGGATGACGTCGCAAGATGCTTCAGAGCTCGCTGTGGAGATTTGCGGACGAAATCGAGGTCCTGCGGGAACATCTGTGGAGATTTCGGCCTGGTATTGGCTGGCACTTTTAGTATAGGAAAAAGGTCCGCCGGCACCGGCGTCAAGTTGTTGAAGATAATTGTACAGGAAACGCGGCAGTCAAGGCAGTTGAGGCATACGACATCGATAAGAAGGATTTCGCAGAGCTGGTGGCTACTATGTATCGTGACACTTAAACAAGAATATATCGACGCCATGTAGCAATATCATTATGTAGATCTCGCAACCGACCAACTTCTCCTTCATCAAGAATCTGGAGCACCGACACTTTTTCAAACCTTTTCTCTGGCAGGCTTCGCCCAATGACATAATAGCAGTAGTACCTACTAGGAAATATGCCATGGAGGTAATAGGCTAGAATGAGTGTGTAAGTATCTTCAAGTATTGGGTACTTGTGTGTGGCCGTGATCTTGAAACGATGTGAGTCCATCCCACCCTTTTCTTTAACAATCAACTCTCCATGTCGATCACCTCCTCCCACAGCCAACCCCCGCACCAACCCCTTTTCAATGCACGCCATATTACACGAGTATTCATTCGTCTTCTCATCCCTATCAACATCATCAAGGGTGTAAATACCGTCGGGCAGAGGGTTCACCATAATCTGGTCCCACGATGGTCTCCATTTTGTGCCTGCATTGCCCGGTTCAGGACACCAGAGGAAGAGCACTCCCCGGCTACCTGCTTTCATCGAATTCAGGAGTGCTGTCCATGCCTTCTCGAGAGACTGACTCTCATAGTATGCTGGTATCACATCAGAGAACAGACAAAATGCCAGACCCGCGACTTTGTCCACGGGGTTGGTCGACACCCGCTTCTGCATGCCCTCCAGCGCGACAAATACCTCATGACGCAAAGTGCCATGATCAATAAACCGTAGTAGCTCATGAAACCTGGTCAGAAGCTCAGTCTCATACTTCCCGTCCTTGTGCCTGGCATGCATTGGTCCCTGCGGTGTGTCCCCAGCAATCACCCTGAGCCTGGGCCAACCAAGCTCCTGTAGCGTCCATGCATGTCTAAACCAAGACCGGTCGCTGTCCAAGTCGCCCTCCTTCAAAGTCAAAGGCAGACCCAGCCCACTCAAGTAACATGCCACAGAGGACATTCGATACACTCTTCCGATAGTGGGCACGTCCAGTTTCCACTCTTCCACACGCACATCCTCCCTTGGTCCACCTTTCTGTCTCAAACAGAGAACGTCCAACCACGCGTACTCTGCTCCAAGATTGAGCATCTCAATCCGGATAAGATTGAGGTTGGCATCTTTTGGGATCAGAACGGGCCATTCATATCCGTTGATGGGCGTCGACACGTCGGCGCGATCCTCCTCGTCCATCCACGCGTGCGATATCGGCCGAAGCATCAAATTCCAGCGCTCGGCAGTCACGGTGGTAATGGGGATTCCTGTGCTCCAAAGTGGTACTACCCGATTGCTCCACAGATCCCAGACACGTCGAGGTGCCAAGTTCGGATTGACGATCTGGTTACCAACGACTGCTTTTCGTCGCATCTCCTGGTCTTCTTCCTCCCATCTGCAAACTTCCGCTCGTATAGTACTCCAGTCGCGGGTGTACCATATCCGGCGGAGCCGGCTATATGCCATACCAAAGTCGTAGCTGTTTGCGATACAGTCTTCAAGAAGGGGGGAGAGGGATGGGGTGTCCAGGCTGTGTGATGTTCTGAGTGTGGTATTGAATAGATCCAAGAGGCCCTGAATGCCGAGGACAGCGCAAGGAGTTAGACTGGTTACCGTCTCTCTGACCCTTGACGTTGCGAGCAAGAAAGGGTTATCAGAGAGACTGGTAAATCTGACTTTGAAATCCCAATGCTGCGCGGGTGGCTGAGAAGATGTCATGTGAATATCACGTGTGGGCTTCGGACCGAGACGCGTCTGCCGTGAATACCGTCGTTTACACGTCTCCCTCCTGTATTACTACCATGAATACCTCGCATAGCTCCAAAAATATTCCAGGAACCTATAACTCGTTCCTCGAACTCGTCAAGTAGACCCCAAATAGTCTAGGAGGTTCGGAATTGCACTTGAGGGCAATTTATGAAGGTTGATATGTATCAAAGCGAAAAGATTTTGTTGGTGAAAAGATAGGTTCAGGTAAAAACAGCAGAAACAGGTCAGTAGAGACAGACATGGTCAAAATAACGGCGTTATATTGGAGGGGCGTTCGCGTTACATTAAAGTAAGAAGCAAGTGAAAATAATCGGCAACCGGTTGGGTCGGTCCGAAGCCCACACGTGATATTCACATGACATCTTCTCAGCCACCCGCGCAGCATTGGGATTTCAAAGTCAGATTTACCAGTCTCTCTGATAACCCTTTCTTGCTTGCAACGTCAAGGGTCAGAGAGACGGTTACGAGTCTAGCAAGGAGTGTCAGCAAGGCGGGATGTTATCACAGGCTTTCTACCGGTGTACGCCCGTTGCAATGGAACGGCGATCGACGATTCCTCTTGGTCTGTCTCAGTGAACGCGGAGATGGTGACTTCAGGCAAAATGATATCCTGGGAATGTGTTATCAATATCCCCTCCATTCATTTGCCCACTGACTTACCTTTGGTCGCCATGGTTCATCGTCATCAGACTTAGTAGTCCCACTAATCTGTGAACCCACAACGCAGGCTGGTTCTGGATGCACGCGCGGCGAAGAGTCTGGTATCACCTCGGAATCAGGACCAACATCCTCTGCAACAAAACTACCGTGTTGTAGTATCACTTGTAGCTTGGACGATGCAATCTTGTTGTGGGTGTCGTCACATTCAGATGTTGCATCAGGAGATGAAGCCCCAATTGTCCGGGCGGTTGAAACGATGGAGTATGTGTGGTTCTGAATTGACATCACGCTACTGTAAAGTGATTGAACCTTGGCCGGTGCTAACGACATTGTATTCAGTACTCGAAATGAGAGGGGTGAATGATACATACTACTAGTTCTATCGTCCAGGCTCAGGATGGCTATGCAGTCAAGGGAGTGTTAGATGAAAAGCTGTTGCTCTGGGTAGTAGGTAGTGCCGCAGGTACGAACAGCTTGAAACTCCAGATTGATGCGAGGTCTTCGTGTGAACAAGATGGTGTAAGTCTTCGTCCTCTTGAGCTCATAAAAGGCTGCAAGGAGCCGCCTGTTTTGGCTTGGAAAGATCGGTGGAATGGGGTCGACGATATGAATTTCGTCAAGAAAGGCACATATAGGTAGCTTTATTTAGCAGCGCTACTTGTCATCGGCGTGCCCTTTATGCCTCATGTGGATATCTTGCATTTGTACAAACAGGCACAGCGCCCAAAGCTCCTGCCGAACACGACTGCACAGAGGCCGCAGAGGTATATTCTATCCATTCTTCTGACCTATCTACGGTCTTGGTATGGATAGGACCAATCCCGTACGATGGAGTAGAACCGCACCTTTGGACTGGTAAAGACCCCAGGCTTGTACCGCATGAATGACGATTGGCAATAAGGCCGAACATTTGATAGGAAAATTCTGATATCTATCACTTTGCGGGGAGAAGGAGCGTCGTATCATTAATCAGCCTTACAAAATCGAAATTTTGTGTATCAAATGAGCTTGTTCTTCAATAAATGAACGAGAACATAAGTATGAGCCAACTCCACGCCAGAAAAGAGACTGAACTTACATCCGATCGGTTTTCCCCCGACTTTAACTGAGTACTTGTATCGCTGTATCCCCTTTAGAATCTGTCACCCAATGGCTCTTCATGTCTTTCCACCGGAAGACGTACCCAAGCAGGGTAAAAGTGTTATTCTTCGAAATTCGAACCAGTGAAATTCAACGGCACCTTCAAGGTCGAAAGGGGGGCGCTAGAATTCCCGTAAAAAAGAATAGCATTGGCGGGTCGAAAAGTAATCTATTACAATATAGAATATGCGATGATCCTGAAGGCTGACACAGAGGTTAGCAAACAACAGACAGAGATACGAATGCAAGAACACGAACAAGTTGTCATGCACAGCTCAATTGGTGCCGTCGGGCCGGGTTCGGAGCTTGCGTGTTCTTGAGTGGAAGAGAATGAAGAGTAGGTGAGCGTTGAACTGAGTGTTGAGGCGGAGAGAAATTATCGCTTCTCCTCCCCTCAGGAAGTCCTTCTTTGCTCGTGCTGTTACCTGCAGCTCTTCCAACTTCCAAACGTTCTGGATTTATATGCTCCCTGAGGTAGAGCCCCAACTTCATTGGAGTTGGAGTCAGCCATGTCGTGTGAAGCTCTAGAACAGGTGTCGGTATGTTGAATTCATGCGGTTCCAAATCGACACCACCCCGCCGCAAAGCGATTTGTATAAGACTTTGGACGGTGCTGATGTAGCCGCACTGAGTACTCGAAACGACAGGGATTCACGATACGTACTATTTCCCCTTTTCCCAGCCAAGACGTATGCAGTTGAGGGAGTGCAAAACGAAAAGGTCTTTGCCTCGAGGCAGGCAGGTGTCGCAAGTTGCAGTTCATCCTTGTGTAAACAGCATGGCAGAAGTCCTCGCCCTCTCGGACTAAAAAAGGCACAGTACGCGTAATTGCTTGATTCCATATCTGACCTCACGGATTAGTGCGGTCTATCTTCAGGCATAGATGAATGAGAGATCTTCCGTAGGCTTCCCACAGATAACTGACGCAACCCCAGTTGTGGAAGATCGATCTTTAGGATAGGCGTGTACGATAAGGGAAATAACGCTTCATAAAGACGCTTTTTTAAACGTTTAGAGCCTGGGAACCTCGGCTTGGAGACGTCTGGGAACAAATTCGTTATGGAAGGCCACGATCCCAGCAGAGAAGTTGGGAGAACGGATGGTGTGACGTCTGAAGGGATCGTCCTGTAGCCAGCAAAAATGTATCATATATGAAGTCGGGGTTCTATTGAAACAGTAACTTATAATTTGAGTGTCCGAGACGGAGGAGACTGATCGTAGCTTCAAGTATTTCTGGATGACGGACGAAATTGAGAAAGAGAGGCCTCGTATGCGAATTCCGAGCGGGTCCTCAGACATTTCTATGCGGACTGCATATCTGAGGTCGGGACGTGGTTTGAGGTAAGAGTTGCCTGCCGTCAGCACAGCCACAGACACAACCTGAAATGATTCTTGGCATCGGCGTCGATGTCGTCCACGTCCCTCGCATCGTGGCGCTCATAGCTCGTCGCGGATCGGAAAGATTTTCTCAAAGAATACTCAGCAATGAAGAACTGCAGTCATGGAAGACCATCCACGAGGGCGACCGCTCCAGGTTCTTGGCTGTTCGGTACGTTCACACGAGCTCGACGCGTCGATAGACGTCTCATTTCGCGTCCAGATGGGCAGTCAAGGAAGCCGCATACAAGGCAATGTACCCTACTGTCAAGCCTACATGGAAGGATCTTTCATTCCGGGGTTTAGGACAGGAATTCGATGGCAGTAAACCTTCACTGTTCTATCGTTCTCCGTACCCTGAAACTTCGGTGGGTGAGATACATAGTTCTATCAGCCATGATGGGGAATATGTATTCGCTTCCGTGCTAGTCTGTCGACGGACAGAATAGGTGTGTTACTCTATTTCATTGCAATAATCCTACAGAACGCCTGAGCGTCTATACCAGTCCCACCACTGGGGCCATTGAGGTTCAACTATCCACGTCGCAGAGTCATCAGTCTGCAAGGAGAACTGCTGGGGTTCTTCTTCCGTCAAGTATGCGTTCTTCAGGTGTTCTAATCGGAACAAGGCCAGACCATGTCCGTGCAGCGATGTCAAAAGTTTACTAGTTCCCCGTGGACGTGGAGATTTATTCTGGGAAGAATCTTCCCGAGGAATGGGGCGTATGTCAAGGCCCGAAGGCAGTGACGGGGGCACGGGGGATGACCTATGACAAGCTGAGAATACAAACCTAAAGAATACCAGCAATACATACATTTGGTGGTCGCGTATCACAACAGGAAGGATTCTCTTTCGTATAACACCGGTGTGATATGTTCGCACTGTGAGCTCCTGACCGACATAGCATCCCTTCCGAAAGTCAACTGACGAGCAACATGAGAAAGGTCACACCAATAGGTCATCGAAACTCACGGCCGCCCATTATGTCTAAATTTGAGTCCATCGGAAACGCATGCAAGGGTGGGATGTCAACAGGGCCTTCAGGAACCCCCTTGAGAATACGAAGAAGGGTATATGCGTCGGATGTCTGTATGTCATGCGAAAGGAATTCCTTTGCTTGAATCGAATGAGCTCAGTATGTACAACAACACGGGTGACTCACGACGGTCGCCCTTGCGTACGAGCATCCTCGAGCCCATCCCGGGAGCTCTTCTGTCGCGTATGATGCCGTCTTCAAGTCCCCAAGGCCATTCGCTCTCGGTCGGCCAAATGGGCTCCAGAGCCCCACTGTTTTCCCAGTGCCACTTTCGCTCCGTCTCCCAGTGTGAATGGTCAGGAGATCCCCAGGCAGCCCAGGCGTCGTATTCCTGCGAGACATCCCTAATCTTCACCTTGGCACGTAAGACGTACCGCTTAAGCAGGTCGTAAAGCGGTGGGGCCCCTGAGGAGCGTGAATCGTATTCAATTATGTATCCAGGTTTTCCCTTTTCGTCTTTTTGCGTATGCAGGAATACATCGTAGAGAACCCTGCCCTACAAAACGATTAGTAGGACACTTGCATAGAGGGTATGAGCAGCACCTGAGCGTTTAGTACCGTCGAAAAGGCTGGTCGCCGAGGCTCGTGCACTGATGTTGCCAGTATGCCGTGAAGAAACTCTTGCGCCTGAGAGCCAAATACCGAGAGAAACGACCGGAATGGAACTGGGGCGATGGTGGGGGTCAAGCTAGGAAACATTTACCTGCACGTGCTTGCGGTAATCTTGTCGTCGTACTCCAATGTCCTCATCGTGCCAAGGCCTCCTGGCCGCCCTCAAAGACTGCCTAATGCACTCTGACTGTGTGGTCAAACAAGGAAAACTGCCGTCTGAATGCCTGAAGGAGCACCCGGACGAACTGCCCGAGGCATGCCAGTCGCTGCGCAAGGCTACATTTGAATGCAAACGGGGAATGGTGCGTATACTGTATTCTATTATTTTTCGATTTTACTGAATACAAAACAGCTGGATATGCGGAAGAGATTTCGAGGGAACATCGCTGGCTCGCAGTTTACATTCGAACCGGAAAAGGCGCGACAGGCAGAGTCGGCCAAGTAATATGACCATTCTCGATTATACATAGGCTGGATGAATCAGCAGGGTGTATCAGCCAAATCTCACAACATTCACACAATGTTACGAATCCATTTGTCATTCACTTCTGCGACATGAGATTCACCTATTTAAACCGATCCTTCTTCAATGGACGACTTATACCACCATCCCACCGTTTCGCTACAATGTCAAAGCCTCTTACTTTCTATACCGCACCGACTCCCAACGGTCGCAAGGTCTCTATCCTTCTCGAAGAGCTCAAGGCTACGTATGGTCTCCAATACGAGTACGTCAACTTGAAGCGCGTCCAGTTTTCGTTATAAGTCTGACCGCCGACTGTAGCGCGCACAAGATTGATATTGGAAAAAACGTCCAAAAAGTACGCATTACCAAGATCTGTCTTTCTCAGCATTAAACTTATTTTAGGAACCGTGGTTTATTGCCCTAAACCCCAATGGTCGAATCCCTACACTTGTAGATCCCAACCGCGACTCGTTCTCCGTCTTTGAGAGTGCCGCCATTCTGTTGTACCTCCAGCAACAATATGACCCAGAAAACAAATTTGGGTTCGACCCCGCACAGAGTCCCAAGGAGTATAGCGAGATGCTGCAGTGGATATTCTTTGCTGTAGGTACACATCAAACAAGTCGTCTTTTCTTGCCATTTACGCGTTAATAGCACGGTGGCGTCGGGCCTATGCAGGGTCAATGTAGGCAATTCAATTCCTGATGTACCACGCGTCGCTAACGGTGTATTCTTTCGCAGTGAACCACTTTAATAGAGCAGCACCCGAAGATATCCCCTACGCGAAGAAACGTGAATATTTACAGAACGCTATCTTTTATGCCCCGTCTCATCGCTTTTGATAGGTTACCATGACGAAGTCAGACGTTTGTACGGTGTTCTCGAAATCCGACTCAAGGACCGCGAATATTTGGCTGGGTCTGGAAAGGGCCAATACTCGCTAGCTGATCTCAATGTTTACCCATGGTGAGAGAATCTCTTGATCTATTTTATCCCACTAACCTGAAACAGGGTTAATCTTCGAAGCGGCATTGAGTCCTTGGACGAATGGCCTGGATTGAAGGTAAGCTCGCTTCTCGTTACCTTCACAGTTACGTGCTTATCAGACTTGCAGGCTTGGCTGGAGAGGATTGCGGCAAGGCCCGGTGTTCAAGCAGGCAACCAAGTTCCGTAAATGGGCTAAAATGTAGAAGCAGCGAACAATGAAACGGAAGCGAACTGTCAAACTTTTGCTCAGTGCTGTGCGGTTTCTGATAAGAGCTCCTCATGCAAGTCGTGCGTAAAAATCGGCTAATCCATTACACCAAAGTATCCTACAGCCATTACAGTCTAGAGACAGGGAAAAGTCGTGATCATATGTCGTGTTGTACAATAAATGAAAGCAAGCGGAAAGATATATAAGGAACCAGGGTTAGTAGTTAAAAGCTAATCAATCATTAACTTGCCGTCCTTCTTGGACGTTTTCTTCGCATTAAACCCTATAGACAGGCCGGCCCTTCTTATCGACCTCAGCCCCAGTACGCGCATCGACGTAGCGGCGCCGGCGCGAACGGCCGAGGAAGCCCCAGGAACTATTCCGGGACTTTGTCTTGTATCGCGACCGACCAAAGCCGAAGAAACGGGCGATGCGCTCACCAATGGTGAGATGGTGTGAAGAGTGGTGGTGGCTGCTGCTGCCATGATGGCGACGGTGATGACGATGCCCATGGCGACTGCTCGACTGGTGCAGTGGTCAGTGTCATGCTCCGTAAGAGCTGAGGGGAGACGTACTGGGACTGTTATCACCTGGGTTCCTGCGGTGGTGGGCATTATGGTGGTGCCGTGACGATAACGGCTGCTGCTAGAGTGGGAGGGGACGTAGACGACGTTATTGCCTCCGTAGGTGCCAGGGTGGGTGGTAGGGTAGTAGGCAGCTGAGGGAGAATAGTTATGGCTACGATGGGACGATGTGTATACGACAGGCTGGGGCTGGTAGGATGGCTGGGTTGGATAGTAGCTCATGGTCGTTCAAGGACAAGAGATAAAACGGCCATTTTATGCTTACCGTAACTGTGGAGATCACCATCAATTTCGTCATCAAATCAAATCAAATCGGTTATTTCAAGAGGCTGTACAAACACTGCTTCAATTATTTTACTCCAAGTCCTGGAAATCACCCTCATCCAAGTCATGAGGCTAAACTGCCGTCAGTCTCAACACTGGAAACAGAACACAAAGAAATAGTACCTCTTTTGGTTCTTCATCTTCGCCATACTGCATCGTATAGTCAATGTGGCTGATCACAGTCTCCAAGGAATCGGAAGAGGTCAGATCCAGGGGCAGGAACGACACCAACGGATGGTCCTCTATCTACGCGTAAAATCCATTAGTTCAAGCTGGGAATAGGTCGGAATATATTCACCAGTTGAACTATGGCTTGATTCAACGCGTGAAACCGCGGATTAGGTGCGCTACGCTCATCTTGCGGAAATGCCAGCAGCATAGGATCGGGGTCGAGATATCTATCAAAGGGAATGAGCCGAAAAAATTACGGAACATAGTTAGATACTACCGTGCAATATTTCTTCGCCCTCGTAGACCGTTTCGCGCCCCACCGGATGGATCTTCCGGGTTGGACGTAACCAAATCCATCTTGGACATGACGTTTATCCACGGGATCTCAAGGTTGACCATAGCTGACATTGCTGAGAGCACTCCACTGTAAATAGGCCACCATAAGGCCCAGGCTCCGGCTTCGATATATGACGCACTGACCTGAAAAACTTGTACTTGTCTTCCATGAATTGGGATTCTATCAAGTAGACTGCACACGTTCTGATTCCCATCCTTCCGAGATTCTTGACCAGTGTGGGGAGGAACGGGTGGTGGGTGTATAGCTCGATTTGTCCTTGGGTATGGTCAATATTGCGCTAAGGATACGGTGCTTGGAGCCTACCAGGACAGTCGATAATAAGGTAATCTTCATCGAACCCTCCGAGCTCCTCCTCCAGCCAGTCCATGTTCTGTAGGAGATATCTGTCCCAGAATGAGCACCCTGTCAGAAAATAGCAGAACCAAGTCACTCACTCACTCAAAGCAATATACAAGACCACCATTAGGGCCATAACCCAGCTCGCCCATCACATCCTCGAGGCTGATAAGATCCTTGATGTCAATGACAGGCTCGTACTCAAAACTTGTCGCCGCTGCTGCTGGATCCAAATTCACCAGATGCGCCGTCCGTCGCGACATGTTGAGGTGTGTCATGAAGGAACCCGAGAATGTCGACTTTCCCGCACCTGCAGGCCCCGTAACTAGCACTGCGTAACGCATTCCGGAAAACTGAGATGATCGTAACAGTCAGAGTTTTTTTGGTGGCCAAATTTGGCAATGAACGCCTTGGCTTGATTCTACCACCATCTCTTCCTAAACGAGAATTTTCTTAGCTTTACCTCTCAATTATGGCCGCGTACTTCTTTGCTTCTCCTATCGATGTGGATATCAGGTTGGACGGCGAAGAAACGAGAAAGCAGGTAGAGATCAAGGGAGAGAAGGACAAGGTCATATCATGTCCCATTTACTACGACGGCGACTCTGTCGGTGGCCAGGTTCGTAATTACGCCATGTACCTTTGTACACACTGACCTTGTGACAGGTAGCCATACGGGTTCGCGACGGCAAGAAGATATCTCATGACGGCATCAAGGTTGAGTTCGTTGGCAGCATTGGTACGTTCATACGACGGCAGGAGAGCAGCTCTTCACACCTCTGCAGAGCTATTCTACGACCGCGGACACCACCAAGAGTTTCTCTCACTCTCTCAAGAACTCGCTGCGCCCGGCGAAATGAGACAAGCGCAGACGTTCGACTTCAATTTCAAGAACGTGGAGAAGCAGTTTGAGAGCTACCAGGGTATTAATGTGAAGCTGCGGTCCGTCTTCCTTTGTCTGCGCGCTGGACGCTGGACGTTAACTTGCCCTCTCGCAGCTACTTCATCCGGGTGTCGATTTCGCGGCGAATGGCGGACGTGACCAAGGAGCGAGACTTATGGGTGCATTCGTTCCGCATGCCGCCCGACAGCAATAACTCAATAAGGATGGAAGTCGGGATTGAGGACTGCCTGCACATTGAGTTTGAGTATAATAAATCAAAGTGCGTCATGCCATTCCCTTACTTTCGACTCATTTCATTGCGGCTGTAGATACCACCTCAAGGACGTCATCGTTGGGAAGATCTACTTCCTTCTTGTACGGATTAAGATCAAGCACATGGAGCTTTCTATTATCCGACGGGAGACGACCGGCTCACCGCCAAACCAGTACAACGAGAGCGAAACCATCACAAAGTATGAAATAATGGACGGAGCGCCTGTACGAGGTAACCGAGTCCCCCCATCTTGAAACTCCACTCCACTTATCTGTTTTCAGGGGAAACTATTCCTATACGGCTATTCCTAGGCGGCTTTGAACTGACACCAACGTTCCGCGACGTGAACAAGAAGTTCAGCACACGCTACTACCTCAACCTCGTTCTCATTGATGAAGAAAATCGTCGATATTTCAAACAACAGGTATGCGTGCTGCGTTATCACCGACGTGACCTCTCATCTGAACGTTGTCCTGCAGGAAATCACTATTTTTAGGATACCGGATGTACGTGTCTTCACTAGATTTAACCAATACTTCTTCTTGACAAATGTTAACAGAACTAGTCTACCTCTCTGTCAATATTTTGTTATATATTTGTATTCATGGGCCCAGAGATGCTCGCTAGTGGTCGTCCAACGGTAATGTAGATAGCCCCGTCTTTAATGTCTGCCTAAATTCAGGCGCATATGCTTACACTGACATCAGGATAAGAATGCGATTTGACCGCACCATTGCATGGCTGGGCTTTCACCTAAGATTCTCGCATGTGTTGCCGAGAGCTTCCCATGCGCTGGTGGGAAAGTAATTTATTACAAGAGACCATACAATGTCTGTACAAGGAAATCTATGGTACTATTCATAACATTGCGAGACTTGAGGGAATATGAACCAATGCTGAATGCAGAAGGAGAGACGAAGGTCGAAAAGGCAACATGGACAATACAAGAGAAAAGACGAATCAAGCTAATGCGCGGACACCTTCCTGCCAGTCCTCCTTCGAAATCAGACCGTCTGCTCGACACACGGGACAAGACACTTCGACGTCCTCTCCTTCAACATTCTCATCGGCACCCCTCAAGGCAACTCGCTGGGCACTTACCAGACATGACGGATGGAAGGCGTGTTCACAGACAATACCACCCTGCCCTGTTTGGGTGTCGCGATGCTGGATATGCACTTGTTTCTCCGACACAGCCACAAAAGGATCTTCATCAGATGGTCCAACCCCGCAACTCATATCATGGCATCGTAATCCCGCTTCACGCTCTTTTCTCTCTATGCGCTGCCTCAGTGTAGGTCCTGGAGCAGGTGGAAGGGTCCACTTCTTTCTTTCGGAGGGCTGACGGGGTTGATGGCGTGGGTTCACACCACCACCGATGATGAATGGAGGAGCTGTGCCCATTGTACCCATAGGTAGCCCTACCCCTTGAAGGAACTGTGCAAAATGAGGTAACCCAGTACCATGGGCGTTGGCATTGCCGTGTGCTCCAGTAGGAGTCGCCTGTGGTGGTGGTGGTGTCGCACCAGCTCCGGGTCCTGATGGATTCTGAGGTGGGGCAGCAGGTGCACCTGCCGCAGCATTCCCAGCACCCCCGCGGAATCGAGGTGGCATGAAAGGGAGGAAGGGCGGGAGTTGAGGATGCTCTTGCTGATTAGCTTGAGCACCGGCTGGTTGTGCAAATTGGTCTTGTGCATGCCGGTTTAATTGGGCAAGTGCCTCTGCGATAGTACGACCAGACCCTGCGGCAAAGTGCATTCCGCCATCTGGGCCTTGACCAGGACGGTGGATGTGAATATGGGTCTCGGATTGAACTGAAGGAGTATTGTTCTGCTGTGAGGGATTGGGTGCAGGTTGAGGGCCATGGTTATCAGGCGGCGGAGGAACGGGGATACCGTGCATGGCTTGGTCGAATTGATTCATACGATCGTCAAAGACGCCCGCCAAATCGAATTCGCCATGAAGATCAAAGTTATTCGGTAAGCCATCCATTCCTACGTCGTCTGGGCCACCATCCCCAGGAGCTGTCCCGAAGATCATATCGAACCCAATTGTAACGAACCCTTGATCTTGACCATTCGGGCGCTGTTCATGACCATGGTTTAAAGGAACACCTTGCTGGTGGTCAGGCGCAGGAGCTGGTTGCGCATTGGCCGCTGGCACGGTAGCATCAGGGAGGGGTGCATCGATAGGCTCAAGAGGGGGCAGGTCATTATTGTTGGAAGGTGTTGCACCTAATGCCCTTTATCAATAATCACCACAGCACACATAATGCATACACTCACCTTGACTTGTGTCTACACCTGGTGTTGGGTTGGGCGGGACGTTAGGAGGCGCGGGCCCTTGGGCTGGTATATTCGTTCCTGTTTGTTGTACCAACGTCAAACCGGAATCCAGACAACAAAGACAGTAGCATACCTGATGCCGGGGGATGACCTGCCATAAACAAATTCACGAGATCTGCAGCAGATATCTGAGGTAAGGGTCCTCCATTCCGAAGTGCATCCAAAAATGCATTCGGATTAGGAGCACCGGGCTGCTCTGGAGTTGTTTCTAGAGTATTCCATTAATTACAATCAGTTCAAAGAGCCATAATAAAAGACCAACCGGAGGGAGCGGTAGGAGCAGGGACTGTACCAGTAGTGTTACCAGCCACAGCTGTCGGTATCAATGAACGAAGAAGCGCTTGGGTGAAGAGTGAATTTCGAGGGATATTCGGTCCATGACCGCCAATACCGATAGCTGGACCAGTACCTGCATTCGCGGTTGGAGGCGGGACAGACTCATTTGCGGAGGTAGCATTGGCTGTCGGGGTATCTGCATTTGCATCGACGGGAGGGGTCATGCCTTCGTTACCAGTAGCTACTGGTGCGGTCGGCACATTGGCTGGTGCAGGAGCAGGCCTAGGAGTCCGTCGTCGTCTAACATAGGTAAGATTCTCTGGATCAACATTGAAACGACAAGTAGGACAAGTAGTCTGTCGCGGCCGTGAGAACCAAGGGATCAGGCATGAGGCATGGAAGACATGAGCACACGGCAAGGCAACAATTTTGGGATGGGGAGGCTGAGAGGATGAGGAAGCGGGGGTCTTTGACTCGGACGAGTCGTCGTGCATGGATGTTTCTTCAGTAGTAGAAGATGAAGTAGCAGGAGAATTTTCAGGCAGTGATTGCGCGGTATCTGGCGAAGACGATGCATCTTCCTTCTTATTCTCTTCCTCTTTGCCGAACTGGTTCCCATCGCCATCCAACAGACGATCCCAGCAGATAGCGCAACCGCTATCGCCGCCACTGCCACCTACTCCATTATCGTCTGCGCCACCCACGGCCCCGACCCTTTCAAGTCGTCGAACCAGGCCGATGGGTACCTCCTCCAGACCGTTTACAAGACGCTTGGCTCTCTCAGGATCTTCTTGCTCGTATTCGCCGCCCATCATCCCCCCAAAACGTTGCAACAATTCGGCGAATGCATTACCGTCGCCAACATTTACGAATCCCGTCGGCAGGTTAAACATAGGCGGCGGCATATGCTGGTGCAGGTGTGGGTGTGGAGGCTGACCAGGAGCAGGATTGGGAGGCGGATGGGCGTGTACGTGAGGTTCAGCACCCAGATCAATAGTGATCCCAAGGACACCCAACATTGGATGACCAGTCTGACCGTTCTGAGCCGGTCCAGCTGGTGGTGCCTGTGCGTTACCAGGAGTCGTTCCAGCTGCGTTGGGAGGGTTAGGAGGTCTTCCAACACCCTGCATGAAATGCTGCCATAAACGGAAAGCGTCGGGATTAGCGGTAGCGCCTGGAGGAAGACCCGGACCACTTCGGAAAGGCAAATGGATCTGGGGAAGAGGCTGAGCTGGCTGGGGACCATTGGCTGCGACGGGGGTAGGAATATCGACGTGGACTCGCTGCGATGGATGCCTGCGATCACGATCCTGGTCTTCGTCGGTATCAACACGAGCGCGTCTATTGCTGCTACGTGAAGGCGAAGCAGCGGGTGTATCAAAAGATGTAGTAGACTGTGGTGGCGGCTGAAGGCCTGACTCCGATACTTGCTCGTCACTGATAGCCTGCAACTGAACCTCAAGCTCGTCGGCGTCCATGCTAGTATCAGATTGAGAGAAATCGGATTCGTCTGAATCTGAAATGTCGTTCAAAGGTGGCATGGAATCGTTATCGCCATCTTGTGACGACGAGGGCGGGACGTCAATGTCCATGGATTCTACATTCTGCACGGTCAGAGGCTGCGGCGCTGCGCCAACGACGGCGTCATTGACCGGAACTTCTGGCTGAGGTTGTTGAGGACTGTCATGGGGCTCGTGGCCGGGAACGAGAGAGCGAATGAAATTGTGTAGCGTTTGCGAGACGTTATTTCCTGACATTTCTGGGGCAGAACCGAACCACCAAGTCGATTTCTTTGTCGTGGCAGAAGACAAGAAGGAGGTGGGGCAGTCGTCCAGGTGCGGTAATAGCTGAGAAAGGTCGAGAACCCTAGGGTCGGATTAGGAATCGTGACGCGACGCTTGTGACACATATATTATTAAACCATACTAAACCACATCTCGTCCTTGAGGTACCCCAGACGACGAACAGCGATCTCTACATCTAACAAAAAGCAATAAAATCATCTCAGAAGGCAGTGTGTCGCCACGCTGGAGAATTCGCTTGAAGGATCCCGGCCGCTGCCACCGCTTAACGGTAGCCCGGACCGATGCTGTAATCGTAGTACTCCATGTCGTAAGTAGAGCTGTATCAGCAGAGGTTCCAGAGGTCACCAATCAATCTAGTCTTCCGGTTTTCCAGTATGGTACAGATAGCACAACTATACGCAAAAAATGGACAGCTTATATCACTAGAGGGAAGATGCCATCGGAAACCGGCAGAAGTAACGATGGAGATCATGATGAGGTGTACATGAGCGATTTGTGGATCCAGCAACTTTTGAGCAGACTAAAGTCAGTACATGCGCGCTCACAGACAAGAAAGGTATGCAGATGTTCTGATTCTGCGTTGCTTATACAACAGTAGTGTAGGGAGGCGCCTAATGACTGTTGGCACCCTCCCAAATGGACCACGATAGCCGACAATCTGAGGAGTCGTTGCCTCAGTACCAAGTGCCTTTAGAACAAGACAACAGCCTTTCTCAGTACGGCCAGTTATTGTTATTATTCAACAGTTGTCCGGTGATTTAATCTGACTATGTCTCGTTTGTAGGATGTAATCGCACTATAGTAGCCACCGGTTTTTTGGGGGCAAAGTCCTGTGTGTAAGTTCGCCATTAGTTACTTATTGCGGCAGCTTATTGTGAGCGAAGCCGGAGGGCATAATACAGCCTGGCATGATCATCAGCTTGCTGTGAGCTCAAGGCAGGCAGGAGATAAACTTACGCGATCCGGTATATGACAATAATAGACACCATAATTCCAACCCAGGAAGCATACGATATTCCTCGAATATCTAGATAGTCGAGGACATCGTCGCCAGACACTGTACACGAATCCGGTGTTGATGATGGGTATGCACAGGTGCATGATCCACTACTTGTTTTCTCACACTGGAACGTGAGACCACGGAGATCAGACTGAGGATCGAATGCATGGACGATCAGTTCTGTCACACTCGGACAGAGAGACGTACTTACATTGGTGATCAGTTCAAATGCATAGCGCTGGTAATCCATATAATGAAAGCTGTAATACCAAAAGCGTGGGAGAGATCGTGATTTAATGCTGTTGAGATCAACTCAGTGCGATATTGACACTAAATTGTGAAAGGACTTGCAAGTATCCCCCGACGCTCATCCAGAAGCCGTTCATACTACTCAACGTTAGCATTCGTCATTACCGCTAAGAGTTAACAGCTCACAAGGAACCGATGGCAAGCGCCGCTACAAAGACTGGCAAGATAGCAGCAACAACGAGCACCTGACTCTCCGCTGCTGTTATTGCAAGCAGAAGGAAGGCAAGAAACCTGAAAAAGGCATTGCCGCCCGAATGCAGTCCCTGATAAAACCTTAGTAGGCACCGAGGGATTTAGACCAAGTCACCCACCACGGCCCAATAGCATATCAGAGTGAAAGATAGGGTGCAGAGGAAAAGGAACGGTATGTTCACCAACGTGTTCGACAGCACAAATGGTAGTGTGGTATACAATCCATTTTTTGTCTCTCGATAATACACAGCCCGCTCTTCCAAAACTGTGGATAGGTATGAGCATGAGTGTTTTCCCATAAGATGCAGGGGCAGACTCACAAGAAGGGATACCTGCGACCGACATCTAGACATGTTTGATGTTAGAAATGCACGCGCTCACACGTCCACACACTACTTACAAACGCGAGGAATGCCACACTATAAAAGTGTATTGATAGCCGATCGTTGATAGTCGAATCCCTTAGACCCAACCTAATCCAAATGGTGCTAATACATGCCCATGAGTATACGGAGCCATGCTTTGATACAAGTATCACTCACGCAATCATTAAGCCCATACCTATGAAACGTAGTCAGAGACAATTTCATCTGGTAGGAGGTAATGCTCACCAATGTACATTCCCAGACGAACGCCATACGCCAGCAAATTCCTTATATAATTTATCGTTGTCCTTTCCGACAAGACCATAGTATTCCAAAAAAGCTTTCCGCCCAAACCGGCTTTACCCAACTTTTCCTCATAAACATCCACATCCTGGTCGAACTGAGGGATAGCTTTCATATTCAGATTCAAGTTCTCGAGAGAGGCATGCGAGTCATTCAGGGTTGAAAGATAGAATGCCCTCAAGGACGCAGCATCCCCACTACCGCTATCGGGATCTGTCTGGAAATCTTCATTCAAAAAATTCATCGCGTGTTCTGCGGGGGTTTTCTAGTAGGACGGTCGATAAGTTAGCTTGAAGGAGAAAATCGCAACTTACGAATCGCGGAACAGGCCGTCCCCACCGCTCAAAGAACCTCTCTAGATCATCCACCTTCCCCGAATAACATATTTTTCCTTGGGAAAGCATTAGAAGGTCAGTGAACTGCCCCAGTGTCTCCAAAGATGGCTGGTGTATCGTCGCAATTACGAACATGCCTTCGGCCTTAGCCAAGGTCCGTATGGCCGACATCACTTCACGAGCAGAGGTACTGTCAAGCTAGTGGATGATATGTTGATCAATGTACGAGAGAATTCAAGAAGCAACATACACCGGAGGTCACTTCATCAAGGAACAAGATCCGTCTAGTACGCGTAGAGACAGAAACATGTCAGCGCAAGTATCTAGTACGTCGAATATGCTCGAGACTTACGGGAATGTCACCATTGCGCAGGCAGCTGTGACGCGACGTTTCTGGCCTAGTACAAGGAAACTTCTAGTTAGCTGGTATGTCGTTCCAACAAGGACCGTACCCACCACCTGAAATACCCCGCGAAATGGGGGTTCCAATTATCTGATCGGCGCAAGACTGCAAGCCGAGCGTGGCAAGGACGCGGTTGACTCTACTCGCTACCGTCGTACGCGACAGCAATGGTAGGCTAAGAAACGCCGCACGATCAATAACTTTAGCTTTAGGTTGCGAGCGAGATTGAACGGGCTCACTGAAGTCGCAGAGCATACGCAACCGTCTCGCGGACGGTGAGGACGCCTAGCAGCGCGTCTTCTTGTTCGACAAACGACGAGATGGAGTACATCGACTTGGGAACCAATAGGTGGCCATTCAGTGAAACCTTGCGGGATGGATGAATATGCCGTATACTAGTGAATGACAGAGAAGCGAACCGTCGCGGCGTCCATTGGCATCTTTCGAAACGCCATAAGGTCCAAGAGTGTACTTTTGCCTACAAAATGTAGTATTAGAATGTACTGGGCAAGCTGGAATGTGGCGTACCAGCGCCTGAAGGTCCCTGCAGAGCGAGATGAGCCCGCCGTTATCCATTAACCGAGCATCTTGCACGCACCATGACCGCGAGCATCTGGCCCGCCTTGATATTTACGGAGACATCGTCAACGAGAAGCTTTCCATTGGCAGCCTGGTAAGATAGACGGTTGAAGAAGAGGATAGAGCCCGAGACGTTTAGCACGGGGAGGTCCAGATCCATGCTAGCGGGTGATGGTGGTGGGAGGCAGGAGGTGGGAAGTATTTAACTGAGCGCCCATCATGTTGATCATTCCGAATTGTACTAAGGGGCAGACACTGCAGTGACATAAGAACACCGGATAAGAGTCCAGCCCTAATGTGACCCAAAATCGAAGAGAACCACGAGCTTCAGATCTAAGCACGTTGCCTGTCCAGTGTCACGGGACACGACATCAACATTGAAAAAACAATCATAGAAATCTCTTCAAAGAGTACTAGCAGATAGCAGATAAGGAGAGGGGTGACAAAGTGCTCGGCTGACACAGGGCTGAAGCGCTAACATCTGAGTGGTGGACGAAACTTGTAATTTTTTGGATTGTCGCACGGTTATTGATCACATGACACCGACTCTCAAACGGCCGCTCGGGAGTCGGCGCTCTGAGCTCTCTGTCAACTTTTTGTCAACTTTTGACAGTGACTATCGGGACTCCAGAACTGAGAATATCTTTTCCAAGTCCGGATATTGCAGATACGGGACATACCGGTACATATAGAGAAACTGAGCAAAACGCACTTCATGGATCAGTAACGACGTAACTGAAACGCCGGATAACATGGGATTGAATCTGATTGATTTCTTTGACGACGATAAAACACAGAACGTGAAGCGAGATAATGCGAGTGCGAGAGGATGCAAATGCAAGTGGAACGGCGAAAACAAATCTACATAGCTCAGGAAAACCCTATCTCCTCGGCCCAAGAAGAACCGCCATGGCCAACTGTCATCCCGAAGACTTCCTCTTCTCCACCCATAGCCATCGATGAAGACCAAGAGGGGTCTTGCGATTTGATTGCCTGGCGAAAAAAAATAGACATCAATACTTGCCGCCTCCAAGGAGTACGAAAGGTAGATCATGGAACGTACCTTTGACAAGAAGTCTTTGCTTTTGCCGGTATCTAGATCTAGGATACCGAGTTCCCGACATTCCTGCTGGGCCCGTAAAAGAACCCTGTCAACTTGTTCCTTTGTGAAAGATTGCGGCGGGTCTGAGAACGTCACGGTCTTGTCTGACAGTGTAGCGTATACATCCCCTTCCTCGATCTGTATCGCGGTCAACAAGAAAGGACTGTAGCAGAAGTCATCAAAACCTCACCATGCTGAGCACCAAATCTCGAACTTCTTCCTCGCTCTTGATTCCCACCTGTCTCCCAATTTCTCCCAAGCTCAGGGTTACATACGTCCGTGTGAGCTTCTTCAACGACCATCTCGGTGCCCTGGCCCATGCACGGCTCAAGAGGCCTGTATTCTTCTCCGTCTGGAAGAGGGCCCGGTCTTTTTCTATTATTGACCGCATTTTGTCCACATTGCTTGGGTACGCCTCCACAAACGCGTGGTAGGGACTGTTCTTAAATGCTCGCAAGATCGCATTGTTCGTATACTTTGGCAGAGGTGATGTGCTCCCTTGTCGGATCAGCTGGACAAGTTTCATCTTCTTCAATGCCTCGACCTGCAGCGCGCTTGCTACCCCAGGAGCGGTGATACACACCTCAAAGTAATCCTCTGATTCCGCCCAGCGACCAAGTGCAGCGAGGCAGATACCACCGAGATAATGATATATTAGATTGTCGATGTAGGTAACTTCGGGTGTCAGACTGGTCGCGATGTCGGTGATGTGATGATTAAGGAGAAGCGGGAGAGCATGGGTGAAGGACTGGGTCTGTGCACAGACGAGCAGGAAGCGAGCATGTATCGTCGTCAGATAAGCAGGCGATGGTGGATAGCGCATTGCGAGGGCGCGAAGAGAACGCAATGATAGTCGCATGTTCTGGTAATGACTCGCCAGTCTCAGAATACCGGCAAATAGCATCACGACTGAACCACATATAAGCGACGGGAAATCAGAGAAGACAGAGACGTACCTCTCTCTGGAGCATGTCGCACCTGCTCTGGATTGAAGACTTCACAGAAATGGTCAATGAAATCCCATGTCGGGGGTGTGGACAATGTCTGCAGTCTTGCAGCTCTGTGACGCCACTCAGCCTCGTCGTACTCCGGAGGATATCAGAGCAACATACAGAATATACAGCATTCCTAGACTGTTTTCTCTCGCATCTAACACGTTCAGTGGGTCCTGGCCTGAGCTCAGTGATCCCGACAGTATCAGATCCCGGGCATCCTTCGGAAGACTGTTCTTTATGGTCACATTAAGGGCCATGACATTATTGGAGGTGGTAATATGGTGGAATATGTTGTCCATCGAGGCAATCTCCGTCGAGGGAGCCATTTTGCGTAACGGGCCTGGTAATGAAAGAGAAAGGAAGGAATGATGGCTACCCCTAACCCTACAAACACGCGGCACCGGCCGTCAGTTGCTTGCTATCCAACCTCGATGTCGCGTCCGCCATTGAACCCAGATCAGACAGCTGCAGGCATCGCCGTCGACCCCCACACCCTCGAGCGCGTCATCCCGGAATCCCGACGGCCAGATGGAACGTATGTCGTGCGCCATACCGAGCTACCATCAGCACTAAAACACTACTCCTTCCAGGCTCCGTAAGCAGAAAAAAATTCGTCCTGGGTTCACTCCTCAGGAAGACGTCCGTCGGTTCAGAGGCACTAAGCAGGCTCAGATGGATGCCAATGTGTTGCCGAAGGGGCATATCGTCGGGTGGGCACCACCGCCTTCGACTTCAAATTCTGGTGCAGGGGATAAACCGTTGAGTAAGAGTGCGAAGAAGAACGCGAAGCGGAAGGAAAAACGGGAAGAGAAGAAGAGTGAGATCATCAAGGATAGCTGGGAGGATGATGATGAAGGAGAGACGCCAGTGAAGGAGACCACGACCAAGACTTCAGCGACGACCTCGTCCGCTTCAGACTCACCTGGAGAGGCTGAACCGTCGACGACGACAACGACGAAATCCACATCTATGGATGCCCTTGCTTCGAAACTCGAAAAACTCGAGGTCAAATGAAACTCGTTACATTATAATAAGTGTATAACAGCTATAAGGTGCGAGGGGGATGATACAGTGTAGATTATATGCTTCCACATTACATACTTCTTCTTGTCCAGGATATAGATTTGCTATGTGACCCAGTCAATCTTCTCCAACCCATCGCCCGTCTCATGCACAGGATTGGAAGGTCGTGGAGGGGGTATATGTCGTGATGCAGGAGCAGGCGGCGTCGGAGGTGGCTTGGGTCGGAGTTCCATAAACGTTAGAAAGACCGCAACGAATCCGAACAACGTAAGAACGGCGCGCCGTGTGTTATCCCACTTGACCTCTTCCACTACTGTCCGAAGGGTACTGACCTCGACGATAAACTTGTTCAGCATCTCCTACGGCTACAGTTTAGTATTTGTGGCAAAACAGGGAGCAAAATCCCACCTCGACCGAAATGTCTTGTCGCTTGAACTGCTCCTTGACCTCGTTCTTCCGACTATCCAGCTCCATCTGGATCCTGAATCAGTGTTAGCACCCTCCAGCAGCAAACCGCGAGACAACAAACTCATGTTTGAGAAACCCAAGGTCTTCCTTCATCTTGACATCTAATTTGTCCACTTCCCTTCTCAGTACTGTTCCGGATGACTTCATTGCCGCTATGTCGTTCTTAGTAGTCATTGTGATCTCTGACCGGAGCTCTGAGAGGGCAGCACGAAAAAGGTACGCTTGCTATCATTCGCTTTTAGAAAGGTAACGTAGCGCGAACGGGGACATACGTTGTCCAAGTCTTTAGCAGTCAAGCCCTCCCTTCTGACACGGCCTACGCGATCAACGAGTAAGGCTCGAGTTGCACGCATGAGTCCCCGTGCTGTAGGCGTCGGAAATGTCTTCTCTAGGACAGTAAAGAACGCGTGTGTATGGAATGGTGGCTGGGAGTACACTGGGCCCTTTGATTCGACTTTAGATGGCACGCTCGGTGACTCGACCTGCGAAAGCGCTGAATCCATTGTCGGTGTGGTCGTCGGGGATGGTGGTGGCGGCGGCTGTGACTTTGACGAAGACGGGGAATCTGACAACGAGTGTGGTAGTTGAGCCGCAGGATCTTTCGGATGCGCTAGCGATATTGAACGGGCTCCATTGGGAATAGGTTGGGCTTCGACTTCACGAGTCACAAGAGGAATAATAGAAGTAGAAGACGAAGGAAGGTGGTATACTTCAGTCGAAAGCGAGCGACATAAACGCGGAAGCTGTCTAAGGATCATCGTAGAGGAGGAAGAGAGCGGAACGACGGGAAACACGTGGATCTTGTGTTTGGCTCGGAAATCACCGCATTCGTTAAGGGGCTAAGGAAAGGCAGGGCAAGAAAACTTTAGGTATTCAAGTTACTGAAATCTACGTGATAATACGGTAAAAGGAGCAATCTAACGAAACAGATAAGGTACACTATGCAAGACACAATATACAAGGTGATAGAGTAACCAACCAATAAGTGAAACAAATAATGATACTCATGAAAGAATTGGCAAGCTTTTCAACTTCAATCATTCATCTCGACATCCTCGTCGACCAATAGCTCCCGTGCAAGCAAATCTTCCTGGTCTCGCTCCTTCTTTAGCTTCTCTGCATCCTTCCACAGCTCAATTTGTCCAAGAATCTTCTCCACCTCACCGACAATCGCTCGACGCGCATGCACTTGTTGGGGATCGTCCCCTACACCTTCCCACAGGACGGCAAGATTGACCTCAATCTTCTGCGCGAGCTCTCCCAGAGACAAAGCAAGACCATCGCCAACAGCGGATGCAGCATTCGCCAGCCTCTCCATGATCACATCCGCGCCGTCTTCGAACAGGTCCTCCTTGGCTTCAGAGATGAAGTCATGGAAAGAAGCCTAATGCATAGAAAAGGTCAGCATGTATGAAGGCCTGCGCCAAGGACTGCCCCACCTTTTGTCTCGCCACACTCCCCGCGCCTCGCTCCTCCATTGCTCGATCATATCCAGGAGTGAGTTCGTCCTGTACATGTGGTGCGAGACACCGTGAGATCTCTTTCTGTTCATTCGCCATGGACTCGGACACCACATCCATGCTCTTCTGCAGTGCGACTTTGGCTTCCTCTAAACATAGTTCTCCTTGTATCTTTGTTCGGTCTTTAAGACCAGGCGCAGCAGAGTTTTCCACGTCCGTGAGAAGCTTCTGTATTGTCTGTAGGGTCGCCTTCTTGAACAAATCAAACAGATCTGTCTCGAAAAGCTTGCCCCACGAGGCAGCGATATTCTTCGTAAAGGGAGCGAGAAGTTCAACATTTAGGTCCCGACGGAAGAATCCATGGCGGCGAAGTGCTGTACTTTATGATCAGTGTCTTGAAGGGGAACATAGAACGGATTACTTACTCGCACGGTAAGTACCCCAATGCATTGAACCTGCAAATTCATCCGAAGTACTGACAGCGGCTGCTGATGCCTGGGTAGCTCCGGTTCGACATTTGTCTGCTAAACCTTCACGGAACTTGGCCTTGAGGTTTTCAACGTTGTCTTCAATCACTTTCGTGAAATCCTATAAGTCATCTGTTAGAACGGACCTTCCTATAGCAATGATGTACTCGACCTTTACGAGCCTTGGAGTAATCCCCACGGCTTCGCCATAGGCGTCGACTTTTGGAGCCGTCTCCTTCATGCTATACAGACCACCACCTAGGATGGCGGCATAAGGATCGTCGTCGTCGAGCTGGAATTGATCATCTTGATCTAGTTCCTCATCCGTTGACTCCCATTTGGAGCGTAGAGCTTCTCTATCTGTAGCGGTCACACCACTGATGCCGTTCACGTACGTTTGAATGGACACGGAGAAGGTCTGGAGATGAGCGAGGAATGTTCGGGCGCTCCGCTCACGAGAAGAGAGAGTCAAGGCGTGGCACCACTCCTGAAGGGCGGGGATACCAGTATCATCAATGTTAGAGAAGCATGTCGGTTCACCATCGCCCTCTACTTGTTCTGCGCGAATGAAACGCAAGGTTAATAGTGATATGTGTTTGTGTTGCACTAGACTCACTGGTCAATCTGACGTAGTCTCGACTGGAACAAGTGAAGACAGGCAGATCAATAGCATCATAATCTATGAGTTCTGAGCGTGCTGAATGAGGTCTCTTGCGAGGAGTACATACCACGAATATTGACAGAGGGATTGAAGTTGTCCGGATCACGTTCTTCAGCAGCAGCGTCTGCGGAGGATATTGAGCAAAGACATAAGCGAACAATAGTGACTCACCATCAAGATCCTTAAGTCCAACACGGAAATCTTCCTTCAAAACGTCGCGAGAGAACTAGAGGCAAGTTAGAGAAGAACCTCGTAACATTTGTAGCGAAGGAAGCACCTCAGATCTCTTCAAAGAACAAAACGCATTCTTCTCCTTCTGCAACTTCGTCAGAGTCTTTTTCAAGGTCGCAAGTTCATCGTTCGCTGCCTTCTTCTCTTTCTGAAGTTCAGATTTGAGAGTGCGGGCCTCTTTGATGCTTGCTTTCGTTTCCTTGATCTTCGCCTTCAAACTTTCTTCCGTCTCTTGGTCCTGAGGTTCATCCTCGGAGTTTGAAGCATTGCCGTCCGAATCTTCCTCGTCAGAACTGGAGTCGTTGTCACTGTCGGAGCCGCTGTTGGTGTCAGAATCTGACGATTCGTCAGACTCGGAATCGTCGCTGTTGGAAGAGGAAGCATCGTCTTCCGCACTGCGGCGTCGCTTTGGAGACCCCTTTTTACCACCGCGACTATTCTTCCGCTTCTTGCCAGAGGTGACTTTCTTCTTGGAGCTCAAACGAGGTACGAAGGTTTCACCATCTTTGATGGCCTCCAGGTATTTCTCGTATTCGCCAACATCTTGACGATGGTTTTTGATTACTGCCTCAATCTCTACAACAGTATTATCGAATAAGACACAGCTGAATGAGTGAAAAAGGCCACTGACCCTTAATCTGTTTTTCGATAGTACTTTTCTTCTTGCTCCAATCCTTTGACTCGGATTTGTTGTCATCAATCTTATCCTCGATAGCCACAAGCTCGTCGTCGTCTTCCAAATGAAGAGCTCTGATGACTTCCGAACAAGAAATGTCATCACATTTGCTCGCTGTAGACCGTCAGATGGTGTAAACGGCAGCCAAAAGAATGACAAACCAATGAAGGTGATGGCATGGTCATCGTAGCTGCGAAAAAGGTGAACAGAGAAGGGGGAGCGTAGAGAATCTGACTTACTTTCCGTCTACCAAGGTGCACCAGTCCACCCATCAGTAAAACAGAGACATTGACCAAGGTCAAACTGCTTACCCACTATACGAAGCAAGAATGTTACTAAAATATTACTTGTATTTAACGAACAGACTCACTCATCAGTTGCATTTTGAACGCATCTCCCAGCAGGTCTAAATATGATTAGGACCTCTTCAACTTCCGTGAAAAGAGCAGAAGCTTCACCTCGAGCTGTCTTGTCATCCACCGCTCTAGTAATCGGGGCCAAGATCCAAATGCACGCGCATGTTTTCATATAGTCTTTCGCTATGTTGTTTCGCGCCGCATTGGCGTCAGCAACACCTGCACTAGATCAGATGGGGTTGAAGGGAAAAAAGAAGACCTTGCCTGGAAGATCCACCAAGACAGTGCCAGTCGACAAGGCCTTGGCGGCACAACGAACATTCACCTGGCGAATGAGAGGCCAAAGAGCCGGTGCATCCTTGGGATTCGACTCCTTGTCGCCAGATGGCTTCTTGGCAGTCTTTTCTCCATTCTTCTTGGTGGCAGCCTGGATCTTTTCCATGATAGTTTGACCCTTCTTCTCTTCTTTCTCTGCGCTTCGCTTGTTCTTCTTGTCCTTCTTGCCACGACTCTGGTCCTTCGAATCGATGTACTTGGCAATTTCGGCGGTAAATTCTTTGGAGTTTCTGGCAACAATCTTCTTGGTAGTGCCCAGTATCGCCGCAATTTCTATGATTGACCAATTAAGTATATCTCTCACCGAATAGGATTGAATGACATACTAGGATCACGAGCAATAATCTCATCGGGCGTCATTCTGACCAGAGTTTCTTGAGAGATTGATGGATAGACGGCATGCACCTCGACTGGGGTAAGAAAAGTGCGAAAGCCAGCCTCATACGCGGCTCCTACCTTTTGCCAGGCTACGCCAGCATCACTTTTCAAGTCGTTACTACGTTTGATAGTGCCGTCTTCGTCGACAAGGTCTTGAAGAAGGACGGACAATTCTTCTTTCCATTCTGCTGCCGTTAAAAAGGAAACGTCGGCGTCTACAGTCGGCTTGTTGTGATACGCAATTTCGGTCACGACGGCGGTACATGCTATGGACCCAGTATCAGCTTGAACCTTGATAGCTAGAAGTGCTACACTTGCCTCGCATTCCACTCGTGGGCACGATGTTGTCTGTACAGGAGATATGTGAGGATTAGCGACACAATTCCGGAATATATGCATACCGTCCAGGATGGCATTAAGAATGGATGACTTGCCAGCTCCCGTGGCTAATGAGCAAAGTTAGTGTACATGCTTTAAAAGGTGGCAATAATAGCCTGCCTCCACATATAGCAATGAGAGTCTTTGGGGTAGTTTGTCCTCGGAGGCTAGATGAAAGATGATAAGACGGTGTCACGACACGGAAGACTTTGCAGCGCACTTCTCAAGCTCACGATGCCAAACATCCTGTCGCAGTTTGCTTCCCAGCTGTAACTTCCCTAAGCCCTGTTCAATACTCTTCACCATGCCCAACCCTTCTTGAAGGGCGCCTTCCGGGCTATAGGGGACATCGCTCGCTGAATTGTAAACAGAATATAGCATCGCCGGCCTCTGAGCCTCGAGTCGCGAGGAAGAAGAGCCCAATGGCGCGTCTTGCCGCGTCTCTGGCTCGGCTTTGGGGGTGCCGGTGGTCGAAGACGCGCTTTCTTGGACGTAAAAAGGAACAGGGAGACCACGTTCGAGGAACTTTATGCGTACGCGCCGCGTCAGTGATACGCAACTCGGTAAGATAAAAAAAAAAGGAGCACATACAACGCGCGCAACGTCGTCGGCGGTACCTGGTTCTGGTTTGACACCATTTGATACTACGGAAGCAGGATGGATGTTGATAGAAGATGCCAAAGGGTTGGGCATCGTGAATTCTTGGGGCTCGGGCTTAATAGTCACAGCCTTGATGGGAAAAAATCAGGAACAGAACAGACAGAGACGCGACGCGACGCGACGTACATTGGTCCTCAGAGCCATGCTCTGATTTTCTTTGGAGTTCATTGGCGTCAGCGTGTTACCAACGATAAAGAGACGCGACGGAAAAAAAGAGGTGGTGGTAATTAGAAGAGAAGGGCAGACGCGAAAAGGGTTTTAAATGAGCGATGCCACAAATAAGTGCATATAACGCGTCAAATTCATAACGTGATCTGTGGCACTTGTTGACCCATCCATCCGCATCGCTAATCTGGACAAAAGGCGGGAAAGCTCACCTAAGGACGCCATAAAATCGCTTCTTTGAACGTGTTGGGTGGTGGTAGAAAAGAAGGATCCTTAGACAGTTTCACGCGTTGCCGTCATGTGAAAATAAGTCGGAGCCGCTACTATTGACTCGGGCATGACTCGGCAATCGGACATTCCTACTTTATTGTAACGAATATCACAGTCTCTGCGGTAACCAATGGCCACGCAATGTTTTGGCCACTTGCGCCTCTGCAGACGCAGTGGGACCCCGCTCTATTCTAGTGAAGTCTCGAGAAAATACCTCGGAAAAACCACACAACAGCTCTCGACCCTCAAGGAAATGATGCGCGCCTCCGAGAGAATTGTCATCTACACTGTCCATAGACGTTTCTGCAGATGACATGAGCTCAAGCGAAGGTTGAGCTTGAAAAGCTACACTTTCGTCGAACTGTCCACCTTCATTCTCAACGTATATACCATCGATTGAGAGGGAATCGGAAGCGAACTCGTCCGGACAGCCATCACCAGAAATGTCGTAAGATTCGTGTAAGGGTGTATGTTGATCGTCGCCATAAAAGGCAACGATTAGTTCTTCGTCATGGCCGCCATCCCAATAATCCCCGTCGTCTGCATAATGGTAGGTGGGATCCATGTGGTAATAATTCTGGTCGGTATAACCCTGAGTGACAAAGGGTTCCATGATAGTATCGTTCATTTCAAAACTCTCGTCTTCAATCTCGAGGGCTGCATCATCATGAAGAGTTTGTTGGTAGTCCAAGTCCATTGCGTCCTTATATTCGCCAAAATCAGGAGCATTGCTTGCATGGTGGAATCGATAATGAGCAGGATACTCTTTTGAACCGCTCCACGAATCGCCTTCCAGGAAATGTTCGTCGCATTCGTACACATCTATAGGCAGATTATGCTGCTCCTGATACCCGTCTAGGATTTCAGAGGGAACACAACGTTCGAGTACAGGGTAAACGCGATGCTGGTGAGGATCCACATACTGAGGCAGATTGTCGTCTTGAATCGTGCACTCGATGACAGCGGATTGAAGATCGGACCCAAGTACATATGCATCGGTCATCGGGTTTCCTGCAGTTTCTACATTGATTTTGGCACTGGGAACGATAGGAGCGGACGCAGAAGGAAAGTATTTCGAAGTTACATAGATAGCAGGCGGAGCGACAGAATGGAGATGACGTCCTTGCTGTGACGCTGATTGAGAGGGCCCAAGGGAGGGACTTGAGAAAATATTGTCCACTTGAGCAAGAGGCGACCTTGAGGCAGACATCACGGGAGAGGAGACACAGAGCTGATTATCTTTCGCTTTGCTACTATGCGAAGTCCAGTGAAGGCGCCGCGCGTCCAATACGATTGATACGTTGGCAGGACTACCGATAGGGGAAGGAGACTTGGATGAGAGTACGAAATCTGACTTTTCGATGTCCCAAATCTCTGACTCCAGAGCTTTTTTCTTGGGAGAGGGATCCATAGAAGGAACTTCTGCATCGGAATCTTCCTCTGGAGCAGAGAGTTCCTCGATTCCAGTTGCTGCATCCTTTTTTCGACGGCGTATAGTGTGCCTTTGTTCCTTGCGTCGAGTTGGATGCTTCTCTCTGGGAGCAGACTTGACGCTGCGACTATCATCAGTGTCATTATTGGATGAAGACGACGAAGGGCGTCTGGCAGTCTTGGAGTTCGTCGGACGGTTCAAGAAGAGCTCCTCCGAGAATCGAATGGCTAGGAAATCTGTTCTAAGAGACGATACCTATGAAGATGCCTACGCCTACCTCCGAAATCTGTTCGTTTTGCGGAGATTTTGGCTTTTTCTGACGCCTTTCCCCGGCCAAAGACACCAAGCATGGGCGGCAGTTGGGTCTGCAATCGGTTAAGGATACAAGAGAACGATGTCAATGGACTACGAACTCACAGTCAGACGATTCTTTCCGATATTCGTGGCGGAAAACCCATGCATAAGGGCAAGGCCCGGAGGCACTTTGTTCTTATCCTGCTTCTCTTTGCCCTTCTTGCACCCTGTCGGATCCTTGTCAGAGACTTCAGAACAAGTGTCATTCTCTTTGTTTTGAACAATTGCCCGTTTGACCTGTCTTCGTTCACGGCGTTCTTGCAAGCCTGTCACCGGGATAAGTAACAGAGAGAAGCAGCTAATGGAATACACTGACGCGCTTGTTGCTCGGTGTCCGAGACCTCAACGGCTTTGCGCTTCCTGGATGATGAGCTGGAGACTAGTTTCTTGGAAGACTCGGGCTTTGGTTGGGATTTCGATCGTTTCTTGGCATGTTTGTCGATATTGTTGGTGATTGGGGCAGCCTTTCGTGGTTTCTGTTGAGGGAGTTCGATGGGAGATTTCGGTGGTTTTGGTACGCGCGGTTTCAAAACGGGCGTGTCGAAGCCGCCGAGTTCCTTCTGAGGAAGGGGCGCCTGTGAAGAATGGGAGGAAGCGAAACTGTGTCCTTGGTCGGCATAGGCTTTGATATGCGACTTCTGATCCTTGATGTAGGAAGAGATAAAGAGACTCTTGTTTATCTTCGGTAAGCGGGAAAGTTGGCTGGCAGCTAGTTTACTGTCCTGTACTTGGGACATTGTGGAATAAAGCAAAGAAGGGCACGTGGGCGACGCGATCACGACTCGGATGTTTCAACTTTCACATGTCGAAATTTACAAGACTCCAAAATGCAGCATCTTCAATAAAGCCTTTTCGTCTTTGATTTTAGGGTAGTTTCCTCTGACCCTTCGTCACTCCACGCTGTCTCCTCTCCCTCTCCCCAAGACCCAGACGATGGATACGCTTCACCATATTTAACCACCCTCATCAGCTCGCCCGGAGGCACAGTCTTGGCAATGTCCAGTATATGTGGGTGTCCTCCCTCAAGAATACCTACACGCTTCATAGACAGAAGCTAGAATGACGTGAGAACGATATAAGGGACAGATTGAAAGACCGTGCTGACATTATGGGCTGCATGCGAATGATCATACACGCCGCCAAAGAAGGCCGTAGTTGCATCTTTACTAATGAATCTTGCTAAGAGAGATTTCCCTCCTGGGTGGTCCTCTAAGAAACCAGACATGTCATGAATGAAGCCAGATACAAGGACGAGAGGACGTCTCGTTGCTTGTTTTTGGACTGCGAGAATGAATGTCAGGTCTGATTCAGACTGGAAAACAATGTAATCACATACAGGTTTCATATGAGACGACGGGTAACTGGTTCACATTCCTGCACCACTCAATGTTTTCCTGCTTCTCCCGAAGGCGTTTCATCTGCATTAAGAGTTCGCCTTTACGAATCTCGTTTGAGGGGAAGGTCTATGAGGTGGGGGCATAAGATGGGATGAATACGCGTAATTAGAGACATCATTCAATACCTTGAGTTGCCAGGCGAGTCCGACTTGTCCCATGAGCCAGATGAACCACTTGGTAGGATCGTATTGGTACCACTTGATCGCATTGCGATAATCCGTTGGGAACTGCGTGCATTATGTCTGATGATGACCGAACATAAAAAAAGAACTAACAAACACACCTGATGGTGGAAATTGTGATATCCCTCACCAACGGTCACAATAGCTGTAAGGACGTGATTTTTGGGCGTCCGCTTGTCATCAAATGGTGTTTCACCGATCCAGTGAGCGAGAGAGTTTACACAGAACGTCGACTGCAAATACCAGCTCAGAACAACCAGAAACAACGAAAGGAGAGATACGAACGTGATGGACGACCAACAATCTGAATATCCCCGCATACACCAATCCACCCCTCGCATCTCCCCAACCAAAATGAGCCACCGCCGTTGGTACACCAAAAGCCATCACGAATAGTAGCCAAACATAATTTTGGTGTTGCCATCTCAGCACCGGGCTCTTTAGATCACTGACATCAGCCTTTCCAATCTTCCTCCGTGGTTTCACCAGCATCCAGCCAACATGGCTGTAGAAGAATCCACGCAGAGCATTGTAGGGATCCAGGTCGGTATCGGTAAAGCGATGATGTGCCCGGTGACCTCGACTCCACCATTTGACCGAGCCCTGGACAGCGCCACAACCTCCGAGAGCGAGGAAAATTTGTAAGGGGACAGCGGCGTTGTAGGAGCGATGTGCCCAGAGTCTATGGTATCCTGCGGTAACGCTCAAACCCGTGTAAAAGTAGTAGGCGAAAGCGAGGAGAAACGTAGGAAGACGAAGGATCGTTGTCAGTGCACCGTAGACGGAGGCAATCGGAATGAGAGTGAGCGCGAAAAACGATATCCATTGGACTTCGCGGAGAAGAACCGAAAGACTTGTTATGGGTGGCAAGGGTTTCGTCGTGAGCAGTGTGTGCTGTACATAATTCTCCGGGATGAAGCCTGGATCGTCGCTTGGGCCATTGGCTGCTGCCTTCAAGTTGGGAAGGGAAGTCTTTGCAGCCATGATTTTGGAAGTTGAGTGGGGTGCCGGAGAGGATGAAAATTGCGCTCCATTTTATCAGTAGAAACTTTGGGGATCGGCATCATCGCATGAAAATGAAAATGGCGTGTTCCAAGAGCTGTACTTGGCTGGACACCCTATGGATCATCATCGGACGTTCCAGGCTTACGGACGAGAACTCGGGCGTATCATGTGATCGCTGTATTTCCCTTCATATTCCGATCATTTCATCAAAGCTTGTACTGCTCTTGTACTATGAAGTGTAGACAAAGTACATGTTCCTATACATGCTGTCAGCATCCCTAATGCCAGAAAACAAAATTGAAACGCACTGCTTGTCCGTCAAGTCCATAAAAGCATGTCTTTCTCGCTCTCTCTGTACGTCTTCATCCGTCCACCCCCTCCGTGCCTTCTCTGCAGCAATAAGCGCTTGCTTCTTCTTATTGAGACGGAAATGAATCCATCTCAACCAAAAACATACGAAGACCTGGACTGTAAGTAGCACCATGATAGCGATCTTCCCCGGAAGGTATGCAGGGGCGTCTTTATCTTGGAATATTTCCGTGCCGATTATGTTTCCGAGACCAAAGGTCGCAAGAGTCATGGCATTTAGGGTACTCTTCTTGGTGTGGCCGCTTGTGTTGCTCGCATTGTATGCATACACAGTCGCCAAGGAACTCCCAAATGTTCCGATGAGATACGTGGCTAATCGGGGCTCAGTTTTAGGCGACTTCTATGAACCATGATGAATCGAAGCCCACCACATAGTAGAGCGCCTTTCTCCCCGGAGCCATTTAAACCGATCAACATGGCTAAAATTTCTGTTGTCACAGCCTATTCTCATAACTGATGGCAGACGTACCGGCGCCGGCGATGGTGGGGATGAGGCAAATAACGATAGGCATCATTCGTTCTCCCTGTATCAGTGAGTAAATATACCCTACACTGCATGTCTGGAAATATACCTTTTTGTCCGACCACCATCCACAAAGCAGTGTGGTAACGGCAAGAACTGCGCCAGCAGGAGTGGAAAGTATCAACGTTTGCTTCGATCTTGAAGACCGTATATCAATCAAAAGGAAAGAGAAAAGGGTAGCACACACGTGTAGCCAAAACCTTTGATGATCTTATTGCTAACTATTCAAAGTAATTAGTGAGAAACAAACATGCCGAGACGTGTTACTCTCACAGTTGCTCAGACCGCCATTCGGAATGCTCGCTACATCATTCGTTGAGTGCCGAGACGGATGGAAGCAGATGAGAAACATACTCAACAGAGTCGTCAGCACAATGAGCCACGTCCGGATATCCGTGAGCGCCTCAATTACTTGATCCTTCTTCAAACTTTTGTTTTCTGTCCCGCCTTGATCGTCTCGTACTCTCTCCAGACACGCGACTCGCTCCTCCGCCGTCAGAAAATGAGCATGTACAGGCGAATCGGGAAGCCATATCAGAACACAGACACCGACTACGATCGCAAGACCTCCGAGTAGAATGTAGATGATTTTGTAGGGGGCCAGTACATGCCCTTGATAGAAAGATACTCCCTACAAAGGTATCAATAACACGACAAGTGGACAGATTTCGGCGACCCACGTATGCCACAAATCCACCGAAAATTTGTGTCAGTCCGTTCTAGATGTTGATTAACATGATTTTAATGTAACTGCGAAAAAGAGTATGAATTTTTACCATAAAGTAAAACCAGGATATACGAGAGGCCTGTAAAACCATAAGACACGTATCTACTATAGTTTCACGCTGACTTACTTGCTCGTCCTTCTTGTAGAACATCCCAATGATAAGGATGAGGATCGGAGCAACACAGCATTCACACATCCCTATTAACCTGTCAGCGCGAAGATCTTCACCCGAGAAGGACCGCTACGAACCAAGAATGATTCGAAGAACAAAGAACGCCGGGAAAGATGTGCCAACAGCATGGAGCATCAGGACGGCGCCCCATACAATAATGTTGACGCCTAAAATTAAAATATACACCAGTCCAAGGGGGAGATACCAAAAGTCGCTTACCGAGGTACTTGGCGGCTCGCAGTTTCTGCGAAATGTAAACGGTCGGAAACTCCCAGAACAGAAAACCTATGATGGTGCATTTTCAGTAGAACGAGCATCAACATCGTTCTAGGAGGGACTTACCGAGGTAAAAGCCCATGGATACTAGGTTATAAGGCTGGGCAAAGATAAGCACCGATCTGAAAGTATCCGCAATAGAGCAAACCTGTCCTGTAATCGGCAGACCCATGATACTGAAAAGCTGAGCAAGAGACATGCAAGATAGGGTGGAAAACACACCTGGCATAATTCAACGAAGTCTTGTCCCTGACAGCCGTTTAACGAACGACGCAACCAACAGGAAAGAACCGACGTACAAAAACTGCGTAAAATACACCGCCGCGCAAAGTGGGGGGATAAGCTTATCCTGAATCGAGTGAGGGTGAGCCAAAAGATCAAAGAGGTGGTCGAGTGAATGTACGAACTAGCTTCCTTCTCAACTTGAGGTTATACTCGTCGCTGAACTTGGCAGTACGCTCTGTTCCGACAATCTTGAGAGCTTCATCCCCACGAGAAACATCGACAGAGCTGATACTTGTCTTTTCATCGACCGTGACACTTTCTCGCGTCTTCTTGTCAATGTTCATCGTCAGTGAGATGGGACGATCGAGACGCTTCGACAAGCTTCTTATCATCTTCGACTTCTTCATATTTAGAACGAGTTGTCAGCTAGGCAGCTATAGACACATGGTATGGGTTTTTCTTATGGGACGATAAACCTATAAAAGTCGTGTCATCAAGGGTAAACGTACCAGATGACTTGCCGTCCTTATCAGGCGCCAAACCGTGTAGTGTTTCATTCCATTTTATTGGCAGCAAGCAGTAGCGGAATATACAGACAACGATCTAAAATTACAGTTTTTGGATAATAATGGCCGAAGCAGCACCGCCCTAACGAAAGAAGGATAAGTAAGTGAATGAGAGATAACGGTAGTGGAACGCACCCCATTGCAAACACCCGCGGCACCGTATTCTCCGGACTTCAAAGCGTGAACAAGGGAGACAATAATTCTGGAGCCCGAGCTACCGATTGCATGGCCGAGGGCGACTGCACCACTGTGAAGTATATGAGACATATAGTTCCACCAAAAGAGAGTTAACTTACCCGTTGACGTTGATCTTTGCGGGATCGATGTCGAGGACCTTTTCCGCGATACGAACAACAACAGAGAAGGCTTCGTTGATCTCGAAGAGCGATATGTCCTTAACGGTCAGGTTAGCCTTCTCAAGAGCTTTGGGAAGGGCAACTGTTGGTGCGATAGGGAAATCTATGGGGTCGACACCGGCATCGGCATATGCTATTATGAAATGGAGATCAGGGTCAGTAGCTTGATTGCGGGGCCTAAAATTAGACGTACAGATGATTTTCGCGAGAGGCTGGAGACCGAGTTCCTTGGCCTTTTCTGCCGACATGAGGATGAGAGCGGATGCACCGTCGTTAAGTGGTGACGAGTTGGCGGCAGTGATGCTGCCACCCTGTTTGAAGGCAGACTTGAGGGACGGAACTTTTTCGTAGATGACACGCTTGTACTCCTCGTCCTCCCTCACAATCGTATCGCCCTTCTTACCCTTCACAGTGATCGGGACGATTTCTGCATCAAAGGCACCTTCCTTCCATGCACGTGTCGCACGCTGGTAGGATTCGATGGCGTGCTGATCCTGGGCCTCGCGGGAGATGTCGAGCTTCACGGCAGCCGATTCACCACAGTTTCCCATTGCCTGGTTGTTGAAGACATCCCAGAGACCATCAAGTTCCAACGAATCGATGGCAGTGTATTTACCGAAAGCAGGGTTTTGGCGGGGATGGAGGAATCTGAATGTATATTAGCAGTAGTTGAGTAGAGGAACCACGGGTGCTTACGGCGCATTGCTCATGCTCTCCATTCCGCCTGCAGCCACGACGCTCCTGTCACCGATCTGGATGCTCTGCGCAGCGAGAATGACAGATTTCATTCCGCTGGCACAGACCTTGTTGATCGTGGTCGCATCAGAGCTCTTACTGAGGCCGGCGTTGAGTGCGGCCTGGCGGGCAGGAGACTGGCCGACACCGGCCTGGACGACGTTGCCAAAGTAGACCTCCTCGACGAGAGCAGGGTCGATGTTCTTGGAGGCAAGGGCGTGCTTGAGGGCCTCAGCACCGAGCTGGGGGGCGGTGAAGGATTTGAGGGAGCCGTTGATGGAGCCGGTGGGAGTACGGGAGGCGGCGACGATGACAGCTTCGATGGCCTGTAGGAAAGTAAGCGAGGACGTCGAGCTCGACGACAAGGAGACGCACCATTGAGCGAGAGTAGGAGGGAACGGTACGGAGGAAAGAACGGGAAGCAGCGATGGCTGTCCTAAGCATTCTGGCTTTTATTATTTGCACTATCTCGGTGATCTGCTAATCGTACGATCAAATGTTTCAGCATCAGAATACAAACAACACTTCCGTACCTTGGATCGTACGATACTCCCGTAACAGGCGCAGTTCAGCGTACTGGAATGCAAACGAGTCGGAGGTACGAGTAATACGGGTAGCAGGCGGTAACGAACGGAACACAGTCAAGCAGGCATTTAGTGGACCCGGTAATCCCTGCCTCCATTTGGGATTTCTGGGTCATCTGTGATCCACGTCTATCTTTTTTCATTCTTGTTTCATTGAGACAAATCTACAACGGTACCCACGACCATGAACCACATTTCTATCCAGCGAATAATCCGTTCTTCCGTCGTCCATTCAGCTTCGCCTAGTTCCGTCATCAGCTCATCAACCGCATGAGCACTTTCGCAGGGATGGAAGTACCAGCTGGGGGTACCCAGTGTTGGATGATCTCCTTGCGACAAGAGGGGAAAGCTTTGACCAGGGATGCTCAGCGCAAATGTCGTACGCTCGGCGGTATCAAATACGGAGGGTCGGAACAGTGATGTATTGACGATATCTGCCAGCCCCAGTGGACTGCCATCTACCGGCGATTTAGTTGTGATAAAATTGCAGCAAATAACGCGCAAATGACGCACTGCAATCGTGTATGGTAAAGTAGAACGCAGGTACTTGGAATGTCGCGGAATAGACAATATATTGCTGGCATACCAGCGTCGCATCGAGTGAGGCGGCAGCCGTTGATTCATCTTGAGGTTCTTCGTATTCTTCGTTGTACAATTCATCAGTGTACAATTCTTCATTGTCCGTTCCAGATGTTAGACGGCGGGTGTGTATTGTCCTTCGAGACAGGTATCCGAGTCCATTTATCGACTAGGAATACAAGAATGAAACAAAGTAGCTAGCCCAGAGGAAAGAAACGCACGGTATGCTCATTCCAAGACCATCCTTTCAACGGCGTCGTCGTCGGCGATGGCACTGTGTGAGCATACTTTTCAACAAGGGCACGACACGCCAAGTCGAATTGTGGACGAGTGAGCATGTGACCTGTGACGAGTGTGACTATCACAGCTATACAGTTATGAATTAAGGTTTGAGCCACCCAAGCAGTGCCAGGTCAACACAACCAAATTATTAGCCTTCCTTCCTCAAAACTCAGCCCGTCCAAGTGCCGGCTTCCACTCGTTCAGCGGTTCCCTACACGCCGTTGACGGTTCTTATTATCCAACATGGCTGTCGGCAAGGTATTGGCACCTGCTACGACCCTCTGCATCGCGTATGCTGACCACCGTTGCAGAATAAGCGCCTCTCGAAGGGCAAGAAGGGTATCAAGAAAAAGGTCGTCGACCCTTTCTCTCGCAAGGGTGCGTAGCTATCTTTTAGGACGTTCCGCAAATGCTGAAAGTGTCACAGAGTGGTATGATGTCAAGGCGCCTTCCATCTTTGAAGTTCGTAACGTTGGCAAAACTCTCGTCAACCGGTCGCAGGGCCTAAGTGCGTTCTTTTTTCACTGGATAAACGTTGAGAAACCTAACAAGAATTTAGAAAATGCCAACGACTCTCTTAAGGGCCGTATCATTGAGGTGTCGTTGGGTGATCTCAACAAGGACGAGGAGCAGTCCTTCCGCAAAATGCGCCTGCGAATCGACGAAGTCCAGGGCAAGAACTGCCTGACAAATTTTCATGGCATGGACTTTACGTCCGACAAACTCCGCTCCCTTGTTCGCAAGTGGCAGACCCTCATTGAAGCCCACGTCGACGTCAAGACGACCGACGGCTACCTCCTCCGACTTTTCGCCATCGGCTTCACCAAGCGACGCCCATCGCAAGTGAAGAAGACCACTTACGCTCAATCGAGTCAAATACGGGAAATTCGGAAAAAGATGTTCGAGATCATGACGCGCGAGTCGGTCAACTGTGACTTGAAGGACTTGGTGCAGAAGTTCATCCCGGAGGCAATTGGACGTGAGATTGAGAAGGCGTCGAGAAGCATTTACCCGCTCCAGAACGTGTACGTGCGCAAGGCGAAAATCTTGAAGGCACCCAAGTTCGACGTTAACAAGCTGATGGAACTTCACGGCGAGTCAACGGATGTAAGTACTGCCATTTCTCTGCCGGGTGTGTGCTTATCTCTTTCTACAGGAGACTGGTACGCGCATTGCGAAGGACTTCAAGGAGCCGGAGATTTTGGAGTCTGTGTAACGTACATAGTGCTTATTGTCTTCTATGCTTCTTCTATGGCATTATATATGAGCACGCACCATGACCATGAACACGCATTACATCTTGACACTCAATATAATACAAACACTCTAAGGTTATGCAAACTTGAAGACGAAATTGATAATCTTTTGGTCCCTTTTTGACTCTTGACCGTGATGGCAGACATCGACTTCATCAAGAGTCGCCTCATATCCCATCCAGACTTCCCCAAGAAGGTAGCAAGTTTCGTTATTTACATGTTATTTTACCAACAGAAGTGTAGGGAATCGTTTTTCTGGATATATTCCCCATTCTGCGAGACCCACTAGCATTCGAGACACTCATCACTCACCTCGTACACCACATCACGTCGACGACGATACCAAAGTCTCCCACAGGCAAGATCGACGTCGTCGTGGGCCTCGATGCGCGCGGCTTCCTGCTTGGCCCAATCATCGCCCTCAGGCTAGGTGCTGCCTTCGCGCCAGTACGGAAAAAGGGAAAACTACCTGGCCAGTGCGTTTCTGCGACCTACGAGAAGGAGTATGGTGCCGTGCGTGTTAACGTTTGTTGAGGTTTTCGTTTCTTGGACTAACAGATGCTGTAGGATTCGTTCGAGATGCAATCAGACTCTATCAAGCCAGGTCAGACGGTTGTCGTTGTCGATGACTTGATTGCTACAGGTCCGATCCCTCACATATCACTTCCTGGACCCACTAATCACGTTCTACAGGAGGATCCGCCAGGGCAGCAGGCCAGTTGATCTCTGACCTCGGTGGAATAACCGTCGAGTATCTCTTCATCATCGAGCTGCTGTTCTTAAAGGCGGCGTCCACGCTGGACGCGCCCATTTATTCCGTTGTTCAATCTGATGACTAGAATTTATCGTTATATACCTTGTAGACTTTTGTTGGTCCTTTTACATAGACGCCACTGCCCATCAATCACGTCGAGAAGCTATAACAACATCCCCTCAAATGAAGACTCTACCGGGCCGTGTGAGATATTCTTTCGTTTTTACTTATACCGCACTGGACGACCATGGTTCTCTTCTGATATTATATAATGTGGAAGACGGCCTCTTGACTCCGCCAACCGGGCTGTACGTCCACGGGTCATCCATGGCCAATGACTACCAACCCATCTCGCCCAAGTAAACATAACGCTCCAACGCCACTCTCCTTCCAATCAACCCTCACTTCACACGATTAGTTCACACAATAGATACAGCGGCTACAATAGTTTACATACCAGCCCAAGCGCCCACCCCGTAGTATTAAATAGTCACCATACGCCCTACACGGCGTGAATACTATAAACAGGATTTCATCATCGTCATCGGCCTCTTGAATAATTCCATCCATGAACAGAAAAATCTCGCGATGGACTAGCTAGATAAATGATAGTGATAATGTTATCAAACCAACAACCTTGTGTTAAGTAGCGGATGACCATTGATATACAAAATACGATTAGATGGCTGCTCCTCCACGTCCTGTACCTCCTCAACATTCTCTGTATACCTCGAAGGATCTAGGGTGACCATAACCCTCCCTATACCCCGACTCTCAGCCATATCCATCATCTCATCGATGAAGTTACCCGCCTGGCGAGGCAGAACTGCGATCACCACGTCGTCCATACCTCCTGCGGCTAATACTTCGTCGGCGTTCGCAGTGGGATTCAAAGCGACATCTTCATCGCTAACAATAAGGACGCCCGCTGCCCCTGCGGATCGCGCCATGAGTAGTTTTTGAAGGAAGGTACAATCTCCTCGATAGGTCAATATCACGCCATCCTGGTAAGATGTACTGTAGGGGGAGCATCCTAGAAGGTTGTCGTCCACTCGGTATACAGGTAACCCATTTGGATCTGCGAAACGTAGGGGATTTTGTTCATGATGCGCTGCCAGTGATATATCACCACCGAAAAAACCCGTCCATGCGGTAAGATATGTTTCGTGATTATCGAAAGGGTCTTGAATATCAACCAAGCGCAGCAGGGGGTCAACACCTTCGATATGGAATCGGAGCTGTACGTCTGGATCTCGATCCCTTAGAGTTTCCACGCTGGAGTCTGCTTGGTTGACAAAAAGTGAAGTATCGTTAATGTAGACGAGCTGCCCGGGTCGTACAGAATAGTGTCCAACTGTAAAAGGTCAACTGTGGGACAATTGCACGTACATGTGCGGAATCCCATACGTTTTCGGATTTCATACCCCTTCCCGTCTAATCTCCTGACAATATGAACTCGTATACCGGTCACATCGTTCACCATGAACCCTTCTGGAATCAAGGCGACCTTAAGTAGACTGGGACTTAGATCCTCGGGAACCGCCATGCCACCAGGCGACAGAATAAAGTCATACGTCTGAAAGTCTGTAATCAAGTTCCAGAAAGAACCAGGTTGTGAAGTTTGACCTACGAATAAATCTGCCTTTGGACGTTCGCACCAGCCATATATTGACCATGCACTTCTCTCAGCCTCGGTGGGTAGAATACTGACCAGCTCTCTAGCGTAATCGATATCTCCTCGAGACCTGATTCCTTTCACTAGTCCGCTACCTATAGATTTCGTATATGGTAGACTGGCCGGTGCGTAAGCGGGACACTGATGATTTATTATTTTCCGTGTTTTCCGTCGAGCAGAAGACATCGGTTTAATGTGTTCTGGGCCAAGAGTGAGAATATGACCTTCTGTCGTGAAAACATAATTCGAGTCATCGCTGTGAAGAGGATTCTCCTCATCAAACAAGAGATATAGGTACTAGGGCCACGTCAGCGGTGTCAATAGAGGAAAGTAAATTGCGAGACTTACTTTCAATGTCTCCGACAAGGCGAAAGACTCCATTCTATCGTCGCGCTTGTTGGTTCTTAGATCTTGAATTCCAGATAGTCCACAATCAACTTTGGAGCGTGTGATGATGTCGAACAGTATCCGTTCGCCAACATCAAGGTAGAAGGGATCCAGCGTAGCCTGTTAGGATTATCAATGACGAACCTGATATACATAGCGACAAAAACCCATACACGGTAGAGATACCACGTAGATTCGATGAATTCTAGCAGCAGGGTTGGCGTTGTTCAGATATAATTTAAGAGTTGAAGAGGCAAACCTGGGCGTAATGGATATTGATGCGAAGTCGCCTGCTTGAAATTCGTGTCAAATACTTCCGGAAGGCCAGAATAGCGACGCCATAAGTTGTAGTCTGTGAGGGTTGATTGTCGATGAAAACACACGTTATAAATTAATATCACATACACATCATATGAAGCTTGATAGCGCTGTCAACATCACCCGCCAATACCTGCAAGCCAGGCCAAAATGCGGATAAGGAATCCACAGTATAATAGGCTGTGTCACCACTTTTTATATTTACATTTCTGTACTGGGAAATCGGGTCAGAAAGACGTCGTCTTTATTTAAAGGCATTCGACATACCCAGAACCCGTCAGTGGCCCTTGAATATCTCATTATTGATGCATATGCATCATCCCATACGTCGAGAAACTCGATTTCGCCTATGTAGTTGTTTAGTGACCAATATCGACAGACAACGGAAGACGTGCCACTGAGGATATACCATTTTAAGGCATATTCATAGAAAGAATCTACCCCTGCCCCAATTCCGGTAATTTCAGGTGCCGTCCAATCCTAAAGGTAACGTCAGGAACACCAGTATATCTGGAACAACAGAAGAAGTACCCCAGTCCATGTATTAATCGTATTCCCAACAAGGCCAATATCAGTTTTGCGGTTCCAAAGGGCAAAGAATGCCTTGTACGCCGCCTTTTCAAAACGGTCATCACCAGTCAATCTGCTCAGTGTCGCAAATTCAAGCATTAATGACCCTGCACCAGCGGTGCCTAAAATCGAATAAATTAGTGATAGGCTATATTAGCTTTAGCACTCACACGTTTCTAACGTTTCACCTCTGACCAAGCCGTGTCGAAGGTTTATCTGCGAGATTAGGTTATATGCCTGCCTAAGAAGTCTGAATGAAGAGCATACTCTTGCGTACGGTAGGCCTGTCGGAGTGGAGAACGCTGGTAATAGTCTCTTTCCCAGATCATGAGCCATCTGCAGAAGCTCGCCACGATACCAAGGTAGATAGAAGGGTTGACCGGTTTGATTCGCAAATATATGTCCCGAAAGAAGGCCTCCCAGTACTCGGATGGTGGTCTCGAACACTTGAGGTCTGGTGTTAACGTCGAAAGATACGGACTGAATGACGTTCCTGACGGCGGTATCAAAGCCTTGTCGGTCGTCCAGCACAATGAAAGTGTCAAGCACATCAATCAATGTTAGGGAAAAGTTTCCGGCAACGTCATTGGATGCTATGTTGTTGCTGGAGAGCTAGGCGTTCAAGCATTCAAAGATGACTGGTATGTGCAAGACTCACTTACGGGTTACCCCAATCAGGGCCTTGTCCGGAACACGACAATGGGGTCAACTGGTGGATCATTGAGTATGGAACGACACGCGAGATATTGAATTGCTGCCCACCTCGTCTAAGGGAAATGCTTAAATCAAAGGGTCAATCTATGTTCAACCGTGACAGCGACAAGCACCGACCGTGGTTCATGTAATTGTCAAAGCCATGGTACCAAAGATCGCGTATTCTCTCCCTAGATAATTTAAGCGAGATGCTTAAGGTGAGGATCCGTGTGCCGTACCGCGACTCCAGCTTGCGCTGTGTGGTCCAACTGGTTCCTTTCCACGGTGTCGATGCCCTAGTATCATGACGACCCAGTCTAGTACCCTCTAAAGCGACAACGAGAACAAGAAAGAGGGACTCTGGCCAGTATCTCCGCCACCTCATGGACTGGGAGCTGTGAAGGGTGTCGTGGCACCTGGACGAGCGTTGTACGGGCTACCGGACCGGCAGCCGCATGAACTTGTGCGGCAACCAAGACAGCGCCCAACGCTGCTCGAAAGTTGACGTCAATTCTACGACGGCGTCGTGGAGAGAACCGAAAAACCTTTCCGTGATGTTATGTACCGCAAGAATGTATTTCCGTCACTTTGTACATACTTTGAATGATTATTAATGTCGGATTCAGCGTTCGCTACTCGAGTGAATGGTAGTCTATTTGAAACTTCTATCGGACACCGTGACAATAAGAAAAATGCCTGTGGAACGAGGCAACACCATCTTCGGATGTTTGACGCTGAGATATGTACGAGGCCATAAACTCGGAAATGCCGGCGATCACTTACTCATTTTCTCTTTGATCCACCACTATCGCTCTTGCGAAATGAAGGAAATATCTGAACGCCTGGGAGAATACATGCTCAAGGGCTGGGTGGGCCTGTCGTTTCTTGAAATGTCCTATTACTAGAGCTTTTACAGGTATTGACTGACCGTACCTGTCAAAATGCCGGCTGTAATGTTCCTCTAATGCGATCCCCCAACGGCCAGACGCCAGTCGTCCATTATTGTGCTAGCTGCGACGAAAAGCCGGGCAGTACGTGTATCTACAACACGTTCACGTATCCTTATCTCACCCTCGCAGCTCCAGCCAATCTACCGCCGGTCTCGACAACGTCATCCTCCTCCAGCGCGTCGTCTGTATCACAGATCACCCGCATTTCGACCCCACCAACCGAAGTTTCCAGTGGCCTTAGCTCGCCTATCTTTGTCTTACCTCCCAAAACCGAAGAAAGCCGGCGCCGACGAGAACAGTCGGACATGGCTTCTGCGGAACTAGGCAAACGTTTGCTACAGGGCTGGGCTATGCTGGGAGATGAATGTCCAAACGCGCAGTGTTTTGGTGTACCGTTGGTTCGCCCTCCCAAGACGGCGACACATGATTCTAACAAGGTATGTATAACTTCCGATGCTCTTTAATGCATTGTGTCCAATTTATGCTTAGGAATGTGTGGTCTGCGGGTCTGTATACATGACTGAAACCGACTGGGCTGGAAGAGAACATCTTGTCCTCTTAGATCCGGCGCAACCACAGACTGAAAAGACCGCGACAGAAGTTAAGTCAGTCCCAAAATTGTCGACTCCGTCCCCAAAAAATTTCGTGAAGGTATGACTTGCTTTTGCATTGGACGATTTCTCATCTAAACTTATGTTTCGTAGTCAGTGCCTCCAGCGTCTACCGCAATTACTCATAGACCCGACGTAGGCTTTTCATTAATATTTGGAATCCATCTAGTAATCTTTGACTTGTCCAGACTCATCTTAATACCACCCTTCCTCTTCTGAGGGATGCAACCAAAGCGCTGGAGCACACTCTGCAAATGCTCACACTCAAGCTAACTGCACTTTCCGATGGACGCCTTCCAATGGATCCCTTGGCAATATCCAATACCGCGGACGCCATCAGTAAGACGACTCAAGCGTTAACTCATGTTAAGCAATTGGAATGGAGTGAGATGCAGAATCTAGCAGTCTAATAAAGCGCCACGGGATAGTTCCTACCAGCTTGTAGTACGTCATCTTCTGAATGAGGGAATGCAGATGAAAACTACGTTCATACCGACCACAACAGGCTGCGAATACGTCAGTGCGTAACCTGAAGGCAGCTGAGCTGCCGACTGTAAAGCGTGGGTGCCTCATGTTTTTCATATGGCCGCGCTATAAGACGTTTGAGTGAATCGTGTACGTATCTTCACATTCCTACCCATCCTGCAAGATGCGATTCGACATATTCAAACGGCTTGGACACCACAATAGCCTACCCGGTTCTCCTACGACGGAGTACCCTGCTTGGAACGTGTACACCCAGACACACGAGGGCAGCAGGAGTTCTGGCTCAGATCATTCTCGCACTCAGGCCAGTGGTGAATCGACCAGGCGGCGTCGTCTACAGAAACGCGCGTCTGGCTCGCAGGTATGTGTATAAGCATTGCTTCACTCCGTTTCGCATTCCAACCAAGCTCAGAAATCGCAGTCTCAAAATCGTTGTGCTAGCCGCGACACCGGTTATGCTACAGCTACACCGGATGCTATGGAGTCCTTTGAAATACTTCCCAGTCCTGATTCAGAAGTCGGGGTCTACCACAACAATCTGGCTGCATCGTCAACGACTTCCAGCGAGGGAAGGCTTTACTACAAAGAGTTTTCCGCGGACGATTTGACAGAGGATAGCCATGGGTTGACGCGATCCTATCCTAAACCCATCGACACATTCCCTCCTCCAATGTCAAGCAGAGGGCAAAGCCTGGAGCATCAACCGACTCATATACCGGTTGACGAGGAAGGGTACAGTCGCCGGACATCTGCTCTAGATTATAGTCCAGCTGAGAGTCCTGTTCTCCCGCCATTGTTTGAAGGATATCCTTCAGGGCTGCCCACATCAGACTCGAGCTCATTCAACTACGATCGTCCAGATCCGACGTTACAAGACGTGCCGCGTAGCACGCCCACCTATCATGACCCAGAGGTAAGCACATCAGTGTTGGTTAAGCACCCGCTTACACACGACCAGATTGGTGTTTCTCCTTCAGTTCCTGTACATCATTCTCATACAGAGGAAAGACCTCCTCGGAGACACTCACATCATTCACGACATCATCATCACAAGGTTTGTTCTTGGAGTGGCTTTGTCAACTTGGTTTAATCGGTCTTTTCATTGTTGCTTTTCATAGCGGAGCCGCCACAGGAACTCTCACGACCAGGAGCGCAAGAAGCCGTCGACATATTACATCGTCCCTGGTGGAATGAGAGTGATATTTCGAGACAGGGAAGGTAATGAAATCACCCGGTACGATTGTAACTGCTATATGCCCTTTCAGCAAATTACTCATACTTTGGACAGGGTGGGAAACTGGTCCGAGACACGGCAAAAGCATATATCGCCCATTATTGTTCAAGACGAGAATGGAAACGTCCTGTACAGGTGCGGCGTGTCTTTGTCTTTTTTAACGCTCCGAGTGAGTGTTGAATCATCTTGAAACAGATCAGATTCAGGTTCCGAGTCCTCAGGCTCGCCGCCACCACCGCCGCTGCGAACTCCACGAACAACACCAGGTGCGGAATGGCAAGACAGGGACTGCCCAAACTGCACACGACAACGGAGCTCAACTTCTTCGTGGCAGACAAGCTCCCGAAGTTATATATCGTATCCAAGGGATGAGCGGCCTAATATAGTCTTGATAGACGGTGATGGTCGGCAGATACCCTTGTAACCTCGTTTCATGACAAAGTATGCCTAAGACTGTGTATGCATATGTTTTACGAGCGAAAAAGAGTTCCGTGTTTATCGACTATCCGTAATGTCATGACATACAAAAAAAGTAATCAAATAACCTCATCTACGCCCTCGACCTTGACCACGACCACGACCACGAGTACCTAAGCCGCGATGTGACCTGCCTTGAACCTTACTGATGTCCTCCTGACTGAGCTTGAGCAGTCCTCCGCTGAACTTGCCAACTCCCATCCGTAAACCGCGTTCTCGTTTCTGATTGGAGGGATCTGAAGGCTGTTCGAACACGTTCTTGATGGATCGGTGATAGTTACCCATATTTTTAGCCTGAGTGAAGGTTCAGTGGGAATTCGATGCTGTATGATAAAGTATCGAAGCATACTTCTTCGAGCTGCGCCTTCTGTCGCTGTTTTTCCTTCCCCAGTAGACCCGCACGTATACGCTTTGACGCCTTGTTTCTTTCGGCTTGCCGGACAGATTTCTCGCCTCGGCCTAACTTGGCGTCGCCGTTTAGCTCCAGTATACGTCCTGCAAGTGCCTTTTTGCGTTGAGCTGGTTTCATATCGAGTTCAGGATTTAGGGATCCAGATAATAGTTTGGTGTGAACGAGCCGGTGAAGAAGGGCATCATTCTGGGCATTGGTCCTAGAAGGCACATAAGAACTTGACACTCTTATTTAAAAATCAATTCACACCTGTCTTCTTCCTTCTCCTCTTCAGATTTCTTTGTCTCTGATTTAACTTCATCCTTCAGTTTGGATATTTTGGACGACTGATGAATAAGTTACAGGCTATACAGTCCAATACTATCAAACTTTTACCATGAAAGCTTTCTTCTGGGATTTAGCCACGTAGTCGCTGTCGGCAAGCTTGGAGGCGCTGGCCTCTGAGAATACAACTACATTTGGGGAGAAGGAAGAACTCTCCGCGGTAAAATCATCGTCTTCCTGTTCGAAGGAACCTAATTCGGACGTCGATGCAAAGTTGTAGGTATTGTATAGAAAGACATACCATCTTCTTCCTCATCTGTAGACTCTTGGCCCTTGTCTGACCGACCACCTATTCCTGTCCACTCTTCGTATTCATCTGAATCTTCAGGTTCAACTTGGGGCGCTCGTTTTCGTTTCTTCGTGGGGTCTTTCGATGAAGGCAAAGGGAAAGACTTCAAAAAATCCTGTCCATGGGCGTTGAGAAGCTCCAGAAGGTCTTCGTGGTCAGACATCTTGTCTGTAAAATTTGCAAGTGAAGGGAATTGACGAGCACCGGCTACTTATAAAGTGACCGGATCACCGTTTACCTCCGTCCCTCATGGCCAACAAGCGGAAGACAGCAAATGCGAAGGAGCCGTCGTCCACTACCGCCAAAATTCCTAGCAAGCCACTCATACAACTATCTGAGGAGGAACAATGGCGTCTCATCAACGAATCGGGTGTTCTACATCAAGTCGCTGCTGCAGAAGGCGCGCCTAGCAGTGAAGGAATAAAGCAAGGCAAAGAGGAAGACTCACCTCTCGCAGAAGAAATCTTCGATGCTGTTGTGCTGATAATCCCGTTCACCTTCTTATTGGTTATGATGGAAATGTGCGTCGGCTTTTTTTGTTACCTTTTCCCGAATATTCTCACCAGCGGGGAACGCCCAGGAAAGTCTGATCCACCAACAATATGGAAAAGTAGCTACCTTGAAAATCCTCACAGACAAACTCATTTCCGGTGTGCCAAGTACGTCAGCTTTCATCTTTCCGTTTACTAGATATTCATGGTTCGTCAGTATTGTCCGTGTTCATATTTTATAGTGCGTACAACGTTCATCGTTGCTGTCAAACTGCCCAAGTGACCGCCTCCCAGCAACACGGTATAAATCGCATAGAACCATGCAGTTCATATTCTTCGTCATTGCTAATGTTGTTGGCCCAAGAATGGTTTACTTGCTTAGCAGAGGCTCGTGGCTCGTTAACATGAAACAGGTTCGTGAATTCAGATTCTGCTTCCGATGATTTTCTGATGAGACAGCCAGTGCCCCCCTCTTGCTACTATTTGGGTGTACACGATTTTCCAGCTTGATCTAGGGCCCGCTGTTCTGAACTTGGCTTTCGTTGTAGCATACGTGTGGTGGAAGGGACTCAAATTCAAATGAATGCGCCATCAATTATAATCTACAGTAGTTTGTACCCTAACCAAGGGCTACCTACAAATACATGGACAGTTTCGCATGACAAGTTGATGGAGAGAGGTCCTTAAAAAAGTACTCAGTCAACTTGTCACTCTGCTTGGTATATAATTGATATTTGCTCCATTATACGCCACAGATGGTTGGGATCTAAGACCAGCATGGCACCTTAATGAGCAGGGTATCGTCAGGTTTAATGGACACAGCTTGAACAATGTCAATGAAATATCCCAAGATACAGATGCAAAAATATCAACGATAGATCTTACACGCCTTCGCCACAGTCGAATTCACCGCTCAATAGCTCAACCTTTCTCTAGCAGGCAGTGAGTAACAGTAGGTCGGTATTATAGCTAAAAAGGACGAACTCGGTAACTTGTCGTCCGCGTCTCGATGACAGCTCGCAAAACACGCAGTTGCCACTTAAGACGTTTACTTAGATGACGGATGTCACCCGCGTGCTTATCGAGTTGTTCAGCAAAACATTTAAAAACTGAAACATGTATTAGATGCGACGGTGAATAAAGAACGAGTAGCATCTTACCCCGGTCATCTCGAGCGAAGAAATATGTCTATCAGAGGTCAGAAGCAGCTAACGGCGCATAGATGACACCGTACAGGTATCTGTTCACCGGAAATTGTATCCAACGCTGACGACCATGCTGCCATCATTAGCAGATCCACGGCCGCGTTTGCAACACTACGTAGAGGACGTTAGAACGAGAAAGGCATGCCATACTAGACCGCATACTAGTCTTCCAGCGATGCAATGAGTGCCGCCTTCCCCAATTCCTTGGTAGCAAATTTTCGGACCGCAGAGCTGGCTGCTTTGACGGGTTCGCCGGCTGTTCCTGCCCTTAATGCGAGCGAGACATTGGAGACCTGAGCCCACACCCATTTGTCACCTTCACTCATGATGAGCGTCTGTAGGAATGATGCAGTGAGATCACTTTGTGACTGAGCTAGACCATAGTCTATGGCAAGCTTTAAATTCGTACCTAAGAGCTGTGTGAGCGCATGCAGTAGAACAAACCGATGCAGAGCTTACGCAGTGCTTTCAGAAGGGCTTTAGTCTTTGGCTTCTGGATGTCCGCCTCGTCTAGATGATTAACCCATCGCGAGAACGCCCCAAGTAGAATGATAGCAACTTCTTTGTGCGACTGCCCTATTCGCATAGCGTGCAGGAGTGGTGTGGCGTCTCCGCTCTTCCTGAGTAACAGCTGTTAGGCAATGTTAGATCACAATCAATACGTTGAGTGACCTCATACATGGAATGCTCTGTCTCGAATCTCCATCAAGTACATGATATCCTTACGTTCCACAGCACGAAAGACTTCAAACGGCTAACAACGCTATGTCAGAAGGACCCCATTGAAAAAGCAATCAACGCACCTGAGGTTCCTTCCATGGAGCACCGAAGAGTTGTGTATCCGTGGGCTTGTATGTTGTACTGGACTCCGCAGAGGCAGACGCTGTAGACCTGACGCTAGACGAACGGATATGAGTGAAACCATTGTCCTCCTCCGCGGTCGGACTCGACGGTGGCGAAGGGCTACGTCGCAGTTGGCGAAGTATTTCATTAGGTGCTACAATTTCGGCCTCGCGCTGTAGGAATGCTTGAGATGCAATGTTGGTAGAATATAAAACGGGCTGCTCGAAGACCCACCAGTCGAAGGTAGCCGTTCCGGTAAACAAGGATCTGAGGTCACCCGCCGCCTGACCCTTCGGCGTGCCTGCGTCGAGTCAAGATTTCTTCCTAACACTTCAATAATGGCCGCGTTATTGAGACGTGTTGGGGTAAGCATGGAATGGTAATTGATACGGGAGCAAATGCTGTGGAGCGGGGTAATGAGTCCAAATAAGGGGCTATGTGGTGCTGTTGTTCAACGGCTTCGGGACGGGCATCGTGGGTGCATGACGTCAGGATCAACTCAGTTCAAGTCAACCTGAGGTTTCGACTTGTCGATTTCAACAATCTCAATAGGCAGATTGCCGCATACCCGGTTTGCTCTATCAACAGCTCCTCCGAGCATGCTGTGAAATTTTCTGACCATGGTTGTCATTCCGGCTTTCGTAGCCATCGGTCACTTTGACAAAATTCACCGTGTCCCGTTACCACCTGTGCCTTAGTTCGGTGGTACAAGGGGACGGCTACAATTCCAGTCGCCAAACACCGGGAATATTTCTCTCCCAAAGACTTCTTGCACTCTGCAATCAAATCTAGCAACGCCCAAATGGCGGTCGTTTTTCACGCTGTCCTCCCAGAACATGTCAATTAAAGTGGACAAGGACGCGCCCGTTCTCATGTTGCACTTAACAGCCGAGGTTAGTCGCATCGATACTACCTTGTACTCTTGTGTCTTGTATTTACACTCAACAAAACAGCTAGAGTCCCTAGGTCCTGTGCCGTCAAATTATGATCACCTCCGCAGCTGGGATCCTAGCCGTTTATCTTTCCCAACAGATGAATTTCTCGGTGTATACCAGTGATAACATGAAACAGAGACAACTCAAGCGTCCGAATTGAATCACGGAGCATTCCAAGCGAGTCCCCCCCTTTTTTTACGCGATCAGATTCAAATCAAAATCACAACTTTCTTTTGGCCCAGGTTAGCTCTTCGTTACTGTTTCATTCTTGTCGAATAAAACTTCCTGATTACTACCAATCCACTGATACCTATCTGATGCCGGTGTCTGTAAAGTCCTTGGAACTATGGACCGCTCGCCAGAATTAGGCACATATCTCTGTGGTCACAGAACTTGGATCCCTGTGGAGAATGCCGTCGTTCTGACCCAAGACGGACCCTGAACCGTTTCTGAACGTAGCCAGGTATAGGTTTGATCAAACGTCTTGAGGGGATCTTTTCTTAATGGGAAGGAACGCATCGGTTTCTGCTTCTCTCAGACCTTCTGATATCAAACAAGGATAAGGGTGCTCGCAGCGGTGTTGTGACTCGGACATTCATGCATGGGAAACCTTCGTCGCGTTGAAAGGCCTGCAATCAGGGATACTGTTATCAAATGAACAAAATTGTCTGCTTTTAACTTCAGCAAATATTAACCTTTGTCCAAAGTTACCTGCGCTCGGGATTCCAGGTGGGTTATCCTCTCCTTTTTGCTCGCAGGCTTACCAACGATGTCCTCTCCAGTTCCATTTCTGAGCAAGAAAAAAGCGGCCTCGTTGCACATTCAAACCTATTCTATATCAAAACCGAATGCTTTTGTTTCAACGTTACCTTGCGGCCATGCTCATCAGCCATGAGTAATTCTTAAAGTCAAGGGCTCGCAACTGTCCGTCTGTCAAGGGACTTATAATACATTTCCCACTTGAATCGGACCCCGATGAGACATCGCTCCTGCTGCAATCTGATGCGACTCGGGTCCCAGCCAGCGAACACAGCTAATCATCGATTGAGAACGCGTCCCCGGAAGATTGGCCACTTAACGTTACCCTGTAAACGTACTGATATTTCCAGGACCGAAGGACATTGCTACATCCTAAGGGTATCATGGTGTACGGCGTAAGAAAACGTCCGCCAGTGTCGAGGCATAAATATATATATTTTTCCCCCAGGCACTGACACATGTTCAGGAAGGCTTGTGCCTCTCCACCTTACGGTACTATCGAGCTCATCGGTAAAGGTTACTACGCAGCATCCAGATGCAATGAATGCCTAGCTCTTATTCCAAATATGTATTCACGATCTCGCAGTTTTCGAGAGGTCGTCGAGTGGCCTTTTATCCTTGTGGGTCTGGGAATTCAGCAAACGATGTCCTTCTGTTAGAGGTTACAAGTGAATGATCGCTGTATTCAAAAGTGCGAAGGATCATTGACACGTGGGGCACAGCTTCGGACTCAATAGTCTTAGCGCGACGCGTTATTTATTCAAAAAGATTGCATGATGTTCCAAAGCATCCGGTGGACGGACCGTCGCGCGCTGTCTCGCCTCTGTTCTGATAGGTCTCCCCTTCGAAGGAGACCGCCTCTGTCGTGCTCTCACCATGTCATCCTTGTACTCTCAAGCTCTCGCTCACCGCATGGCCTCCCAACATCCTTTAAAATCCACCGAGAACATCTCTAACATTCGGCAGCATTCAGCCTGCTCGACGGAACTCCGTTGTGGCGTTACGGGAAACCGCCAAACCAGCGATCCACCTCAGTACTTACAAAGCTTAAGATAAGGGTGTGTATTATTCTGTCCGTATGTCCACGATGGTTTAGAGTATATCTATCATCAATGCTTCTATGCCATCTATGTCTAAACGCGGGCCAGTAACAAGAAGTAATTATTTCTTATTACTGTGAACGGGGGATCAGAACACAACATACTCATTAACAAAACAAACTGACATGTGGTAGACTCCAGCGATGAAGGGAAGGGCAAACCCAAACCCAAGGAATACTACGACCTTCGTTGCGAAAAGCGGCCTGTTCTTGAAGGAGAACGGCACGGCATGTTCAGTCTAGGAGACTCGCTGAGTAAAATATATATATTGTTATGATACTACGTACCGTGTACGCGCCATGACCAGATGACCGCACTGGAGAGACGTGCAGGGCGCGAGCTCGAGACCATGTAAGAGGCCGAGAACGAATGCCTGGAGCGCGAGATATGACGGAGAGCATGGTAGTTGCCAGCGAAAATGAAACCGATTTTCCCCGATGATTTTCATTTTAAATGAGATCGTCGGTCACGTGATGAGATCACGACCATCCTTACGTTATTTGCTCAGTTTTATATTTAGCCATGGCCTACTCGTCTTATCTGGGAGACCCCGGCAGGTGATATGCTTATAAAATGATATCTGTCCGCTCCCTTTTACGTTCGCCACTTCTCTCTTATCCTCTCTCTGTCTGCAAGAATTTCCACTCAATGGCTCAAACTATCTCTGTAAATATTCCCGGTAGCGACAAGCGCCTTTCTGTTCCTACCGGTCTTTTCATCGACAATGAATTCGTTCCGTCATCGGATTCTAAGGAAGTGATTCAGTATGTTCAATCGATAAGATATCATCGTGATTATTGATCCCTGCAAAGTGCCGTTAATCCAGCTACTGAAGAAGTTATATGCTCTGTCGTAGCTGGTAAGACATTCAGTAGATTGCGCTGTTCGATCAGTAATCCAACCATGATCTTCCAGCGTCTGCAAAGGATATTGACTTGGCCGTGGCCTCCGCACGAAAGGCCTTCAATACTACCTGGGGCAAGAATGTCACTGGATTTGAGAGATCGCGATTGATCAACAAGCTCGCCGACTTGATTGAGAGAGATGCGCAAGAACTCGGAGAACTCGAGTCCCTCAACAATGGAAAACCGGTTCGTATTGCTAGGTAACTTTATCCTCACAATCTCCGTCGTTTGATGGCTAACTTTCTCCCGGAACAGAGATTTCGATATTGGAGACAGCGTTCAATGCTTGCGATATTACGCTGGATGGGCAGACAAAATTACAGGCCAAACCCTCGAAGTTGACAATAAGATCAAATGGGCCTTTACCAAACACGAACCTATCGGTGTCTGTGGACAAATGTATTAATTCATTTTTCCTCGGGGGAGTGGATGTACTGACAGGTGTCGTAGCATTCCTTGGAATTACCCAATCAATATGTGGTAGGTACCACAAGTTCTTTATTAGACCTGGTTCACACTTATTGCGTCCCTTAGGGCATGGAAGGTAGCACCGGCATTGGCAGTTGGCTGCACTATCGTCATGAAGCCATCCGAGTTAACTCCACTGACTGCCTTGGTAAATATCCATGCCCTCATTCTCCTCCTCGTGCTAACCGCCGACAGAAACTGTCCGAGCTGGTCGTTGAAGCCGGGTACGTAAAGTCTCGTCCCACTGATCAAGTCACCAACAATTGTTCTAGTTTTCCCAAGGGCGTCATCAACACAGTTCCATCTCTTGGCTCCGTGGGTGGCGCGGCGCTTTCAGCGCATCCTGATGTTGACAAGATTGCTTTTACCGGTTCCACGGTCACCGGCCGAAAGGTCATGGAAGCTGCTGCAAAGTCAAACCTCAAAAAGGTACGTACAGCTGTCGGATTGAATTGATATCTTTTTGATTGCGAAATCTTGGTACAGGTTTCCCTGGAACTAGGTGGCAAATCTCCACAACTTGTTTTTGAATCTGCAGACTTGGACCAAGGTTTGTCTCTCACCGTGGTTTACTTGGTTCCATCATGTCTCCAAGCATCATCGGTTCATACCTTATTTGCCGGTATCCCTTGACTTTGGATGTTCAACTCCACACGATTCGCAACATTATCGTTGCGTCGTTCAGCATGCTGATAGCAACAGTGCCTTGAAGAAAGGATCACTACGTCTTTCGGTTACGGCATATTATAATTGCTTCCATCTTTTTTTGTGTCGCGTGGGTTCAGAATACTGATGGACAGATATAGCTGCCAACTGGGTGGCGCTCGGAATTTGCTACAATACCGGTCAGGATTGCACCGCGGGCTCACGCGTATACGTTCAAAACAGTATCTATGATAAATTCGTTGACATTTTGGTGTCGAAAGTCAAGGAACTATCAATTGGCGACGGTTTTGATGACAAGAATTTTGGTGGGCCAGTTGTACGCGTTTGTTACCTGATCTTCGAAGTGCGTCTTAACCTCGCTTGGCATGTTCTCCAGGTCTCTAAGGTTCAATACGACCGTGTCTGGGGTTTGTTGCTCATTAATCAGTTTACAACCGTCTCTTTCTTACCATCGTGTCGTCTCGTAGGTTACATTGAAGCGGGAAAACAGGAAGGCGCTAAACCAGTAATAGGCGGTGTAAAAAGATCAGGCAAAGGATTTTATGTGGAACCGACGAGTATGATTCACATTAGTCTATCGTTTCATACAGCGTTAATAATTCTCGGGCAGTCTTCACTGAGATCCGATCAGACATGAAGATAGTGCGTTTTCCTATTCATAGAATTTCGCGTAGTTTCTAACATACTTTTAGGTCAAGGAAGAGGTGGGAATATTCTGTGGGACTATGTCTTTCCGAAACCGCCTACATTGACGTCGTATAGATCTTTGGGCCTGTTCTTTCGGTTGGCCGGTTTGAGACGGAGGGAGAAGCCGTAGCGCTGGCAAATGCGACTACATATGGTCTAGGTGCTGGTCTCCATTCCAGTGCGTTGTTGATGTTTAGATTAAACATGCAAGTAACGGTTTCGTTTACTAGATGATGCTAACCAGTGTATGAGAGTCTCGGCGGCTCTTGAAGCCGGCACGGTTCGTCCCCGAGCACAGCGAATGCTCGTATCCAACTCCAAGTATCTGACGCCACAATTGACAGGTCTGGATCAACCAGTATAATTTGTTGTCCAACAACGTACCCTTCGGGGGGAAGAAGCAGTCCGGGATTGGTGTGTTCCGTTACTGACCTTTATCCCAAAGAATCTTCTACTCACATTGAGTATGTAGGTCGCGAACTTGGCAGCTATGCACTGGAAGAATACACTTCCGTTAAGGCTGTACACTGGAACTTCGGGGAGAAGCTCGATTGGCCACTTTGATCTTGTTTGAATAGGAAAGACGCCAGCTGCTCTGCACCCATAGGTAGTGGTGTACATTGTGTGCGTGGACGAGATGAATAGCGAAATTTGTATCAATACAAATAACATTTAAACAAGCGACAAGAATTAGCCTTTTATCAATACAATGTTGTGACGAATTTATCGGGAAGCAGAGAAGGGGTTCTAAACAAGAGAAGCTATCGGATCACCCATAATGAGTGATGTTGCAGACGCATCGTTCTCCCAGGCAATTATGTCTAGGAAGCAAAGTTGGCGAATGATTGATCCAACGTGAAGCGCGTCACCTACCTCCGATGTGGCTCGGCCACATACGGGTTACCGTGTCCATTAACACCAGATGGCCATCTGGGCTCAACGGTGGGCGTGAACGGCGCCTGACCCTGGCCATACGGAAAACCGTCAGGATTCATGTAGATATCCCCATCGCCTGCGTAGATGCCTGGGGTTTCCCGGCGCGACCAAGGGTCGGGCGCGAGCAATGTCATGTCTCTACTTGGGCCTCTGGACTGGTAGTCGTGGGGGTGACCATAGGCAAAGCGGTCTCCCGTATGGTTGTGGTTGATAGGAGATATATAAGGTGACGGAACAGCGTCGCAGACATGGCGGACGGTGTTAGATGGTGGATATACAAGCGCGCCGTTCAACTGGTTGGGGGGAGTAGAGGGATCATTAGACCAGTGGATGAGAGGAGCTGTGGTCGGCGGGGAAGGCGACGTTGCTGGTGCCGACCCGTCCACAGGGACATATTCGCATTTCAAATGTTTCTTTGTGCATCGTTCGCAAGGGCTGTTGTGCGACCTGTCGGGGTCTTCACTGGACACTGGCACGCACTATAGGATAGTATTAAGGGAGGTGTAGGCATTAGAAGGAACGGCGCCCACCTTGATCTTGCGTCTCCGGCAATGCGTGCAAGCTATCAACGCCCTACCAGGTCTTTTGATGGGTGTGTCGAACGGCGGCGGCGTGGACTGCGGTAGATGCTTTGCCATATCTTGAGAGAGAACAAAGAAATGATGAGTCTTTAGCTTAAATAGCAGTACAGGGTTGCGCAGAGAGTTGTGCAAACATCTGGATATAGCTGTACTCCATCTAGAAGTGGACCTTGATCGAGACGCCATCTCGATCATGCGGTATACAACAGCCTGAAAAGTCACCGTGCTAAGAAAAGTTCAGTCACAGACAGGGCTGTAACATCAACAGTCGTGAACCGTGCCATTTTCTAAGACGGGTATAAGCAGCCCGTATCGGACTCCGGGAAATCCAGGAAGGAAGCATAATAAGGGTCTAGCTAGCGGCGGCAACCTAACAATTCACCTGTATTTTTTTAGGTCCAGATACCTAGCTAAGCATTGGCACCGAAGGAAGAGTAAGATCAAGCCAGTTGCCGGACGAAGTGAACCGTCACCGTCCACTTTCCTTAGCCAGACCCTGAGACAGGTAATGCTGTGAAAGCCACTTGTGGCTATTCAAGAGAACGTACAGATCTTAAGATATCCACTTGTGACTCACCCTAGAAGGGGAAGCATTGTAGATCAAACTTTCCTGGAGTACAGACCGTTGATGGAACCAAAGATCAGGATGGTCCGTCAGAATCATGCCGCAAGAGTCAACTTCTCCGCCAAACCACGATTCAAGCGATGAACGATCTCAACGTTCTGAGCAGGCGCGCACTCGCAAACCAGGGTTGAAGAGAGATGTGGCAGAAGCCGCTTAGTCACTCCGTGGATCGACGATACAGAACGCCGATGGTTGGCCGAAATTTGAATGCCTCCCCCGGCGCAAATACTTTCGATAGAAATGGAGAGAAAAATCGAGCGAGGTAAACGCCCGTCGCCAGTTGATGAATCGCTTGATGAAACACGCATGTGCCTGTGACCATGTGATGTGACAGAATGTTGCGAATCAGGCGAATCAACGAATCAACAGTGGTTTGGAGTAAATGGAATAAAGACGTACACCAAGTCCGTGCAGTGACCCACTTTGCCATTTCCCTTAGATCACGGATGATGAAGGCAAGCAACAGAGTCCGCAACGACCGCAAGAACATAAGCCATTCAAGTAAAAATATTTATGAAAGTCGCAATACCACAATCCGTAACGATGGCACTCAAGCTTGGAGACTTATGTAATGCATATTGCTTTACAGGTCAATCTGAGCCAGTATCACTGAGATCTGAGAGGGCAATCTGGGAATGATAAGACGTTCATAAAGACAGCTGCAAGTTTCTAAGCTCGAGCGCTAGAGACAGACCAAGACTCGCAGTAGCCTAGATAAACGAGATAACCTTGAGGTATTGTCACAGCTTGTTGAATCACACTGGATTATTTAAATAGACGAAGTTTGTTAGAAGTACAAAGATACGACACTTTGTCACCAGAAGCTACCTGTCTGCCAATGTGAGTCATAAAAAATGATATTGGTGTAAAAAGAGCTTACAACTGGTTAGAGAGCAAGGTAGTCGCGAACCTCCTCTTCCGTTAACTTCCGGAAAGTAGGTTTCGGTCTCCCTGTCTCCCCTCCGATCTTACCTTCCTCCAACTCTTCAGCTGTCGGAACCGTGACCACTCCGATTTCAATTGTCTTCTCAGTCATTTGTCCTTCAAAACCCTCTTTCAACGTCAGCAGCGCCGTGTGAATAGCGTCCTCAAGACTGATGTCGTCGTTATATCTATTTCAGGAAAGGTCAACGTTACGATCAGTATGAAACGAAGGTAGATACGTACCGCTTTTCCAAGAACGTCTTAGCGTTGACCATGTTTTTGCCGATGGCACTGGCTTTCCATGCCCAGAATGAGCCTGAGGGATCCACTTGGTATAATGTCGGACCACGAGTAATATCCCAGCCGGCGACTAAGAGAGAGACGCCATAAGGCCTCACACCTCTGCGCAATGAATGACAAGAAGATATCTGAAGATGTTGTAGGAAACTTACCCTGATTGAGTTGCTTGTTGCATGACTGTGGCAATTTCCTGCGTAAGTACACGCGTTGGAGGATATTCCCCATACATCTTCCAATATGCCTGTGCGCTCTTCCGGGCTTTGGATATCAGGACACGAGAGTCCGGTCCCATCCCGGAATATACTATGCCGATATTAGGGCAGATCACGGCGACCTTGTCCAGCATTGAATCGTCGATGAGGATAGAGGAAGATTTCTTCTCCGTTGCGATGACAATACCATTGGAGGCTGAAGACGTTGTTGGTAGCTGTTATCATTACGATAGGTAAGGGACCGACCTTTAATTCCAAGACTTGTTGTTCCGGACGAGACCGCTGCTAAGGCATGCTCGATTTGTACAAGTTTCCCACTCGGTGAGAACACTGTAAGGGAGTAGCTGTAGCAATGTCAGTAGCCAAGAAACACAAGCGGCCTTTGTGGAGTACCTGTATGCTCCGCCGTCTGCACTAGCCATTGTGGTAGGAAGAAAGAAGTAATGAAATGAATGCAGACCAGCGCGACGCGTAAGTACTGTTTGTGTCTATTGGGCCGATCACCTGTACAGCCACCAGTGTGAATACCTTTTTGTTTTCAATTAACAACTCCAAGTTACAGTATCAGATACTATTATTCGTACAACGATTACAGTAGTTAGCGAGGTGATAAGAGACGAAGTTGTTAGTAAAATGCAACAGCATGCAGTAAGCTGTGCGGGTGTTTTTCCTGCTGTACGTCTAGGATCTGGTCAATCTCATCGTCAATATCGTCCGCTGCTTCAATCTGTAGAATGAGAGTATTATCAGCTGATGTTCAATTTTCGATGCTTGGGAATATGCTAATAAAGACTAACAGCATTAGCCAGATCCAGCATTGCTTTCCCCGCAATAAGAGCCTCTTCGTGATTATCCTTGATTTCAATGTTAATAATGTGAACCGGGCGGTTGTATTCTCCCCCTCTTGACAACAAGTCTGACATCGTTGTGTCAAGAATCAGTGTGGAATGTATAGGTGGGAACGAAGGACATACCATCACAGACAGCGTCAAAACAACGTTCTTCGCAGGTAAAGACGATATCTGCGACAGCTCTACTCTCCTGCCATCGTTCAGGTGCTTGTTTGATCCGTCTATTACGATCAATCATTTGAAGTACACCGTTTGCAGAATATCTAAAGAGACATGGTGATTATCTAGAGTAGAATTAAGGTAGGACTTACAGCCGAGGGTCTTTCGACGTCAACTCTTCGAAGATGGTATTGTAAGGCGTTCCGAAAGCGTATATGTTGGGTTTGTCTATTGATGGGCCTGGCAGTCGTACAGCAGATCCGGTTCCAGATGATATTACTCGGAAACCTGCCTTACTAGTTGTAAAATGAATAAACGTGCGTGGGCGAGACTAGCATGCTTACGATAAGACAGAATGCCCTTCCATAGATCTGTTCTACAGTAAATCAGACATTCAGGTAATAAAAGCGAATTTAACGTGTACTCACTTGATTGCTCGCACAGACGACACAGAACAAGGGACGAGGTTTGTACCCGGGTGTTACAGCATTATCCTGGGGGGTTTGCGCCGGTGTATGGCTGTATTCAATTGCATTATTCGGTTGCATTTGTGACGTCAACGCCACAAGCGCTGAGCCAGAACCATTCTCGCCAGAATGAGATGGCGAAGGATATTGGGGGGGAGGTGTCGATGTCGGCGTTGGATCTACTTGAACACGTTGTAACCTGGGATCTGCTCGCGCCAGACGGGGATCTCGAGCCCTTCGAGGGTCCATGTTCTCTATGATACGAATGAAAAAACACTCAGTCGTTATGATGGTTATACAGGGAAAGAAAGAAGGAATCAGCAGTATCTAGAACATTCCAAGTCTTCTCCTCAACCCGGCAGACACTCGTGTCTTACTTAGTGCAGGTTGATGCAGATTCCACTCTGAATCATCACGAAAAAGGTGAAGGAAAGAGAATGTACCTTGACGAAGAGAATAGAGGTGACGGTAAGACCCAAAGTCCGGTGGGAAACTCCGCTGTGACGAGCAGTAACGTTTTCGAACTCAGCCTCAACCGTGAGGCAGGCAGCACTGGCAGGCAGAGTCCTCCACGCAGATCCGCAGCGGTGAGAATTCAGTCTAAGTTCTGCCAAGTCCTGCTGTAAGTCGCTGTTTATGTTCTCAGATAGGTATAGCTAACCTGCGAATTTCAAAGATATTTATTCATCAATGGATTCACCCCGGGGAGCTAACGCCTCGGACGAGGAAATAAAGGGCCTTATAACCCTCCACGAATCAGTAATCCGCCATGTCGACGAAGAAATTGATGACTTGATGAAGGAAGTTCGCCGCCTGCAGTTCAAGAAGTATCAGGTCCTCGAAAAAATTAAGGAATGCAAAGGAAGACTAACTTTGGCTCGCCGTCTTCCCCCCGAAATCCTTGCCACTATTTTCGAGCTTTGCGCCAGGGATGGCTGGACTCGTACTCCCCTCACTGTTTCCCATGTCTGCTCAGAGTGGCGCAAGGCAGCTTACACGTCCACAGTCTGGTCGTACCTGTATGTTAATCTCGACATGCGCGATCCGTATGGCAGGATACTCTTTTGGTTGACCAACGTTCGGACCGCGCCGTTGCGCATCACTTTGGATATACAAAGTGACTACTCCCTCTTACCAAGCATAATGGGCCTCTTGCTGAAAGTGGCGCCGCAATGGCATACCCTTTCCGTCAACTCCAAGATACTCCGGCCAGTGAATCAAATATTCGCTATATGCACGGTGCCATTCCCTTTGCTTCAGCGCCTCGATGTCTCCATTATGGAAGAATTCCATGAGTTTGAGGGGGACATCGTTGAGTCTCAACTAAGGCTGGGCCAATCATTCAACGATGCAAAGAAGTTAAGCACCTTCTGCATTTCGCGCAATATCCTTCCATCTCGAGAAAGCGTACCATCTTCCATCTCTAATCTTATCATTAACCTCCCCTCTTTCTACCTGGTAACCCCTTCATCAATTGCTTCCTTATTGGATCTCTTGGAGGACTTGCCCATTCTCCACTCCTTAACTCTATCTACACCTCACGGTGAGACCCGGGAGTTCATTGATGACCCGAGTGTTGCGCGTCGCGTCCTCCTTCCCCAGCTCCAATCCCTTAGAATTGTCGGGACGTCCAGCATTTTCAATATCCTTCCTCATTTGCAAACACCGAGACTACTTCGTTTAGCCCTCTGTTCGTCTGAAGTGGCTTTGCCACATGCGCATCCCGTTGCTAGCCCAGCGCTTCGTCATTTCGTAGGAGGAAATGACCTGCCGCTGCAGGTTCTAGATTTGCGTGACGTAGATCTCTCGTCGTCAGATTTTATCGCCTGTTTTAGAGGGCTGTCGCATCTAAAAGAACTTCGTTTACACGAAAGCGATATATCGGATGACATATTAGAATGTCTATACGATTCCCGCGGGTACTGTCCGGAGCTGCAGGCTCTGGATTTCCGGTGGTGCGGACAGATCACAGGCCGTGCTTTGGTAGACCTTGTTCGAAGTCGGTTTGATCCAGGTCCTTTCGATTCTAATGCCCCACTGCGCCATATTGAGTCGGTGGGCATCATTAACTGTGCTCATGTCCAGGAGCAAGACATATTTGACCTGGCGGGACTGACAGTGTGTCGACTGATGATGCGGGATACAGAGGATTGCTGTGGTGAGCCTTGATGCATTTTTATTCCTTCGTATTTAGTAACTTTTGACCAGTCCCCTTTGGATGCTGCAGAAACGAGAGGTACCGACGACGATTCCAGTTGCGACGGCTCGAACGTTGTGGCTCAAGGATAGAAACTGGTAGAATTATAGTATAAATTTTCATCCATATACATAGAACAATCGTAAGTGGGTCGATCAAAGGAAGATTGTAGGTCTCAACTATGGCAGATATTGGTAGAGGTTTCAATATCCACCTCAAACATGGACCTTGGTCGGTCTTCGACTGAACAAGAACAGGTGTTGGTCATGCCAACGAAATAGGTACCCAACACCAAAATACAAGGTCGTAGTCAATGGTTAAGAAGGAAAAAAGCTGACAGCGCATTTATGCGATTTGATGCACGTGTCAGTTGCCATTCTAGGCCAAGACTCGACGGTATAATAAGTCCCTTGTTGGATACAATACTACTCCCTCCTCTTCTCATACTCTTGAAGATGGCATATACAGATCGTACTGCAGACTTCAAAGAAAATGTACGCAAACGCCAGATTTCCCTGCCAGACACCGATAGGCGAAGGTCTGCACCTGACAGACAAAAGCAGAGTGGGGAACGGGATCCTTTGGGCAAAGAATACGTCTCCGAGGCATACAAGATTGTGAGCAAGACCATCTCTGCGTGTAATTATGTTGACTGAAGAATATGGCCATGGTTTAGCTCACTCATATCACGACTCTGACACGCATGTTGTCCACCATCCGAAAACCATACCTAAACCTGGACTCACGGCGTGGCCCATTTGGTCGGCATACGTCCCGAACATTGGATTTCAGTGGCAGCGACGAGCAGTCGTGGTTGTCAATACGCCAGCTTTCGAACGAAGAGCGGGATCAAATTGACTTGCAAGCACGACTCATCCTGTCTCGTTGCGCTGACAGAGTCAAAGAAATGGAAGCCCTAGAAAAGCGTACGGATCATGTTCACCGGACCTCCTTTTCCTGACAGCCAACATAGAGTTTCCGTTGTGTTCTCATTCGTTTAGGACGCGCCGAGCTTGTTGCTAGCAAGACTAATCCACTAACCCGGTTCTTACCAGCGCGACTGCGACAAGACGAGTCCTCAACTGCCTCGGATTTTATCGCCGCACACCATTCGAGCATAACGTGGTATCTGAACCGCCGTCTAGCCGAAGCTAGTCAAAGCCAGAAGATTATGCAAGAAGAGCGCGTGAAGCGGGAGTTGGAGCGGTCGCGGACGCTCGGTTCAGGTGCAGCGAAGGCAGCCCTGGATATCGGGAATTCAGACTTGTCGGGCGTAGGGGAAAGTTCGGGAGGGGCGAGCTGGCTGGGAGGGGCGTCTTCCAGTATCATTGCGGCGACCATTGGAACTACTACGCCACGTTTCGACACCACACCAAGCTCTGTCGACACTGCACTTCCAATGGATGATGAAGATGATGATATCGAACTGTCGGCCTCTCAAATTCTCCAGTTCGAGACGGAGAACTCCAATATCTTGAGAGATGTACAAGATACACTGGAATCGGTTCAGCAGGCTGAATCGCGCCTTATGGATATCAGTGCACTTCAGATGGAATTGGTCTCTCATTTGACGCAGCAGACAGAGTTGACAGACCAGCTGTACGAAGATGCAATTGCTACTACGGGTATGGTGGAACAGGGTAATGTTCAGCTGCAGGAAGCGAGGAGGCGGGCAAAGGACGGTAGACTTTTCATTCTTCTATTCCTTATAGGCGCAAGTCTTAGTCTATTGTTCTTGCATTATTATTGAAAAAGCAATCATACAGCATACGAGATACAGGTGCTCTATCTGTGTTTAAACAGTCGCTATACTATGTTGTCGTTACCTAGATGCCAAGAAGATTCTGTTACACTTGGTCGTCTGCTTCACTAGAATGTAAAAGCGGCGCCTCCTCGTCGTATTCCTCTAGAGCCTCCGCTGCCATCCGGTCGACTTCCGGAGGTATATCCTCCAACTGTCGGATGTGATTCTGAACAAGAGTGTACACAAGCCTACAAGAGAGATCAAAACACGTTGATGCAGACAAGACAGATGTCTTACCAGCTAGTAAAAATAGCCACGATGATGCCCCCACCTATGAGCAAACCATTCATGACTTTGGTGTCTATCAGAGGAGTCAGGTTCAAACACTGATGGGTGAGATTGTCACGGACGTGTGTCCATGTGGCTCCTGCTATCGCCATCGGAAAGCGCAGCCATGCGAGAACCTATGACAACAAGTAAAAGAATCTTGGGGAAGATGAAGCAAGTAGCGATGACAAATTGCCACAGTGAAACTGCTTCGATTGACTGCACCATAGATGTAAAAGTGATAATACCTTCAAAAAATGGGAACTCACTGCAAACAGAGAATTAGAGTAGACCCAAGGGGGGAAAGGGGAAACGCGAATAAGAATGATGAGCGGAAGTCCCTTTGCGCGCTGAGACGATGATGGTCAATAAACAACCATATCCCGAGACAACCTATCCTTACGACGACAGATTCCAAGGCTTGCCATTTCTCGTTGTGAGAGGACCATTTGCGCAGGCGAGAACTAAAGCATAGGCGCAAAAGGACGAAGACAAGAGTAGAGCCAACAAGCGATCCGCCAGCCCCAATAGCGAAGCCCTTCATGCCGAACGCGAAGCCGCATAGTGTAAGAAGGGTGGAATGGCCAATGAGTGGGGGGAATGACACGCCAACTATCACATTATTCAGTCCAGTTAGAAGGACCTGCAGGTTATGGATCGCGAACCAATTGCTCCAGTGAGGATGAGCCAGCCCAGCCTCATGTGAGAAAGCCTCGAGGCCTGGTCATATAAGAACTGGGCGATTCGGCTGGGGGAAACGACGACGACGAATGCACCTGGACACCGGATAATGAGCCGGATAGAGACCCACATCACCAATAAATACCTAAGCATAGGTAGAACAGCATCAAAAGCCATATAAAAACCTGGACCCTGTTCAAGATGAACAAAATGTGAGACTGTGAAAACGCACCTTTCCATAGACATGGAGATTACGATAGCGATGCAGAACCGTTTTAAGGATCAGCTTTATCAATTGAGACGAACTGGCTGCCCAGCCGGATGGTGCTTTCGTGGTCATTGTGGTATTGGGAGACTCAAGAGGCCGTGTAATGACCCGGACATGTCGGGTAACGTATGCGGCATGCCGATCAGAAGCCGGTTTCGGTGCCGGAGACCACGTTGCCTGCTCACAGAATGTATTCATTAGATTGCAGCAACTTTTGGCTGGGTTCACGTCCGATTCATACTGCGCATTATCCCAACGTCCAGCGAAGAAGGAACCTTCAAGGAGATGCTGAAACACTAGCCGGAGATATGCCGGACACGGCCGTGCGATCACGTGAATAACGCGTGTCAAGAATTGAATGATCGGGTTTCTTGTCCTTCAACCGCTTTCAGTACGGACTTGATGGAAAAGTACAGCGCGTATAGAGTAAGTCCCCAAATCTCCGTCTTTGAACATCTGAGCTTAATTTCTTCAAATTCAACAGGACCCGGGCACCGGAATCCAGGTTCGTATTTCGTGCGCTCGATATCGTCCTCGAATTCCAAACACTTTATCGGCTTAGCCTTTCCTCGCTCCAGTGGCGCCTCCGAGCCCAAGCGGAGACGTTTTGGCGAAGATTGTTCTTCCCATCAGATACCTTATTGGAACCGTTCGAATCATTCTCGTTCTGCTCGTTCTAGGCCTATATCTGATATTGGTGGAAGGAATATGCTTCATCTTCGTTAGTCCGTTTCAGCAATACGAATTAACACTGATTGATTATCAGAAACCTGTTGCGCCTTTACACCGTATTTTGGCACGACTGCTTACAGCATTGTTATCACGCTTAGCGCTTTTGAGCGCCGGAATTTTTTGGATACACGTGGAATGTATCAAAAGGAAGCGGGGGTAAGTACAATAGCTGCTACGTGTGCCCTTGTAGCTGTTAAGAGTTTACAGAAGGCAAAGTCAAACCACCGACCAATGGGATCCGCGACCTGGTGATGTAATAGTTTCCAACTGGGTCTCCTGGATTGAAATCCTCTGGCTTGCTTTCAGGTGAACCCCAGAGTGCCCATAACAAGCCTAACTTGACTGACTCTCGCTAACGTCAGGTTTAATCCTGTCTTTGTTCTTCCTGTTCCTGCTTCGTCGGCGCTAACGTCGGCGCCATCAAAATCATCAGATCCTGTATCTCGCACACCTGGGCGGCGGACAGGAACCGGATCAGCTAACGTGTCGGTGTCGACAAGGGCTCCGAGGGAAAGAATCTCTATTATTGGTTTTCAGCGTCTTTCGCTACTGAATGTCCTCCGCCAAAGTGGCAATGTTCCACCATACAGGGTGGGCCAAGGTTTGGCTCCCCAGAGTTTCGAAGCTATCCGGTCGACTTCTGATCGGCCTATCGTTGTGTTTCCGGAGTGTACAACGAGCAATGGAAGAGGGCTAATCCGGTTTTGCGACGTCTTCAACCAGAATATCCCAGTACAAGGATGGCAGGTGTTCGTTATGTGTGTTAGGTACATTACCTCTGTCCCCCTTTTGATGCCCTCCCCTGACGCGCACTCTACAGATATGATACTCCGACAATATTGTCGTCAACCTTGTCACACTCCATTCCAGCAAGATCCGTAAATCCACTATCTCAGGTGTTCAATGTGGCCACGTCCATTACGCCGCCGAACGTTTCAATTCGGCTACTAGCGCCTTCAGAATCACCTAGTTCGCCAACATTCCTGGCTAGTGATGTCCTCGGCGGATCATACAACGATCAGCTTAGTGAGGCATGCGCTGCTTTGATTGCGCAACTTGGAAAGATGAAAAGAACCGGGATGGGATGGGAAGATAAAGCGAATTTCCTAGAGTTCTATTGGGGTAGACGCAGTTCGTAATCGACACAGAAAAACAGTGGATAAACTTGTAAGAATGAAAGTTGTTACAGCAAGCGAGAAATAACCTCAAAGGTGGACATATGTGTGATGGGGTGATGTTATATATATAGGTGGACACGCTGTCCAGAAGAGACCATTGCATGCATAATGAAAAGTGTGTGATTTAGATTTACAATCCAGGTCCAGTTGTGGGTTTGATGCAAATTCTTGACATGTTGATGAGAGACGACGAGAAAAATATTCCGATGCTGGAAATCATGAGATGGATGAGGCAATACCGAAAGAGAACAACTCACAGTGAGTTCCAGCAATTAATCCGAGAGTAAGAATCAATAATATGCGTATCTTAAGTCGTTGTACCACCGACGATATTCTGCGTCATCACGATCTGAAGGTAGATAATAATGATCCGCGGGAGGATGTCGAGAGGCATAGTGGTAATAATCGTAATCGTAGCCATAATCGCGGCACCGTTCCTCTCGTTCATGTCGATATGCATAGTCCCACGAATTTTCTCTGGAATATTCTGGGACGGGATATCGGTCTTGAATGCGGGGCGAGTACGGTCCTGGGTCCGTGTTATATGATGAACAGGAGGGGTATGAGCGTAGGGGGGAGGGATAGCGCATTGGAAGGGTGCGATTGTCGTCAGGAGAGCGAGCCGCCCCACGTCTGTCGTCCGTGCCCAGAGCTGTGGAGTGACACCGTACAGGAGAAGAACCTCGCGAGTGGGAGACCTCTCTAGCTTCCCTGAGATAAGACGGCTGCAAGAACTATATTTAGGGCACGAAACATCAGAACGTTGCCTCCTTCCATACCTTCTTGGTAGAGACTTTAACTCGTGCGCCTCCCAGGACTTTCCCGTTGAGTTTCTCAGCTGCGATTTCTGCCTCTTCAAAGGAAGAAAATTCTATAAACCTGTCGCACACATCAGTAAAGGTTCCAAGAAGTTATCCGTTAAAAAGAAGAACCCTTTGCTGCGGTTTTTCCTCTCGATATCGCAGTACGCGACGTGCTGTCCTGAGAGCCTCCCGAAGTCTTTCAATTCCTGTTGAATGTATGTCATAAGCTAGTGATTTGAGAAATGGCAGCCCATAATCATACCTGCCAACAAACATGACGAGGAATACCGGTAACAGCAACCGGAAATCGCATGACACCTCTACTACTACCTGTGTATTAGACAAGCGCGACAATATCTGATGTCAAACACGCTCACCTTGGAGCGCGGTCGGCAGCGGCGAAATTACTGGCATCGGCGAGGGCTGCCACATCCTTGCGCAACGGATGCGCAAATTCAATAGTGATACCTGATGAGAAGTGAGCGCGCTGAGCCGGTTTGCAACGCGTCAAAGCTTACGTTTACACAAAAAGTCCTTTTCTTTGAACGTCTCCAGTACAATCTTCGCATCCTAAAATGGCGTCAAAACGCGCTATATGAAGCAACATGGGAGAACACACATCGGGAGATTCGAATTCGACAAAACCATAGGCTGTCGGCTCAAGCATGAGCATGGGACGTCAAGCATACGACAGCTCCGCTCACTGTGTCCCGACACGATCTTCACTTCAGTTATTTTGCCGTATGGTGCGAGGAACTGCCGCCGAAAAATGGTAAGCCATCTTATTGGCAGTGAGTCTCCAGACAATACTCACCGCCTTGATTTCATCCTCCGAGGCAGTTTCCGGAAGATCTGGTACAGAAATGAAGCGGATCCTCTGTAAGAGAGCAAAAGCTTACCTCGCAAATAGAGTCTTTTGGAGGAAAACATGATAAAGAGCGTGTGCTTGAGTCAGGAGATGGGGGAAAGAGAGAGAGAACGGAAACGGCAAATAAGAACGACGCGTGAAAGACTGGCACGCAATTTAGAAGACCTATCAATTTGGACGCATCATCGGTCCCGGACCATGGCTCCCTCCATGTGGACTACGTCAAGGTGGGTGAATGTTCCATTCATTGCAGAAAATACGACTATATTTCAGGCACACTCTGGCAGGGTACAAAGGTGCAGCTATAATTTACTCTTAATAGATGCTACCTTTTGGAGACCAATTCGCAGGCCATCCTTGAGATCCTGCGTACATTGTCAGTGAACTATGAAGACTGCTACAAAGAAAGAGCATACTTCAACATCTTCGACCCCGACGCTAATCCTGATTAGCCTCGGATCTTCTCTAACGTCCGCTCGAGCCCTGTATTCAATGAGGGACTCTACGCCACCGAGGCTTGTCGCAGCCTACATAACTCGAGTTAATTTGTTTCCAAGGATTCAAGGGATGATTCCACTGACAACAAAATATTTCACGGTATGCGGAAGCTGGATTGCCTGCTCAGGGGTTGCCAGCTAGGTGACTCTTGTTAAGTCAACGTCCGGACGAGGAGAAGTAGATGATACCTGGATAGCAAAGGTGCCGTTCCATCCGCCTTCTAATTGATGTTTAGGTTGGAACCCTCTTGCGTCCTTGGTCTGCAGGGACGAATGCCAAACCTTCGTGACGAGTCCGCCTGGAACGCCGTCGAATGTTTGGCCTGCTGGAGTTCGCTCCGCGGACTGGAGCCACTTTGCTAGAATAGTCGCCGTCTCGGACTGACGTGGAACTCGAAGATGCAGAGTGCGCAGAGAACGGAGAAGCAACCAAGCTTCGAGGGATCCTAACACGTTCCCAAGGTATGTCCTATCATGTTGCAGCTATACATAGAGGGTCATGTTAGACGCTGTCGTAAAAGAGCGAGACGGAGCTAACAGTTGTCCATTCGTCCAATGTTTTCACAACAAGCACACCGCCAAGAAGATCAGAATGACCGCCGAAGTATTTGGTCGCTATCAACTGGTCTAAGTTCTTACAGCATCGCTGTTAGCATATTAATATACCTGAATGAAGGATGCTTATCGATATAATGAACAACATAACGTGCTGCTGAAACATCATAACACATACCAATTTGCACCCCATTTGAATGGATACTGTAGAGGCGGCGGCGCAAAAGTGGAGTCCACTAATAGCTTCCCCCCGGCTTTGTGAACCTATTATATCGTTTGGTAAGGGCGGCAATCGAGGGCATAGAGAACCACGGTACTTTGTCAGCATAATAACTGATATCCCTAGAAACAAATTAACAGTTAACGCTAAATCTGGACAAGACAGCACTGAGGACCTTGACTCTCCTGTCGGGTTCAGTGGTGTCTCCAACCAGCACAGGTCACCGGGCTGGAATTCATCGTCAAGATCAATCATCTCCAAGTTTGTATCTCTGCTTTTGCTGTACACCTCTATCGTGGCATGGCATCCAAAGTAGCCTCCATTTATAGCAACACGCTTGGGCTTGAAAAAAACGAGCGCCTTGAAGTGTGACATGAGAAGTTATGAAAATGCATACTGGGAAGTATATCGTACAGCATACGCAGCAGACAGCCCAGATGCGTATGTAATGGCATGGCCATCCTTTCCAAGAACTCGATGAGCTTCATGTAGCCTGTATTCCATTCTATCTTAATGGACATACGTTGATTTTACTCAAAATGTGTTCGGCGCGAGTGCTAACGTCCTGGGTGTACCGAGAATACACATGTCGCTCTGGATTCTTGAAGTCTACATTGTCTAGTCTTTCTTCTGGAGAGCTCGCCTTGAATGCTGTACACGCGTCACCTATCGAGCAAAGTAGAAAACTGATCACTGATCACTGACTTGATGAAACAGAGATGGACGGAGCGACCTCGGCTCCGCCGATTGGATGTATAGCTCCATCACCGTGAATGAGGACAGTGCCGCTGAGTTTGGGGCTCATGATAGAAACGGAACGAGAAGAAAAGGTTGATTTTGTAATAGGTTTGGTTCATTTTTATGCAACAGTTGCGCAATTCCAGCATGACTCGACGTTCGGATATTATTCGGACTTAAGTTCTAGCGGCGCGGATGGTCATTTTACAGTGGAAATATTTAGTGTGGTTCACATAGGTACTGTGCGTGACTACATGGTACTAGTAATATAGTGTTATAATAATATGTTCGACACTGACCGACAGTGCCATTAGATGTCCACACTTGCGTCTTGGTCCAACAATCCTGAATCCCGCATGAAAGACTTCCACTGCTCGTCTATTCCCGAATCTCCCGACATCATCATCCCAAGGTCCACCAGCTTCACGGCAGCATCGTCTATCATAGGTTCTGTGGTACCATTCAAAGGATACAGGTTTGGTGCCAAAAAAGAGTAATCGAGGTCATGGTATAATGATGACGGTTCCGATCCGTTCATCTGTGGCGGAACACTATGTAATGGATAGATGGACGATGGTGAGGACTGCCCCGAACGGTTATTCAAGATGGTAGGCGATTGGGTGAATACAGAGGGGAAGGCAGTAGAAGAGCTTGCTGGTGTTGGTGCTACAGGAGTAGGCGACGCGAGAGCCTCCTGCGGCGGAGACGCACGTGGATACTGTGAAGGAGGCAGTAGGGATAGATACTCGACCAAAGATGGATGCACATCTGGAACGCAACTAGATGGACTTGGTGCTTGACTATCCTTTTGATGAGCTTCGCGAGAAGTAGACGTTGTAGGGTTGACAGATGGGGCATTTGGAGAGTTTGTGGAAGGCGAAGATGAAGGTGTCTTCCTGTTCACTCCTCTTGAAGACATAAGTTTGCTAAAAAGTATTCGCGTTTGTCCCCCAAACAAGGCTAACTCGTCTTCTCCGTAATCTGAGCCTACTGGAGCGTTTGGTGGAGGGGGATTTCCGGAACGGAATTGAGAGTATATCTGGAATGCCTTGTTCTTGAGTGAATATAGAATACCCTGAGAATATGTCTGGTTAATAAAGAACAGTAGTATACGGGGATAGGACACGCACAATACCGCTTCTTGCCCGACGAGAATGGTGGGACCCCTTCTCGAATAGATCACATGCAAGACCCAATTCAATGAAGGCGTTGGCTGCCATGCTAGAGGAAGGAGAGCGCGTTACTATGGAGCCAACTATAATCTGGACAGAGTCAACGAGGACAAGCTGAGTTGAGATTACAAACGTACCGCTGCCGAAAACACTGCACCGAGTGCATGTTAGATAGTCTGAAGAAGATGTGAATGATGAGACTCACGATGGGTCCAGACGCCCCACCACCTACAGCACAACTCCGGGAAGCGTTCGTAATAGTTCAGACTGGACTTAATTACACCAGAGGCACATCGATACGCAGCTAGGAACGAAGGTGCATAGGGACTCCGAAGAGGGTTGATGGGGTGATCGAGCATCGCCTGAGCGAAAAAGCTGCGGTGAATGTACAAAAGAGCTTTGAATGCATCCAGTCAGTGATCCGACCAATTGAGATGACCGGGAGAAAATGATAACGCACTGACAGTGCGGTATTGCCCCAACAAACAACCATGCATGAATGCAGAAGGAGAACAGTTCTCGTCCTCTGGATTCATGAAAACGTTGAGATGTGGTGGTAAGACCTTCTCTCGTACTTTGCGATCTAAATCAAGAATAGTTTGGTAGTTTGGCGCCTCCGCGGTAAGCGTCAGTTCGAGAATATCGGAGAATATCTCCTTGCAGAATTCATATTTCCACTGGTAATCTGTATGTCGGTCTTGTGAGACAAATGCTTTAAGACGACCATATAAGTCTTACATCCAACCTTAACTTCGCCATTTGCGCCCAAGGATGCCTCATCATCTATCGGGTATTCGCAGTCAACATACGATAAACGAATGGAGGGAGGTCGTCCGAGGGCAATACTCTATTCCGTCTCAAATCAGACCCAGTAAATGTAAGCGACAGAATAGTAGACACACATGGAATAGATCTGCGCAGAAGATTTCATAGAATAGAGACCTCCGACGTTGCACCGTCTTGGCGTCCATTTTCCATCTGGCACTGTCTCGATCTGTAATCTTCGCTTGAGGACACGTTGAAATGAGGTCCACGATACATACGTAATCCTAGCTACAACCCAGAGAGGGAATGAGCGAAAATGATAAGAGATTCGGGCCCTGGAACGCACACTTTGAGCCAATTTGGCACCCAGAGACATGATGTTCCACTGATAGAAGTCTAGTTATGGGCTAATCTGAAGCAATCGAGGCACCTCTTACCGTGCTGTCCATTGTATATCTCTGGCCTCCCATACCATGATAAGATGCAATGAGGACAACAGCCTGTACTGTGGCAATCTCCGGGGAATCGAAGAGTGAACGTAAAGACAGTGCAGCACGGCTCAGATGATAGTAGTGTTCGGATTCATAATTATCTACGTTCAGTGAGATAAAGATATGCCTTCAAGGTGTAGACGACGTACACGGCTCCAGTGTCAAGTCAACCAGGGACCCAATGGCGAAAAGTATGAAAAGAACAGCAAGTTTATGCGATGATATTATTTGAGCAGCTGTCACCGTGCCATTCTTACGTTCATTGGCACACCTGTATGCTGGTGTTAGTATATCGTCAACTATTTCGTCACGTTGTATCGGTCGAAAGGACCAAGAAGCATGCTCGAGGTATGTTTCACACAGGGCCCAAGCCCGCGGCCTTTCCGGCAAATGATCGATGAGAGTATCCAGAGCTTTTTCCCAATTCACACTACCATCAGCAGTGAACGGAAAAGAATTCGAAAGTCGGGCAACTTCTAAAGGAATGGGCGGATAGTCGTCTTCGGCACAAGTCATCTCCATATCAGCACCGGCCTATGAATTAACCATGAATAAGATTCTCAGAGTTTGAGAAGCATCGCACCAAGAATAGAGTCTATAAAGAAGTGAGCTTGAGGAGAGCACAGAGATATATACAACCTCACTTCTGAACCCGCTGAGCGACCGAAATACTTAGCCTCGCCATGGTCGCCTATTGTGAGTGTACCCAGGGCATCGATAGCGTCCGCAGATAGGTCGGAAGACCGCTTCTCTGGTGCTTTGCCATTCTCTGGACCAAACTTGATCGCTAGAAGATCATCCCGTAAAAGGGCGTGACACTCGTTGGATACACCAGCTTGGAATATGGCCAGAGCATCTTCCAGTTGTCGTATACGTTGGCCCATTTCTGAGATTTTGTTGTGAAGTTGGGTTGTATCCGCAAGGACGAATCTAGTTTTGAAGAGGTTTAGACCTGTAATGCCAAAATATTACAAATCAGGCACCTGGTTCCCTGGCCTGTGGATAGACTTCCATTGGGGCAGATGGATGGACAACCTCGACGAACTATGAATGGATTAGACTCAAATACGATAAATACAAAACAAAAGCGCACTGCACGAGCTGCATGGCAGCTTTTTGTCGCATTTGAGCTGCGCACATAGACACGATCAGCGACAATCGTACAGCTAAGAACGCTGTCAGACCTTTAATCTTCTACATTCAGCACAAGATATCTAATAAATCATAATAAGAAAAAAATGAAAGCAGGTGAGAATACTAAGCACCTCTCCCCGGGCCCGTCTGGCGTCAATATCGTCGTCGTGAGTGGAATGCTTGCGGGACGTTCGTCTGGAGTTGTCGACAGGCATGACGATGTCAGGGCAGAAGCGGGGAAGGGTGATGATGAGAACCAAATATGATTCACTGCTGAGTGAGATTGCCGGGTCAGCGGCAGAAACAGACGTCTATTTTTAACATCGGGCCGACTGTCGGCATAATTGCGGCACCATGGGCTTGGGCTTCAAGCACACGCAAACATACACGTGATCGTGTTTCTCGGAAACAATTCCGTCCCCCTCTTGAAGTTCTTCCAATTCATCGTCGACCACCAGCTTCAAGATCAGCTCCCGCCTTTGTCATGTTCGCGTCTTTTTCTCTATACACCAATTTTATGGTCGTTCTGGCCCTGGCGTGCTCAGTTCAGGCCCTTTCTATATCATTACCACCACGCGATCCTTCAACTATCAATTACACAACCGCACATTCGCTGGGCGATTCGTACCGCTTCCATCGCCGCAATGGATGGACGTCTTACAACGTTTCCAACATCACTCCGAGGACTGGCAGTGGTGAAGAAGTAAACAGTGGGATAGCTACGAGGTCTGAGAAGGCGGGAAAAAAGCTAGAAAGAAACAAGAAGCTAAAGGGGGAGCTGGATGTCATTGGAGGCACAATAAAGAATATCATGAGTGCTATCATCACCTGGTAAAACTCCCAAATTTTCACAGCGTGACTCCTACTCAATACAATGATAGGTATACCGGCAAAGACCTTTTGAACCCTAGTTGTTGGCCCCAACCAGTCTGGACACCGACGGTACGCATGAATGGTCTTTGCTGCTACTGTATCGTTTATCAGCTCTTCCAGGACCAGTCCTTTGTCGGCGCTATCACAGAAACAGGATGGGAAGGTTCTCCAAAGTGTTTCGACTTTCTCGAACGTGAGCTATACCGTCGTCTCTTCTTGGCTTCTCTCATGACCTCATTTCTAGTTTGCAATGGTCCCAAGAAATGTATCTTTGTTCGAGTCGTGGATACCTGCGCAGGTTGCGCTCCGGGATCTAAACATGTTGACCTGACAAAAGCTGCATTCACAAAGCTCGCGAGCATCGATGAAGGCATTCTTTCTGTTGAGTTAAGGCTTGCTTCGCAACCGAAAGAGTGGAACAAAGATCTATGGGGCCCCAAGTGAACTTCCTTCTCTCCACATTACGCTACACAATGGACACCACAGCACAATTTGTATACTGAACACTAGAGTTGTAAACATATGATTTGTATCCACTAGCAAGCAATGTATCCCCACAAATACTACTTACCATACATGCAAATGGGTCATCATGCCTTAATCGCAACACGTTTGCGTTTTCTTCCTTCTGCGATTCTAGCGTGGACTTTCTCCTCGTCCAGACCTTCTTCCTCGTAGAATTGCACGCTCCGATCATGATCATTCCGTCGGTGCATGTACTGTAAGGCCGCCAAATTATACGATATAGTATCTTTCTGTCGTCGAAGAGCTCCACGTAAATGTTTACGCAGAGGAATGAGCGCGGTCCGCATGATGCGGTTGGCTACGATCTGGTGGTGGTGGGTTCTGAGTAAGAAAAATAATATACGCGACACAAGAACGATGTTCCACTCCTAAGAACAAACATCATAAAGCAGTCAACGGGTAAAGCCAACACGCGTACTGACCTTCTGTGCCCATATGTTAAGATAATTCATCAAAGAGACCACTTTACCAAATGGCAAAACCAGCAAAGCGTCCTGCAATGACGTACTCTGTACCTTTTCCACAACCCGGAGGACGTAAGCCTCGGGCTCGAGGTCATATGCCGCTAGAATGGGGTTACGGGGAGGTGGTTGCAGCCTCATGGCATCGTCCTTCGATAGGCGAGCCATCGCATCCTCGTATTCTTGGAAAACTTGTCGCTCTTCGTCGGCGAGCGTAAGAGCCTCCATGATACGCTCTCCATCCATAAGTGTTTCTGTAGTCTGTTTAGTAACCGCAGTCGCTTCGGCTTGATTAGGTGTCTGTTCATCCCCAGAGTTACGATTCAGGGAATCAGCTATTCCGTTTTCGTACATATCCTCGAGTTCCCTTTCTCGCTCCTCTTCCAGAAAGAGCTAGGAACCATTATCAGTGGGGCTGAAGCTGCGAGACACGTCAGAAACTGCCTACCGGCTCGTCAAGTTTCTCCCATACACGAATCGACTTGTCATGTGAACCAGTCACCACGAAGTTTCCGTGATGGCTCAGGGCAAGCGCCCACACTTCTCGGTGGTGTCCCTCAAGCTTCTGGATGTTTTCAAACTGCACGACATTCTGGTAAGTAGATAGAACACGGTAAAGAAACAACCACTGCGCACCTTATCACCGTCCCAGTACTTCAGCATGCTGTCTTTCCCAATAGTCCAGAAATAATGTGACTGATGTTCAAAGGCGACTTGCATGACACTTTCATCGTGGGCGAAGATCGACTTGTGGCAATCCCCGAAATCAAGTCCCCAGATCTTCACGTTCTTGTCGGCAGAACAGGTTACGATGAGTTTGGAGTCGTGTGAAATGTCCATGGACAAGACTGGAAGCTGTTATGTCCTTCAGGAGGTTGAACGACGGGAGACGGGGATTGCGAACCTTATGACCATACAAAGAGAGGAAAAATTTGAGAGAATCTTGATAGAACACTTTGACTGTCGAATCCAGTAGCGAAACAGCGAGAAGTTTTCCATTGGGGCTGTACCGCACGGACAAAACATCGTCGGTCATCTTCAATGTCCTTATATGGGTCAGAGTTAGAGCCCTAGTCTGAAATTTTCCAAATCAGAGAGAATGTTATGGTAGAACAGGGTAAAACCGACTTGATCTTCCCTAGATTTCTCCTCGATATCCCAGAATTTCACATCCTTATCTGCGCTCCCACTCACTACTGCGTTTCCATCAGCACGTACATGTAATGACCAAACGGTGCCAGAGTGCGCATTTATGGTCTCGATCAGAGAAGATGAGGCAAGATCATATATCAGAATTTCGCCATTTTTGGTTCCGACGACCACCTGCAAAGAGTCAGACAGTGGACATGACTGGCGATGAGGAAACGTGACTGACATTGCGATCGCCAGGGAGGAACGTACTACAAATTGCGTGACCACAATCCATGGTACGTATACACGAATTTGTTTTCATGTTCCATATTTTCAACGAGCCTGGGGACATATTACAGACGCGTAGACTGAAATACTATTGACACATACCATTCGAAGCTGATGCCAATAGCTGATCATCCGAACTCAAGGACAGCGAACGTATATCTGTCCTATGGCCAGGTAGGTCTACTGAGAACAGTCGGGCGGCTTCTCCGGGGCCGTCTTTTGACTTCACAGGCGGTGGAATGTTATACACCTCCATGGCGTTTGAGGAGAGCGCAAGCAATATCTATACAGTGGATCAGAACCAGGCGAATAGCAAATCATAGGAACTAAAGGGCAGACCTGGACACCTTTGCCTGCGGTGTCTTCCCCGCCAAAGTCAAAAGACCTTATTTTACCACTGGCTCGCACAACAACATGAGGCGTGAATAAGTCAACCAGCGTGACGTCTTTTTCTTCCACGTTTTCATTCATATCGCCCTTGCCTTCCTTTCCTAGTTTCTCTTTCTTCTCCTTTGCCCTTTTCTTTCTTCGGGCTTGTTTCTTTAGTACCTCCTCCTCTGTCCGTATCCGGAAAATTTCTACTGCGCGATCATGAGACTGGACAGCAAGGTAGGGTTTTGAAGGATGGAAAGCAATGGATGAAACGCGATGATTAGAAGAAAGTGGGAGGCTTGATAGAGGCGTGATCATTTTTGAAACCTACATGTTGTTTGTTAAAACGCAAAAACAATTAGACGAAGTTGGAATCATACCTCTCCAGATTCGGTCTCCTTCAATCCTTCCAACAAGGCGTCATGATCGATTTTCCACGCCTTGAGCTCCCCTTCACCGCTCCCAGTAAAAATCAGGTTCTGATTTACATCCAAGTCCATGGACCAAATATCTGAACGATGGGCAATCACTGTTTGAACGCAGTGTTGCGTTGACAGATCCCAAAACTTCAAAAAGGTGTCCTTTGAGATAGTGAGAAGAAAACCAGAGAGCGAAGCATTCGAAGTGGATGGCAAATTGTCGGCCGCTTTGAGGAAGCGAATCGCAGTTATTTGATCCCGATGGCCGCGAAGACTGGACAAAATTTGAATATTTCATGGTGCACGAGACTAGAAACATACCGGAAAAGACCAGCCTCAGCGACAACGTCCCAAACGATGAGGTCTGTGTCTTGCGACCCTGAAGCTAAACGAGTTCCTTCTTCGTCGAAAGCAAGAGCCGTGACTGACTTCTTGTGGCCGTTGAAAGTGGATATAACTGAGCCACTGCCTGAATCCCACAAACGAATAGAGCCATCAGCATACCCAACTGCAAAAGTATCCTTTCGGGGTGAGCGAATGATACAAGTAACTTCCGCTCGATGTCCCGTTTCGTGCCACATGGCAATCTGTAGGATGTTGAGAATATTAAGAAAAGCAGAATTCAACTGTGGCGTGCCATTTGTCCCCTTTTCACGTCCCATACGAGCACATCTTCAAGGGCTGGGACATACGCGAGCTTGCCGTCGTAGACAGAGTTTGACGAAGCACTGCATATCAGACCAAATGCCTAATGACAGCTTAGTAGTTTGCCCATCCATTTCAGTGAGAGCTTGCCTGTGTAGGTCCGTGACGAAGGTAGCTCTGCACCATCTGAGGGTAGAAGGAAAGAACTGATCAAAAATTTGAAGTTTTTAGATACCACGTGATTTGATCGACATCCTCCTCGTCATTGTTGCCGGTGACGACCACAACTCTAGAATGATGATGTACCCTTCCAGTCCGGAGGCTGCGACCCGTCTGCTTGCCTTCCTGAACGCTTCGCCATCTCCCTTCCATGCCGTTCACAACGCCGCAGTCCGCCTGGAGACTGCTGGTTTCCGAAAGGTATGCTCTTGGTATCGGCCAAACATCCGGGGTCTGATTCTATACTGTAGCTTCGAGAGCTGGACAACTGGGACAAGGAGATCAAGGCTGGTGGAAAATACTACTTCATTCGGTACGGAATGACATCCTTGCTCCGGCATCGCGATCTGAAGACCAAATAGGAACCAGGCAGCTCTTGTCGCGTTCACCCTTCCTCCACAGTGGCAGTATGGATCCGGTCTCAGCATCATCGCGACTCACGTTGACAGTCCCAATCTGCGAGTACGTATTCTCACCATGGGCTTGCCACGTCGCTCAGCGTTCATTATCAGGTCAGGCCGGTCTCAAAGAAGGTCAAGGTCGGTTTCCTGCAAGTAGGCGTCGAGACGTATGGCGGAGGAATATGGCACTCGTGGCTAGATCGTGATCTCTCCTTGGCCGGACGCGTCGTCGTAGCCGACTCCACCGGAAACTTTAATTCTCGATTGATCAAGATAGACAGGCCCCTCCTTCGGATTCCAACCCTTGCTATTCATTGTGAGTACTAGCTTTAAATTGAGCCCATAAATTGTTCTTGACAATGCTTCTAGTGGATAGAAATGTAAACGATAGTTTCAAGTTCAATCAAGAAACAGAATTTGTTCCCATCCTCGGCCTCATCGCAAACAACTTGAATAAATCCAAGGACCCTGCAGACACGCCGCGCACCGAGAGCAAGGCTTCAAGCATTCAGACCAACCATCATTCAGAACTACTGTCCGTCATTGCCGGAGAGCTGTCTGTTGCCCCGGAAGAAATACACGACTTTGAGTTGTATGTTTAGACCGTCTTCGATGTCATATCCCTACTGAATTGTTGATAGGTCACTGTATGACACCCAACCATCAGTGCTAGGAGGCCTGGACAACGAATTCATCTTCAGTCCGCGTCTGGATAATCTATTCTCCTCGTAAGTATAGTCATCAAACTACCGTGATCATGCTGAGCATCAATTTCCTCTAGATTCTGCGCAGTAGACGCCATGTGTGAGAGTATCTCTGTTACGAACATACCAGATCTTGATGGCAACGTAAACTGTATCGCCCTGTTCAATCATGAAGAGATAGGCAGCGTCTCAATGTCTGGTGCGGAGTCCAACCTCATACCCTCCCTCCTCAGTCGTCTCTCTCCCACACCAGGAGCACTAGCTTGCTCTATCGCTAAGTCGTTCTTGATTTCGTGCGATATGGGTCACGCTCTACACCCCAATTTTATCTCGAAGCATGAGGAAAATCATACACCTCGTATCAACGGTGGTGTCGTTATCAAGACGAATGCCAAACAACGTTACACCTCGGATGCAGTGAGCTCGTTCGTTGTTAAGCAGCTCATCGAGAAGAAAGGCGGTAAGGTCCAAGAATACGAAGTCAGGAATGATATGTCAGTGCTTCAACGTTATGTACATGTATAGTGTTATATGCCTAATTTTGTTATCGCGCAGGTCTTGCGGGTCTACGGTAGGACCCCATCTGTCTACCATTGGCATGCGTACTGTCGATATTGGACTCGCTATGTTATCCATGCACTCTATCAGGGAGACTGCGGGGTCTCATGACGTCCAGAATGCCATAGACTTATTTACCTCATTCTTTGAAGGTTTCGCCAAGCTGGACAAGAGTTTGACAGTGGATTGAGTTCTACACCAGCTGGGAACGATTGTTCACTTGGGGTTGTACGGACAGAAATATTACCGTCGATCAATTCAAGGCTCTGCATATACATTATCATGCTCCAATGCACTGTGTGATAGTAATCATCCAAAGGTACCCCGGTGGACTTGTGAGCATGAGAGTCTGACGATTCAATGCTCATCGCCTGAAGGTATCTCCGACCCCCGATGAACAAAGCACCCGTGGTCAAGATGTGACATATCATCGTTTTGACTTCTTGCTGGGACCTGGCCTTGAATCAGACAGCATACTCCGTTTCTTAGCCGTCCGCGAGTAATGTGCCAGAACCCATTCCCGTTCGGCCTCCGCCTGTTCAATTGTGCCTTGGCGGATCTCATACGCTGTTCCAATTCATTAGCAAGACAAGAATCCAGTAGAAGTAACCTGATGATACATACGCTTCATCTCAAAGCGAGGTCCAACTTCTGCCAGTTGTACCTGTCGGGGTATCTTCACAAATACATGGTGCCTGAGTTTTGGTCAGATAGAATGTCCGCAAATATACGGCAATACGCTCTCACCGGAATGATATGAAGTCGTCTTCATTGGCAAATGTCATCACACGTTTACTATCCTCCTTGGGAACTGGGAACAAATGTTTTAGTACGTCTCGTACACGTTCTCCAAGTTTGGATGAGAAGTTTTCGAAAATAAGATGCGGGTATTGTTCAGAAACGGTGGAGTTTTGATACGTTGCTATATCGTGTCGAAGAGCTACGTTGCTCAGTGTGAAGTAGACAGTGGGTCCATGAGGGAAATGGGATACAATCATGGCGTCTACAAACACCGTTAGCGGCAGCGTCAACATGACTTCAGTGATGATTTACCTGGTTTACCACGATGCTCGTGCAGAACTATTAGATCTGTAACGTCATTTGCGCGACAAGCGTCAGCCAATTCTTTGACAACATAGTTTCCGCGATTGATTCGGTGAGAATTCGGGAATACCAGCCGTATTTCCTAGTTCTTGGTATGAACATTATCGCTACAGACAGAGCAAAGCTTACAAACTTTGGAAAACTGGAGGAGCTTTGATGATGGGTCCCGGGACGTCGTAATGACAATTTTCGGGTCTGAGATACCGGCACGGGAATACTCATTGTCGACATGTGTAGTCGGATCTGCAGATGTTTTCAGTGACAGTTATGCATACAGCCATCTCGGACGCACCTGTCTGAGCCTCGTCAAATTCAAGCTCCTTGCCCAGCCTCTTTGCATCCTTTTTGAGCTCCGTCGCTAGTGACTTTCCATTATTCAGGGCGTCCTTGAGCTGCTGTTTGCGTTCGTACGTTTGCCGTTCTTGCGCTTCTAGAGACTTTGCATAAACATATGAGCGTCGTTCTCGAATTTGACGACGGAGCTGACGAAACGATGAGTAGGAACCGAGAAATGCAATCGTCGGCACTTACCATGACGAAACCCGTCGTTGAAGAGTTTAGGAAACTTGAAAGAAAGAAGACAAAAGTTTTGGAAACCACGTGGAGGAACCGGTCCGTCGTGCCGCTATGGTGCTCAATTTTTTTTCAGCTTCTGTCAACTCCGGCTCCTTCCTCTTAATCAAGTGTCATATCTAAAATCTAACCCGAAACTAAGTACCGTCTCTTCATCTCTTCGGTACCGTTCTGCATACACGATTCTGCCCTTGGCTGTCCTTCCGTTCAACAGATGATAATACCGGATGCCACAAATGCATACAGCTGTATTAAATTTTACTAAGCTGGCTCTGATACGTTGACTCCTCGTGTAAATATATGTATACCAGGCGCAAAAAACCCCACACCAATCCCACAGCGCAATATACGCTAGTAGCCATAAGCGGTAGAAATTCCATTTTCGCCAAGGACGAAGGGTCACAAGGTATGTCAGAGGAAGGCTCGCAACGCTGCGTGTACGCCGTAAGCATTGGGTAGAAGGAGACAAATAGCTGGAGCAGAAGGAATCCGGCGAGGTATAACTTCTCGAGAATATCAAGAATCACATAGAACAGTGATCTGGGCAACCTTAGGGACAACATTTCAGTCGGGAACCTATCTCAACAAAACGAAGCTCACTCATAAACGCGACGTGACAGTGGTTGGTATACGAAAAGGAGCCATAGCGCAGAATATAACACTTCGATCAGGGACTCTAGAAACAAGAGGTCAGAACAGGTTGTGATAAGTCATAGCGCACCCACCCGCCGGAGTAAACAGAAGAGGAAACAGAGAAAATATTCCTGATACACTGGCAATTATGAACGTCCGGAAGTATGCCTGCCTTTCCGCAGCAAGCAGGCTGAACCGAATTCAGTACTTCACGTCGTGCTTCGTATCCAGTGCTAACCTGAGAGGAACAAGGACCAATAGTACCGCTTTCTCGTGAACATGCCAACCAAACAAGTATGAGGCGTATCCACAAAGCGTCAGCGCAGTCAAAAAGGATTTATACGTCGGATTGAACCAGAGTTTCAGTAGCACTACCTGCGTCAATATCGGTTAATCCGGAGATGATGGAGACGGTGAGAATGCGAACCGATTGAAAGGCCAGTGTCAGCGTAAACGTATGGATAGGTTGAACATTGGGTAAAACTGCAAAAACGGTATCTCCAACGAGTCCTCGTGACGTAGATGTGACACCGGGTCCATGGATAGATACGTCGGCACCGATCCTTTCTGCATCTGATAGAGTTGAATTAGCAAGGGTAGTATATGTAATACAGGAAGTATTACACCGAAGTAGAACACGATCGGCAAATGTTACAAGGGCCCATACGTTTGGAGCCCAATACGCGTGATTGAGTCCACGAGTGAATGGAAACAAACGGCTAAGAAGCTGTGGCAATTGCCCCATGACAATGAAGGGACCTAGAGACACCAAAAATACCGCAATGACCGAATTGGCCAGCGAAAGAAAGTTCTTGATGTGGATTTCCCCCGACGAAGAAAAACAAAATGATCCAAGAAGATAAACGAAATACGCTGGCTGAAGGGTATCAGCCGAAGATCACGGAGAGTAGAGATGGACGGCGCCCGTACTGCAAGATACATGTAGATGTGTTTGAAGTTTAGAAGAACAGCGAAAAGAATACCGCTTGCAAGTCTGTTTCCCTGTGCGGCCGCGCAGAATTTAATATCAAGACGTACAAGAGAACAGGGAGAAACGAACGTTGCGGGCCATAAGAATAGACCATAGCAAGATGCCAAACATGAACCCGTTGTATTGAAAGTGCATATGATCGACTATAAGGAATCCAGGGTGAAGAAACAAGGAAGCAGATATGATTCTTTGCATCCTTGGGTCGATAGCATCTCGTATGAATCTAGAGTGTATTAACGTGAGAAGCGACTTCCGACAGGACGGTTGATCACGGTACCTCAATAGAGCTGCTCCAAGAACAAGTTCTGTAGCTAGTACCGTGAAGCGCTGGTATGCAATAACCGACCAAGAGTCGTAATTTAAATTATGCAAGTCGACGATTTTGGGGTCTATGAAAGAGGCCGGTATGGAGAGTAGTTTCTCAAAATACGCAAAGAATGGGGGATAATCCAGTGCTAAACGAAAAAAAGGAAATGACGTATGATTCCCATGGAGTTTGTATGCACTCACTCCACTCTGATGTCGTCTAGCACATGTGGGTGTTATTCAGCTCGAATCCAGAAAACAGCCCCAAATACGCACATCATAATACCATTGGGAGATTGGGAGAGAATGAGTGATGGCGAGCCAGTTTCTATGAACTTCAAAGTCCGTCGAGCGACTGTTTCATGGGCGTTACCGGTGCTCATGCGCCGAAACATTTCACGTACTAGGCTGGGAATAAGAGCAGCTTCAGCGCGGTTGAGAATACAAGCACGTCCCACTCGGAGGGCTGCAAATGCCACCATCGACATGAACCAGCTTCCGCGCTATTATCTTTGGATTCTGGAGCTGAAACCATGTGTTGGGCAAGAGGCCGAATACGAAGAAACTTCGCCAAGTGGTTGGCTAGTAGCAGATACGCGACACGTGGCGTTCACGTGCATGTATGAACTTTCAGTCGGGTCTCGGGCCGAGTGACACAAGTTCCTTGCTCTCCAGAACCGCAGAGCTTCTCTCCAGGAAAAGACGCTTCACATCGACATGGAGCAAGCAGCGGTTGCCAACGCAAATGCCAGGACGGCTTCAAGGTAAGGCTGGCTCAAGGTTTGTTGGGAGTTCAAATTTACAGAATGTATTGGTAGGAGCACACTTGCGCAGCTTGTTCTCTTCAGTCTGTCTCTTGGCATCCTTCCGATAGCATCATACTTTCTCTCGTTGAAATATGTCTGGCATGGTACATCGTGCCCATTTGGAGTATCTTCAAAGAAAACTTACCCTTTCTTTCTTTTTTCAGGCAACTCAACATGGGCGGCAATCACAGCTGTTGTTGCTGCCAACATCGTTCTTGTCGCTTACATCTTCGCTTCCTTACGGGACGACATCAAACTCATAGACTCAAAAACCCCCGCTCAAAATTCTGAAACCAGGAAGGAACGCTAACTATCACATTATTGCCTACGTGTACACGTCAGTTTTTGAAGAGTCTACTGGTCGGAGATGTTATGTACAATAAAATTACAATTAAATCAATCAATGCATGGTCCTTCCATCCAGTGGAATCGTCTTATAGAGACGCAGAACTTGATCCCGACGTCATCACCACAAAGGATCTAGACAGCATATCCCCACTGAACCACCGTTTCTCCGGGGGAGCCTGCCTATTCTGATGTCAGCGATGCAATTCAAAGGTCAACGCTGAACGTAGCTAACCGAGTGGGCGCTATATGAGGACGATCGTCCACCAGTCTTACGTACTGTGGTTGTACCCGGTTTAAATTTCGACCGCCCGAGTGCCTTGGAAGCATGTGTGGATTCGCTGCTGGTTATGCGATGCAGGGGTGGCCGTGATTGCTCCGTAAGAGCACTTCGATCGATTCGGATGCCGGGTGGGTGGGTTTGAAATGAGCGGGCCAGTGGAGAAGCAGGGGGGCTTTGGAATGAGCGCATGCTTGGAGAAGCGGGGGGACTTGGGAATGACCGGGTCATCGGAGAAGTAGGGGCACTTTGAATATCATAAGGCCTAGGAACACGAGCCCGCGTCCGCTCATTTATTTTCGAGCTGTGTTGAAGTGCAGGAGTATGCGGTGAAGATGGGGGTGCGCTAAACGTGGGCGTTCCGGTGGGGGTAGTGTCGCTGGAGTATGCTGGGGAAGGGGGTAAGGGGACGATGGTAGGTGTGGGTAGCAGAACAAGAGGCTTGAGGTTCTTCTTTCGGATCCGGAGAGGTGGCGGTGAGGGAAATAGGGAAAGGAATGTCTCTGTCTGGTTGACATCAACTGATTTGGAACTTGAAAGGCGAATATTAGCCTCAGAGGAACTGCGCGACAAGGATTCCTTGACGTAAGGTAGATGGGATGTGGACCCAGTAATATGATAACGGTTACGAAGAGAATGAGTGGAAGGGTCAAGAACGGCGTCGACAATTATTCGCGAGGACCTGGATTTGCCCGTTGGGGACGTCGCGCCATTGCGCCGCATCCCCGAGGGTGTGGGCTTGTGCGATCCCACACCCTTGGACCCGACCGACAGCAGAAGAGGGTCTTCATCGATGTCCTGTAAAAATCCTTTCCATACCCCATCAAGTTGAGGAAGGCGTTTATGCGCCTCTAGTACTTCGTTGTCGGCCTCGTCTAGAACCTGTTCATGAGCAGGCGACGAGAACGCAGAAATGAGGGGAGGGGCGGGGCGTAATTTAGGAGCGGCGTTAGATGGGGTAGCGGCAGTGTCGAGATTGAGGCTGGGTGGTCGAGGGGGGCGTGCGGGAGGTGAAATGATACTTTGAGATCTTTTCTTCATCAATGAACGTGGAAATGTAGAGAATGAAGATTTGGGAGGCGAGGAATTGCGAGTGCTAGTGGTGGACAACTCCTCATTTGAGCCGGGAGCAGATGTGGTTCTCTCCCTTTTCTTCCATGAATTTCGCAAGAATGCGACGGGCTTCATGCTACAGAGCGGTGACAGAAGTGAAGGTTTAGCAGATCTCGCTGTAACAATCATAAGTATGTCATTATATAGATGGCGTGCGATAACAGCCTTGTGTATTGTACCTTGGATAAATCCAGACGACTCGATGTCAGGAGAATGCTCCGGTCTGATGCATCGACAAGAAGCGTGTTGGGAAAAGGAAGATCAACTGGACGTAGGTAGTGGGTGTGGGAACGTATCGGTGCCGGATTTAATGAATGATTTGAGGCGAACCTAATAGGTTATACGTATGTTGGACGGAACAGTCTCCTAAAATGATCGACGGCCCACGCTGGCTTCCGTAAAGGGAGTTCTGTCTCTTTAATTAAAATTGAAACAGTCCTGATCTCCTATATATATTTGCCACTGATAATTCGTGAAGGAGATCAGCATATGTTTGGGAACATGAAGAATGTTGACCCACTTCCTCTATAAATGTTGAGTGGAATTATACCTCGCGTCCGAAGCCTAAACGCAATGCATTTAGTGCCTTTAGTTTTCACCTAACACTGGGAGTCAGCCGCGGTGTTACTTGAATGTATGCGATCCTCGCAACCCCGATCCTTCCTTACATGTTTACAAATACTTCCTCGTCTAGAGGCTGGCTTAGGACGGCCCAAGTCCAGTGCATCAGCGATCGCTCTCCTCCGAAGAGATGTCGATCAAGACATATGTCGACGGAAACGACATTCAGCATTGACGGTGAAAACGGATCAAAAGCTCGGCGATTCTACGTTCTTTCAAGCTACTGTCGTATCAGTGTGTACTAGCAAACTCGGACAACTGGGACAGGAAACTTGCCTGACAGTAAAGGGTGCGAGGTAGACCCCCTTGACGCCGAGGAACTCTCAGCGTTTGGGGCCCTCGGCGTTTATAGCCCTACGACCATATGCACTACATCACGAGCTGAGTATATTGAAAGATGGGAATGTGTCCAGCCACATGGATTTCCGGACCATCTCCACTTTGAGCGCTTGAGCGAGCGCGCATCTCAGAATTATCGTTGCGTAACCTTCGACGTCATGTTAACAATTGTTGGAGTATACATTCTTCATGTCAATACATGAGCTCGATACGTATCCTGAACCATTGTAAGATTAGAATTGGAACTGCAGAGATGTCGCTCACTAACCATATACCTAAGCACTGAATTGTGCGCCTTGATATATCGTTCGGATAAAGGGGATTACATCACTCTGCTTCATAAGGCGTATGCCTTGCTTGGATTTCATCGCCTCTAAGATATCACGGAGTTTTGTGACCGTAGCTTTTGTTGGTAAAGGTCTGCCCTCGGCTTCCATTGCCGCTAAGAATTCGTCCAAATCATAGATGATGCCGAGTGCCACGGGCTTTCCTTCTTCCTCGCTCTCGCTGCTAGTTATCTTCGTATCAGAGGAGTCGCCTTTTGCCTTGTTTTGACGCTCCACCTCAGCGTTGACAGCAAGAACATCGACTTTTAAGAAACCATAGAAGCTTAGCCCGCGCCCTCCTAGCCAATGCATAGGGTCATTTTGCAACGCGAAGCACCATCCTTGACCTTGGAGGGCATCAAAAGATACCTGAGGAAAAGAGGAAACAGAACGTTCGCTCCATCGCTGAGTCTCTGTTCTCAGAGCAGAGCCGAATGCCACTTGAGGGAAGAGCGAACACTGGTCGGGGCCGGCGAAGCTGGGGCGGTCCATCGCCGCATGTACAATAAGGGCGTCGGTGAGACCCTGTACAACCTTCGCGGGATTCAGAAAAGGAAGAGACGCGATAGGTATACCGCCTCCGACACCCGCGACAGAAATGAACGAGAACGCGTTCGCGTAAGTAGCCCTGTTCGTGACAGTGAGAAGGTAGGGATGGATGAGATCATGAAGATGATAGAATATCTCTGGGTCGGATTTGAACAGAGTCTGCAAGTCGATGGCTTTGACGGACGTATCCAGCAACACGAGACGCGTCAAAGCTGGACACTCAGTCAAAACGGCTTTGACGGTCACAATAGTGACGCTGGGGTTTCCAGACAGTTTCAAAGTTTCGATATCCTTTTTGACGGCGGATAGCACCGAGACAAGCTGGTCGGTGGTTAAGGAAAAATCTGACAGGTCTACTGCTTTCGGGTTCTGAAGTACGACCTGTGTTAAAAGTGATACACCTGCATCAGGGAATGGGTCCTGTTTTTGAAGAACTGCCTTTATCAACGGCGCTTTCCCTGGTTGCCACACCAGGGTTTCTAGGTGCGCCGTGTCTCCGGCAGAGATACCTTGCTCCAGGGCGGTCCCGAGAGTCAGGTCGACGAGAGAAGGAACGAGGTCAGATGCTACAGAGGTGTTATGTGGCTCTTGAGATTCGTCGACGTCGTTGGACTCGGAGTTATCTTTATATTCGCCAGGCCATGCCTCTGCAAGCATCCGAAGGGTGACAAGGCTTTCATCGGCTAGTGCATCGACGACCTTCTGAACAGATGCCTGAACATTCAGAATTTCAGCATCGAAAACCAAATCGCACGATGTTCCTTACGTCTTTCGGTCCATCCTCTTTTGGGTAGTACGCACGGACGTATTGCTCGGCAGATAGCGGTTTCATATCAGGTACCCCTCCAGCTGCCTCAAGACCACCTACAGATACGAAGCAGTATGCTGGCTTCAAGGGATCACTGACATCGATGACTGTGATTCCGTCGTTGTTATCTGAAACCGATTGATCATGCATCAGCCACACGAAACCTTCGTCTGAAAGAATGAATCAACTCACCTCCTTCTGTGCTACCCATGTCAGCCTCGAGGATAGATCCCAGAAACGTGCCACGGTGAAAATAGGGATCAGCTGGATCCTCTAAGTCCACGTTCCATGCTGAGCCCATCAAGAAAGAGATGTAGCTGCAGGGAAGATTCGGCAATTCTGGTTTCTTCTGCCACCGACCATATTTGTTCTGTACTCGGCGGATTTCATCGAGGACAATTTCTGCATTGTCCTTTTGCTCCAGAAGGGTCAAGAAACGGCGCGTAGCTTTCAAAGGAAGTGTGCCATAGCACCATTGGTGGTGCCACGCGGCGATGCAACGATAGTAGGCTCTGGTATCGCCCTTAGGAATGAGCCTGGCTATAGCGAATACTTGATGCCTTTGGCCCATTTGAACGATAGAAGGAAAGGATGGTAGATCGATGAGAAGAGCTAAGGATTGCCATCTCAGTTACATCCGGGGATGACGTCGAACAAAGAAGCCTTGATCCTTAATTGACAATTTTCTCACGGTTATTCTTAGTCACGTCTTCCATTCGGGCCAAATGATATTGCATTTCTTCAACCTGATGCACGTAAGTCTCTCGTAGACAGCACTACATACACAAATAAGGCAGGGGACTGAGGCTGTAGTGAGCAGAATTGACTCGATAAAGTCTAACTCTTGGTGGCTGTAGCGCAACTGTCGCGAGTCCACTCCCATGAGCACCCATCAGACAAGGATCAAGGTCTGTACTTAGCACACAGCAGAAATTATTGTGGGTCACATACAACCACTATTATCATCAAACATAGATGTACAGTGATATACATCAATCGCTTCGTTTCATCAACGTGAAGATCGGATACATAGGTATTACAGACGCGATATACTATTCAATGCCAGAATTTGAACAAGCATGCCTGGGCCGGGCACCCACAATCTTTGCAGTTTTTTGTCACGGTGTGGGATATTCGAGCTTCTCATGGCGAAGACAGTTAGTCGCCGTTTAGTTCTTGTACGGATTCACTTATGTGTTCGCTTATTTCCGCGGGTATTTCGTAGTATAAGTATAAGGCTAGATATTTTGTAGTTAGTCCCCATGTCGCGTTTGCCACAGATGTAAACCAGTTTTGCTACTCACTTCGTTTGAGAACGGCCCCGCGATTCTAACACGGGATACCCCACATATTTCCACCGACCTCAACCGAATAGTTAAGCTGTTGAATAATGTGGTGTACAAGAGAAGTCATGAACAGGATTGAAGTGCAGAGCCCTTGATTTCAGCAGCTATAGGAGCATATACAGTTGGCAGGCATCCTTCAAATAGTCACGAAGGCGAGTCATGGCCAACAAAAAGGGTGTAGACCCGGATCTCAACAAGATCGTAAGGTGTAAAATGCTTGACCCCCCACATATTGAAGGGGATTCTGAGGGGGACTACGCAAGCAAGAACCAGTGGGACTAGTATCCAGAGGGATACCATTCTGGAGGCATTTCCTATGGGTGGTAACACCGCAACTTGGAAAGTAGGTGTCTTTTCAGGTTAAAAGGAAACATCAAATCTACAGTTCGGTTGGTCGGGGAGGAACGTGACAGAATTCCAGATCTAGTCTCTCCTAGTAGACAGACAACGATATACCTTATTTGACAGAACGAATTCCAGAGCTCCCTTACGACATTGTCTGCATCGCGAGGTCTTCGACCAGCCAAGTGAGGAAACAAGAGTACCACCTGTTCTTCATTCCGAGGGAGGCACGGTTCGATGTCAAACAAATGCAAAAAATATTTCGGTGTAGCAACTCCCAATGACTCCTGGGCCCGTGTCATAACCCTTCCCCCACAACCGAGTCTGTACATACACTGATACAGGGTGACGGGCAACCCTCCGCGGCCAGTGGACTTTACGTCGACAGCAGCAATGATCCTGTTCTTCCTATCTGTGAGGAGAGAAGCCTGAAACAGATCTAATTAGTTAGATCTTCACACCGTTGTGCGACCCCGTCTCTCCAAAGTGAAGAACAGGGTACAGATACACATCGTATTGGATAAGTCCTCGACTAATCCAATCTACGCGTCATGATTCATCAGTATGATTTCGGACGTTAATGACGTCTTTCTGTTTCAATTTAGCTGAAGCAATGATAGACGCTCAAAGTGGATTGAAAACCATGAAGCACGTACAAATGCAGCCACTCAGATGTACTGGACCTTGATGCTACAGATTTACGACTATTAATTTTGCCTTGGCTTGAGTGAGTGCGCCGCCAGGAACGAATATGAGCAGACTTACCTCCGGCATGATCTCCGAGGTGAAGGTTCTTCAGGGCAGTTCTTCCATGTAGGCATTACGGTAAAGTGCGGTGGCTTTTACTTGATCGCGCTCCACCTATGACTACCTATGGGAAACCAGCGTTCAACGACGCATTGAAGGGGAATGCGGCACGCACCATGCATCGAGGGACATAGAACATTCATTAAAGTCCACTAATACTGAAATCCAAAGGGCGAACTTAGTACGAGTATAGCAACGCTGCACCTTGAATCTGTCTTGAATCACTAAGATGTGGCTGTGTTTGTATTGCTCTTTTCTCACGCTTCCAGGTGCTCCCCTGAAAAAAGGTTCCGCTCCACCGGAGATGGCCTGGCATACTAAATAGCCGCGAAAGTGTTGAGAACGACACGACCGCGCGAGCCGATGTCCTGGTCTTCTCGTCATCCAACCTAGCAACACATCAGAAACAATAACAGATGGGAAAATTTTACCTGTAGAGAATCGGACTGTCTCAAGGCATCGACGGTCGAATCATACGAATTACGATAGTCGATACATCTCGCGGCCCGCGGAGCTTTCGGCTATTAGTACATTAATTCAGTACATTAATGGACCTACGAAGAACTTAGCTTGCTTCTTCCTTCGCAAACGGCAAGAGAGCGTTCACAGGGCCCAGCTATTTGGCGAGATCAAAGAGTGACACGGAAATTACGGATGTTCTCGAAAGCTGTGAATGAAAATTCCGCTGTGCGTAACATCTTTGGTCGCATCGACTAAATGAAATCCTGCGGCTGGCGGAACGGTTGCCCATTGAAGGCCACCAATGCCTGCTGACAGTCCTATTCAGCTGTACGAGTCGTGTTGAACATGTTGATGTTTATAGTCAGATAGCGGAGTCGATTATGTTTCGACAGCATCAACCATGATATGGGCGTTCCGGAGCCTTCAAGTCTTGAAAGCGTGCTATAACAGGGACGCAACCGAAGCAACCTGGTCCTTCGTCATAGTCAGGCGGGATAGATCAACGATCTAGGGTTCAGACTCCTGCAGATGAGATGCTTTATGTACGCCTGTCGCCTATGTCATCTTCCTTGTGAAGTGTGCCCCTGGTTAAGACAATGATGTCGTGGAAGATCGCCACATGAAATATTCGAAAAGAGTGACGTCCACAGAACATAAGCCTAGCTTCATGACGGAAGGCAGGATAAGACTGAAACGCAAAGAGATCGAAGACGTGTAATCTTCAGCACCGTTGAAAAGCGAGAGACGACAAGGAACAAGAGACTAATATTCGACCGGTCAAATCTTCGCGAGCGTGCAGATGGTGATGTGGCACTATAGCTCCAGAGTCCTCCAGAGCACAGATAGTTTGCGGAACAACTTCCTATGTATCCCAATCGTGTTGTTGGAATGCTTTGCGGTTAATAGCGCTGATATCTGAGGCGGTTAGCGGCGCCATTCCTTCCACCCATCCGCCCTGTCGAGCAGCAGACGGACCTTAGCCGGCCGACAAAATCAATGGCTATAATTACATCGCCATTTTCTCAAAGAGCGTGCCAGAATTTCGAAGTTGCCTAGCAGATAAACGACTTGCCTTCTCATGAGCTAAGTAGCAACGCTCAGCAAAGTATGGGAAAACCTGCTCCCATAAATCAGGGCTCCAATCCTAGCTCGCTGTCTTTCAATCACATCTAGATATGGGCTTAAAGAGACGAAATTCAAGGCCGACTTGAAGTTCGGTATCCTATGGTGCTAGGCAACGGCACTGGGAGCTGCTTTGAAGTACATTAAAGTGTTGTTGAATTACTGACCTCTAAGATGTATGTTGACCGACGAATGAAGTAGGAAACGGTATGAATGGACTTAGTTCTATCCAATTTTCATGCTTTGTTCTGAGTCTTGATAGTCTAGAACGTGCATAGAAGTTCAGTACGATCGCCTCCAGTGTCCCAGGAATGGACGCGTTCCAATCGCTTACCATCTTCGTAGTCGATTACTATACATGTAGTACGCATCGAAAACTTGTGAGAATCGCGTTAAGTGGTTCGCCGATGAGCGGAACGGCCCTGATATGATATCTGACACGGCCGACATATAAAACGGAGGCGCGTTGAGCTTAGCAGGTCGCTGTTTGGAGTCAACAAAGACTCGGACATTATCGGCTGTGGCGTCGGGGGCTGCCATGACAATCGAAAGCCGTCGACCTGCCGATGGACCGGGCATAGGCAGAAGGACGTTCAACAGTGAAGGGTCTGAAGAAGGTGCAATCTATTTTGTTGAGCAGATGGTGTCGAACTTAAGCTGAACCGAAAGCCCACCCGATCCGCTGCCCAAATTTTGTCCTGTGCGAGATAAATATATACTTCCCAAAGGTGAATGCCGCAGTTACTGCATTATAATTATGTGCGCGTACTACATACTTGGAGACCATTGACTTAGCACAAAGATATGGCTGCGGGATATATTTTAAATTAATGGTACATTAGATAACATACTTGCATACACAACGCAAATGGATCCAGATACCACACTGTCCCAAAATCCATCTTAACTACCTCGGTTATTGAACGTCAACCGGGACTCGGTCCTTGAAAATAGGTAACCTCGGTTCTGGCGCGTCTCTAGCCCTGGCGGGGAAGACACCATGTCTGTCTGTATGTCAGAATCCATTGATCCAAGCCCATCATTCTCAAATACATACCGATCGGTGACGTGAAGGTATGAACCATAGGGTTCAGGCTTGACGTCGTGATGTTGTGCTTCGACAAATTCGCTTCTGTCAGTCCATAGTCGATACCACCAAGCTCGACATCGGATCCTCTCCGCCGATTAGGTCTCATGGGCCCGAGCTTGGGTAACGGAAGCTCGAGCGATTCATCCCATACATTGGAAGCTGATTCCAGGGAATGAGGAGATTTCCGAGCGTCTTCAACCGAAAGAGCGGAATCTCTATTCGGTATAGCGAAGTTGGCTTTTGTGGGTGACGTAGTAAGTAGATAGGCCCCACTGAACTGGTGGTTTTGCGACGTCAGTGATTGTGCGTAGCTTGAACGGCTCTGGCGGATATTTTCGTTGTCATTGCCTTGTTGGCGTTTGATCTCCTTTGCAGCATCGCGTGTGGCAATTTCGCCTTCGATAGACCGGGGGAAGAAGATCTGAGAGATCCAGTTTAGTAGTTACTAAGGGCGTCCTAAGACGGCTTACAACAAGAGTCAGGCCAGACGACACAATGCATCCAAAAGCCGATAAAAGCGCCAGAAGGTCTGTGAGAGGTTCATTGCAGCATGTGTAAATAATGACAGAGATGGACAGAAACTCCTCTTACCTGTGGCAAAGGCGTTTTCGTTTATCTCGGTGTGTGGGGTCAAGCCGTCAGCACCGAGAATGACGAGGGGCACCGTGAACATGTAGCGGAAGAGGACTCGAATCATCTGTTATCACTGTGTCATTTTGTTGTCTTGAGACGAAAAGTCTGCGCGCGTACATTGAGTTCATGAAATTTCGTGAGACGAACAACAGTTGCATTATCGACACCCTCTTGCTTCTGAAAGATAGTCAGCTTAATGACATGCTGCAGGCGACCATGGTACTTGCCAGAGTGCTCAGAAATGACTTGAACGACCATCTACGACGGCTCAGTCCCTTGAGAAGAAGTGTGATTTCATATAATGACGCACAGAATCGGTGAAAACCAAATGGTCAGAGATAGGCTTCCTATTCCTCCGGACAAAAAAGTGTACGCTTCACTCTTGATTCACGAGATCCGTAAGCTTGACCTGCAATCACGATTGAAACCATACCTTGAGACCATCATTTCTTGTGAGTGTAGTCACCAGGGGCATGTATGTTACAGCGATAACAGATCCGATAGCCCAAGTTTTGAAATAAAGACTCTGAAACCAGTCTTGTTGTCGCCCCGACCTCGCGTTGAGGAGGAAAAGCCAAAAGCACAGCTCTATCGCCGTTATTATTCGTTGAGGTAATTGAAGTGGAGAACAGGTACATACCTTCTAAATGGGTCACCCTGTTTGAAGCGGCAATGTTTCAGAATGGTGGGTAGCCGAAGGGAGGTTTACGCACATTTCCAGCGACCACCCGATTGAGAACATGAGCATAAGCGGGAAGACTGAGTTTCTACCCTGTTCGCTCCATAGCTGGAACGGCTTGGGGATGACTATGAGATAACATATGCCAATCATCAGTGTGTTCGGACGCGACAAACGAATTTAAAACGCACTACCGTGAGTAGGATCTGCAATGTATCCCTCTTGGTATTTGATGACCGTGAAACCAGTAGCAAATGTGAGTATCAATGGCACACTCATTAGGTAGGTGTACTAATGGAGGTTGGTGAGTCGACATATGGTAGGAAGGAGATGACGCGCACTGTCATGACACGCTTGAACGCTCCAGAGTAAGGACCACCATTCCACCTAGCCAAAATCAATGTCATTCGGGAAGAACTCTGAGGAAGCGGACACAGACACACCTGAGGCATTTGAATCTGTCAAAGGACCATAGATGATATAGCAAAAAAGAGAACAGCTGCACCGACAGTCAGTGAGGCAGTATGAAAGGAATCAACCCCGCTCACTATGAAAGAACAAAGAGACCAGACCAAAAACGTCGTAGGAGATGTATGAGACATAGTTCGTCAGTCAAGAAAAACTCGAGCCGGCGAGGAGGATAAATAGGCCTGGGGCGCAGGAAGACGGAGAGAGGCGTGTCAGGGAGAAATGGAAGTTTCACCGGCGTCGGTATATATACTTGTGTGATGGCCTCACATGATGATGGCCTGATGAAAACTGACGCCTAGTGGCAGAAGGAACATCTTGTGTTATCCCTTCACCAGGTTGATATCAGGAGCACATGGTGCACGATGCAATACACTCAAAATATACTGATGGATCCGTCGATGGGGACTGAGATACTAAGAATACCACAGTGTTCCAAGAAAGTGAGATATTGTTCTCAGAGACGATTCTCTGGCGATCCAAAGATACAGCGGGCGCTCCGTAGCGAATCGATGAAGAAAGTGCGGCCGGCAACTCGGACCGAAGCTATGACAATCAAACATGTGCACATTCAAATTTTGGACCTCTCAGTTGTGCAGATTGACGAACTTGTCATTGACTACACTGCATCCCATCATCAGCCAAGAACCTCCGGGAACCGTCTACTCAATATCCTTCCATGTCCTCTAATATCCCTACCGCGGCCGACAAAGACGAACTTCTTCTTTCGTGCCGATATGGTGATATTGAAGACGTCCAGCTGTTTGCAGACAAGTACGGCGCCGAAACGCTCTCGGGAATCAGAGATGATAATGGCAACACGGTTCTACACATGATATGCGGGAATGGGCACGCGGGTGAAGCACCACTTTCCCTGTTCCGACCTCATCTTTACCCCGCCATTCGTAGATCTCTTGGACCACCTCCTTCCGATCATACCTCCGTTACTGCTCTCCGAAAAAAACGCGGCGCAGTCGACGCCACTACATTGGGCCGCTCTCAATTCTCATCTTGCATGTGCTCAAAAACTCGTTCAATTCCCAGGTGGTCCAGGCGTTGATCTCATTGACATAAAAAACGCGGCCGGGCATTCGCCCCTGGCAGAGGCGGAGTTTGCTGGATGGGACGAAGGGGCCAAGTGGTTCGTTGAAGTCATGAACCTCGAGACCGACGACAGTCCAAATGAAGAAGCGGACGAGGGTCTGAGGAACGAGACAGAGCCGGCTCTTGACAAGATTGATGTCACTATTGAAGATGCTGATGGCCAATTAGCAACTATGACTATTGATGCAGGGGCGATTCCCTAGTACTCGTCGACATATCGCATAGGTCGCGTTTCGTCCTCACTTTTGGCACAAGTATCCTCTAACACACACTTTTAGTGTCGCAATGCTGTGCGTAATCTTAGGGATATCTTCCCCTCCGGGATGAATGCATCACTCTGTAGATCAGAGCAAATTCTCTATTCAGCGGAACTAAGATGCGCCGAGTGTTTTACAATGTCATCGCAATAACAAGATAATTATAAGCGCCTTCAAAATCCCAATCTTTGGTTTTTTCGCATCGGATGTTGCAAAGCCGGAAGGAGCTTCTTGATTCTGTTTTGTGCTAAGTTTGCATTACTACTTAGATGTTTCAAATCTGATTTTAAGGCACTATAAAGTGCGTATACGATGATTTCGCAGTGTTGTCCTGCGTGATGGATGACTGTTGGCGCGTAATTGCAGGACTATAATTGCGCGCGCTTGATCAGTAATTCCAACTCGTACAGCCCAATCATCTTATGTTAATTCAAGCTTGACTTACCACTTAGACGCGCTCAGTGACAAGATCAGTGAATGTGGACTTCCAAGCTTGTAGCCTCACTGCCACTGGTAAGGATGTGCACCGTATCTGTACTATGGTAGGGGACTATACAACAACATCAACATAAGTAAATGTGTCCTCAATGAAGCTAATCACACACATTTCGACGATACATATTTGACCTCCTCGTTGAAAACCCACAATGGTGCGGACACCAGATATGGCATCAAACGTACCACGGGCGACATTTTTTGTACGGCTTATGGTAGTATCCGTAACGGTACGGTGTACCGGTGCACATCCCTACGAGTCACTGGGTACGTAGACTTACTCAATACAGCTGTAATAAGAATCAGGGTGAGTGCCGTGTCCGTATTTGATGGCATTGCCTTGAGTTACTTGCAGGTCAAAGTGATAGATCAGTCGCACGATAAGTCTGTAGATGTGCAGTTTTCGAGAAATGGTAGAGCAAAAGATCAAGGAACGTATCTTGGGAAACGGAAGCGTGTCGACATCGGTGCCGGAGCACGCCATGACTGATGAATCTGACGATCAAGAGCCAGAGGCCACGGAAATGAAAGCCAAGAGAAAACTCTTATTGGAGGATAGTTTTTAGAGAAGGCCGTTTACTTCCTACAAGCGCTGGTCAAAAAAATGGTGGGTTATAGATCCAAAGGTGAGGTAATTCCGGTAAAATCTGGCACTCAATGGATTGAACAACGTATTAGGAACTGCGTGAGTTCGGCATCTGCCCTGCCCAGAGAACTGGTGGTCGTGTTAACTGGAGCGATGTGAGCAGTTTTACGAACATTGTGAATGCTGATAGCACCGCTGATAAGGCGCTCAGGGCTACGACGTTCAATGCGGTCAAACGGCTTACGCTCCAAACCGGTTGCGCTCCAAGGCTGTGTCCATCTTCGAGCATTGGGAGGCGCATATGGAGTCGTAAAAAATGTTGGCTGACCCAACGTCTTCCAAGCATTGCTTTCGACTGACATACAGCTCCGCCGGAGACGAAGAACTTCTTGAGCAGAGCATAGATGTTCGGGGTCGAGTGTATAATAAAAGTCGGTGATCCGAAGAGGGTGGGATACATCTTTGAAGATTTTGGGGTAGCAGTTGTAGCTCGAATATATAGAAACAAACATTAGCACAACATCATGGTGCAGCGAAGAATGGATGTGACCGAGGGAGGAAGAGCGGAACATAATATAGCCACATACCGCGAGCTGAAAATATGAACGGGACATCCTCAGTTCCAAATCAGATCCCTCAAAGCAATCGACTTCATACACACGTCGTAAGACAGACGTAAAACTTGACTAGGGCTACAAATTCTTGTAAACAAGGGGATAACAGACACTATCATTTTTTTGATATGTGCACCACTACGCGAAAAATGAGCATTATGACATAATGAATAGATATAACTCACCGTCTTCATCCTCTAGCACATGCTCTAGTCCAACTTTCTGGCCCCGGGAGTGCTTGGCACTGGCGCCCCATACGATGGCACTACGGGGGTAATGTCAGCACAAGCGACTTTGGACTAACGGTCGAAGCATACTATTTCATCTGTTTAGCAATCTCCTTGTGTATCGAATTGCAAAAGTCTCCGACTGTACATTTTCCTCGTCGAAGTACGACAGGCGAGGAGTAGTCGGGGGCCAGACCCCGTGGTTTGGTATACACTCGAACCAAGTTAAGGGTTTCCCACATTTTCTCGACAAGTTCGTCGATATTCATCCATTCTCGAGATGATATGGGCACTGAGTTCGGAATTTTATATCTGGATGAATCGTGAGCACTCAGTGGGCCGCTCGCAGACATTTCATTCTTACAGCAAGTCAAGTTCTTCAATGGATATTGCGTCGATCTTCAGAGCATTAGTACTAGAGACCCTGCGGCTGTCTTCAACTCACCTTATTCAGGACCTGGATTTCTGAATTACTCCTTATGATTATTTAAGAGAATTTCAAGGTACTCACATATAGAGCAGGTATGTACACTCTAACGTCAAAATGAGTTACGAGACACGAGGCGATAAGTGAGCCACAAACCTGTTGCCTTCAATGACGTCCACCAAGTCGTCCGCTGTAGCGCCCGGTTCTCGGATGGCAATATCAGCATTGTTGATTTTGTATTCGCTGAGTATCGCCTTAATTTCATCGTGATCGATGTCCGTCAGAGGAACGGTGTTTGTGATGGCGATGCCGCCCTTTTCTTTTCTGCGGACAAGGATAGCAGGTGGCCGTTTATTTAATCGGATCCCAAAACCTTCCAGTTCAGATTCGATGAGCTTCTTATCACCGAGAGGCTTTAGCACGTCGAGAATGATAAATATGAGGTTGCATGTGCGCGCGACTGGTACGGGATGCATTTAGCAGAAAATCTGATCGGATGTCGGACACCATACCAGCAATGACTGTAGAAGGGTTGAAATCGAGTCGCACGAGGTCAAAATGTCAAAGCTCACCTTGTCGACCTCGTCCACGTCCATCATTCGCTCCTTCAATAATACCAGCTGTCTGCCGTGTTCAGCGACGGCGTATGTACGTCTATCGGACCACTCACGCAAATCCAATATTTGAATTGGGGCACCATGTACCTTGACGGTCCCCGGAACGGTGGTCAGCGTTGTGAAATCAATAGCAGAGACTTCGGAGTGTGTCCCGGTAAGCTTGGACATCAGTGTCGACTAGAAGAGATTTTAATTAAAAGTAATACTGCATCTGCGCATGCACACCTTTCCCACAGAAGGAAAACCGACGAAACCGACAGAGGCTATACCCGTCCTGTATACAGTGTCAGCGTGCAGCAATTGTGATTAGGAAATGGAGTATACCGTGCTACATCGAAGCCTACTCCGCCTCCACCGCCTCCACCGCCAGGAGGAGCAATGAGCTCTCGCCGTAGTTTCGCGAGCTTGGCCTTTAGCTGCCCGAGATGGTAGCTAGTAGCCTTGTTTTTTTGGGCTGAAATGGAGTATTAGGAAAGAAGTACCAAGAAGCGAATATATAACCCACTTTTGGCCTAAACGAGCATGTTGGTGAAAATTGTTTGATTATCATGTCGAACGTACCATCTCATCTTCGACTTCCTATGCATCGTTAGTCGCGCACTGTGGATAGAAAAGACAGCGTACTTTTATTTTCTGAACGGTCGTCATTGTGCTCTAGGGAAAGGACTCGGCATTTGCCGAACGCTTGACCAAAGGGTGACAACGAAGAGAACGACCACTTTCCTTACCATCAATCGCCCGTCCAGCCTTGTCCTGTGTCGCCGCCAGTCTCGTCCCTCCATTCTTTTTGTTCCCCGTTGCCGACGCTCTCTACTAGGCTTGAGAGGCGACTGGTTCGCTCTCGCATCCCCGATATCCTTATTCGAGACGGGACCTCGCCATTGACTACCCCAAACTCTCCAATAACATCTCGTTTTCCTCGTCGCCTTTTACTTCCTGTTCCCAAGACAGAAAATGTGCTGCAGTGGTCCAAAATGGAAGCGAGAGGTCGTGCCCGACCACAAGGTGCATCGCCTTCTGTCATCTCCATCCTGCATCTGACGGCGTTTAGTTTGATTTCGTCGATACACGGGAGTTCACAGACAATGGCTTCGCCATGCGCGCAAAGTACGCCGTGTCCCTCGTGATTTCATTTTTCCAGTATTCATCAATGTACAGGTACCTATGGCTCTACATCATCGTCCTGAAATCCTTCCTCGTCTACGTCTCTGATATCTTTACCGCCGTCACTATGCTGACCACGTCCAGTTGGTCCAATGAAATTTTCAACAGTTGCGAGAACATAGGCTGTGTTACCATTCCTTTCAACACTGGAAAGTGGCTCTTTGTAGGGTGCATCATATTCTCCTTCCTTCTGGTGAGCCCGAGCCTCCTCTTGTTGGATTTGCATTGCCTCACGACTGGGTTACAGTTGGGTTATGAGGCCCGTAAGGCCAAAAAGATTATCAACAGTCGAGACATCTCATACGCTTTCACTAACGTCATGGCCAACAATTACTACTCCCTGCGTTCGTCCCATTTTTCTTGATACATTAGCTAGTTCCTTATTCTAGCTATCATTCACAGGCTCATATGATCACTTCTGTTTTTTTGATCATATCAGCAACTCCACCAAGACGAGCGATGACTTCGCCTTCTTTGTCTTCTTTACCTTCAAGAGTGCGCACCTCTCGCTTTTCTATGACTACTGCTTATTAGTTGATTAGGTTGGAAGCGTGTTCTGTTGGCTGATGGACCGCGTCAGACCATTAACGCGCTGACGCTTTATGCCATCTACCTCGCTCATCAAAACGACGGAGGCGAATGGTATGATGTACCGAAATACTTCACCGGAAACAGTGTATCGACCTCCATTTTGACTGTTACGACCTTCTTCACCGTCGTTGTCTTTGCCGGCTCCCTGTTACTCTTGATTGTTGCCGGATTATGCTACATTCCTCTGCTCTGCCACATCCGTGGTAACCTCAAGGTGAGTGGTGTCATCACATCGATTGTTGAGTAACACTGATATATTCCCTGCAGGAATACTGCTGTCACAAAGTTGACAAGGTACGTTTTAACGCCGAATTTGTTACGAGCACAAGTTGACATGCTGTGCAGCGTATCACCACCGTCATCAAACGCAGACAGAAACAGCGTTTGGTAGAGGCAGCTAAGAATGCCAAATTAGAAGCTATGGGCGACTACTCTCACCTCAAGAACAAGAAAGGCGAAGTCGTTGGGGCTCCTTTACCCCAGCCAACCCTTCCCAATCTCTCCGTCGATGACGACCTCGACGATGGTTCTTCCCTCCGCACCCGCGGGCCAGCAGCCAGCACCTATACCCAAGACTACTACTACTACAATTCCGACAAGGGTGACTACCCCCCACCAATGCCCGCCTTCAACCCTGCGTCGGCACACCAAAACGGATCCTATCTCAATTACAACCAATCACAAGGCACAATCAGTCGGGATGATTCACTATACAACTACCCACCGCCCCAACAAGGAATGTACGACGATGACAATGACAGTACAGTTCATCTAGCGACCTCGGCTGCGCCATTCGGTCAGCAGTCCCAGATTTCCATAGACCGCCCTGGAACTGCGCCTCCACCAAATCCATATGGTCCAGTGCCTGTGAATTATGATCCCCACGATGTGTATCAAGGACGTGCCGTTGCAAGTCCAGACAACTCACGGCGGCATTCTCCCCCTCAGCAGTCTAACGGGCTAGCCTATGATGATGCTCAAGACTATCCACTGCCGCAGGGGACGCACCAACAGTACTCCTCACAGCAGAATGATCCATACGGTGTGTACTACAATCAGCGAGGGCACTATGGTGAGGATACAAGGGGTGGGGGAGCCGGATATGCAGTATAGTAGTATTCTACCTCTCTCTTTTTAGTTAATCTTCATCTCATTTTCCCACCTTGGTTCGTTTTTGAGTCAGAGCTTGTGTTGCTATATGTACAACAGTTGGACACATAACCGTATTATCAGAATAGATTTCTATAAGGCATAACAAATACAGATATCGATATAAGAAAGGGTGTCGCGCGTACATATATATGAGGGCGTGAAGGGTATATGACACGAGAAAGAATCAACTCAGTTTCTCCCAGACGATGATGATAATAAGAAGTATGAGAACACCGATAATGGCACCGGTCACAACACGCTGTTGATACATCCTGAAATTAGAAGATACTGTGATGAGCGTTGGACGTTGCAGATACAAGGGACCCAAGAAGTGTTACCTTCTTATCATGCCCTTGAGAGTCTTAGAAGCACGGTCAATAGAGCTATCAGCCCGTTGAAGCTACACGCATCCTCAGCCATCTCTCCAAAACAAAAAAACACACTGATCACACATACAACATTCCGCGAATTCTCAATCTGCTCCCTCTGCGTGCGCAGGTTCATCAGAATATCAGCGCCCTGGTCTTCCGTCTCCAACGCGATCCTGTGGGAATCCTGCAGTCGCTTCGTTCCATCATCAAGGAGTGCTGTACCAGCCAGCAGTCGTGTGCGGTCGCTGACGCCGTATGGCTCGTCTGACGAAGTGAACCCGGAGGAGGGTCCGGAGAGTAGGGCGGTGCGGGCGAGTTGGGAGTTGAGCTCCTTGAGGAGTTTCTTGTACCGCGAGAGCTCTGCTTTGGCATCTCGCATGCGGGTTTGGTATTGCGCTCGTATTGATTGGGGGATTCCTTGTATTTCGATGTCCATTTGGGATACCTAGACTGAGAATGAGTTATGTATTGCGAAGGACACGACATGGCGGTTGGACAGACCATTTCGTCGGCTTCGTCTAGTTCCATTTCCGCTCTCCGTAGTGTAGCTTTACGCTGCTCTTACCGGGACATGGGTTGGACTCGACAACCAAGGGTTAAATTTCAGTGGGGTTCTTACCTGCATTTTCACTCTCGTCATCGCCCTCGAGTTTGGGGCGTAGGGCGTCGATGAGCTGCTTGTAGTCCTGCTCGTAAGAGTCGAACAGCGAGGTGGGTGAGTTGTCCATGATGGAAGAGCAAAGGCAAGCTGCGCAGCGGGCGTGGCAAGCATCAATTCATGACGCGTGTCCTTTTTCGGCATTTGTCTCTCAACGACCATGGTCAACTCTGCGTGAGCCTTTCTTACTACTCTGCTCGCTGTTCGTTCTCATGTCTTTGCAGGGGATCGCTGTACTTGGACCCCCAGATACGGGACTGGGTCCTGTTTCCTATCACCCTGGTCATGGTATGCGTTCTTCTCTTGCCAACGTCCTGTTACTATACGACCACTTCCAGATCCTGGTGGGCATCCTACGGCATTACGTCGTGCTCCTCCTCCAGTCGCCACCGAAAAAGCTCACCCGCGCTGCGGTCCGGGAACAGTACGTGTTCTCTCGTCCTTGTTGTCGGTTACCCATATAAAGTTTCCAGACGAGCCCTAGCTCGCTCTCAAATCCTTCGTGCTACGTCAGCGTGTTCGCCGATACCGCCTGTGTTTTACCAGTCGATCTCTAAGCATCTTTCGGACGCGTTCGAGGCGGGTGTGTATCTCAAGGATGGGCCGACAAAGGAGGGCGAAGCGCCTAGTTCACCCCCGAACCCGATAACGGACCCTGCTGCCATGGACGGTATGATGGCGGGCATGAAGACGCAGATGGTCATGATGGTTCCGCAGATGGTGATCATGGGATGGATCAACTTTTTCTTCCAAGGCTTCGTGCTCAGTATGTATGCTGAAAACTTGGTTTTTGGAAAGTTGGCTGATTTTCCTTTCAGTCAAGCTGCCATTCCCTTTGACGCTTGGATTTAAATCGATGCTTCAGCGAGGAATAGAAACTCCCGACATGGATGTTCGATGGGTATCTTCGTTGTCGTGGTACTTTTTGAACTTTTTTGGACTGAATGGGCTCTACCGGATTCTACTTGGTAGCGACAATGGTGAGTCCTACGAACTTGTCTCATTTCGCTGGTCACTCATAGGAGATAATTAGCTGCTCAAGATGCTTCTCAAACTATGATGGCTTCTCCATTTGCCACAGCAGGTGCTGGCCAACCAGGCCCACAGGACTATAACAAACTTTTCAAAGGGGAGAAGGATAATCTTGCATTCTCGAGTGGTCTGTACGCGTGGGTCGGGGACGATGTAGAAGATAGAGCACTGAGAAAGTACGGAAAACTTTGAATTTTATCTTTATTTTCTTTCTCTCTCAGGGTTGCCGCATCTGCCGAAATCACTTTGGTCCGGCCGCGCACATGCGTGCAAGTTGAAGTTACCCCGAAGAATGGTGAATTCTGAGCCTCATATCACGGGCCACCGGAATGCGATAAAGGGCAGCTGAGGCTCCGTGGGTAGCCAATGTCCTCTGCCAACGGTCTTGTCTGCTTCACCAACTGTCTCCTCCCTCAAGAGGATGGGACTCTCCTTCAAAAGGACCTCTGGATTGACCAAGTACGGGGGGTCATTTTGGATGCTCAGGTAGGAGTTGCGTCGTTCTCGCCCTCGCATGCTTATTCGCATAATAGCGGACCTTTTATTTCAGAAAAGAAAGGCCCGGCAAAGTCGTAGACCTGGGCGGAAACATCCTGAGGTAGCTCCTCTTGAACGAGAGAGCTCTGCAATTGCTAAATTCCTACGCAGTCCTGGCCTCATCGACATCCAAATCAACGGAGCCTATGGGTTTGATTTCTCAGTGTTCGACGGCGATGAGCAAGCCTACAAAGACGGCCTAGCCTCCGTCGCAGAGAAGATCGTCGAAACAGGGGTCACTTCGTATGTATACCGAAGCTCCCAATGGACTTCTGCTAACACCTCCACAGACTAGTCCCCACAATCATCGTACGCACCTTTTCTCGCCTCAGGCCCACCCAGGCTCAATCCAGTTCTTTAGACCCAAGAGAGGTCCCTCTACCCCACGCTCCTCCGCCTCCTCCGTCCGTACAGCTCTCCGATGTCGGCGAACCTGCTGGGGTGGCACGCCGAGGGCCCGTTCATCGACATGGCGAAACGCGGCGCGCACGCCCCGTCCTTCCTCCTGTCCGCCAAGGACGGCTTCCAGTCGTTCGAGGAGCTGTACGGCGCTGTGAACCTCGCGGACAGCGAGGACTGGCTCATGGCTGATGAGGTGGGCGTGCGGATTATCACTGCTGCTCCTGAGATCGAGGGCGTCATGCAAGCGGTGTCTGAGCTCGATAAACGAGGTGTTGTGTATTCCATAGGACATAGGTAAGGATTTCCGTGCTTAATTGATTATCTGATCTCTGACGTATCTCAGTATCGCTACTTCGGAGATAGCGACTGCTGCTGTGCGCAACGGAGCGAGACTTATCACGCATCTCTTCAATGCAATGCCGCAGTTGCACCACCGGGACCCGTCTATCATTGGTCTTCTCGGGGCGTCTCCTCACCTGGCCTCGCCCTTTTCGCCCATAACATATTCTCCCATTCAGGCGCCGGCGCCGAACCGAAGCCACTCCCTCAAGCTGGGTACGCCGGTACCTGGCTCGGAGGCCTTTGATGATGTCGTCACTCCTCCTCAGACGCCTCTGTTCGCCCGATACCGCGACAAGAAATCCCCACCCAAGGCCGGCGAGAACGAAGACTTTACGAGGCCGTTTTACGAGCTGATCGTTGATGGGATTCATTCGCATCCCAACTCTGTTAGGGTGAGATCAATGTCGGTCTCCGTGTACTGTGACTGATGCGGCGGGTGCAGTTGGCTTACTCTGCGTATCCGGAAGGGTGTATCCTCATCACGGATGGTGAGAAGTTGCGTGCCCGCTCATGGCTCTAATTGATATCTCCCTATAGCTATGAAGATTTTAGATCCGCATCTCCAAGATGGGGTGCACGAGTGGCGCGACGGTAAGCGCTTTGTGAAGGAGGGAGACAAGCTGTACCTCGAAGGGACAAACACGCTCGCCGGAAGGTGTGTTTGCTGTTTTCAGGGATTTTACCTCTTCTGATGATCAGCAGTGTTGTGACGCTGGACAAGTGCGTTCGGAATTTTACTCGGTTCACGGGGTGCGATATGGGGCAAGCTATCAAGTGTGCGACTGTGAACCCAGCCAAGTGAGTCGGAGTTGAAGTATATTAATTTTTGTTGATGTTCTTTTAGGTGTTTGGGCATTGAAGACCGAAAAGGAACGCTGCGACCGGGAGCTGACGCGGATCTTGTGGTGTTGGATAAGCAGGGGTATGTGCAGAGTACGTGGGTGAAAGGAAGACAAGTGTGGGCGAGGAGAGCCTGATTTGTAATTTGTGTATATTGGATCTATAAACGAGTTTTGTGAGGATAGAGCTACATTCGCATTGGCATAAGTAACATAGATAACAGTTATTCGGTCCGAAGAAAAATACAGCAGAATGGAGGGTACGAAGGGCTATACCAATCCGTCGTAGAGTGATAGTGCCTATGGGAGGTGAAATGATGGTATGAGATGGATAATGGTCGCGTACCTGCACGATTGTAGGATCCTGCTTGCTGCCCTCGACAAACTCGTCATAGGTAAGTTTAGCATCCTTGTCTCGGTCCATATTACGGAAGATCTTGTCGACCCGCTGCACGCACTGGATTAATGCCAAGAGATGGTGTGGAGAGGAATGGACGTGCCTTTTCTGGGGTGTCTTCGTCGGAGGGGAGCTTGACCATCTCGCCCGTCATTTTGTATATGGACTGGACGATTTGGAGCATTTCGTCGTATGTTATGAAGCCGTCTTTATCGAGATCGTAGAGCTGGAAGGCCCCTGCGGCGAGTTAGCGATGGGGGGGCGATGGAAGAAGAGCAAGGAACGCACATTTGAGCTTCTCGTCTAGTCTGCCACGGCTTGTGACGCTGAGTGCGCATATGAACTCTTTGAAATCGATGGTGCCGTTCTTGTTCTCGTCGAAAACGTTGAAGACGTAGTCTGCGAACTCTGCGGGGTCGCCAAAGGGGAAGAATTGTTTGTATATGCGGCTGAACTCGGACTTGTCTAGCTGGCCTGAGGGGCAGTCCTTGCGAAAGCCCTTGTACCTGGAGGGGATAAGATAATGGAAGATGATGATCGGAGTTGGTACCATTGCTGGAGTTCCTTCTTGTCGACTGGGGGATGGTTAGTATATTGTGCTGCACATGGGAGACGAACGTACAGTAGGTGTTCTTCTGGAGATCCTGGAGCTGTTCTGGGGTGAGCTTGGATTGTGATTTGCCCATGACGGTAAGATGTGAAGAAGGAAGGCACGTGGTTATGGAGGCGGTGCGCGTTAGTTAGTGAGAACGTCGATGTACAAGCCGGAAAGTGCCTTTGCTGGGTTTGGAAGTGTCGGTGATGTGCTATGGGTATGGGTCGCTCGACCAGGCGATTAGCACCTGTCCAATGTGCAAGGTGTTTCCGCACCCCTCGAGGTAATGCCGTTACTTTGGGTATTGTTTGGACTGAATGGTATGCAGGTGTCCGCATGTGCGCGAGGTCTGTCGTAATCGTGCCTCTCATCCTCGTTTTGATGTCTACTTTTTAAAGAATGCTGAAGGTACGCTCCACCCGCCGCCGCCACACATTACTCATGGTTTATAGTCGACTCGTTCAACGGGTGTGGCTACTGCAAAGTGCGTCGAGTCTTGCTCTGCCTGTCACATGCTCATCCACCACAAAGTGGGCTCGCACGAATCCCCCCCAAAAGGCTGCTGGCTATCTCAATCCCGGGTGGCCCGGCTGCTGTCGGCCGCCCGCACCCTCTGAGCACCGTATGATCCAGGCTGCAGACTGGCGATCTGTCAGCATCGTCCATCATATTCCTATTCCTCCCGATATCAAGGCTGCCCTCGACGGTCTTCGCCCAGGCGGGAGCCCAGCAGCCCCGCCCAGAGGTCCTCCAAAGTCCCCAGCCCCGGATAGAAAGGGCAGCCCGCCATCCAAGACCGCAACCATGCCCCCCAAGTCTCCTGCCATTTCCATCCCACCAAAGTCCCGAGGCAGCCCAAAACAGGGAACCGCTTCTCTATCAAACTCCCTTTCCCGCGGCACTCCACCAGCGGACAAGCCTGCGACTCCTCCAGACGGCGCCACCACTCCCCGTCGCAATTCCAGCGCAACACGCCCTCTCATACCAGCCGTCAAGACTCCCAACCGCTCCCCTCCCAATCAACCACTAGAACGACGCCGAACACTAGTTCCGTCCCCGACTTCCAAGCCGCCTCCACGCCCTGCTGATCCGCCACGCCCAAAGAAAGATGAAGACACCGCATCCAATGCCTCGGGAAGCAGCGGGTCCATGAGCGATAGCACTGTAACCTCCGATGGCGGTTTCACAGACTATCTCTCTGACGAGTCCGAGGCCGAGCTGCAGAGACAGGCAGAAGCCCGCGCAGCCCTTGTCGCCCAGAACCAGGCGGAAGAGCTTGAATTCAAGGCTGCCCGGTTACAGCTCACACATGTCGACCTACGTCCTCCCAAATCCTGGGATGCGACAAATCCCGTCGGAAGTAGTCCGCGTTTGGCGTCGCGTTCGACCGTGTCAGTGGCCACGAGTGGTGGAAGTAATCGAAGTTGAGTGTACAAAAGGGACCATATCTATGTATCTTTCTCTCCATCTATGCGCAAATGTAGTACATCCATCGTGAATATATCGTGCACGTGACTCGAACGCCAAAAACGGACGGATCGTGGCTGCTGCTTGCACTTACCCTCATTCATGAATCTTGCCCGCCATTCCATATCTGCGACTGCCCCAATACACATATTTGACGCCAGGTTCGACCCAGACTGCGATATATTCACCGCTGCTACTCCTGCTGGCTTTGCCGTCTATCGCACCTGGCCACTCACCCTCCTCCGAAAGCGCGGTATGTAGCCCCGACTTGCAGATCACAGCTGACCGATGGACGCTACGCAGAGCTTACCGGGGGTACCTTGGCCGCCGTTCTTCCCCTCCATACTTCCTCTCTTCTATTTCTCCTTGGCGGTGGTCGAAGTCCGCTCTACCCTCCAAACAAAGTCGTGCTCTGGGACGATGCTATCGGATGCGAAGTAGCCGAGCTCGAGTTTCGAGAAAGGGTCCGGGGCCTCGCCTGCAGACGCGGATGGCTTTCAGTAGCACTCCGTCGCAGAGTAGTTGTGTTCGAGGTTGGCGAGCGAGTCACACGATATGGCGAATGGGACACCTGCGATAATCCCAAAGGTCCGTTTCTTCCTGCGTGTCTGGGGCTCTACTCATGTTCATCCAGGTCTGGTTGCTCTCGCGACTGCTGCATATTCGACGCTACTCGCAATTCCAGGCCGCCAGATGGGCCATGTGCAGCTCGTGCACCTCCCGCCTTGTGTGCCTCCCAAACCCAAGGGCCCGCCTTCGGATGTTCCTCAGAAACCGCCACCGCCTCCGATGAAGCATCCGGTGTCTATTATTGCGGCGCATACGAGCGCCCTTACGACTCTGACGCTACCTCCATCCGGTCGGTTACTCGCGACGACGTCATCCCGCGGCACTCTGGTGCGAATCTGGGACTCGCTTACCGGAAAACTTGTCCGTGAATTACGACGCGGAACAGACAAGGCTGATATATTCGGTGTCGCGTTTAGACCAGATGAGGAAGAGCTGTGTGTATGGAGCGATAAAGGCACTGTTCATGTATTTACTCTCGTCTTGTCCAGCGTCTCGTGAGTGTCTCTTCCTTGTTCCTTATACCCTTATCGTTCATCCTCAGCAGTAATCGCCAATCATCCTTCTCACCATTGACCAACTATCTACCTTTGCCTAAATATTTCGAATCAGAATGGTCCTATGCGCAATATCGAATACCAGCGCAGTCGTCCCATATATCTCTATCCTCCGCATCTGTGCGATCCCCGACAGCCGATGTACCAGACGAGGAGCGATGTGTCGTTGGCTGGATTGAGGGTAGTGGCGGTGACCCGGACCAGCCTAGTGCGGAATATCAGCTAGTCGCCTTGACATATACCGGTGGCTGGTATCGACTGTCTTTGCCATCGCTGGGCCATTCCGAGCTCAATGCACCCACGGGCGCTGGCGGGTCGCCACCCAAGCCGTCTCCCATGACACGGCAGCGCACGCCCAGTGTATCGTCAGTCGGTAGGTCTGAAAAGGGCAAGGAGAAAGAGAAGGACAAGGAAGGCAAGGAGAAGCGAGATTGTATCTTGCGAGAGTTTAGACGCTACGGAAGATGGGATGGTTGGGGTTAGATTCGGTTGGATTATTCACATTTCACTCACTTATGCACACCACATTCTATATTTATACCTCCACATCCAGCTCTCGTTGTTGTACAATCGTTATTATCTAGTTTACCGTAATTTGTGATGAATAGTATGTTCTGTAACGCGAGGCGTGACTCCTTTCTTTCCTTTACACTATCATGGAAAACCCCCATGCAGAGCAGCAGGCGGTTCTCCTTGAACGTATTTTGAAAAACTCGGTAGGCGATCTCATATCTATGTCCTGCCCTAGCTGAACTCTCCAAGTCTAAATGCACAGAGACGATATCCGAACTCAATCGGTGTCTAGAGGTTTGGAGGCCTGTTGTTGGCGCGTCCGACGAGCTCACACGTTTGCACACAGCAAATTCTTCGCGCCAACGCGTCGGTTAAGATCGCGGCGGACTTGACGACCAAGTATAGGAAGAACGTGCAGTATAACTTGGAGGCTACGAGGGGAAATGTACCATAATCTATAGATCTGAGTTTGTAACGCGTGGCTTATCCTTTTACGTCCATGTCGTCCAGCGTCGTCAGCGTCGTCGCGCCCTACGGTACCTCATCGTCGACCTGCGGATACTGTTCGCCTCCCGGCGAGCGCACTGCCGCATCGACAAGCATCCATTCTGCATCTCTCTCGGCAATCCAGCTGTCCTGCTCAGTAAGTTTCCTTTCGAATTCGTCAAGCGTCAATGCCGACGGGTGGGTCAGGTGTATCAGGATATGATTGACCGTGGCTGGCGCAGATCAGGTGTGCGATAATGCATAAATTAGTCGTGGCTTAGCATCGAACCGTCGGTGTTAGGAACGTTCTGCTACAAACCTGATTTGAAGAATTCGTGCTGTCCTCAGTATCCTATCAAGTCTGTTGTGTGATCTCTCTGGATGGCTTTTGGGTGGCTCATGCGATAGTGCAGATTGGATGCGCTCGCTTTCAAGCCTTCAAAGAGTCAGCGTAAACTTGTTAATCGGTAACTGGATCCCACTTGTCAATTTCCCTGCTCATCGCGTAGTAGATGGAATCGGTTCGTTATGCAAGGGAAAGATGATGACGGGATGACTGTAGACGATCCAAAGTGCGCGCTCATCGTTCCACTACCTCGACGTTCTTAATAAATCACATCCATCAGGCCCTCAAAGTCAAAGTCAAAGAATCCAGAATTTGTGTGGCCCAACGCGATACACGCTTCCGAGTCTGGTTCGGCACACCACAAGTTTGAGGTGGCAGTCATGCAGTCGTTTTCTGTTGCCATCGTTCTAATGACACTCACACACGCACAGGTCATTCTCGAACCATCTTCATATAGCGCAGAGAAATTCGCATTGTATGACAAGTACCAGTCCGATATACACCATGATCCTGACAACTCCAGTATGGGTTTCAGGCGCTTTTTGGTCAACTCGCCACTACGGGTGCGTTAACACATTTTCCCTGAGATACCATACAAACAATACAAGGGAGAGCCCATTCCTTACACCACCACGCCCGCTCCGCCCCATCTTCCGCCCCGATATGGATCGTACCACCAACTATACAGACTGGACGGCCAGCTTATCGCCATGGCTGTCCTGGATGTCCTTCCTCACTGCGTGTCGAGTGTGTATTTCATGTACGACAAGACTTGGGAGAGGTTCTCCCTGGGAAAGGTAAAAAATATTGATGTGACTAGTTCGGTCGGGTTGAGACGAGTTTTCTTCTAGGTCAGCGCGCTTCGCGAGATTTCTCTGGCCCGTGAGATCCACGACGCGGGGGTATCATCGATGAACTATCTCTACCTGGGTATGTTCACTTTTCTCGAGCTCCTTTCTCTTATAATGACCCGTTGAAGGATACTACATCCACTCGTGTCAGAAGATGAGATACAAGGGACAATATTCTCCTTCGTTCCTTGTCGATCCGGTAAATTTGACATTTGATGTTATATACATTCCTTATCGGCTCTCAGGAGACGTACGAATGGTATCCTCTCGAGCAATGCACCAGCCTCCTTGACACGAACCGATATGCCTGTTTTTCATGTCCGAGCCACTCCACCGATGAACCCCCGCCTACAGGTGTGTAGCGCTATGGGCTTCTAAAATCAAATTACGGTATAGTACTGACCTTGAGCTCTAGGCGAGCTATGTTTCTCGGAGCCTCCGCAATTAGGTGCAGAGACTCTGGCAGACATACTTGCAGTTGCTGATATACAACACGGCGTGGTGACGGTGACGCCTGTGAATGTAAGAATTGAGTTTTTGACTTCGACTCGGTTTGGTTGATGAAAGCGCAGGAATCATCCCTTTGGGCTTCTCAGATGGTACAGCGACAAGTGCTAGGATGTATCGAAGGCCTTGGCATTGATTTATCAAGAAAGGTGATTTTCCACCTCGGGTGAGGTGTATACCATGTTGGATTCCCTCTATGTAATATAGGAATGATTCGTGAGGACTATTGAACGGGACCTTACTATCTGTGTATTCAAACGCCGTGCAGAATCTTCGATGCATAGCCCTCCTAGTCTTAGATTCTCCCTCGTCCGCTGCAAGTCGGAGTATACAAGGTAAGTACGGGGAATATTAGGGTCTAATATACATTTATTAATATGAGGGGGGCAGTATGTGGGCACAGTTGCATCGGTTTACAACTTGCCGGCAGTCAACAGCGCCTGTATCATGGTCAGATCAGTACGTCTGGAAGGAGCAGCATCGAGACCTGCCTTCTTCGTGATTTCGTATATGCGCCTTTGCCCTGCAAAGAGAATGGCGGCCGTAAGGACACTCTGGGTCAACTTACTGCCAACGCCTTTATAAAGACCATGAATCCCCTCTTCTTGTAAGATTGTTAGTAGCCCATCGAGAGTGGACTTGTATCCCAACGCGCTCGAATGACCGGCTTGCATTCGACTCTTGATTACACTGAAAGAAAAACATTAACACACGAGCTGGGCCGCACCAAGTGAGAGGCTCGAACATGTAAGGATAAGTTGATGCTGTGGCGACTGCAGAGTAGAATGCCAAATTATTGCTTGAAGGGGACATCCAAACAGAGAAACTCACTCAGTTTTGATATAGCACCCAGGAAGAAGAAATCCCAATCACTGAGAATCGCCGTCGCAGCAACGGCGCCCGCGAGTCTCAACTTGGCTGTCCTTCGAGCAACCAAGGTGTTCTTCAGTTGCTCAAACACGGTGTACTGGATAACAGGATTCATGACGAGAACCAGAGCGGGCCCAATGCCTCGCCAGAAGGCGCTGGGATTCGGTATTAGAAAACCGGCGAGGAGCACAACTGGAAGACATACCGAATACCGTCCTTTGCAAGAATTCCCCGGACAGTTTCCAGGAATCCCGGTCTCTTAGGACGCCCGGATGCGTCGGAGGAACCTTCATTGAGCGTCCGAACAGCCTGAGAAGTCTGGACGACCCATATTGGATTGCTAATTATCGTTGTTGCTGAGCCTGTCAGAGTATGAGAAGTCGGACAGCGGCTCGAGGGGAAGACGTGCCTGCGACGAGTCCCGTTATGATGGACTCGATGGTGCTCAAGCCTTTCCCACCAACTCGGGATTTGAGTATGGCCGCGCGAGATCGTTCGTAAAAGTAGTAATAGACGCTTTCAGACAGTCAGGGAAGACAGGGAAGGGGAGAAACAAAAGACACACCCGTTAGTGACTGCAATACCGAGTAAACTGGAATTCAGGCCACTGTAAAGGCCTGTTATGCCCTCTCGTTTGAGGATATCAAGGACAGCTTGTATGACAGGCTAGAAACACGGGTCAGTTAAAGTCAACAAAGCTGTTGCCAACCCCACCTTCGACTCGTTTCTTGTTTCGACTGCTGCTCGAGTAGAAATAAAAATCAAAGGGCTGGTTTCGTTGGACGGGGATCTGGACAGACGGGCGACGACGCACTAGGTTGCGGACATGGCCACGATGCCTCCGGCTGAGCCTGCAATTCCCTGAATAACAGAGTCGTCCATGGCGTCTCAAATGTTCGGCCAGTCAGCGTCAGAAAATTGGCGTCAAGGCAGAGAAGAAAGGGTAGAACGGGTAGTCGCCGTCATTCCTGAACGCGTCTCCGTTGCGTTTTCACGTGTCACCCGTCACCGGTAATGAAGGTCAAAATTGTATTATGTACAAACTTGAAAATACTTGGATATGTATGCGTGCAATTTGTCTACCTCGATATCATCTACAAGTCTTTCAGCATTGCTTTGAGCTCGTCGCAGTCTGCCTTAAAACCGTTCGAACTTCCCCCAGCAGTTCGCTCGCTTCCTCCGTATCCTCCACCATCAGAAGTCGTCGGCTTCCCGTCGTCCATGGCAAGCCATTGATCTAACTGAGCGGATATCGAGCGAGCCTTCAGCCGGAAATGTGTCCGAATAATATCTCCAAACGGCTCTGGTGGATTCTTCAAGTTGCCGAGCATCTAAAGCGCGATGGATGATGAGAAACGTCGCTACCCACTAGAAAGGCTTACCGCAGTTTTGACCACCATCCGTCGCACATTTGCGGAGTCTAGAGTATGATTAGAAAGAGCAACGAAAACAGGTGCAATTCAATAACTTACATGCTTGGGACTGTGGCGTTCCTGCACTACTGGCCCATCCAGGTTCATTGAGATAGGGTTCGTCGCATAAGATCATCGATTGTATTGAGATCAAAACCTGCACCCACATCAGCCAAGTCGCCAAGGGTATGAATGCGAATCCTACCTGCAACAGTGTCGATTTGCCGGACACCCATCCTGGTCCGGACCATGTTCCCAACAAGGACAAGCATACTTTGCCATCCTATGTACAAATTGAGTACCATAAAATTTCGAGGATGGCGAAAGTACGGTCGTACAGCATACAAGTTGGGATTGAAACGGAACTTTCCTCCACCCGTCTTTATTCTCATTAGCAGGGACAGCAAAGAAGACTGTTTCGATGCTTACCGTCATGTATTTGACACTAGGAGGAGCCTCGTTATAACGCTGCACCAAGAATATATCGAAGAGAAAGCTACATGTTGTGAGAAACATAGCAGCCTTGGACCAATCAGGCTCACCATCCGTTGTAATACCTGTCACCGCCGCCGTGAGAAAACAACAATTAGGAAAAGGAAAAGAACATTCAACATACGGAGTTCCTTCGGGCCCAGTAATTAGTGCTTTGATGACGTCTACTCTTGTCTCATCGACTCGTAAGAAGATAGACGAATCCCACGCAACAGGTAAATTGGCCGTAAGAATAGCGAGCTAATAATGGAAGGCCATCAGCTCATACGACTTAAAAGCCGCCTACAACGTACCTCCTTTGCTATCGCTAAAGAACGCTTCGGAATATCCATGTTCGCTAGATTCCGAGCTTCTTGGTTGAAATAAAACTTGTAGTGAGGCACAGGGTTGTCCAGATCGTCCTTGTCGGTAGCCGGTAGAGTAAGATCACAGTACTCAAATCTGACGTTTGTCGCCCATTCCATGTAAGCCTTCTTGGCACTCTCCTCCGTTGCTCCGGCCTCCACGTATACAGCTTGAGAAGAGGACGTAAGAATCTTCGGAAGAGATGCGTGTAGTCTGTCAACGAATTCGTCGCCTTTTGTATCACGAAGGGAACGGTCGATTGCAGTCGTTGTGGAGAGAATACGGCGACAGAAACTGATCAGCGCTTGATTCTCTTCAGACACAACAGGTCCGGTTTCTTTAGCTTTTCCCTTGGGGTTTATGGTCATCCGCTTTTCTTCCTCCGTCAATTCCTTAGGACCATCTTCAACTAGCTTCATGCCTTCCAAACCTTTCAGAGCAGCTTGGGCTTGGATGACGATACCCTCCAGTAACTCTCGGGGACTAGAGCTGCCTTCATACACAATCGTACGTTCTCGAATATGAGATTTCGACCCTTTCTTTGGCGTACTAGCCTTAACAGATGCTACTGCCATGATGGGCATAGCCATCATACTCGCCAAAGCTTCGTGATTCGATATCGTCTGAAATTGAGGTTCAGCAATCCAGATCACAGCATTCAAAAATCGAGCAGCACCTCTAGCCACTCCAGAAGTTCGAAATAGAGCACAGAACGCTCAGACATATCAGCCAAGGAGTCATTCCTGAGCAGAACGCTGCAGACATGATTGAAACGTCGCCGCAGGTGAGCGAGAGCAGTCGGATGAACCAGATAGTCACTGGTTTGGCCTCCTCCCGGCCTACGTAGCGATGGCAGGTATACTCGAATTGCAGTGAGCAGTCCTCCAATCTTTTCGTCCTTCGCCTGTTGTATAGCTTGTGCCTCTACCTGACCGGAATTCTGAAAAATATGAGCAAGCCGGAAAGATGTACACGAAGGGAACCTTACATCTTCCTTTTGGTCTCCGGCATAGCCTGTTCCACCCTTGGCTCGTTTTCCCCCAACTGGTGTGTAATAAATGTCATCGTCGTCATCGAGATCTTTTCCGGGAGGGTTGGGCTTGCGTCGTTTGCTACTTCTCGGTTTGGATTCTTTATTATGGGGTGTTTCGTTGATCTGGTCGACAAACATTTGCTCAAGCATCGAAATCCCAACGCCCAAAATTACGCCCTGCATGTTAGAACAATGAAACAAGGGATCATCGTCGGTGGCCGCAGATGGTCTGTGAACTTTGTCTGTAGAGATGGATTCACCGCATGCATAACAATACTCCTTTTGGCACTCTGGGCATGTTCTTCGAACAATCTTTCGAAGATGCTCGATATAAGCAGGAAAATCCGGCTAAGGATAAGGTCAAAGTGGGCCCTGGCTTCGTTCTGAAAGTACTCACGAATATGCCAAAAAAGTCGCCTTTGGACCGAGAAATGGAAGTGCCACAATCATTGGGACAGCGGCATTTCCCTTCGGTTAATTGAGAGTATAGAGCAAACAGGAAACTTTGTTCTCCGCCTTCGGGGCAACCTTTCATCCACTCGCCTTGAGTCATGATCTTGACCTGCACGCCATCGATAACAGTGGATTCAGGGTCCTCCTCTACTTCGATGACTTCTTCTCGACGATCCTTGGAAAAGAAGATACCTGCGACTGTGAACAAGGGGTCCACTTGAGGTCGTATAACACACACCAGAATACGGGTCGACATCGGCAGCGGTCTTGGTAAAATCCATCTGCATGTTTTCATAGTCTGAGTCATAATCCAGGAATTCCTCTTCTACATGTTGACGCGTCAAGAGGAGCGTAGCTCATTGGTGAAGACCGGGTCTCACCATCGTCCTCATCATCGATTGGTATGTCCTCGTCATCGCCTTCGTCGGGAGTCTGGACAGCAAACACGCGATATATTAACAGATTGTACTTGAAAGGGGCCTGTTCTCACATTCATTCTGTGTCGCTTCATCTGGGCCACCGGTTCGGCGGACGTCATCTGAACATCGTCATCCTCGGTCGCATCATCGAATTGTCCCTCAAAGATGCGTTCTGCAGCCTGCATGACATCTTTGTATTTCCTGAGCGCGGCTCGTGCTTGAGCATGGGTGGCTCCCTGTAATGAAGAGATAATTTAATGAGAACGCCATAGACATGCTAGTGGGGAAACCAGAGCACCATCTCCACGAGCTGCTCGACTTGTTTCTCCATTGTCGACAGGAAAAGCGTGCCGTACTGCTCTTCGAAAGTGATGGTTGAAGGGAGAATGCTTCTGCGACGACGCCACTCGAGTCGACGTCGGAGAGCAATTTAACATTACGTAATACTTCGTCTCAGGTGCGGTGATAGTGACAAAAAGTCGTGAATTCATTCATGTAAGTAGAAAAAAGGGTCAAGTCCAGTCTCGGTCTAGGTAGCGCCACATCTACTCAAGCACGACCGTAACCATTGATGTTGATTCTCTCGTACTCATTGTTGATTTGCCGGATGAAATCGTTCGCAGTATGACCCTCCTGCAGATAAATATTTTACGACGATATCATGGACCAGGCATTATCGACACGTACCTCACAGTTTCTCCAGGTTTCATCGCGAATACAGACCTCTCGTCCGTTTATGAGGATCGTGCAACTTTTTCTGCGGAAATATGTCGGACATGGCAGGAAGGTTGAACAAAAGCTTACTCAATGCCCATGGACTTGCCCAGTTTCACACTTTCGTGTAGCAACGCGACACCCTCTTCTCCTTTGCCAGACGCTCCCCCACCGACACACTGAGAAATTTGCCCATCCCAGTCGAAAAGTGCAGAACGAGCACACTTGAGGGCGGTTTCTGGTTTGCCGATGTTTTCCTTGCCCTGATAGTTCTGGCATTGTACAAACTCCCACCACTGGTTGAACGTGGCATATTTTGCGACACAAAGTTGTTGGACGTTTCCGGCGCATTCAACAGGACCGTGCTTGCATTGTACCCCAAAGTCGGGCTCTGAGTTATCCAGTCTACCAAATGGGTCCTGAACAAAAGTTATAAAGCATAGAGCATACGTACCGGCCAACATATACCAACGAAAGATCAACTTTGCCTCCAACACGCGTCAAAACCTTATCAAAGATGCTTTCGCATAGTAAAGCATCCGGGCAACGGCTCATCACTCCAAGATGAACAGGAACTTTGACATCCTCATTGAGTGGTAACTGAGAATCTTGAACGAGAAAAGAGGCAGCAAGGACTTGAAGGGGAAGGAGCATCGTCGAGACCCAGCGTAGCATTTTGGAATAAAGGAAAGAAAGAAAAGCTGCCAGCAACGCGCGTCATTTTGGCGTAAGATGTACCAAGTAACTACGTCATCGTACAATCACGTGGTGGGATTGTCTTCAGGGCTGGCTCCCGAACCACATCTTCCGACCTTCCTCATCAGTTGCTGGCGGCTCGAAATACTTACACCGGGAGCGAAATGCTGAAAATTTTCAATGAATAAATGGGAAACTGTAACGACAAAAATTACGCACCGTCGACTGAGCGCTTCCGTACAATGACTTCAACAGTGAGTTCTCGGTGTATCTGCGTTCGCTGAATGAAGCATATAAGTATCATCAGTAAATGGGCTAGGAAAGGTGTACCTTGACTTGGTCAGTGTACATTTCAGCCTGTGCTTTCCGCTGTTCTGCCGGACTCGACGCGTCATTCTGAACGATATCCTTTTTGTCTTGTAACGATTTGTCTACGACGTCAACGCAGTATTGGACGAGTTGTGTACGGCGACTCCAATTCGCTAATCTGGCACGGTGAGACTGTCTCGCTGCCAATCGTAATCACAGGCCGCGACGAACCCATTAGTTCCTGCCACAAATAAGAGCATGCTTGGTCCTGGACTGTTCCTTGACCTGATCGACCCGACTGTTCTCTAGCTCTGTCACGCATAACAGCATTCGCGCGGTTTAATCGCATGGTTACCGTGTCATCCAGTTTCCGATATTCCCTCAAAAGATCTGCACGGGGGTCAATATTTCTATCAGTATCCAATTTGTTCTAGAATTACTGGTAAGATGCGCAGACCTTTGAATAATGACATATCATTGCATGTGGTCGCGGAGACATGAACTATTTGGGGATTCAAAACAGGCGCTTGGATACCGAGGCTTCCCAGCTGCGACTTGCTCGAGGACATAAAGTGTGATGGAAAAGGCGATTCCTGCGATTCCATTTACGGTATGCTACCGTCACACGTAAATCAGCGTAAGCCGCCGGCACCTCGGCTAGAATAGCCGCCTTGCCGGAGAACTGTCTAAATTCGCGAGCAACTTCACCAAAATTCTGTGCACTATGTAGAGGCCTAAAATACAACGAATTAATGAAGAGAAACCTCACGAAGGCCTATGGTCCTTCCTGAGACTCGGATAACCGCAATTATTACTACTATTTGTCCAATAATTAAAGCTTCCGTTAGCTTCCGTCATTGCCTCGAATATTGAAACCTTATGCTAGGCTGGAGTTGTCCTTTCGGTTAGGAAAAGACCGTGGAGAGTACCCCGAGTTCCACGTCAGAGAACAAATGACATTCATCCGGCGGAAGGCAACGCAAATCTCCATGACTTACTACCGCCACCGCTACAAAAGGGTTTCATCTCCAGAAACGTCTGATCAAAATGTGATCTAACGGCTTTAGTCCTGTGACAGTCCCTTCTATGTGGCAAGCCGACGATAGAAGGTCCTGGCTTTCTGAGTTTAAATTTGGCAGGCGCTACAGTTTTCGCTCGAAAAGGCTATGATCGAAATTTACACGTGGCTTCCACCTGGCTTCAACACCTACCGCGTTGACGCGACGCGTTTCAATTGTGTATTCACTGCCATGAACTATCGAAATCCCGATACCGATATTCCCTACGCCGTAAATATCCTTCGAAATCACGTACCTGACCAGGATCTTCTTGGCGTTGCCGAATTCTTTCTCACAGATGCTGATGGACTACTCTGCTCCCTTCCTGACGCATTTTGGACTTCCCTAACACCAACTCAGCATTGCATTGCCTTGCGAGCGTCTCTTCTGTCCTATCTCGTCTCTAATGGGCGCATAATTCCGCGGCAGTTTCAGCTGGAAGCGACAATTGCTATGATGGAACTACGTGATTCTTTGATTGATGTCGGAACTGGTTATGGCAAGACTCTCTGTATGGTTCTCCCTCAACTTCTCGATCCGGAAGGAATCTCCATCAACATATCTCCTCTCAAACGACTACAGACTGTGCAGGCTGCCGACTTTCTGACGTGGGGAATCCGGGCACTTTGTATCAACGAGGATACCCCAGATGACAGTAAATTATGGAATGTGAGATATTCTAATCCAATGTTTGGCTTAGTACTCATAGTTAGTGTCTAGAGCATCAGGAATGGCGACTTCAAGTTCCTCATTGTGTCTCCCGAGCAGTTTCAAGCCATTGAGGGCAAGTATCCGCGACTCGCTCGTATGCTCCGCGAGACGAAGCCACCTCCCTTGATCCAATCAATCAAACGTGTCTTTATCGACGAAGCGCACAACATACACACGGCTGGGCTTGATCTGCATGGTATACCAGCATTCCGTCCGGCATACGCACGACTTGGTGCTCTGCGTATCAAGCTATCTTCGTCTGTTCCATTTCAAGCGCTATCTGGAACCCAGCCGCCTCATATCAAAGAAACTATAGTCTCGAGTCTTGGTCTCAAAAGGTCAAATTTGCTCTCCATCAAGCTTAGCAGTAATCGATCCAATATCATATACGCTACTCGTCCTGTCACTGGCTCTCGAAACGACTTTCGTAATCTTGCTTTCCTCATTCCGGTGGACGGATCAAGACCTACACGCAAGGCACTTGTTTTTCATGATGTTGCGGACGAGACATCGCTGGCAGCAGACTATCTGGACAGTCTTCTCTCTCCAGAACACCGAGATCACGGTGTTGTTCGACATTACCATAGCGGCATGTCGCTCGACTATCTGACTGCTGTCTACAACGATTTCTGCGATCCAAATGGCACATGCAAGATTCTATTGGCAACAGAAGGCGCCTCAACTGTATGCTATAATATTTCTGTTGTTGTTTCTGTCTGAACATTGCGTAGGGTCTAGATATCCATGATGTTTTTTGCGTCATTCTGTATGGTCTACCTCGTGAACTTTGCTCAACGTTACAGCGATCAGGCCGTGTATGGAGGAATCCGAGTGGATATGGCATTGTTCTTCTGATGTATGAACCCTGGGCGCTCACCGCGGACCTTAGCGATTTTCCGCTCGATGATGGAAAGGATCCAGACCGGCCTCGTGAAAAGCTCACCAAGTACTCTACAAAAGAGCAGCGTACGAGCGTTGCGATGCTTCATTTGATACAGCGAGCTGAGGAGTGTATACGGCACTTTTTCTCTCATTATCTCGCTGATAAGACTGATGATGGTAAGCACTGCAACATTTCTTACAGCGATATCTAACTCAATGGGTTTTTTGCCCAGCCGTTCTCTTTACAACTCAATGGTGCTGTGACCGTCACTCGGGCAACGGGTTCAAGATCACAGATCATTTCGATGGACGTTTCCTCTTATCCGTCGACGGAACACTCTACTATGAAAGCAAATCTGATCGAGAAGCGATTGACTTGCCTGCACCGAAAAAGCGAAAGCGAGGACCTGACAACCGACCAACAAAGTACCGTAATGCACTTGGCGAGGCGATTCACAGCTGGCGCAATCAAACCTACAAGGACGATCCATTTCACGCGACATACTCATCTTCCATGATCATCGATGTTGATAACATCAAGAAACTCGTAACTGTTCACCCTAGACGCTTGAAATCTGCCGACGATATCACCAGCATTCTTGGGGAGTCAGAGGAGTGGTCGGATATCTATGGGCGGTCACTCTTCGAAATGATTCAGAGATTTGACAAAGAGATTGAGGCGACGGAGAAAACTGAGAGGGAGAAGGAGAATCAGGGTTTGAAGAGTAAAAGGCCACGGAAGATGCGCCCAGAAAACTCGGAGATACTACGGGAGGTGGTAGCGGAGGGTCCAAGCGAGCCGTTGAATGAGCTTACAAACCTATTACCTGCAACTAGAACCTACATGATGGCAAGTAGTGAACTGCTATTGACAAAATAAAGTACTATTCAGCGTTATCAGTAGATCCAGATGGAGCAAAATCAGTTGGACCAAGTGTATCTAATTCATCGTCCTCGTATTCAAACCCCTTCCTCATACCGTCTATCTTCTTATTGAACTTTGCTACCGTTGATGCTTTTACCTTTTGCTGTCCAACTATAAGAATATCAGGTACAGCTTTTGCGCTGTTGTTTCCCTCACGCTTTTGAATGGATATCTGGAGTCGCTCATCCCGAGCCTTGTCAGCAACCTTCCATACAAGTCGGGACGTGTCAGCGTCAGTATGCGTAGTTCCTTGATATGCCGCGCCAACTTCCTTTGCGAACTTCTTCTTGATTTTGCGGATGTAGTTAATAGATCCAGAGATATCGCCAAGACGATCCCACATTGATTCGTAACCTTTAACGGTCAGAAGATTCTGATGAACGTCACAAGTTTGTAACCAGATAAGAGTTCAGGATATTGACCTTCAGTTCACGGATAAGGTGTTCGATATTCATATCAATTCCCATTGAATGACCAGGTATCCCAGAGACATTGACTATCATGTTGTCACGCATGATGTTTCTATCAGATAGTATTATTATCGTAGTCAGGTTATCTTCTAGGGAGGCGACTCACGCAAAATTGGGTGTCCAAACATGCCGCAGGTTATAGATGAAGTGCAGTAACTCCATGCAGTAATTGACACTGCCAGCTCCTCGGTACATCATGGCGAGTTGAGGAAGAAAGTCTTCAACTCTTCCAATATCACCATCTGCAATAGCCCGGACCAGCTCTCGCAGGTATAGAATATCACGAGTGAGAAGGCGAATATTTTGGCTGACCTTGTCCTCAATGGAACAGGGATCTGTTGAAGTGTCGTTGTCTTCTTCGTCCTCAGCGTCAGCTTCTTCCGTTTCTGCTGCCTTTGCCTTGCCACCCGATCGAAACTTCCAAGGAGCGAATGGTTGTTCGAGTGGGACGGCATAATTATTGAGAATCTTCTCTGAAAGATCAAGAATTTGCGTTGGATTAGGTTTCGAGGAAGCAAATTCCTCGAGACTTGAATAACCGCATTCTTGTCGCCATGCATTGAGGATGAGTCCATCGAATATCTGAGTGAGGGCGTATAATAGTGTATGATAATCTGGCTTCGCACTTCCAAGCCGAGTCTTATCCATCAACTCAAAAAAATACGCCAGACTCCCAACCTGTGAAACCACGCCTCGATGATTATGAAGAAGAGCCCAGACAAGTGTCTGGCAAGCATGGAAAAGACCAAAGCCGAGCTGAAATACCTGGCGACTATTCCAGGCATCAGTATCTTTCACCCGCATTATTTGAGCGGATCGAATGCGGGAGTTCGTGAGTTGGTCATTAATAGAAATGATAGCGTACGTAGAAAGGGTTGAAATATTGCGGCCAAGCTTGACAAGGTAGACGTGGTCATGGAAGCGAATATTATCCTTGGTCGTGGCCTCAGGTATAGTGGAAACGGGAATAGGGAAGCACAGGGTGATATATTCATCAGGAATCCGACGTCGCGACTTGTGCTGAAGGGATTGGTGCTCGCAAAGATCACTGTCAAATTTGTCGCAGTAATCAAAGAGAACTTTCGAGATAATAATTTTCAGTTGCGAGTGAAAGCTCTTCCGTTGTTCGAGCGAGGGGCGAAGATCACGATTGAAGTCGAGCTGGGGTGCGGTCCGATACCGGGTAAGAATGGGAGCAATGAGCATATGTTCAGGTACTCCATTTCGCACAGGATAGAGGACCGCAAAGGTCCCAGATGTGACTTTTGCAGGGGTGTCACTGCCACACTGCTCAACGAAGTCGGAGGTGCTGATGTTCACGTTGTCATAGCAAAAGATGTGCATGAGAGCTCCTATAAAAACTGCGAGGGCTAAACACTGTGTAGCAAGATGTGCAAGCGCAGTACAAACTCCGGCATATGAAATCGATAATCCGCATTGATGGAGCGCTTCAATCGTCTGACGCTGACAGCCTGTACACCAGAGGAAAAGCCCAAACATGGTCTGGAATTCCATGGAACGATTCGAGCGGGAGTAGCTCAGCTGACGAACCACTGCATTTAAAATCTGGGTATTCTCATTCAGATAATGTCACTGATACAAGCGAGATAACAGACCTTTTCGGGATTTTTGATCTTGTTCTTCTCCTTGGCGAGTTCTGTCTGAGCGGCAGTTAGCAAGAATTGGCGAAGGACGGGAGTAGGGTGGTTAATGGAGCTGTCAAAAGTCCAGGAATCAATGAAAGCCGTTGTTATCGCGCTTGTTCCAACAACAGAGAGAGATTTCGTGAATGTATTCATCTCCGTTGAAATCATCGTGCAGCCAGCTCCAACTACGTGTGGCTGAAACCACTGCTGAAGCTTCCTATTGCCACGATCATCACTGGAAATATTATCAAGGAGTTTAGAAATTTTCGTGTTCTCCTCTTTGAATAGCTCATTGCGGTAAAGCTCATTTGAATCCACCGAACAATCAAAGACCGCAATGAGCAAATCAACGGGGCTCATGCGAGCCTCCCGAAGAATCCTCAGAGATGCCTCGATGGCATTGTCCTGGATCGTTGGTTTTTTTCGCTTTGCCGTCATAATTTCTTTGGGCGTAACAGACTGAAAATCCCATGTACTAGATTCAGAGTGCGGCCGCTTTGAATTAGCTGAGGGACTAAGTGGCAGGTCTACGACAGGTTCAGACATGGAGGGTGTGTCGTAATCTTCTGGAATCGATGACAATGAGATCGCAAAATTACCAGAGCTTCGGCGTTGATGCTGGGGAGTGTAGCATGTGAAGGGATTGGTGCCGGAAAATGAAGTGCTGGGACTTGGTTGAGAACTTGGGGCATAAAAGAAATGAGAGGGGGGATGGCCAAGGGATTGACTGCGCTGATGCAGACGACTGGTACCATTGAAAACAATAGGCGGCAGGGGTGGCTGAGTCAGACTACCTGTACTAGAAGACAACGAAGGTGTTGGAATGGCAGGGAATCTATGAACACCTGTTGTCGGAAGGGAAGTGAAAGAGTTTCTCCGATTGCGCATCAGGTCATTTTGGGACAGCGGGGCACTTGTGGGAGGTACAGTTGGTGTCGGCACTGCATTGAAAATTGCTGGCTCGCTTTTCCGTCGTCTGACCGCCCGAGAACGAGGAACAATTACCGAGGGAGTATCTTGTTCAGTGGGGGTATCTTCCATGATGTTTATCTGACCAGGTGAGTCGTGAGATGGTGGTATTCATGAGCAATGAGCGTCGCATCAGATCTGGCGAATCTGCCATGCGTGTGACCCACGTGTAAAATTTCGATCATAGCCTTTTCAAGCGAAAACTGTAGCGCCTGCCATATTTAAACTCAGAAAGACCAGACTGTATATCGACAGCTTGCTTCATATACAGGATGGTAACGAGACTATAACGGCTTCATCAGGGCGTGATCTTACCGCCCATATGGCCATGCGAACGAGGACCCACTCGGACAAACATATGTACAAACAAGCTTGGAACACCGACAAATTCTAGAAGTACCGATTCTCGACATGATATAATTCGAGTCCCTTAAAACCGCACTCAGGTACATCTTATTTCCGTCATCCAATGATATGTTTCACCCCATGGGTATCGGAACTAGAAGAAGACACGCAGACCCATCGATGGGTAGAAACGGGGTGCTCCTACGCGATGGCACATTGTGTGGTCGGCGTGAGGTAATTAGCGTAAGGAAATGGCTCATGGCCGGCATTTTTATTCAACAGGTTTTTCAATTCTTTATCAATTATTTACATGTTGTGCGCAATGTTATTTCCGGCTAGTCCCTTCCTCTGCAATTCATTCGCCGTCTGGCAATTTACCCTCAGTAGGCCAAGGCTGGACCGACTCATAGTCCGCGGAACGTGCGACCTCAGTTCCATTCTTCTTTCGCCTCTTCGTCTCCTTCGGAATATAACCGTGGGCTTCGACCTTGTGTCGGTGAAGTCTAGCGGGGTCATTGAACCGCAGCCCGCATTCCTCATACGGACAAACGTTGTTCTTGGACTTCGTACTAAGTGCCGACAATGAGCTCAGCCACACAAGAATATGAACGACTTACTGGCGAGACGATTCATGCACTTCAACGTTAGCTTTCTGTTGACGGTCAGTCTTCATCACCGAGCCCGTCTCAAAGGTTACTTACCTGAGGAAAGAGTCTGTCGCAATATTTGCAGCTATGGGTTCTAATGATCCCGTCAGTGCGACCCGAAGGACCCGGATAGTGACACGAACTTGTATTTAAGATGAACCGTTTCAACGTGTCTTTTCATCAAGGGCCTCAAGGCTTCATAGGTGCAAGTAAGTGATCGATCCGGGAAGTGCTGTGACCATTGACATGTATACTCCTTGACATTGTCCGCCTTCTTCACAGCGTATTTCTCCCAAGCCTTCTTGTCATAATTGGGAACTCTGCCCCTACTGGAGGATTCTCGTGGGATACTGGTGGATCGAGAAAGGTCAGAGTTGGTTTCGATTGTACGCGGCGAAGGAACGATTGGGTCCGGTGACTGTCGGGTATGCGACTGTTGACTCTCGACGCAGCCTTCCTGGCGGCTGTTTTCCGGACTGCTTGAAGGTTGAGGGCTCTCCGAACGATGAGTTACAGGTGAGGAGGGCTTGTCGACAATACTCGTCCGTCTATATTCAAACCGTAAGTGCCTAGCAACTCGTGAGGAAGAGAGACGTACTGAAGAGATTCCAGAAGAGTCGTTACGGTACTAAAAACGGCTTAGTGGCTACTACATTTGACGAAAGAGAACCTGACTTACGGCGCCTCCGTGTGGCATAAAGAAGAGATGGATAGCTTGGGACTGGCTCCCGATTGACTCGTTGTAGCAGGCGACGACTCGCGGGTGTACGACGATCCTGAAGAGCTGTCGGTGTCGCGGTATTCTCGCACATCTTGTCGCCATGCATTTTTGGCATGCCCGAGGCCCGCCCAGCGAAAGGTCCCCGTAGGTGTTGCGAACTGGCGTAGAGCCGAGTTCGGCTTTGGTTTGTCTGCGTCGCTGCCTTCGTCATGGTGGCTACCGAGAAACGACATAAGTAAAAATGACCACGGTGGAGACGATGCAACGCGCGTGTTAGGTGGCGGCCCAGCGGGACCGGTCGTCCTACGCACGATGCACAGCAGTAGGAATGGCCTTACCTGGATGACAATGTTCGCTTCGGTGTGTTGGCTCTGGCGATTAAACGTTCCATGCCGATGTAAATATCGAGGGTCCTAACGCGAGAAAATTTCAGTTCGTTATGTGGCGGTAGCAGGGACTGCTGGATAAAAGGCAACGGAGACGACTGGATGGTAGCGCGGACACACTAATCCTATTTATGAGGAATAGCAAGAGAATCTGCCCAGTATGCGGGATCCGGGGAAACCATCCTTGTGGCATGGTCCAGGAGGAGGAAAGAGGGACTTACAAGAAGTCGAAGTCCTGAACGGCGGCCTGCGGTGCAATTCTGTCACCAGATACCCCGTGGGAGGGTAAATTCAACACGGAGAGTTTGGGGTGGAAAGCAGCTAATGCTAAAGGGAGGGTGACAATGGCAGTTCATATTTAAGAGGGAAGAAAGCGCTACCGTTACCGCATCTAGTTTGATGATCAGAGATGAGGATCTCCGGCGCTGGCTCTCGTGCTCTATCTCGCATTCAATCGCATCATATAGGAATGATCGAAAAAGGTGCTTGTTTCTGTGATGGGACGTTGTTTTTCACAGGAAAATGACCGGAGAGCATCTAATTTGTGAGAGTTTGGCAGGAAAAAAAGGGATGAGGTGTTTGGTCTTGTTCACACCTAAAAGTGTCAAGAGTCTATCAGGAACGTTTTTCTAGCGAGAACTTTGCAAACCTAATTACAAACACATGGGCAGTTCCTTATCCTCAGTCATACCACCGTGTGCAATGCACCGAGGCTTCTGTGCATCTCGATTGTGATGTCCCAGTAACCGGACAATCGAAAATGGGTTTAGATTCGAAAACAGGTTACAGTAATATGATCGAAGTAGGGCTAGATGTCCCTTCACAGAACACTACTTGACAACCGAGTTAATTGATTTGAGGCGACGAAGGAAGTAAAGAACGCTACCGTCAGAGCGCCATTGGTTCGAAAGGTCCGGAAAACATTGTAGAAGAGCTCCAATCATCCTCGTTGATGATTTCGTCATTGGCTTCTGTTCTAACCGACCCCGGTGAAAGCTGGAGTGCGCAGGAGGGCAAGGACCGTGTTTTCATCACCGCCCTTCCGGACTTCTTCAAGGGCTTTACGGGGCGCTCGGTGACATCAACGTTCATTGCACCCGTATCCATCTTTAATGCTGTGATCTGAGTTTCCTGGATATGATCGGTGTCAAGATCTTCATCCTCCGAGTCTTCCAACCTCCGTTTGTTAGGCGATGCGGCTGGTGAAACTGCGGGGTAAGGAGGGAGAATGGAACGGAGGGTGTCATTCGCGGAACAAAACAATAGTTGGCCTGTTGACAGGGACTTGGCTGGGACTGTGGGCCCACAGACGTGCATGCGCTGGCTGGTGACATATCCTTCTGTTACATCTGGAAAAGCGCGTATGACGCGTCAGGGCTTATTAAATACGTGACAGCCCCACAGGGCGACTCACGCTTCCGAACTCGAGACCCCACACTCCGAAGTCGTGCAGCGAGATCAGGGTCAGTAGACCTGTCGCGTTCACAAAATTAATATTGACGAATCGTAGAGAGCAGACAACAGACATGGCAGAAACATTTGAGTCGGGTAACTTATTCGACGCGTATTTGTCGTTGGTAAGTACGCGTTTGGGGCTGGACTGCATCGTGAGTGTTCGCGGCGACTGACAGTGATCCAGATTTGGAAGGACAATGAAATTGAAATTAATTAACAAAGAAATTTCGTAAGTAACCCAAAAAAGGGCAAGCCATTCGACGGGACAGGTGCTCCTGGGAAAGGTTATCCATTGTTATCCACAGTGAGCGCTTGAGCACCAGACAGGATCAGCGTTTTAATACAAAATACTAGCCGAATCACAGCGCTTGCGCTTGTCGTGGGAACAGATCGCGCTTGACGATAACATAAGAACTTTGTAATCGCTACTAGGAGTTGGTTGTTTGTTATCAGAGATGCCATCCAGTCGAACAATAGAAAATCCTGTAACACCTGACTGGATACCGACGAAGAGCTGCTAGTGATATGAAAGGGCGCTAAATGGACATTGCCGAGCATTTGATAGATAATACCAAGATATTAGCAAACAAAGATGGGCCAGACTGGACGACGCAGGAGTATGATGTGGCGACACCGACTACTATTTCTGCAGTAGTGCCAGCTGAAAGACAGAGTAAAGGGCGAACAAGACCGAATAGGACCAATGTTTTGCGGTATCGGCTATTCCCGAGACTCGCTACCGAATTTGTCCAGCCAGGTCCGGCAGCCTGGCAATTGCTGACGGACGTTCTGCCAATTCATCATTCGACGCTATCAACGACGTTCACGACGCCGTCATACGCTGCTGGGTCCCAGCCGGACCAGTTGACGCCCATCGTCGACCAACTCACGAATGGCCCAGCGTTCTCTTCTTGTCTTCCTCTTTCATTTTCTTGCTTTCGCACACGGCCAATCTATCTCAACATCCATCACAGTCCCGCCTCTGCAATGGATTAACCTCACTAGCCTCCTCCAAGGTTCTACGCACCCTCCAGCTCTCAAGGATGCCTCTATTGGATACGACGAGACAAGGTCATTTCAATATTATCCCACAAATTTCGTTTCTCACAATTCTTCCAGTCGTAATGTTATTATATTTGGAGGAGAATCCGAAGGTGGTTTTGCTCAGTCGCAGACTTACCTGTGCGTCCCATATCATTCTACAGTTCTATCCTGACATTCTGTAAAGCCTCAACCTGGATTCTCTCTCTTGGTCTGTTCCGAATCCACCACCATCTCTTCAAAGTACACCGTCTGCTCGAAGTGCCGCCATTGCCGGCTGCGACTTTGCTGCAAGCAAGTGAGTATCACTCATTGGCTTCTATTTCTGTTCGTTTAACTTCTTTTCAGTCGCCATGGTTTCGTAGTTGTGGGCGGTAAAGGCGATAATTCCAATCCGCTGTCCGATGTTTGGGTGCGTGCTCAAAGTGCTGCGGAATGATAGAACGTGGTTTTTCATTTTGATTCAGGAATTCGACTTTAACAATCAATTCTGGGCACAGGTCTCAGTGCCTCAAGGAGGTCCATCTGCTCGATGGGGTGCTGCAGGTGGAATAGATTTTCGCACAACTCCTGTCCAGGACCCCGTCGTCGCTGGTCCGAACAACACTATTTTTCTTGCTGGTGGCACAAATGGTACTATGGTCAACTCTTTGTCAACCATATGGCGGCTGAATATCTCCGGCACGTTGTCCTCAAATTTGCCCAACGATAGTTCTGGCTACTGGGACGAGATAACCGTTGGAAACCTTCCCTCTCGGACCGATACAGGAGACGTTGTTCTGTCCCAGCAAATTATTGCTATTGGTGGATGTGACTCTGATTCCGGTGATGCATCTTGCGTTAAGCAGGACTCCTATGTGATAAATGCCCAAACACGTACACAGATTTCTCCGGGCGGTTGCCCTGCCCCTCGAACAAATCCAGTTGTCGTCCCAAACGTCAATGGTAATTCTACTAGCTTCACGTCTCAAATATTTCTTCTCTTGGGAACCATCGATGAGACACTTTGGTCGGATGATGGTGGGCTTGAGAAAGGCGAAGTTGTAAGTCGATATATGCCGTGACAATTCTTCTTCTGATATGGTCGCATGATCTAGGCAATATTGGACGTGAATACGGGTTCTTGGAGCCGCGTTCTTCCATCCGGGGACCCTGGGAGTTCTGGGACGCAAGCTTTTCCCAGTCCCCGAAAGGGATCGTCTGCATTTGCATACACCTCAGCTCTTGTGGGTGGCTCACGGAGTAATGCCGCGGACACCATCGTATGTCTACTAACTTACCTTCTACAACTAACTGAGTAAATTGCTGTAGATCTTCGGCGGCCAAGATGCGTCTGGACAATATCTTTCTGACGTCTGGATTCTGAGAGCATACTCCGGGACGATCACATCGTCGAATCTCCAATGGTCTGGTTACGGGACCGGCGCTCTAGAGACTGGCATTGATGCTAGCGGTGCGCACGTCACTGTGGAATTTATGACCAAGTGTGCCTCTGCCCTGTCTACCGCTTCCACCTCTACCTCTACCTCTAGCGGTAGCAGTAAACCATCTTCCACCTCCACCTCCACCTCCTCGTCACCGCCTTCCGGCTCCCCCTCCACGCTGCCTCTCTACGACACGTCGTTCTACCACAAGCTATTTGCCCCGTTGTCACTGACACTGTTTCTACCGGCACTTCTATTGTTCCGCATGTTCTCCTCCTCGTTTAACGGTGATGCAACGCCAACGAAGGCAGCGTTATGGGTTTATCTATCTGCTATACTCACTATCGCTTCTTACGGAATGGGTATAGCGGCGTTAGCCCTGTCATTTACGACAATATCCACAGCCCGCAGTTTGACAAAGCGCGACTCATCATCTTCTATCATCTTGAAGACAGGCCATGGGCAAGCAGGCCTAGCTTTTTTCATCTGCCTCTACGGCTTGGTGCCCATCTTGGTATTTCTCTCAGTCTATCTGAGAAGACGGTCAGGAGGTTCTTCAGGCGAGACGGAGATTGCCATGGAAAATGACCGTGACCACACTAACTCTGAAGACTCCGGGGAGAAGGTCGCTACTTCGTCCCGTGGTCCTGACGCAAGCATTACACTCTCTCGGCCGGGTTCACCTCGCCCGCCGAGTCAATCTCTCAGCACCTCGAATATGATGAGGGTCAGTAATGATGGTTGTCTTTCAAGCGCGAGCGATAGCGACTCGCTTGCATCGGGACAGCGTGGGTTCGAAGTTGTAAACCGACCGACCCGTCGTCGCAAACACAGTGACAGCTGGTTAACCCCAGGAGATGCATCTCAGCATGCCCAGCGAACTCTGGCTGGCATAGATTGGCTCCAGCGCAGGCGGAGCTTGAACGCTGTAGTATGTGAACTTGATTATCAGTGCTCGTCTAGTGGCTCATTTCATTTAGGATGAACTTGACTACGCCATCACACAAGTGATAAGATCTCATCAAACACCTTCAAATCCAGGTACTACCGACGTACTGGTACCATCCGGACCTTCTCGACCAATGAATTTCCCCCCTCTTATTGAAACCATCGTACATGTCCTTCTCCATATGTTCCTCCTAGGTTTATGTATCATCGCTCTTATCGCCCTGTGGTCCCGAGCACCACGGGCCACCTTCGCCGCTTTCTTAGCATGGACTGCATGCTTCTATGGTGCTCTTATTCTTTTTGCCTGGCATGGCCGACCCCGACACTCTATTCTTGCTGTGGTATTCTCCCGACTTCAATCCCAAAGTTATCACCCTGCCGTGGTTTCAGAACCACCGACTCCCAATCGTCCAAATGGTGAGGGTGTTGCGGACGGCCCATACCTACACCAACCTTCCTATCGACCCGTTGCCTCTGATATGCATGACGGGACGTCGTATACCCAGGGCCATCGAAGTATGGATGATGATGATGATGAAGACCAAGACGAAGATGAAGACACCAGGCAGCAGCGGATAGAAAACGAAATAGGACGGCGTGAAGTGTCCATTGTCACCGTCCCCAAGCGCAAGCTATGGATCACAAATCCATCCTGATTTCGGGTCCGACTGTGGCCTAAGGATAATGTTTATATCAATACCATTTACTGGATTATAATTACCATCATCATAAAGAGATACCACTCATGATCTGTTCTGTAGATTGGGGCTAATTACCACTGTATTCATGTGTATGTACCTTTGGAATGAAAACAGACTGCGTACTACAGCGTAGCGTACGAATACATGTACAAGATCCAAAAAAAAAATGCGAAGATTGTAAAGTCCGTCAAAAAAGCAACAAAAAAGAATGAAATTGTAATAAAATCATTATTCGCCTTCGACAGCGACGTCTCGTCTCCATCTGTCAACTCTACCGAATTTCGTGGGATCCTGCATGGGTGGCGGTGATGGAATTTGCATGGGAGGCTGCATCATCATAGGATTCATGGGGGGTGCCATTGGAGGACCGAAGAACTGAGATCCCATCATAGGAGGATTGAAGAACATGCTGTTGTGCATTTGTTGAGCTTGCATCAACATCTGTTGCTGCTGCTGATGCTGGGCCATCATTTGGTACTGCGTTCGCCGCTGCTGCTCAGGGTGAAACGCCAGGGGACGATCATCGTCTTCGCCGCCGCCGGGTATAGAACTGTGAGCGACAGACGATGGAGCAATGTGGGATGCACGGAGACCAAGCGGTTTGTCATCTTCGTCTTCATCGTCATCCCCGGTAGGCTGAGCTCGGTCAAAGTCGACCTTGGGGAGAAGGCTATTGATGGACTGCGATTTTCGTAATAGAATCGAGAGGGGCTTGTTTTCTTCCTCGGAGTCGGAGTCGGGCTTCAGATGTGTCAGACGGGCGGCGGCTCGATTTATCGTCGCCGACAAAGGAAGATCATCTTCGCTGTCTGAATCTGGGGCATGTTTGGCGAATTGAGAAGGAGCAGGCTTGCCGGAGGAAGCCTGTGAACGACGATACCTCGGTCCAACCCCGGTTATTCGTAGTGGACCGTCTTCATCAGACGAGTCCTCATACCACCCTTGAACTTCCTTCTTAGCCGCCGGCCTTGGCACACCATGATCGCTGGCTTCGCTTTCAGAATCGTCGTCAACTACGGGAGGAGGGCCATGGATCGCAGGTGACACGGCAGGAAGAACGGGAGGCGAAGTTGATATTATAGGAGAGGGAGGAGGCAGAGGGCTTCGTGTGTCTGATAACTCGCTTTGCTCATAAGGTGTAGGAGCATCCCTATCTTTGCCCTTCTTCTTCTTCTTGTTCGTGGCCATCGCCTCTCTTCTTCCCCGTTCCTCAGCATCCAGCTTCTCCTGGGCTTCAAGTTGCTTTAGCTTCGCCATTTCCCTTTCCCACAACGTATCAACACCAAAGACAGTACGTGCATTAGGCATTTTCGCATTTGGATTCAGTTTGACTGGCGGTAGACCTTGTGGTGTCTTCTCGCCTTCGAAACTAAGAAGAGGTTTAGGTCCGATGGATTCGGGACGAGAACGGTCGCTCAAGTAGGAACTCTTGCGCTGTGTAGGAGGCCTCTCTCCCGAGAATGTGGCTGGATCGATGAGTGTGCTGGAACGCTTCACCGGTCCCCGTGCCATCATTGATGGTCGGTCGTCACCTTTGAAAACCCTGGACAGCGTAAATGTCAAGTCGTGCATATCACCAAAGATTCAAATTACCGTTGTTTGCTTCTCATGACAGCCTTTCTACTTTCAAGGTCATCGATGAGACTCTTTCCATATAATTTTCCAGCCGGTCGACCCGGTGGATAGTCATCTTCTGCTGGAATAGGTATAACATCCTCTGGTGGAGGGTCCAGGAATACCTGTTGACCTTCCTCTGTAGCCCGGGGCAGATCCCTATCGATATCCGCATATGTGGGATCACGCTCACCGCCCACCTTGAGGGTATTGCGAAATATCATCTGAGATGTGGACAGGTTCATTCGAGGGTTGGGAGTGAAAGAATTGGACGCGATAGGGACTGCATCAAGGAAGACAGAAGATGTATTTCTATCTCGAGCAGAACGAGCACCAGGGGGTAGAGGCGGCCCGTCAGTGGACAGATGGAAACCGTCACGAATAGGATCGGGTTCCGGCTGAGGATCACTGGACAAGGGCTGTAGAGGACTGGGCATGATGAGGACTTTGGGCCGGAGGAGATCCATAGTGGTCGAGTAGCGGTTCTGTCCGGTCTGTTTGGTCATAACAGATGCACCGTCGTTTTCAAGGAGCATCTGTGAGCCAAAGGACGCGTTTGACGTAGTGCGGGCATGAGCAGCTGCTTTGGGGTCGAACTTGGAAGAGCGAGAAGGGGGCTGTAAGGCAAACGGATTGTCATCTTCGAGAAAGCGCGAGGTCATACTACCATTAGAGGCAGTACGACCCCGAAGTCCGCCATCTTCTTTCAAGCTCGGCGTTGAATATGTGCGATGAGCTTCTTCCGGCGGTGGAGAAGGCGAGCGAATAGACTTCGAGGGGAATGGTATATTTTGAGAAGTCGAAGGAGCCTGGAAGTCATTATCAAGGGCGAAGGACGCTGCTCGATGGCGTTGGAACGGAACAGATAAGCTGGCATCCAAATCAGCGAGATCAAGTGGTGAAGCGATGGATTTTCTACGAATGTCTTCTGAAGGTATGAGGTGGTCGAAGTCGCCGACGCTCATGGACCTTGTTGGTCGTGGGCGAGGTGCAAGTCCCGCAATGGGACTTGTTTGACGAGGAACGTGAGAGCTGACGGATGACAGTGGGTAGAGATTCGTTTCTTTCCCTTTGCCTTTGTCCTTCGATGACTTATCCTTTGAAATGAAGGCTTCCAGCCCCCATGAAGTCAAATCCATCTCCGGTGCTTGCTCCTGTTCGTGCTCGTTCTCTTCTTCGAGCTCTTCCTCCTCCTCATAGTAGTCATCGGCACCGAATGGATTTCTTAGAGCAAATGTAGATCCTCTGGAGCGTCTGCCATCCAAGACGGACTCGCGGCCACCACCGCTCGCTCCTTCACTGGGAAGTGAAACGCCCTGGTTGGTACTTCTCCGTTGAGTAGCGACAGCACTTGGTCGAACATTGCGACGAAGGTGGGCGAACAGAGCGCTTTCATGAGCAGAGCGGTATGGGGCATCGGGATTTGTTGGATCGTTATCGTATTCTAAGTGAAATATAAGTGCCTGGTGACGCAGAGCAAATTAGACCTTTACCAAGCAACGCAGCAGCTAATTGTAGGCGGGAGAATGGAGCGCTCATCGTGACTGTTCAGTAAAATGCATCCACCGAAGGAGAGAAAGAGAAAGAAACAAGATAATGAAGGGACAGTGCGGGTCGGAAAGTGAGAGTGGGTGGTTACCCAGACACGTGTTCTGTCTCCGTTTGACGGGCCGGACATCGCCGTACAGTCTCGACTGATTCGTTTCAAGTACTACGCCACAGCCAACAGTTTCTCACCATACACACTATATACGTCGTGGTCTGAGTACCGCGGCCGCGACCTTGTCATCCTTCAAACTGTATGTGTATTCCCCTCAATGAATGCACACTATACTAAGCTAGCACTCACTTTTCTGTTCTCCTCTGCTAGACTTCCACGGGCCTGGAGCGTCAAGTCAAACTTGCGGACATAGATGGCCAACTGTGATTCAGCGACTTCCTCGCGTCCCTCGCGCGAACAGGCACAGTTAAGGTGACAGTTGGATTCCTATTAGAGTGCTCCATGTCGATTTCACACGACGATAATTTTACCTGCACGGAATCACGAAAACGATTCTGATAGCTTGCCGCTTAGTAACTCCAAACCGTATTCGTGTATCGGTCTGCAAGAATTTTTACAGCAATTTTGAGGACGGTTGAACTTGAAACAGGAAGATTGTGGCGATACCTACTCATATAAATCTATAAAAATGTTAGCCTACATCGCCATCTGTGAATGCATTGTTGTTTGTCTCGCAAGTACTTAGGCTTTATGCGAGAATGACGCTGCAAAATACCGGTCCTTGTTTCCTACGGGCCGCTTCAACTTCCAGTACAGCTCCACGAAGATTACCTTGCTTGCCAAGGTCTCTCCAGGTCCATTTCCCGCGCTTATTCAGCCAGAGAGATCACGTGCACATCCCAATACTAACTCTGTCTCTTTCTTCTTCCACGCTTTGCAAGGCTTTGCACCGGGCTACAGCCGACCTAAAATCTGGACTCTTCAAGGCAATTCTGTTTCCCAAGGTGTCCAGGATCCTTTACACGAGTATTAGGTTCCCTTGTTACCGCGTCAGTACGGTTTCAATAGTCAATTCTGGATGGTTCGCAAGACACCGTGGCGGACACCGTTACCCCAGACCCGAAAGATACCGTATCCCTCGTTGAGTTTGTATCCTTCATGCTGACTGCAATGTCGGTTATCCAGAGCTCGCCCCCTGGGAATGGTAACGACAATCGGACAGTGCCCTGCCAGCCTGGTAATCCGGTGCTTCCTTTTCCTCTGCTCAGTGCTACGACTGGAGAATTTTTGAGGGTTTCATCCTAAGGTGGGGTGATATATCGTAGCAAACACCAGCTCAGTCATGCGGTCTCTCTGGTCCAATGCCGAGCATTGACCCATGGGTTCGCATCGGTGTCATTCCATTCATGGACCGACGTGACGCTCGAATGGGACGGTATCCGGCCATTCAATAGGTATCGAAATGTACTTCATTGAGCATCTGAATTTCAGACGGCCGGTGTACATTCGGCGGGACTGGATACCGCTGTCTCTATACGAACATGTGCAATTAAGTTCTTTCATTGAATATCTCCTACAATAATGAATGACTGACAAGTTTCAAAAAATACCCCATTATTGATTCAATGGGCCATTTGAAGACGAGGTACTACTTAACTTTGACAACCGCCAAAGCAAGGTATCGATGTCGTCAACCGACGACCGCTAGTACTAATAGCGGTTCCGAACCTTTCCGAAAGAAAGAACTGGCGCGGTCACGTGCAAAGATCATACGTGAGCTGGCAAAAACTATGCATTCCTAAGAAACATGGCACACGGATGATAGATGTCTACATATACATAGTTTATTTGGACTGTAGCTGATTACTTCCTGGGTTTCTTCAGCAACTTGGAATTGTATAATGATAAGTAGTAGCATCACCTCCGCGAACATCCACATTACGGTATATGTACAGGATCAGTAAACAGTCCTAGGGTTAGGCTAAAGTTCATCATGATTCACCACAACATTGCCAAACTCGTCGATTTCCTCCATCTCGATCGAGACCTGATGGGAATTAGCCATAGATAAAAACAACCAAAAAGAATTGATATCCTGGCTTACCTGATCTTTCATATGATCGGGAAGAACGATGCCGGGCTTGTCGCTGAGGAAATCCTCGGGTTCTGGCAGCTCGGGATCAACGGGGGGCGCGGGCTTCACCGTAGTATCCGTGGGCGCTGTTTCAGATACACCGAGGGATCGTCTCAATACGCGATCCACTCGAGAGAAGAAGCTATAAATCACCCGGGTTAGTCTATGGTGCTATGGCCGTGTATAGACTCGGCCTACTCGTTAGTGTCGGGAACTTCGAAGCCAGAGCGAATTAGGGCGCCGTCGATGAGAATAGATGTGACCTCCTTGAGCTCTTCCTCCGCTTCGAGGTCCTTTTCTTCCTCATCTTCCGGAAGTGCCTCGACTTTACGAAGTAAACCCTCAATCAAGGGTGAACGAGGGTTAATCTCTAGCAACTTAGCCTTCATAGCAAATTCATGCATGACGCCGTTCGGTCCGTTGTTTCCTTTGTGCGATGCACCTTCAAAGTATTGAGCGGTGGCAGATCATACAAGAAAAAAAATACACACTCATCATCCGTTGGACATTAGCAGTGTAACCAAAACTGTCGGCAACGATCGCACAGGGACTGGTGACGAGACGATCTGACAATGTAACTAATGGGGGAAAAAATGAATGCCGAGCAGTTCTTATTTGCATAACAGTTCGCACCATCTCTGACGACGCCCTCTGCCTCTTTCTTGAGGTAATCCAGCAACGGCTTGAATTTCTCGGCCAGAGCCTCCTGGTTTTCCGTCACTTCTTCGGCGTCTAGATCTGGAGGTGCTCAGTAGTTAGGAGGGAGCTCATATGTAAAAGGGGGGCTTTCAACACCTACCTTCATCTCCGAACTTGAGGCCCACTTTGGCAACATCTTGGAACGGAATTTTTCTGAGGAATTGCTATGAGCAGCGACCATAGAAGAACCAAAGCCCTTACTTCCAATTACGAATGTTCTGTACCAAAATTTCGTCCAAAGGCTCATTCAAGAGAAGAACTTCGTAGCCTCGTGCATCCAGTTTCTCAACAAATACACTTTTTGCAAGGTCCTTTGTTTCCTTGCCCATTTCCGCCAAGAAGAAGATCTGACCAACTTATCAGAGGGAACTTCGTATGCTGAAGGGGACCGAACCTGTTTCTGGCCCTGCTTCTTGTTTTCCAAGTACTGTAGACCACGGTTTAGCAGGTAGACAGACTGGGCTTCAGGGAGAACGTGCCTGATCGAGGGAGACAGACTCCCGTTGGTTCGTAGCAAAGCGTGTCAAGGCGGTCAACTTGTCCCGATTCTTTAGGTCCTCAACGGCACCAAGCTTGAGAATTGAACCATATGTCTTATGCATTTCCTCGAGCTTTTCACCCTCTTCCTCCGATAACCGCGTAAACAGCTGAATGATGCGCTTGAGAATAATTTGTTTGAGTTGCCTGAGGAATAGATTCGATTGAAGTGTTTCTCGGGACACGTTCAGAGGAAGATCCTCGGCTAGTAGTCAAAGGTCTTTATCACGCAGTGGCAATCAAAGAAACCCATACTCACCGTCGATTACAACTTTAACCCAGCTAGCCCATTTGGGCAATGCATCGTCACCAAGGTCATTAGTGATGAAGACACGTTTGACCATCAATCTAATATCTTTCGACTTCGAAGCCAAGGGTTGTTGCCAGTAAGCATCATCCAGTTTGTTGGGCAGGAAAATGATGGCTTTGAATGACACGCCTGAACCCGAGTCACCAGAGAAGTGATGCCAAGCCAGTGGATCCTCGTTGTCTTTGAAGGTAGCTTTGTAGAACATCCTATACTCCTCTACACATAAACGTCAGTATGGCGATGAACTAGCCCATGATGATCCTCTTACCGTCGGAGACCGTCTTCGGATCCCTGTCAAGACACTAGTCAGTTGGTACAAAGAGAGAATGAACGTCACGATCCGCACCGTGACCACAAGGGTGCTTGCGCATTTAGCTGGACCCATTCGTCAACCAGAACTGATTTCGTTGCCGGAGGCAGAACCTCGACTGGTTCCGCTTCTTCGGTAACATCCTCGACGATACCTTCGTCCTCGTCTATAACCTCGTCACCGTCGTTGGGCTCCTCATGCACCTCGGCTTCCGAAGGAGGAACGACCGCTTCAGCGTCTTCATCAGGGACCTCCTCAAAACGTTGCGTGAACAAATATATCGGGAACGACGAAGAGAACGAGGAATGCTTGTTGCTGTGTCCCTACGTGAGTGTAATGAAAGAATAGAGTATTTTATCACGTACACCAAATCCATGACCGCAGACGTTTCGACGTACTCAATATCTTCGCTCTTCAGGTGCAGCGTAATTTCCGTCCCTCTTCCAAGAGTGTTACCGCGAGGGTCTGGGTAGATGTCGAAAGAACCTTCCTCAGCGGATGAGCTGAAGACGTGCTGGATAGGATGGGGGTTTTCTGCACTGGGAGGAGGGAGTGAAGCTACTCGAACTTTATCCGCAACCAGGAAGCTGCTGTAGAAACCGAGACCAAAAGCGCCAATAAGATTGCCAGTGTTGGCACCATCTTGACTTTCGGCCCGAGCCAGAAACTCTGAGGTGCCCGATTTTGCCAGTGTTCCCTGACATCGATGTCAGTATACCACGTTTGCACTACTACGTAGTACCATACCAAGTTTCGTTTCAATTCTTCAGGTGACATTCCGATTCCAGTGTCTACATTGGATGGTAAGCATATGAAGTATGCGGACGAATACCACGACGTACCAGTAATTATGAGAGTTCCCTCGTTACCATCCTCGCTCTTTTCCGTCTTTATTGTAATGTTAAGCGGGTCGCTTCCGTCCCAGACGGTTTTGTCAGTGAGGGATACTAGGCGAAGCTTTTCAAGTGCGTCGTTGGCATTGGATATGAGCTCTCGAAGGAAAACCTCTCTGTTTGGACGGTAAGATTCAATGCAGAATACTTCCAAAAGAAAAGTTTAACCTACTTGTGCGAATAAAGACTAGGAAATATTCAGTGAAACTGTCGGCCGAAGCTGGATGGGATACATACCTATTAATAACGATCTTTCGCATTCGCGCTACATCGCTCTGAATGTCAAGGGAAAGTAAGAAAGAGAATGAAAAGAAGAGTGTCACCGACCATACCTGGTAGTCATAGGTCTCTCTCTGAGCGTCCGTGCCATTCTGTGCAGCGACATACGAAGTGATGAAGGACAAAGAGAGGTAGAGGGAGGGGAGGATTCGCATGGCTCGTCCAAGACTAGTCGAAACGCCTTTCAGGACTTGAAGGTAACGGGAAAACCGGTAAAGATGTCTTGCCGCTTTTTATACTGTTCACAAGCTTTGAGTGTATACGTGTCACCTTCGACGCTCGGATTTCGAGGGGGAACGGCGTGACCTATCTATGATCACGGGGCTGGTCACAATCGACTAGAACGCAACGCGACGCGACGCGCGGAGCGCAGCACAATATATTTCATATTACTTAGAACTATCGGTTACTACAATATTTTCAAAAGAGATCATTATGAAGGCGCATCCAAGTGAACTGATAGCTTCGGCGCCGAAAGATTTGAAAGGTAGTCCTGTTGAAAGTACGCCAATGTGAATATTCCACATGTGACAACCAGAAACATCCACGTACTCTGATCCATCGTTCCCGTTGTTCTGGAACATGATCAAACGTTATGTACCTTTTATCATTCTACAAAGAAAGTGCGAAGTTTAGCCGTTGCGTGAACATTTGTTTGATCCCTAAGTGCTTACCTTTAACACTTTTTCCATCTCTCGAACGTCAACATTTTTAGCAAGCGCTTTCATGTCGACCTTACCACCACCTCCCTCTCCTTCGTCCTCACCAGTGTCGTCTGCTTTTACACCACCATCTACACCTTCCCCGCCGATCTTCCCGAGCCTACCCCAGAACTCCACAAAGGAATTCTCAGAAAGCATATCATCGAACGCCTTTCGGGAATCAAAAGTTCGTTCACGTTGCCATTTTTCAAATTCATGTTCCAAGACGTTAGCTGTATAGCCGAGTTTAGTGACTGGAAGAGAAGAGAGTAGAGATGCTATTGGAATTGATTTGAAGTCAGTCGCAAGACTGGGAGCATAGGACTCGAAAAGGGTGTGAAGGCTTTTGATGTGTTTCCCACGAAGGTGACCTATATGGGTATGGAAGAGGTGCAGCATTTGGTCAACAGGAAGAGGAGAGTTCCGAAATCTGGGATCAGTTTGCAACTGCGGAAGAGCACTTTCCCATGTCATCTAAATCGCCGTCGAGTCAGACACCGTTCGCCGATGGAAAAGTTCGTACCTGTGGTTCCCTTATCGCATCTGTAAGCAACGTCCTAAAATAAGAAGAAAAAAACCAGTCAGCGCCTTACGGCTCTCGGTTAGCAGTCGAAATTTGATCTTTGGCGCACCTGAAGTCTCTTTCCCCTTCTTCTTTGTTTAGCTCGTTTCGAGACCGTCCTATATTTGCTTCTACAATTCCACGCTCAATCCGCACCCTTTCCTCTCGTTCCCTTACGGCTTTCTCTTTGCGTAGTCTTCGACGCTCATTCTCATCGATATCAACGTCCATTTTGCCGTTATCTGGAGAATCCTCTATCGTGGCAGTCTTCTCGTCCCTGCCCTTTTCTTGGGCCTTCTGGAATGTCTTGAACAATTCTTCCCGTAATGAAGAGGACCCCACGGCGTCGTAGCGAGGATCACGTGTCAGCGAACGTTTCACCTGAAGTTCAAGTAAAAATGAACAACTCATGATCAGTAAGATACGCGCAACGCAGGGACGACACAACCCACATCTTTCCAGACAGCGTCTTGCGATAACTGATTCTCTCTGAGTAGAGCAAAGAAATCAAATTCGGCTTTCTGAGAGGCTGCTCTTTTCTCTAATGACCGACAGTAAGACAGAGCAAGAAAGAACGCAGAAATTGCAGCTCACTCTCGCCTAGCTCCTTGAGATGTTCCTTGAACCGCTTCTCTCGTTCACGGTCATCTCGACCCCAACCATAGAATCGCCTGTCCTTTTTCCATGATCTTCGAAAATCTCCCCATGATAACCTTGTACTTTTCACCTCAGTGGCTAGCAGGCGATCAAACTCGTCTTTGGGGTTGCCGGCCTCCTTCTCTTTCTTGACATTTTGCTGCCGAAGTTCACGGGCGCGCTCCCGACAGTATTCATCGAAAGCGTCGCGCCGGGTAGAAACCGAAGGAAGGAGAACATATCGGGGATCTGACACAAACAAAGGAAGTGATGTGTCCCAAGGATGTAAAGGATTGACGTCTTTTTCCCGGAGGAGAGTCTAAGAATTTGATGAGAGGAATGGTAACAGGTTCATTCAGCTGTAACACTTACTTTAAACAAGGCCTTTCCTTCCTCTATCGACAGATCCACTCTGTCCGGTATTTTGATTTGCTTTTCTTGAAGCGCTTTTGCCTCCTGCTCCGCTAACTCCTTCTCTTTCAGTGCCTCTTCCTCCTGCCGTTTCCGCTCGACTTTAGCTTCGGCCGCCAGTTGTTCAGCTGCCTCTCGTTGCCAATCTTCTTCTTCGCTCTCATCGCTATCCTCTTCAGCCTTTTCTTCCAATTTGGGCTTCTTAGACACAACGACTTCGTCAACAGGAACGTCGCCTTGAGCCTTCCGTTTCACCATATTTTGTACCTCGGCCTTGATTCTCTCAACTTCCCTGTCCCTCTCTTCCTCTGCCCGTTTAGCTGCTTCTTCCTCCTCCCGTATGGCCTTTAGTTTGCCTTCCTCGATGGCCTTTGCTTCTTCTTGCTCGAATTTTTCCAAAGCATCTTTGATTTCCTCAGGTACTGTCCAGAGACTCGTCTTCTTCGACTTATGAAAGTAGAAAGTATTTCCCCCCGTCGTTTTTACTCGCATCCACTCGGTGCCCGGAATGGGTGTTTTGACCGCAGGTTTCTCCTTCTTTGTGGTAACTGCCGCCGTGGCATTGGGTATTGAGGGAAGCGGTCGAACATATGTCGATTCCTTCGTGTGAGCATTGAAGTAATATGGTTGACCATTGGGGCCTAGTCGTTCTTGAGTGCTACAGAAGTCAGGTAAGTGCATAATTACGCGCCTGCATGCTGTGACCAGCCCATTGGTAACGGGGGCGGTCCGAGAGAAGCAAATGGTGGTGCAGACATGGCAGAGTTGGGAGACGATGTGCCGAGGCTCGGCAGCTTGAACAGACCAACAGACGGCAACTTCCAGATCAGAAAGTTATTTTTGGACCATCTTCCTCATGAACACTCAAGAACTCAATTCCCCAGCATGGTAACTGGTCAGGCTTATCTTTCGCCCTTGGAGCATTATTAGATGGCGGTTGTAATAAGCTATTTTTGGCCAGTACCTCAGCCACGATGGCTGCCGGGACCGCTGGTCCTGCTCGTATAAATAAGACACCTGCTCTCCAACCAGTATTTCTATTACCCCACTTCACCTGACATACTTTCCAATAATCATGTCGGAAATTCACGAATATCAACATCGAATGACCAGAAATATTCTCTGGAAACTCGGTACATCTCAACCGCTATCCGCCTAATGACTGACTGACCCATACTATAGATTGTCATATCTTACCTCCCCTTGCTCTGGTGTGCGTTCCGCTTTTGAATTTTGATCTTGCTCATGTCTGGAAAGCTTTGGCTTGCCAATTTTGTTGGTGCTGTTTAACCCATGCAGCCAAAGACCGTATCTCATGCAGAATTCCAGATTGACCGAAGTAATGTCGGAAACGCAAGGTTAGTACGTCTATTTCCAAATATGACTAGAGCCTACTATTGTTTCAGAATTGCCGGTCTGGAAACTGATACCCACCTGCACGGAAACCAATTCAACACGACGCTAGCCGGTGGGGCTTTTGTACCTTCTGCCATCATGGGTTTACATCTGATGCAAAACTAGTATTTTATATCACGTATGCGGTTTGAACGAGCTTTACGGCTTAGTTTAATGACTGAGGAAATAGGTACACCTTGGTCGAACTGCCTTCCAACTGGGTGCTCAGGCGAATGAAGGCAAATGTGAGGGTTTAATGTTTTGACGAATCATTATAGCCCACTGTTTACCAGTACACTCACATCTACAGCGTTGGCTCCCATTTTTGGTTCTCGTCTGGGGAATCATAACGACATTGACGGCCCTGGTTCAAGATCTAGGGGGTCTCGTGGGCATCCGCATGTGTCTTGGTATCTGTGAAGGGGGATTGCTTCCCGGTATTGTAAGTTATCTATTCCATTTGGATGTTCCAAGGCCTCGGATAACTGAATGGTCTTCAGATGCTGTACCTGAGCACTATGTACAAGCGTCACGAACTCCAGGTTCGGTATGTTCTAAAATATCTTTTCCCAAGATCATTAGTTAACCAAATACCAGCGTTGGCATTTTTTACGCATCTGGTAAGGGTTCGCCACTCGGTTCTCAACGTGACTCATTGTAGGTACAAGCCTCATTGTCTGGCGCATTCGGAGGTTAGTCTTCAAATAATAACATCATCCCATAGATACGATGATTGTTATGTTATATAGGGCTTCTTGCGACGGCGATCATTAAGATGGACGGGATAGGAAACCTTGCCGGTTGGCGCTGGATTTTTATCCTAGAGGGTATCGCAACAATTATTTTCAGCATCATTGCCGCTATTCTTTTGCCGGCTGATGTGTCTTCCGCCCCATTTCTCTCTGAGGTAGAGAGAGATTTTGCTCGTGAGTCCTAATACTTATTCTCAGAACCATACACATTCCGATAATATTCAAGTTTCTCGTTTGCGTTCGGAAGATCCAGTCATACACATGACATCCGAATCTGATTCTACTGTGCCAGATCCATCTGCACTCCATGATCCCAAGGAGGACGTGCTAACTGTGGAAAAGATCCAGTTATCTGCCCGCAACAATCGCGTACAGCATGAGGAAGAGGTCTTTGAATGGAGAGAAGTTATACGAGGTAAGTTGTATCAAGGGTCACATTACTTGATAGCTAACCTTCTGCCCAGGTTTGACTGACATACAGACCTGGTTGACGGCTTTCGCATATCTTGGCTTCGACGTCAGCCTCTATTCGTTCTCGCTTTTCTTGTGTGCTTTCCTAGGTGTTCTTTTGTTGTACAGATACTGATGGGAAAATTCGTAGGCCTAGTATCATTGCGCAGTTGGGCTACTCGGGCGGACAAGCGCAGTTGCATACCGGTGAGACCATTAAAAGATCCACCCCACTCTCCGTGATCCATTTTTTATAGTACCACCCTACGTTCCCGCAGTCGTTCTCACAGGTTCTTCATCCGGATATTCACCTGACTTCCATATTAACGGTGTAATTTCCTGTAGTTGTCGTGGCGTTTCTGAGTGACCGACTGAAATTGCGTGGGCCATTCATCTTGATATTCTTACCCGTGGCGATCATAGGTGCGCCTTTTGTTGTCTGAACATATTTTCTGGACTGTAACATGCGGTAGGGTACATTGTCGCAATTACAGCTACAACGAATACCGGACGATATGCAGCTGTATTTCTCATTGCTGCGGGCATGTAGGTTTCTGTTGTTTTGAAGTCAATCTGCATGTTAATGTATCCAACGCTTCAAGTTATCCATGTGGTCCCTGCCTCTTGTGAGTTTATTCCCGATATGATTCGCGATATAGCTTGCTGATTACATCAAGGTCCATACTTCCTAATAACAGCAGTGGACATTACAAAAAGGCGACCGCCACTGCGTTTCAACTCGCGTTCGCAAATACAGGGTAATGCAGACTTTTAGCATATGAGAAGGACATGGCTAAACTGTCGTTGTCATAGAGGGTTCATCGCCACATTTTCGTACACCCAAGGTTGTTACAGGCGCTTCTTTTCTTGTTTGCTTTGACTGATATGTCCGTAGATCAAGCTCCAAGGTATATCCGTGGACATGCTATTAATTTAGCCTGCCTAGTGTTTGCCTGGTTATTCGTCGGCGCAAATATGTTCGTCATTTTGCCAGCTCTTTGAAAGGGATAAACTTCCACTCGTTTTTCAGATGTTACTGCTTGTGGGAAAATAAAGCACGCAGGGAAGGTCGTCGAGCAGAGAATATACGCCAATACAAAGAACTGTGGGACGAAGGGAAAACTCGCGCTCCGTTCGTTCATCTTTTGTGCTTCGGAATCATCTACTTATTTTTACTGGCGCAGTATTGGAGACCGCCATCCCCAGTTCAGGTTTACGTTGTAACGTTAACCGATTCAGTACATTATGCTACGAATTATGGAGTTGATGCGCTATGCAAGAGTGGATACAAAGATCGACTAAAGGTACAAATATGAGCCATAGTTTGCAAAGAAAACCTTTCAAAGGGAGTTGACTGTATCTAAAAAGAAAGCGATATAAATGGGGAACGAAGTAGTCCGTCGTTAGCAGTCATTAGTATCATAAAGCATCACACAAAGAATCTGTCGGCAAAAAGTCAGTGAGGTTCAAAGAATGGATAGGATAGGGAATAAGATCTACTTCTTGTTAATCTGACGGACAAAAAGATCCAAGTTCACCTTGGCCTGCCCATTGAATAAGGTCAACGATGATCGCTGTTCGTATTTCGCTTGAAGAAGATCCTCCATTTGTATCTCATCCGAGCCCATTTTGGTAGTGATCCCACCAATTAAGGTTGATTCCAGGAGTAGATTGAAGACACCAGCAGAATTAGACGACATCGTGAGCTGGATTTTGTCGAATTGACGAGGAGAGTACTGGTCAATGGACAACAAGATACCTTTCTCGTAAAGGTCCTTGGCGCTGTACAGATATGAACCAAACTTCGGGTTCTGCCCCGATTTTTGGAGATCACGAAGATGGAAATACTGTTTGGTGAAAGGTAAGGTGAAGCGTTTGATGCGCCTATTGTTAAAGAACTGATTCGCTTCAGCAATCCGGAAAATCAATATGATGAACGTACGGTTTTGTGACCATGGTAGCCATGGATGATTGGGCATAACGGTGGTAGCTATCAATTCTCTCTTCAAACTCCTTTTTCCTCTCGCCTAATTGTCTCAGCGCCTCATTCATACTTTCCATTTCTTGTTGTCGCTGGATGCGCTTCCGGTGTTTACTGCGAACATCACCAGCAATGGCATTGAGAATGCCTTGGAAACCATCGGCACGAGATATCTTTCCTCGTTCCTCCAACTTCAATAAGTACGAGATAGCCAGCGCTTTGACGGCCCGGAAAGTTAATCTGATCGCATGTTAGTCCCTTTGACCGACTTGAAGAATTTCAAGCTTACGATCGAATGTCTTCCAGACGGTACGCAGAATCAGCGACAGCTTGGGAGGCTTGACGTCCAGGGTGGGTGTGTCTAGCCTCTTCGTTCACGATCTCTGCATCCAGGATGCCCTCCCATATCAGCTCGTCATCGTCCGTTACCGGCTGCAGTAACGATTCTACCAGGTCTTGCGCCGGTTGTACGCGAAGAATTGCCAAAACACCGCGCTTAGCTTGTACCCAGAGCGCCTTCTCCTCGGCATGCGGATCTGATTGCAGATGAGTAAGCATCACTGTCTTATAAATCGACCTTACCTTTGACGTCGGCAAACCGATTGGTGAGTTCCAGCGTAATGACATGATCTCTAGCGTCTTTCAGCTCTTCATTACCAAAATGAGGAACACCATCTAATTCCCTTAAAATGATTTTAAGTGCATCATCGGCGGATTGACCCTACGAACGAAGAACTTTAGAATAGTTTTATTTCGTCGAATCGAACCTACCAGGCTATCTTGATGTTGCGACAACAATCCGTGCATAGTATAAATTTCATTTGGAGAGATATAGATCGGCTTGGGTTGTACCGTGGCGTCAAGGAATTCGTGAGCATGAAACTGAGTCTCTGCATCTGGTACATTGGCAACTAGTGGGTCAATGGTTAGTATCACGAATCGTGAAAGTCACTTGTTTAGGCACCTTCAAGAAGCCACGCCGTCATTTCGTCGATGGTCTTCCGAACATAATCATTGATGGGGACATAACTAGGGTTATCCTCGCCGAAAGGTGATCCACTCGTTATCTGTGTAAGTACACGAGAAACCTCGGACAAGTTGCTACGAGACTGGACATCGAGAGTTGTCGAAATGATGTTGAACGATTCAGGGGTCCTGGTCTGTGTCAGCATAGATGACGATATGATACAGATGAGGCATACACGATAGCGGGATTGATATAGCGATAGAATACCAGTCTTCCGATGCATGCAGCATATACTTCATCAGGAGCATCCGGATACATCTCCTAAATAGATTTTAAAGCACAGCAAGATCAGCTATAGACGAAACACTTACGCGAGCCACGTTGAGAGTTTCCCGGGCAAGATAACGTATGCTGTATGGCATCTTTTTCGTCGACTCCATGATCGCCTGCACCATCACGGTTGTGGCCCATTGCAACATTTGAATGTCTGGAAGGTTTAATATCCAGAGACAGTATGACACACGTATGGCACTTACGTCTGATGTAAATAGCCCTAGTATCCGGGTCCCTCAAGGCTTCATGAAAGCTGACTTGTTTTGCCTTATTGATTGGAACTTCAGACCTCATTTCTTCGCGTCTGATTCTTTCCTCGTATATCTAAAGGGACTTGTTTACCTCGTGAAACAATCGATGAGGTTCACACACGTACCGTGCAAGGGTCGGCTTCCAGGTCAAGGTCGGGATGATCGACCAGCTTCTGAATAGCATCTTGAAAGGCTTCTCGTACATAAACGGCTTGTTTCTGCCTAAGGTAATGCACGGCGATGTTGATATACATCGGATGTCCGCGTACGATGTCGCTCGGTGACGTAGCCAAAACAAACTCATCTCGGATGGCTAGCTGTAAACCAAGAGCTCGTCAACCTTAACAGAAATAAATCAAGCAGCGTTTCACGTACTTGGAAAACCTTGAGTAACAAATAGTCTTCCCGGCTGTCTTGACCGTAACCAAATAGGGTCAATACGACCCGCTCAACGAATCGGCGATTCGATTCAGCGGCGTTCCCTTGTGAAATGTGATGGAAAAGGCGACTTAAGTATTCTCCTCTTGTCTGAAGGAGATAGAAAAGTTGTTGATACAATTCAAGTTTCCGTCGAGCGGTGTGGTCCAGGGTGTTGGGTCCTGAAAATGGATCGCCGTGGGCAGCAAGCAATGAAGTCCGGGCAGCATGACCTGCGGCATTGTCAGTATGTCGCCGCTTAACTGTCTTCATGTTTTCTACAACTAGACCAATCTTGGTGTCCAGATCGTTAAGATCGTTCTCCAAAGCTTGATTCTCCCGGATTTGCTGCACCACCCGCTTCCTCAGCCTCTCAACCGTGATCTCATCCTGGAAATCGGCCTCCGAGTCATCTAACAGGTGTACGAAATTCTTGATTGTTCCGACAGTAACGTTCTGACCCATGGTGAGCTGTCGGTATTGTTCTCGTGTTTCCTTTGCGCGCATGAGAGACTGTATTTGAATAACCTTGCTTAGGTTCGAGCGGTAGTAATCCATTTTCGAACGGAATTTGCGCCGGACCATGGCACCTCGTAACAGGGCTTGTAGGAACGTGGCAACATCCTGACTAGCAAAAAGATGATCCCGCCAAGCAAAGTAGTCATCCCGAGCAAGTACGCCCCGTGCGACAGCCTGAAAGCGGACCATGTCAGGCGCGACAAATTCCAACTTTCTGGTGACTTCTTGGTGTTTGCTACGCGCTAGGGAGGCACGAGCTAGAGCCTGTAGACTCCCCACAGCTTTGATGGTACTGACAGTCATCAATGCCCGAGTCATCGCCTTGTGCTGTTGTCGGACAATCTTGGTTCTTGCGATCGTCTGGAAACTGACCACTGATGCAGTCGCCTTTCGTAGTCCTCGTATAAGTGATAAAAGGCGCTTCCTCGCTAGATAGGTCCTCGAAGCAGCCTGTATACGTACGACCGTCTGCGTGACATCCTCCAGCTTTGCCATCTGTTTACGCATCTGCCGGCGAACGAGGATGCCCCGACACTGGGACTGGAGGGCAATGAAAGTCCCTTCATAATTATATAGCGTTTTGACTTGCTGCATAGCCCGCTGCCGAGCAATGGCACCCCGAGAGAACGCCTGCATTGCCATTACGGAGGTTGCGACAGAAGGTTCAACAAAAGTTTTTGAAACCTGGTTGATACTTCTCTTCACTAAACGCAGGCGCGCTATTGACTGCAGCTTGACAAAGGAAGATCGACTTGTTCGTAGGGCAGCCATAAGCCCAGCCATGCGACGTCGCTGAAGTACAGCGCGCAGCTGGGCTTGTATCTTGATTACACTGGACGAAGAACTCCTGACATCATGAAGGTGATGGTGCCATTCTCTACGAAACAATGCACCCCGCAGAGATGCCTGAAGTGCAACAGCCCAGGGTTCAAGGTTTTGCTGTTCACTGCGTTGTTCGGAAAGTTCTCGGCGAAGAAGCTGTCCTCTGCAGCGTGCCTGTAATTTTGCCACGTAATGCTCAATCAGTCGCATGCGATCCCGTTGCGCGGCCTCAGCCTGGCGAGCAATGTATCCTCGACATTGGGACTGAAGCTTGATAATCGAGGCTTCGTTTTCGAGCAGCAAGCGATCTCGCCCTGAGATGAAAGTAAGTCAGGCGGGGGTAATGGCGAGAACATAGTGTACGAACGTTCATCCTCTGTTTCTACTTCGACTTCCGGCTCTTCATTAATCTCCTTAGCAAGCTCCCGGCCGATATTGCCGAAATTCGGCATCGCGACACCTGCATCTTTCAAGCCTTTCTGAGTTTTCTGAAGTTGGTCGTCAGAGAATTGCAGCCGTCCTAAAAGATTGCCGATACGTTCTGCCAAACCGCGTCGAGCAAGGAGATGACTGTGCAGCGTACAAACATGATCATGAGAGGCATGCATCACGCTAAGAAATATATTCTCACCTCAATGCGTGGATGCAGTATATCACCTTTGGAAGATTCTTCTTTTCGTACAAGTCCGTGAGCTCAAAAATGAAGCCCTGTCAAGTTTGATGAGTGTCTGGTCTGGAAGGGCATAGAAAGGTTGACATACTTCTGGTAGCCCAACTTGACGAACGAAAACAAAAAAGTAGTTGATATTATCTGAATGAAGGAAGGACAACTTTTGCGCCTATAACACAATGTCAACGTCAATAAAATGACCGTCAAAAGTATTTGCCTACCTCGTAGATCCTCTTGACAATGGCATCTTGAGTAAACACTTTCACAAGTTTGGCTAGAACAACCCCATTTCGCAGGCCGCTCTCCATTTCAACGACACCAAAACCCAGTTCCTCTCCCAAACAACCTTCAATCCATTGCTGAGCCTCTCCTACGTGACACAGATACTCATAAGCTTGTATCAAATGCCTCTGAGTATCTGCCCATAAGCCTCTGGCTAGTCGTGAAGAGGGCATAGGGGTCTGGGCATTGGGTGCCCTGTATCGCGACAGACGCAGACGCCCGGGGATACCTGCCACTCCATCGCCTTCATCGACGACGGGTAGACCCATTTCTTCTCTCCGTTTGGACTCGGAGCTGGAGTCTATGCCAACGTTGAGATCACGAACCCGCATCTCCCTCCTTGTGGGCGTCGTCTCGACTGCTTTCACCTCCTTTATGGGTAGATTAACATCCTTTGCCTCTACCCACTCTTTGGGCGAATCCTTCTCCTCCTCCCAATGATCATCCCCATCTCCGCTGGCAATACGCGGTAAATGTTTCCCAAGTCTCCTTCCGGCGGTCAAGCTCTCACCGTATGTTGCTGCCTTCTTATTGTTCATATAGGAACTGCGATATGGGGTAGGTGACATGACAAAGGTTGGATTAGTAGGTGTTGTGGCTTCTAAAGAACGCTTGTACGAGTTTGTGCGATCAAGAATGGATGGCCCGACTGTGACTTTGTCGGGAGATGACGTGCCTCCATAATAGGACGTAGGTCGTTTCTTCAGAGGCGTAGAGGGTGGGGTTGAAATGAAAGGATCGTGGCTGGAAGACGAAGCTACGGGCGGTGGTGAAGCTATTACTTCACGATCGGACAACGACCAGCTCGGCGAACTTGACCCACCCAGCGTGGTTGCACGATGACGAGATGGGGAAGGGGAAGATTCTGCGGAAGAAAGGGCAGAGGATAGGGATTGATCTGTATGCCTGGTCTTATCAGAAGCATATGGCGAAGAAGGTAGGTGAATTCGATGTGCAGCGGTGGCGGAAGAAGGCAGAGGGTCAGCTTCTACGGTAACACCTGTAGTGTTGGGAGACAAAGGGGACGCAATGATGGGGGCTGGCATTGTATGTCGTTTGAGATATGGCGGAGTCCGTTGTTGGTCAGGCAAGGAACTGGAATGGGAAGGAGTAGACGGAATATATGAAGGTCGCTGGCTGTCAGCCGAAAGCTGAGAGTTTGGCACGCTTCTAGTTGGAGATGACGAGGAGCCCGTATGATCCTCCATCGCAGCGTCCCGTGAACGCTCCTCCCATCTGCCACGGACAGCGTCCAAGCTGTTGGCGACGCGATGAGATGGAACCCAGCGCCGGGTATTGGGAGCTGCAGACGAGCCGGTAGGGTTTGTCAAAATGTTCATACCCGACTGGGAGTTGTTCCTCGACACAGAAGCCCCGCTCCTGGTGGATGAAGTCCGTTCAAGAAGGCGGGTCTGGTAGGCGAATGCGCCTGATGACGAACCGGAGCGTGAAGGTGCAGAAGAGGCCGGGTTTGTGCGATCCATGTCGTAGCTATGTCATGGGAGTTAAAAAGAAAGGCGTGTCGAGCCACCGACGTCGATTTTGCCCGGTAGGCGCTATGAATGATCCAATCCGAGTGCCAAGGCTTGTTGTCGTTTGTTGCCGCAGCCTTCCCGTTCACGTGGCTCTCCCCTGGCACTGCCACAGACGCTTTAAGCTTTCGGCGGCTTTCCTTTTGACGCCCACCATGCATTGGGATAGGCAATCCCGGCTCTCTACGTTCTTTAATTCTCCAGAAAGGGCGTCTCCTCGTTCGAGCTCAATCTTGACAAGGTCTTCATCTCCGTCGTCATCTCATTCTGATTTACCTGCTACTTTGGACGCCCACCAAAATGCTAATCCAGTGGTCTTGGGTGTATGCGCTATGGACGTGAAAGCCAGGTCGAAGGCGATGCGTGAAATTCTTATTCGACTCGTCGAGCGGGCTCGCGGTTCCATAGAAGTCAAGGTTTTTGGCGACAAAGTCATATTAGACGAGGGTAAGTCATTCTTTACTCAAACTTCTTAGGCTGAGGAGTTGCGTATCAGACGTCGAAAATTGGCCTAGATGTGATATACTTATTTCCTTCTTTTCCACGGATTTCCCTCTTGACAAGGCGATATCTTACGTCAAACTTCGAAATCCCTTCTGTATCAATGATCTTGCCCCTCAAGCCTTGCTTTGGGATCGTCGGTTAGTTGGCGCAGTACTTGACTATCTCAAAGTACCAACTCCACCTCGCCTCGAGGTATCTCGCGACGGTGGCCCAAAGATCGACCCCGAGCTTATCAGTCTGATGAAACAACGTCATGGTATCACGTTAGGAGGCTACCAAGTCACTCCCGAAGTCACCCTTCGAGAAGATGGTGATGCTATTATCATAGATGGTAAAGTATTGGAAAAGCCATTTGTTGAGAAACCTGTGAGCGGAGAGGACCATAACGTCTATATCTATTTTAAGGGAGGTGGCGGACGTCGACTATTTAGAAAGGTTATTGCTGAGTCAACTCACGAGGCATAATGCTTATTTTATAACACAGGTCGGTAACAAATCCAGCGACTTGGACCCGACATTAAATCATCCTCGGACGGACGGTTCTTATATCTACGAGAAATTTATAGATGTCGACAACTCCGAAGACATCAAGGTATACACCGTCGGAAAGGAGTACACGCACGCCGAAACTCGCAAATCCCCCGTTGTCGATGGGGTCGTCCGACGGAACACCGAGGGCAAAGAGATCCGGTACATTTCTTGTTGTCTTTCGCGACAAGTATTCATATACACGTTTAGCTTCATCACTAGACTCACTGAAGAAGAAAGGGCTTGGGCTACAAAGATTTGTGAAGGATTTGGCCAACGCGTTTGTGGTTTTGACATGCTCCGCTGTAATAATGGGAAGAAAAGTCAAGTCATCGACGTCAACGGCTGGAGTTTTGTCAAAGGCAATAACACATATTACGGTACTGCTTTTCTTTTTCGCGGATTATCTGTCTCCGCACACCGCGGCAATGTATCATGGAGCATCAGGTCCTCCGAGGCCATGAAACTTTCATGCGCAGAGAGGCCTGATCGTTGTGACATGACTTTCCGAGGTTTTCCTTTACTGTATCTTTGTACACGCTATAATAACACCCAACTTTCAGACAAAGCCGCGGATATTCTTGCCGCTCTGTGTATGCGACTATCTTCGTCACCTGATCGTGCTCTTCCTGGGGCCGAGAACATGTCTGTGGAAACCCCGACTTGGCTGCTCAAGGCGAACGTGACCGTGTATAGACATGCTGATCGCACACCGAAACAGAAACTAAAATTGTGGGGAAATACATGTTATATCACGCTGAACAGGACTAACCAAATCTGATCTCTTTCAGCAATTTCCCGATCGGCGAGCCTTGGACACAACCATTTGTCACCCTTCTGAATGGAGAGAAAGAAGAGATCATTCTTCGGGAGAAAGACCAGCTCAACCTAATTGCTACCGCTGTTGAGGAGGCCAAGAAACTGGGAGCAGACGGCGAAGAGCTGAATAAATTGACACAGTTGAACAATGCCCTCTTCAGCAAGATCGATCTACCTGGAACAAAAGCTCAGCTCAAACCGGTGTACTCCAAACGTCAGGCTGGACATGTGCGAAGGCTGACAAAATTGACGTTGGTATTCAAATGGGGTGGAGAGGTCATTTTGCATCTACAACCCACTGGACAACTTTTGATTTTCCTCGTCTAGTTCACACACTCCGCTCGTTATCAATCGAGAGATCTGGGTGAGAACATGAAGAAGGATATTTCCATCATGAGTACGTCGCATTCTTATCCTCCCGTGCTGAATACGTCTAACCAAGCTTCAAACGCTCACAGACAAAGAAGTTCTGCAAAACGTGAAGGTGTGCTTGTGCATTGTCTCGTACTGGCTACATGTACCAACAGCCTCTGCGTAGATCTTCACATCGTCCGAAAGACGTGTCATCGCTTCAGCGGAGATTTTTGCAGCTTCTCTTTATGATACCCAATCACCTTCTTACACCATGAACACGTCTTCCAACTCCAGTTCGCGGTCTTCAACAGACGGATCAACCAATGGCAGCGGGAGTTACATGAATTCTCCCCATCCCGAGACTCCTCTCACACTCATTGTGCGAAAGGACCTGCTTGACGATTCCAATGCCGCCAAAGATTTGATGGATGATGTCAAAAAACGTCTCAAGATCTTATTGCGACCTGGTGAGTCGGAGAAAAGGCCGGAGCTTACATGGCCCAAGAGCATGAAGAAAGAGCCCGTCGAGGTAGTCAAAGTGAGTACCATGAACATGCAGACATGACCGGTCCTCATGGTAGCTCAGGAGGTGATAGAACTACTAGGATCCTTCAGGGACATTATGCACCGGAATTTTGAAACCATGGATGTTGACAAGATTCAGGAAAGATGGTACGCGTATCTTCCGTTACGCATAGATAATCTTCATCTAACCTTTAATAGGTGCTGTGGCGATGAACCATGGCTATTCCGAGAAAGATGGGAAAAGCTGTTTGAAGATTTTTGTGACGTTGAACAGAAGAAATTTGATCCCTCACGGGTACGAATATATTTCATAGCCCTTCCCGCTACGCTAACTCCGAGCACCTGTCAGGTTTCTGAGCTTTACGATACCATCAAATATTGTGCCTTGCACCACAGAACCTTCTTGTTCGCTATATTTGATGAGAATGGCCGCCGGGACCCTCTTCAGCCTCACGACCGTAAACTACATGAGCTGTACGGTAGAGCCAAGGCCCTCTTTGATCTAGTTGCTCCCCAGGAATACGGCATAGATCCGGATGAGAAGTACGTCGACGTTCCCTCTCAACGACATCCTTCTCACCTTGGTTGTGTAACAGAGAAGAAATCGGTGTTTTGACGTCTCTACCGTTACTTCACAATGTCGTCCAAGATTTGGAAGCAGCTCGAAACAATGGCGGCAGCTCGTTGACACTCTACTTCACTAAAGAAAGCCATATTCATACCTTGGTCAACCTTGTACTACTCTCCGGTCTCCCGATTGCCAATCGCCGTATCCCGGAACTGGATTATGCTGTACGTGCTTGTGCCTGCTGCAACCTCTTATCCTTGACATCTTTTCGTCTAGTCCCATATCACTTTTGAATTATATGAACGTAATCACGGACGAGGAAAGTCAGACAAAGAGTACTCTATCAAGATCTCTCTAAGCGAAGGTGCACACTCGTCGAATGTACTAGATTCAACATTAGATGCCCGACATTCCCTGAATGTCCAGTCACGAAGGTAATGGTTCTCTCTGTTTGATGTAACGGGGTTTCACTGACTTGACATCACTAGGAAATTAACGCAACATCTACCATATAGTCTTGTTATAGAAAAACTGTCGAAACACTTCCATAGATTAAGTGAAGTACGTGATTCTTCCATCAGATTTATGGCAATAACTAAGTTAATCAAAATGCTAGCTCGAAGATGAGGACACCGGTCCAGACACGCCCTTTGAGACGGTAGAAGCCTTGCCCGCCCTAGACAGCGGAAGTGAGGATGTATAGACACATTTTATAATGATCTAGTAGGAAAGCATACACAGTAATCAATAATATAATGTACACCGCAGACATCAATCTACATACACTAACATCTACTATTCTCCTTCCCATTCCGCCAGCCCCAGCTTGGTCCGCATTTCTTGAAGCTGCTGCGGCTTAAGCTCTCGCAGAATCATTCCGCGCGACTTGTCCGACGATGATGGTAAATCCCTTTCAAATAGCGAGGACGGAGATTGCGACAAAAGCGACGACTGAGTAGCCAGGGAGGCAAAAGATCCTGTAGAGTCATGATACCTGACGGGTACAGGTCGATACGATTCTAAAGATTAAAATTACTGGGAGGCTCACATTCTGAAAAGCGTCAGTCTTAATAAGGAATGATATCAACAGGCTTGGAGAGCACGAACCGATAGGCTTCTTTATTCAAGCAATCAACTTCAGTGATCTTGTCGAGTACAGGCTTTTTGAAAGAAGCCTTGATGTAGTGAAGGACATGGAAGACGAAATGTTCCTTGGGCCTAAATAATCACATCAGAAGACGACCAACATGGATTATTGGCACCCAACGTACCGCCAAGGATGGAAGCGGGGAGCAAGATTGAATATCCCATTGGAAGAGATCAACGGATGGAACATCTCCGTTATAAACTGGACAGTAGGTGGGCGTTCGGGGTAGTTTGGAGGGAACAACAAACGAAACTTGAAGATGCCATCAGCGTAGTATCCTGTATTTGATGTAGCATATTGAGAGAAACAGAACATTTACGAGCGCCGTTTTACACACCTTGATGGACAAAGAATATGGCGTCCCAGATAAAAAGCGACTCTTTGGATGGGACTACATAGATACCAAGAGGACAGTGCGACCGGTGACGCAGAGACGCGTATTCAAAGGAGACTGCTGCACTTGCAACGGCGGTTATCGAATTTGAGTCCGTCGTACTTCCGGATGTATTAGCTCGACTTTTGATTCTGGAATTCATGCCAGCGCAGAATGTTCGAGTACAAAATGGTCACTGTGAAAGGGAAAGCCTGAATGGCCGGCGGTAGGATCGGGCCGGCAATTGCATGTTGAAATTGGTCCTACTTATTACTAATGAACTACGTCTATCGATGCCTGTGCAATGTTAAATAAATACAGTATCCACGACCACGACTCAAGTTCCTCGGCACAGGCCTAAGCTCAGCGAATAGACAGCACATCCGACCTGGTTGAATTGAGAGGCCTATCATCATACGCCATTCTCTTCTTCTTTCCTGACGCACTGGGAACTTCCCAGATTCTCCAAAACTTCAAAGACTCGTCGCCACCACCAGTAAGCACTAGGTCCCCAGCAGGGCTGACACAACTGAACAAAACTCGAGACTCATGCGAATCTCGGATCTCTGCAACACGTTCCATGCTGGGGTACGCATGAAGCATGATCGCGTTGGTTGGATATCCATGAGTGGTCAGGATCTCCTTTTTGTGCGGTGCCCATTGGATAGTGCTGATTTGAGCAGGTGTCTTTGTTGTGTGAACTCGCGCACCAGTGTTCACATTCCATACGTTAATCGAGGCATCATTCGTACCTCCACCCGAGGCAAGCAAAGATGGCTGCCATGGGCACCACGCTAGCGCCTATAAAGAGCTTAATACATATGGCACGAAACCGGAACGAAGAATACGTACCTTCACGGCAGCTGTGTGATTTCGCTTGACCCACTTGGCCTTTCCTTGGGCATTCTCTCCAACATCTCCAAGTCTTCCGTCCCATATATTGACCACATTGTCGTTACCACCGCTGGCTAACAACTCCCCATCACTCCTCCATGTTAAACCACAAACCTCGCCAGTGTGACCCAATAACTCCATCACTTTATGACGAGGAACCCGCACATCATGATGCCAGATGCTACCATCCGCACATCCAGAAGTTAGGATGTGCTCATTCCAGGACAGAGTAGCAACCTGGCCCTGATGCCCACTCATCGTACGCAGCTTCTGGGCAGTCTCAGCATCAAACAGCTCTACATCTCCATTGCACAACCCAATGCCAAGGAATGCACCATCATTCGACATCTCCACACTCGAAGGGTACAAACCATCGGCCGCTTCAGAAATGAGAATGACGCTGCCAGTGTCTCCGTTCCAGATGTACGTAGCAGGGCCAAGAGCGACAGCAACGGTATTCTGACACGACCAGCTTATGAGGTTGAGATAGAAGTCATCCAGAAGATTGACCGCATCCAACACTCGCTCTGGCTGCGTAGGGAGTTTCCGCGATTTGCTTTTGACCGCTCCGGTAGACGACGCCAAAGTGCCAGGACGTGCGCTAGCGTACAAGGGTTTTGCATATTCACGCTGAAGAGCAAGAGTATTGTCGGATGAAGCAGGGGGAGGTGGTTCACGGTATCCCAGGATGCGACGGTTGAGTGGCACTCCGGTGGCTTCTGCGAGACGTGCAGTGTGTCCAGGCGATGAATTGTGTGAGTTGAGGTTCATTTTCTCCATACTAGCAGCGATATCAAACCCTGCGTTTTCCCGCGTGGTAGTGATAAAGCGATCTTGCTGTTCACCTATCCGATTCTGCGAAACGGTAAATAAATGACTACAGGTAGGAGGTAGCAACTCACTGGCGTCGACCTAGACCGCTTCAGCTCCGACTTAGAACTCGACGGCGGAATATAATCAATCTTCACAACATCCAGCTTGCTCTCAATCCCACCCTTTCTGATGATGCCCGAATTTGCTTGTCGTTGCAATTCGGCGTTGATGGGATACGCCCCAGATGATGCGAAAGATTTGACAGGTGAAGATGCGCGTGAGCGAGACGATGAAGAGGTTGGTGGAACAATGAAAGGGTTCGACACGTCGAAAGGTCCGGTCGCTGACCGTGACTTGGTTCGTCGTTTCGACGGCGATGGTGCCAACGAAACGCCATTGAGACCGGAAGAGGTCAAAGGTGTTTTCACGTCTGAGCGAGCACGCTGCCTGCTAGGCGTCTTTGGGGTCTTCGACTGCATGATGGAAGGAAGACAAAGTGGTGGCAGTAGTGGTGGTTGAAATTTAAGAGACAAACCTCACGTGATCGCGACCCCTGGCAAATTTCAAATCGCTGACTCTGAGCAAGGTAACGCTCACGAATTTGATGGGTGGCTGCATCACAATATTTACATGCTATCTAGAGGACAGAACCAGCTACCTCGAATACCCGCCGCTGTATCTAGGTCCACGCCGATCGTAGTCCCTCTCTCTGTACGAGCCTTCGTATCGACGACTAGACCTAGAGTTCGAAAAAGTATCATATGAATCACTTTGCTTATTCCTGGATGAAGAAGGTTTGTCCGAGCGAGGTCGTTTTTCTCTCTGTCTTCTGCTCTCCTCTCTATCCGATCTCCCCCGTTTAGGTGGTTCCACGTCGATTGCGGTATCACCTATGCGATCCAAGAGACCGGATTTGATTGATTGGCCGAACATCAGCTTCTTCGCGGGTTTGCCGTTCGTGCGAGACGCAGCCGCTTTCGACTCTTTTCCTCCTCCTCTGTTTCCGAACCAGTCATCACCGTCGTCCTCTAACTGCCGCTGAGCAGATTTTCCCAACATCTCGATGGCCTTTCGCTTGCCCTTTTTCCCTACATTGTCCACGATATTCATCTCTTTCTCCCAGTCACGAGCACCACGTCGGGCTATCGCAGGGCGTACATCCACATTGACGTCTGCAAATGGACCTGTTTGCAGATTATTCCATCCAAATGCAGAATAGTCTTCGGGTACTCCGTACGCATGAGGAGCATTGCTACAGTCCTGCGCAAGTTATCAGCAAGGAAGAGCGAAGATAGCAAGTTTTCACTTACATCACCCCAATGACCTTCGACTCCACAATTGTAACACCATTCATCTTCGGCAATGTATCCTTCTCCTCCTTGGCCGAGACCCGCTTTGGACTTTTCGCGACGGGCGTGGAGTATTCGGACGCGCTCGTTCTCTTCTGAGATATAAACATAGATCCGCCACCACGTTGGACATTCCTACATTAGCGGGGCCCAACAGCCTTATAAACCTTGCTGGTAGGCATCAAGAATAGTCTCACCGATGTGATATGGCTCCGATGTCCACAGCGATGACAAATATTGCCTATGGGTTCTTGATGTTGAAATTTATTAGGGCAATTCTGATAGATGAATATTGTATAACGACAGAACCGAACTATTGGCTGTAATCTACTCACTACATTGATATGGCCCTTCATCCCGCATTTGAAGCAGCTCTTGCTAATGGGGCAGGATCTTGTGGGATGCTCATCACGAGCCCCACACGTAAGGCACTGAGGAGTAACTCGTTGAGCGAGCGAGGGGTCGAACAAGAACACGCGATACGAACTATTATCACAGGACATTTATAGGTCGTATGTTCGCCTTCAGCACCACAGTTTTTGCATACTGTCTTTGTTGGTTTTTCCTCAGGCGTGTCAAAATACCGAACCAAGCCCTGCATTGTTATCCATCAGACAGCACCCACCTAAAGCCTCCAAAACAACACACCTTTCGGTCATCGTAATCCAGATAGTCGATGTAATCCTCGTCCTCAGAGTCCGGAGAAGATGGTGGAAGTATTTCAACGGGAACAGATCCCAAGACCTGGACATGAGACGGTAGAAGCAACTTTGAAGGGCCGCCCTCCTCGTCCGTCTTTGCAGTTTTTTCAGCTACATTCTGGACAGCGACTGGTTCAAGGTCTAAGAAGAACAGCTTCGAGTCGTCCACGGGGCCAGGAGAGTGGCCAGGAGGAGAACGAGAACGACGGCGTCGTTCCGAGTTGGGATCTCGCGAGCCAGAGCCGCTAGCCTGCTCTTCAAGACGCAGTCTTTTTCGTCGTTCGCGCCTTGCTTCTCGCCCAGATGAGGACCGAGCCTCTGACCCCTCTTCTTCTCGACTCGTTTGTTTCTTCTTCCTTTTCCTTTTCCGAGGTGAGTCAGATTTTGTGGTCACTTGGCCGGGTTCAATATCTGAGGCGTCTGAATGGATAACGATGATTTCGCGTGTGTCGTTTTTTGGCACGGTGTCTGCCATATTGAAGTAGGGGCGGCGGCAAGAGAGCAAGAGTCAAGATAAACAAACGCGCGTGACGTCAATATCACGATTTTTGTTTTTTTTCTCAGATTTCTGCCAATAAATAGATCTCTTCTACGCTGAGCACGCTACATATATAAATGCGTGCTACCATGCCCACATAGCTCCGGGATTTCGTATTGGCTTATCTTCTCTCGTCACCGCGGCAGACACAATTCTCTTTAGTTTAAATGCTTTCTCCTTGGCCTTTTGTTCTTCCAGCGTCCTTCCTTCTTTTAACACAATAGACAGTTTAGCCTGAGGATGCACTTGTATACCCACATGCCCTCTTCCCTTCGGTTCCAGTCTCTTTCGGTTGTGCTTACCCTTTGACACCCAGGATTCAGCTAAGGATCGTGAAATTAGATACAAATGCGGACACCAAGTAAGCGGCTTACCGACTACAAGCCTCTGTCCATCGAGACCTTTGTACCGGACAGCATGGTCTCTAGCCGTCGCGAGCATGTTCATGATACGCGTACTGGCGCGCTTTTCGCTGAATTGCATCTGAAGAATCGCATGGTCGATGGGCTTTCCTGAAATCTGCCGACCAATCATATTCAGCTTGCGGTGTGAGATTTTGAAGACAGCCGTCGAGTATTTGTGCTGCATGGACCAGTTACTTGAATGTCAGGGAGAATCCAATTGTAACGCACCGAGTCGCCCTTGCGCTCTATTTGTACGGCTGAATCCTCCTTTGGAGAAGCATCCAGAGGCTTGGTCGCATCTGGAGAGGGTAGCGGCGGCTCCGGTTCGGCAACAGTGACGGTCTCGAATATACTGCTTTCCCCTCGCTCTTCTGCCTCCTTCTTGGCTGCCGCAACCTCTTCTTCGCTCTCCGTCTCTCTCGTTTTCATCCCAAACTTTTCTTTCACTTTTTCTGGAACCCAGTTAAACGGGTTGATGGCACTGGTAACGGAATCCGCTGAGTTGACAGTTCCTCAAATTGTGTAAACAACATACTAGTAGCGGGCACCAACAGGCCTTGCAGGGGAATGGGATAGCTGCCATTGGATGCGCCGAGAAAAATGAGAGCCTTGGAGGTGCTGTAGCTAGGAACCAGAGAGCAAACGAAGGGACGTACTGGCCAACACTTTAAGGCGGCTCTGCATCATGGCGCGCGATGAAAAGAGCAGTCACACTTGTCACACTCCGGCATCTTATCCTGCACACGTCGACCACACCTTTATTGCTACACCATGATGTTTCCTCTACTAGGAACAATATTTTATGTCGGCCTTCTCGTAGTAAACGCAATGGCAGTTCTCAGCGAAGACAGGTTTTTGGCGAGAAGTACGTGTCTCGTTTCCTCAACAGGCAATTTCCAACTAACCTCTTAATCGAAACAGTCGGTTGGTCGTCTTCAAAACCTCAGAATACTGCCTTCAATCAGTATGACCAAAACGGCTATGGCGCGCCTCCAGGGGAGGTGGGGATGAAGGCCAAGCTGATAGACTTGATAAGCGCCGTACGGACACTCATGCGCAGTACGTGAAATCTTCCTTGCCTGTGAATGTCGAAATCTCACGTTTCACAGTACCGTTAATTGCGTTTAATATCGTCGTCATTGTGTATGAGTTGGTACTGGGTGGATAACGAATGCAATACCTTTGAGGATCATGTAATTTTATACCGTTGGAACTATGCTTTTTCGGACTGAGCACAACAGCATATCATACTGCAAAGTACTCTAAATACACAACTAGCGTACCGCACACAATCCCTTACTAAATCCCAGTATGAAAGCAACTCGCAAGCAAGTTTATAGAGCTAATTGTTGAAGATATAAGTATAGGACGGATCGAGCCCGACGGCGATATGTACGACAAAGGGAAGAAAAAAAAGCATAAGGTACCGGTGCCCGACCAGTCTAATGGTAGTACATCGGTACAGATCAGTTCGTCACTATGGAAAAGTGGGGGTTTAGCCCCTCTTAGATGAAGGAGGAAGAATGCTGTCCCTGTCGAAACCAAGGGGATAAGAAGAGAGGTCACTGGTAATAGCCAAAGTGTCCAAGCTGGCACGTTGACGCGCACTGTAAACAGAGGGCACTAGTGAGGACTCTGAGTTCCCTGTATCTATCTGGAACGGGAAGGACCCCAGGCCCGAGGATGCTGTCGACAACTGAGATCCCGTCGACAAGCCTAAAGTGCGCCTGTTGGGCGGAGATGGTAGATCCGTCTCACTCTCAGAGAAGCTATGATCCCGAGGGGAAGGGACAGCGGTAGCTTGTGTCGAGGAAGATGAGAACGACTGCTGCGCGTTGGGAGATGATGGTCCACCGGAGAAACTCTGACCCAAAGGTGACACCGGAGGTGATCTCATCGGTCTGTTAGATATGGGAGAAGGAGGAACAAAAGGGAATGACTCCAAAATCGAATCAGCTCTGGTAGATGTCGCAGAAAGGACTGATGAACCCGAAGCCCTCTTGTTCTTGTCCAATCCTTGTGCCTGCGCTCTGGCTTGCGCGTGCGCAAGAGCCCGTTGTTGCTGTTCCTCCAGAGTCCCAAGCCCTGCAGTGGATGGGGTGACCAGTCTGCCCTTCGTAGTTCTATACGAGGGCGACCTATCCAGGAGGCCCACATTAACCCGGGTGGCATTCTCTATACCGATGATAGACCCAGCCTGTGTACTCATGCTGGACGGACGACTGTTGTCGCCGTCCTGTGCCCAGGGCAAGATAGGGCCATCAGGAGTCCAGTTCATCTGGTTGGACTCTCGTGTCGGTGATGCCGGACTAAATGCCGTTCGAGCGGAGCCTGGTGATGGGGCATGCGTAGTCACCGTAGACGAATGTCTGTCGCTGAACGGATTTCCTTCTAACGATTCATCGCCGCCCATGATATCTGCCGGACCAAACGATGTCGCCGCCAAAGGTGACCGGATCGTTGGCCGTGAGGCAGCCCCAGGCGTCCTCAAACCATCATTTGATCCCGGCGCATTGATGACCTCCGCTTTGACGACACCCAACACTTGCCGGACGGTGCCATGGCCGGGGGTTATAATCATCGGTGCTTCATTGAGGAAATCACTGGAATAGCTGGCATTGGACATGTACGACTGTCGGGATGACACTCCTGACACTCCTGAGCGCTGCGATAGAGCGTAACCTTGGGGACTACGGAGGGAGTCGTGAGAGACATTAACGTGCTCGAGATTAAGGTCTGGAGACCGTGGCGGTCGAACAGGGGAAGTAGCATTGGACAGTTCGGAGGCGTGGGATGATGGATCAGGGGGGACAAGAGCGATGGGTATAACGTTAGTCCCTTCGGTTCCTGCAGTTTGAATAGAATTGCTGTCTTCGAAAGGATTAGAACGTGCCGATTCTGGTGAGCGAGGGTGCGAAGAGGTCTGGGACTCGGGGTCCAGATCGATAGTGGTATTGGAAGATGAAGAGTAGACTCTGACGGTGTTCTGTTCCACTGGGGTCGGCGGTGGCTTCTCCGTAGGATTAGGCCTGTTCAGAACGGTATCTGCTGGAGCTGGAGCATCAGGCTTGGCCTCTGCCTCTTCCAAAGCACGGCGACGGCGAGTCGAGCGACGCCACCATAGGAAAAGAAAGATGGCACCAGCGAGGAAAACGAGCGATCCTATGATTGCGCCAGCCAGGGCACCTTTGCTTACACCGCCAGAGCTACCACTGCCTGAAGAGCTGCTATCCTGGGAAACACACTTGAATGTGGTGCAAGTATAGCAGTCCCTGACTACGGCGTAAGCGACGCATGTCGAATAGTGATCGTGAACGAAGCATACCTGGTTATTTGAAAGCACTGCTGATTAGCTGCACAGCTGCACACAGGTGTATCTGGACAGTCGATGCAACCGCTGGACTGCCGTGGCAGGAGAGCGTCGAGACGCATACCGAGAACGAGAAGAGGAAGGAAAGAGCGTGGCTTGGAGTTAGACGAAGAAAAGAGTAAAACGGAAGGTCCTGGTGTCCAGCAAGCCGACGAGAAAGCAAAAACGACGGATGGGCGGCTTGGGCTCACTGAAAGAGGACAAGAGGAACCTGACGAAAAGGGAAATAACACATGTAGATTTTTGTGGCTGTGATTTGGCACAAAATTATTGCCACAAATTTCGTACTTGTGTTTGAATTTCCCGGCAAAGTCCATGTTCCATGGCTACAGTCACTATCGCCGTCAACGCGCTCACGTACTCGTATACGTCTCAGCCGGACCCAATTCTCAAGGATATAGCCCTCAGTTTACCACAGGGATCCAGGACTATTCTCGTTGGTGCTAATGGAGGTTCTCAGCGAATACTCTTTTATTTTGGCTCTCTATCTAACATCGAGTTAAGCTGGTAAATCCACCCTACTGCAGATTCTCGCCGGAAAGCGCCTGGTAAGCTCCCCTGGTGCCGACATCCGTATCAAGGACCGCGATGTCTTTCGCAACTCACCTGAGGGTGTCTCTTTCCTGGGAACTGAATGGTGTGTGATTGATATTATGTTCAAGTTCTATCACCGAAAGCGCCGCTGAACTAGACGCGTCAGGGCCATGAATCCGGTAGTACGCGGTGACATTGTCGTGTCTGCATTTCTCGATTCTGTAGGCGGATACCGGTATAAGGAAAGGAGGGACCGTTTGCTCGATATCTTAGATATCGATCTGGACTGGCATATGCACGCAATTTCAGATGGAGAGCGACGCCGAGTCCAGCTATGTTTCGGCCTTATGATGCCGTGGGATGTTCTTTTGCTTGACGAGGTCCGCAATCATGTGGTGATTGCAGCTATGGGCCTTCTCATGTGTCTTTTTAGGTCACGGTGGATCTGGATGTACTTGTGCGAGATGATCTCCTCAAATTTCTCCGTAATGATAGCGAAACCAGAGGGGCAACCATTATCTGTAAGCTTTTTGTTCTCCTTATCGGGTCACCGTTGAAATCTATTCCCCAGATGCTACGCATATATTTGATGGGCTCAATGATTTCCCCACCCATGTCGCCCACATGCGTTTTGGTTCCTTCACTACTCCTCCCACTCCGTGGCCTTTTACTGACCAGTCGACGTCGACGTTATACTCCGTTGCGCTGCAATGGCTCAAAGAGGACCGAGAATACAGACGTGAACTTGAGAAAAATGGCCTCAAACTAAGGGGAGCCAGGAAGGACGAGGTTTGTGCGCTTGTCTGCCGTATCTTGCCGTTGTCATTTAACTGCGCGCGCAGGGCGTTCCGTCGGACTCTGAGACCTTCTATAGGAAGTACGTTGACTGTTCACCTATATCACCATCCAACTAACCATTTTGTCGTCAAGGTATGACTATAGTCATTGATCGCCTTTAACACGGGACTGCAACTATTCAACTTTTCAACAAAGCATCGGACAGTATTCATTAGAAGTTTCAACAACATGTGTAGCAATAGAATACTGTATCAAGTATGTACCCAGAATCACAGCAAATTTGCGCGAACCTAGTTACAATATGATACCGAATTATTTATTTAAACAAGGTTGAGGCGCGCTGCGCGGTGACTATATTTAGCAACCAAGGACACGTATTTGGGTTTCCCACATCTTCCCTCCCGCCAAGCATGTCACGTCGGGTCAGTCTTTTCGTCCTTCTGGGCTTGCTCTTTTCAGCACTTCCTGCTGCCAGCCATTCTTTCGAAAATACTGCCATTGTGCGCACGGTCGACCTTGGGGGCTCCCTTGTATATGTTACCACAACATTCGCTGCAAGAGCTCTTGAGAAGGATGCTTCCATCTACACAATTGCTTTGGGCAATGAAGAAGAAGAAAAAACTAGCTGGCTAGATATCAAAGTAAAAGGCCAGCAGGAGTCTTTAAGGGCGTCAACAAGCTACGACCCTCAAAGGTGCGTGTCTTCTAGTTTGGAACTATATAGCACTGAATGGGCATTTAGCCAAATGCACCTTCTCGACGTGGTGCTGCCAAAAGCGCTGAGCCTCAATTCGACCATTAACATTGTTCTAGAGACGGTGCAGACACATGTTACGTGGGCATGGCCACAAACTGCTGCACAGGGAGATGGTCAGGCGCTCAAGTACAAGACAAACCTTCTAGTACCGAGCCCCTACAAGACTCACGTCCAACGCACAAAAGTCAAGTACGTACAACACAGAATCTTTGAAAGTTGGAGGGTTAATCCCGTAGCTCTACAGGTCGCAGTCTCCCAATATCATCTCATACACCACCCCCAAACATCTGGATGCATTCACCCAGGAAGGAGGCCCCGTCACCAAGTCCGGTGCAACCATCACATACGGACCTTACTACGACATCCCGTCTTCGACAGATGAGAACTTCTTGACCTCTGTTCAACAGTCAGGCGTCGTGCATTATTCCTACGACTATCCAGTGCTAGAAGTCCTTAAGCTGCGTCGCGCAGCAGAAATCAGTCACTGGGGTGCGAACCTGAACATCCAGGATGAAATATCTCTTCATAATGCTGGTCCTACGTGAGTTCATCAGTCACCCATCTTGCTATGCACCCTCATAGGTTTTACCCTCAGCTTGAAAGGACACTTCTCGCGTCTTGAACATCAGTCCCAATCGTACTTCAAGCGACCCGCAGCCCATGTTCTCCCATCGCTTACCTTACATCTACCAGCTGGGATCAGAAACACGTACTACTATGATCTGATCGGGAATGTTTCCACCTCTCACCTTCGCGTTGCCCCCAGCGCAAAGAAAGCGACAAGGGCCCAATACAGCGTATTTGAGATGAAACCCCGCTATCCTCTCATGGGAGGTTGGAATTACAGTTGGACACTCGGCTGGGATTCACCTTTGGAAAACAGCGCTAGCTGGGATGCTGCAGCCGGAAAGCACATCGTTGAGATTCCGATCATGACGCCAATCGTAGGTGCTGTCGTTAACGACTTGGAGCTCAGCGTCATCCTTCCGGAAGGCGCAACGTAAGACGAAGGCTTCATTTGCGTACTGCGTTTACTTATCATCTTTCTTTCAGCGACGTGTCATGCGTTGTCCCGTTCCCTACCAGCTCAAATATCATTCAAACAACTCACACGACCTACTTGGATACAACTGGACGGCCTGCATTGTCCTTCAAGTACCGAGACCTTACCGATAAGCACGCTATGTCGATTTACGTGAGTTGAATTGCAGATTCATGCTGTGTCTGAACCTAATTCCCTGCAGGTAACCTACCGAGTTCCACTCTCTGCCCATCTCAAAAAACCCGTAGCAGTCGCTGCTGCGTTCTTCAGCTTGTTCACTTTTGCTCTGTTCGCGCGTAGAATCGATCTTACCATAAGCAAGAAGGGGAAGAATGTATCATAACATTACTGTTACATTGATAGTATTTAAATGGCTACACGATCATGATTCATTGTTGACCCGACTGAAGCTATGCAGTGTCACAATCCTACAGCCGTCGGGTGACCTTGTACTGAAACGTCGTCAACGAAGAGAAAACTGGACCGTCATAAAGCACTTACCCTTGAAGAAACAAGAACAAACCTATACTTCCGTCTTCCAACGGACAACTATAGAAGATGCCTGAATTGGATGCGGCACCATGATGATAATGAAGCCTGGTGCCTCTCCATTTCCAAGACCCTCCCTTCACGCCATTATGTTTCGTATCTAGGACAAGTTGTAATGGTACTTGGGTCGCTCCCGGGAGAATAGTGGTGACATTCCTCAGGGAAACAGGGAAGATGGCTGTCTCGTTGATCGATTGCCAAAGATGGTTATGGTTAATGAAGAAGAGCGGAGGTGTAGCCTCTTCATTTGAGACAATGGTGAGGTTCCCTGGTTGTCCTAAGTAGGAACGTCGTTCGTTAAGTGTTATTACGCAGGCGATGCAAGCGCAGGCATACCTACAACGGGGACGGATAGATGTTTCTTCGACTCTCCTACAAGGTAGGGCCCGAGGACCTCGATGTGGGCGGCTCCTGGGACGATGTTACCAATAGATGTTGACCCAGGTGCGCCCATCCAGGTGGGGAACGCTGCACAATATGTGAAGGAGAGGAATATCGATAGAAGCGACACAAACAACATCGAGGGCATGACTGATTTCGAAGGAGACCATTATATTAGAGGCCATACGCATCGCATGCTGACGTGTAACCGCAAGATACTCAAGAAAGTCCGAACTTGACGCACAAGTATCTCCGACTCGGAAGTTCGATGTGGGCTTTTAGCAAGCTCTGGATGTCGATAAACCAGAAAATGTTGGCAACATAATTCAACCTTTCCACGTACAAATCAGCCGGGTACTAAGTATGTCCCAACGCTAGTATCTCCCACAAGCGTGGTCTATCGAAGATCGGTAAATTGTCGGATGGCGGCTCGACGGTCCGCACCACGTGAATCGTCGTGATTTTTTCGACGCGCTCTCTTCCAAGCATTCACCGACGTCGTGATGCTCCGGAGTTGCTTAGCCCAGCATGCGCAACATCGTCTCCCTTGGGAGTCTTTCTCACTTCTTTTCTCTACCACTGCGTATCTTTCTAAAGGCGGTCCCAGAACCACCCCCCGTTCAAAAACTTCTCAGCGAATGCTAGAAAAACAACGACATCACGAAATCAAAAAGCCCAGATTTGAGAGGCGTGCCCAGCGTGAAGAAAGCTCAGGTCAACCTTCCACCCCTTCCCGACCATCCAGGCCGTCGCTTGCCTCCCCCAGCAGGAACTCTCCGAAACAATACCGGTCCAAGCATTACGTTCCATTCACAGACGAACAGCGCGCCTTGTTGCCGAAGCTGGAGCCTCACGAGCTCTCCAGGAGGTTGAAAATACTATGTGATGAAGGGCAACTTGATGCAGCAGTTTCCATGCTGAAAAACACCCCCCGAGACGCCCAGAACGCCCCAGTCTGGAATACAGTCATATGGGAGTGTTTGAAGCAAAAGCAATACCAGCTATCTTATCAACTTTATACAGACGTGTGTGATTATTGTATTTGCTAAACTCTGGATATTGATTTGGACCTTTTACATAGATGAAACGTCGAGGGCACAGTCCTACTACACGGACTTACCAGACAATGTTGGGCGGTCTTGCCCGCATCGAAGATTGGACATCACATACGAAACAGCTAAAAAATGCGCGCTCATTATTTGAAAGCTTTCAGCGGCACATAATATCGCTTCACAAAGAGAAACCAGGCAGTCCCGACATCACCAGCGCTCCCCTAGCATCTTACATGCGAATACTAGGTGCCGCTGGTCTCTATCAAGAGATGTTCGATGTCTACTATGACCTCGACCCGATGGGCCCATTAACACCCGATCATCTCGTTTTCACATCCATGTTCCAATCCCTATCTCCACTTCGCATTCCTTACGGAAAAAATGAATCCTTGGCTGTCCTTCAGAATGCATCCAGCGCCAAATTATTATGGTCGCAGATGCTGAAGGCCTCAAAGAAGCACAAGTTCACAGTAGACTCTCACTTGGTCACAGCTGCCATCACCGCATTATCTCGTGGTCGTTCTTCCGACCAAGAATTGGCCTTCAAGATCGTTCGCGAATATTTTGGATTGGCACCATCTGAAGAGAAGTTGACGACCGCGGGCACTCTGGCTCTCGAGCCACAATCTTTTGCTGCGGTACTCATGCTCTGCAGAAGCAGTGAAAAGGCTTCCCTTGCCGTTGATTTCTTCGAACAAGTTTTGAAGCGGTCCGACCAAATAGGCGGGCCCTCCATCATCGATCGCGGCCACATTGAGGAGTTGATGAAGGCACGCCAAACCGTCAAACCGCCGCCAGATAATGCTCGGTTTGAATATGATCTCATCGAATGGCTCATGCACCAGGAGGTACATAGCATCAAGACACGAGCTGCGCAGGTACGGCCTGCGATGTCAACCTATAACCTTGCTCTCTTAACGGCGTTCCGCACCGCCGATTGGCCCACCGCAACAAAAACATTCGACCTAATGACAGGCTTTCATTGTCATGATTTTATGGATGGCGTAGAGTCAGACTCTCCTCGGCTTGACAAAGCGCGCCCCAGACTTCCGCCAACTGCCGAAAATGTGTCCTTGATGCTTCGAACAGCTTTTGCGACGGAAAATCGCGCCAACATGCGGCAAGCACTGCGGATGGTTGACTTCTTTGGGATCAAGGAATTGGCTTCCAATTCATGGCGCGAGGAATCCCGGGAGCGTCCAAAGTCAAAAAAGGCCATGAAAGATCTTCATTTCTACAGTCAGAAACTCGCTACCACTGTTGTTGATACTCTCGCGCATATTTTCAGTCACAGCACTAAAGGTGATCGAATGGTTCCACCGGACCGAGAGCGGTGGCTTAGGCTCAAAGCAGAAGCCACGAGATACTTGGAAGGAAATGGCGAGCAACCTGAGTTATTGGCTGCAACAGAAAACATTGCATATGAGAGAGATTGATCAGGAGATTATATATCAGGAGTGGATGTATTTTGCGTTAATAGATATGAGAAGGTCCTGGGTCCGTTGTAACCAAACCTGTCCTAACAATGCCCCGAGAGATACAACAGCAACACAACAAATATTAAAAAATTAAGCATATCAAGCGATGCTCATAGGCCGGTCGCCTGATGCATTGCCAGGATTCAAAGAGCTACCTTCCCTCCGAAAGACAGGTGAGGGGGGTGTGAGGGGAGAATTATTCCCCATTTGTTGATAGGGATTCGTCTGAGATGGGAGGTGCCCGACGCTCCTTGGCCGGCTCTCTGGAGCGCGGAACCCAGGAGGAGGTACAAAGTCCTGGTCCTCAGGAGTCGATTGGAACATATGAGGCTCGAAGACATTGACCGGCGGGGGTCTCATGCTTCCTCGTGAGGACTGAGGCTGCGACAGTTGAATTGTTGATGAGGGCCTCCCGTCAGAAAGCTGGTCGTGAACACTGGTTTTATGTAAAGACCGTGATGGGGAATGTGGTGGGTTGGAGTCGTCAGTGTATGGCTGATGGAAGGACCGAGACGGCGACGGGGGTTGGATGTCATGTACAGATTGGTGGAACGAACTGGCGGACGGGGACGTGGGGGATCCAATGTTTTCGGGGGAGTGCGTTGAATGAATCGATCGGGAGGGTGCCGGGGGCATTTTGACATAAAATTCTTGAGATTGCGCTCCTGGAGGAACCACGAAAGGCTGATCCTCTCCAATTTGTTGGTATGCATTAGATTGCGAAGGGAGGATTCCGACACTTTTAGGCCTGCTATCAAATTGTCGGAAACCAGGAGAAGGCGGTGTGAGGACATCTTCTCCATCCTCATTGTATGACTTGGATGGTAGGGTTGCGAGGCTCTTTGGTCTGTCACCTGGGCGTAAAGTACTGCCCTCAAATTTATGGAATGCGGGAGATGGTGGCCCAAAAACGGTGTCGTCGGTAATCGCCATCGATACCGGTTCGTATGTGTGAGGACCAACAGGAGGTACACCTGCGACATAGCTATTCCTGGGATTCATCGGCATAGGACTCATTCTGCCCATGGGCATTCTAGCAGAGGGTCTGCTCCGTCTTTTACACAGATGTACGATGCCGAAGATAAGCAGAGCCAGTATGACCAAGGCATTAAGAGCCATGATGCCTAGCATGGCGGGGAACCATGTGCCAAACTTTTCCAGGGTATCGGCGACATCCCTGGTAACAGTGATAACGGTCGAGGCGGAGTCCTCGGTATTATTAGACGCATTGTAGGTGATTCCGGTCAAGGCCGTGCACCCTCTGGCCTGACAAAATTCTGCTGACGCCTTGTCAGGATCGGTGAGTGACAGTAGTTTGACATAGGGATTCCCCGTGTTGCCGTCCGAGTCAAAGTCGCCAAAGTCATACACAGAATACATCGACCGAAGGACATTGGCCCCAAATAGCCAGTCGCTATAAAAACGATATGAGAAATTGTAAAGAACGGAATCGCCAGACGTACAATTGGTTTGTACCTACTCCGAGGTTTTGCGGAAGGAAAGAGCCGACACATGTTGTATTGTCTCCTATAACAGTGGGAGCGACGTCTAAGGGATGCAGAGGATAAACCTTTCCTCTATAGGGTGCGTCAATATTTAGCTAGTAATGAACAAAGTGGCAACAAACGGACGCAATTTGGATGGCCATGTCAATCTCAGCATTACAGGGCACCGACCATTGAGCCAAAGTAGAGTCATAATATGATCCACTGATGTCGCCGTAGATTGCTTCGGCCACTTCAGTGCTGGTATAACTATATCCTGGCTGAGAAGCTTCTTTCGGTGATAAAATAGTGAGTATCTTACGAATAAGACGTTCCTGTATCCAGGACCACCACAGCCTTATTACTCGGAGCGCCTCCAGTCGTAGACGACGGCAATATGGTCTGATTACCCACCAAAAGCGCCTCTACGAGAAGACTCCATCGTTTGGGGGAGCTGACTGGCCAAGTGGAAATGGCATCTGTTTCAGCCACTTTAGAGTACGCATCTTCGTACTCGCCTGATACACATGGCGTATTAGCACAAGAGAAAGCTGTCCATTACATCCTGAGAGTACGAACCGATGGTGAAGCTGCCACTAACATCATCATTAGCACTGGTGCTTCGTTGGAACGAAAATGCGATGAAGTTTGGCTCTGAAGGGTTCTGTGCAAAGAGATTATACAACAGACTTCTTCCCTGCGATGAGCCTGTGCCGTTCAATATCGAGTCGATGGAAGACAGAGATGTGAAGCCGAGACCCAAGATGCCTTTGGCGCCATAACCCAATGCTGGATTCTGAGCAGAAGTGGCGTCCAAATACGCTTGTGATTCTACGGATATCCTTTACGAGCGGTTAGCATGTTCGCGTGGGAAGAGCGATATTCTTACCCCGCGAACTCAATTGGGATGTGCGATATGGTACCGTTGACCCAGCCAATGCCGTACTAATGAAATGGAATCAGTCTGTCACTTCCTCCCACGGTGAAATCGGGCTCACCGTGATGTTCGCGGTGTATCCCTACGCGTCATGAGCTAACGAGTGCGAGGGGGTGCGAAGGTAGAAACATACTGTTTGCTGGGAATGCGGCAACGGTGAAAAGTCACCCTTTAGCCACAGGTCAGAGGACCCTGTGTCCAGTTGAACGACGTATGCTATATCGGAGGGTTAGGGATCTTCCATGTGGTGCACAGCAAGTCGTGCATACTGATATTTCCAGCGGTTACCTGAAGAACCCGTCAGTATTTGCATTGTTCGAATTATAAGAAACGCAAACACACATTTGCCATGTAAATCAGATCATGGACAGTGCTGATTTAACTTGAGGTGAATATGGCGCCATCACTTCAAAGATAAGGACTCACCTGAGGTCTAAACCATTATTATCGCTCACAACAGCAGCCAGGGATGTATTCAAATGATAATTTCCTGTCCCGCTTCGTGGAGAAAGAGGAGTCCGCCGAACATGAGATTGCATGGGAAATTTGAGAGCGAATGATATGGCACCAAGGCCCAAAAGGACCAGCAGGGAACCCAAAAACATACTGGAAGGAGCGGCAGGATAGTAAAAGAGTGAAGATGGCGGCGAGAGGGGAGAGCCCAGCAAGACCAAGACCAGTCCTGGAGGTGAACCTCACAGGTGGACGTATTTGTTTGCAATGCCGCGCCAAGGCACACCTAAACTTCGATCATTCCTGTTCTTGTTCTTACCACATGGTATTCCAGCAGCATCGTGCCCTTTATCGTGTGTAGCCGCGCCACAAGTTTAGAATACCTGCGACGGTAAGCAGATACTGGTCGTCGTTCTGCACTGCAGTGGCTCAGCATCTACCATTTAGACCGGAATTCGGACCGTGACTGTGCAATGGTTGCTCCCCAATCTCGCTTCAAGCCATGTATTGACCTCCACGATGGGCAAGTCAAGCAAATTGTGGGCGGAACGCTTTCCGATACTTCTCCGGATGCTCTTCGCACCAACTTCGTCGCAAGGCTCGTTCTATCCGGCCCGTCTGCCTTTATCACAATGACGAGATGATCCAGTCAATCGCCTGCCGAGTTCGCGAAGCTTTATAAAGATCACCATCTCGAAGGTGGTCATGTCATAAAGTTAGGGCCAGGAAACGATGATGCTGCTCGCGAAGCACTCTCTGCATGGCCAGGTAGAGTCTCTCTTAGGCGCTAGAATGTCGCGTTATTTATGTCCCATCCAGGCGGACTACAAATCGGCGGAGGGATAAATGATACCAACGCCCAGCAATGGCTTGACGCTGGAGCCAGCAAAGTCATTGTTACTTCGTATCTCTTCCCTGGCGCAAAATTCTCCTTGGAGCGACTGAAGCGTATCTCTCATGCTATTGGCAAAGACAGGCTTGTTGTCGATGTCAGGTTTGCAGAATCCTTGCCGCTTCGCGCACGAGAGTGCTCACGACTAGAATAGTTGCCGCCGTCGCGATTCAAAGTGGCTCATAGCAATGAACAAATGGCAAGATATAACGGACATGGAGGTTTCTCAAGGTAAGATAGAATTATGACCGTGTTTACAGTCTCTGACTCTTCATAGGAAACCTTGATTTGCTCTCAGACTACTGCAGGTTGGCTATTACACGCGATATTGCGAACAGAACTCACCAGTCTGTAGCGAATTTCTAATACACGCGGCTGATGTGGAAGGTCTATGCCAGGGTATCGACGAAGAATTAGTTTCTCGTATGTTGCTAAATGATTCTATTGGCTTTAATAATTCAAAATTCAGGCCTCGGTGATTGGGTAAAAATCCCTACGACCTACGCTGGCGGGGCAAAAGGTGTGCAGTTGCTGGTTTCCAACACCTCGCTGATACTTCCTCAGATATTGAAGACCTTGGTCTTGTCAATCGACTTTCTGCAGGGCGGGTGGACCTAACGTATGGAAGGTACGCAAAAGAATGCTCCAGTTACTTTCTCTGCTCACGACTTTTTCGTTCAGCGCTCTGGACATTTTTGGAGGCTCACTGGTGAAATTCGAAGAGCTTGTGAAGAGAAATAATTAGAAATTAAGTTATAATAAAATAACAAAATAATTTATTACAACTTTGGGAGCGTGAGAATCGACTTTACAGTTTTGAATAAGGTTTGGTGCAGATTTCCGGCCGGCTTGCAAGCACCCAGTATTCATCCCCTCAAGGTGAGAAATTTCGCGTCGTCGTCGACAGGGCCCATACGATACTTATACTCGGCTTTTCAGACCAACTACCACCATGCCCGGCAAAGTCAAGGCGTACGAGCTCCAGTCCAAGTGCGATTTTGCGACCACTGTCCTGTTAGCTATGGCTTACCTTCAGTTAGGTCCAAGAACGACTTGTCGAAACAACTCCTCGACCTCAAGAATGAGCTCCTGACACTGCGGGTGCAAAAGATTGCAGGCGGGTCGGCGTCCAAGCTGACGAAAATGTGCGTGTTGGCTAGTATTTATTACATTTTCCTGTACTGATTATTATTCTAGCAACACCGTCCGCAAGTCCATAGCACGGGTGATGACCGTCATGAACCAAAAGGCTCGCCAAAATCTCCGCGAGTACTACAAAGACAAAAAGTACCTTCCTCTGGACTTGCGGGCCAAGAAGACTCGGGCGATCAGGCGGCGGATGACCAAGGTGAGAGGTCCCCATATCTCTTATTTTCCGTCGCTTACGTCTACCTTTTTCAGCACGAGACGTCGCTAAAGACCTTGAAGCAGAAGAAGAAGGAGCTCAACTTCCCTGTCCGAAAGTATGCTGTCAAGGCATAAGGGCGAGGCGTTCTGTTACCGTATTTTACCTGCCAGTATATGCACTGAATGACCATGCCTATGCTATGCTGATACGCGAGTGGATCATTATCATGCGTTCTTCCATATTGTTTCAATTTTTTTGTGCGAATTGTGGCACATTTTATTTTATGAACGACTTAAACGGATATGTAGCGTATAGGAGAAACTTTCCCAGGGTCTGGCTTTGACGGCATTCGTTTACTTCTTCCTCCCATATCCGCCCTTCCTCTTTGTGCCCTCTTCCCTTCTAGATCTCTCTTTCCTTTCTGCAGTGAGCTTATATTGGGCCCAGGACGCCAACTGCCATCTGTGCCGCAATCGTGATTCGTGATTGCCCCTGCTTCGACTATTTGCCGGTTTCATCTACCACAACCGCTCGTTTCTTACTAGAACGGGCATAATATCGTTCAGTATACCCTACCACCGAGACGGTATTGTGGCCCTGTACCCCTCACGAATAACGACACCAACGATCTTCGAGTACTCCCAGCGTACTACACGATACTTCACGACATTACGAAATGGTGAGAATATACTATTGTCTGCTTGAATGCAAGTCGCATGTATCCAGTGAATGGATGGTTGTTCATTCAATTAGACGTGGGATTCAACACGTGTAGTGCCTCGCGTGCTGTAGCCAATCACTGTTGGTAATGCAATAGTCTCAGATCAAGGCAACCAACCAACAGCTTCCTTCGTATCCACTATGTTTTCCCCATCTCGTTTTGCAGCACGAAGCAGCTCTGACATTTCCCTTTCAAAGCCCCAGCCCAAAGTCCCGTCAAGATCGCCACCGTCGTCGGGCCAGGTCGATACCAAGTCTCAGCCCCGGGAGCCATATCCGATCCCCAGCAACAACCCGGCCAGTCAGTACACGTTGTTGGAGAAGTTGGGAACAGGAAGTTTTGGAACCGTCTACAAGGCTATGCATAATGAGACGAAGCAGATAGTAGCCATTAAACAAATAGGTCAGTCTGCTGCATCAATCAGCAACAGCGTGTTCAACTCGTGTTTAGATCTCGAGGATTCCGACGATGATATCTCTGAAATACAGCAGGAGATCGCCAGTCTCGCCCAGTGCGATTCGGAATATGTAACGCGCTATTACGGGTCTTTCGTTGTCGCTTACAAGCTCTGGATCATCATGGAATATCTCGCTGGCGGCTCATGCTTGGATTTGTTGAAACCCGGTCCTTTTTCAGAAGCTCATATCGCGGTTATTTGTCGGGAACTTTTGCTTGGTCTTGATTACCTTCATGCCGAGGGTACAATTCATCGTGACATTAAAGCCGCCAATATTCTCCTTTCATCCTCTGGGAAGGTCAAGCTTGCGGACTTTGGCGTTGCTGCTCAGCTCACGAATACACTTCGACACACGTTTGTTGGTACACCATTTTGGATGGCCCCGGAGGTTATTCGGCAGGCAGGGTATGACGCCAAAGCTGACATGTGGAGTTTGGGTATTACAGCCATTGAGATGGCGAAGGGTGAACCGCCCCTTGCGGAGTATCATCCTATGAGAGTCCTATTCCTCATTCCAAAAGCCAAACCTCCCGTTCTTGAGGGTGCTTTCTCTGCATCCTTTAAGGATTTCGTCACTCAATGCTTGACGAAAGATCCCAACGCTGTAGGTCATCCGTTTTCCGTAGCACTCTGGTATCACAATTTTCTTCTAGCGTCCGACAGCTAACGAACTGCTGCAACACCGATTCATTCGCGGGGCACGGAAAACATCATATCTCACCGAGCTCATCGAGCGCTTCCAAGATTTCCGTGCACGCTCACCTGCTAAAGGAGCTAATCAAATGTACCAACCTACGGTGAGAAACGGTCATGCCTGGGACACAATAGGCACAACGCGGAGTGATTGGAACTTCGATACGATACGTTCTTCAGCTATGGGAACGTTCAGGGGAATGGCGAAGGACCTCGTGTCGTCATCGTCGTCATCTTCTGACATCGACGAAGAACCTGAAGAGTTGGACGCCAATGAGGGCCATGCGTCATCCATCGACACCGGAGGTGCTACAAAGGGAAGCGGAGATCCTATTGTGGAAGGTGGACTCGGAATAAACACCCAGGCAGGCCATTCGACTGTGATCATCAAGCCTCTCCACACTCCTGATTCTGAGAAAGACGTTGCCACCCTGTTGGCGGAAAAGAACGTGTCGAAGGACACGCCACCTCCCCAGGTTGATGAAAGTGCAACCCCGCTCGGTGCACCGCCTGCTTATAGTGGGTCCATGCGGGGGTCTCGACGATCATCATACGCTGCACGTCATGCTGGTGGCGCAGGTACTCTAATGAAGGAAGCCGATTTGGGTAATGGCGTCGATACCATCCGACCAATCAAGAAATTGGATACGGCGGGATCCTTGCGATTGTCCGCGGACTATGTTGGGAGCCTACGTCGGGAGGGGAGCACATCTGCGCCAACGTCGCCAACGCATAAACGCAATACCAGTGAAACGGCCAAGGCAGGAAAATCCTTGATCGATGATGTGGTTCTACCCATTCTTCAGAAGGTATGTGTGGTTCTAATTCAGCCTCAGAATTCGCGGATGCTCAAGTGGGTCAAATTTTAGGCCATCGGGGACGACATGGATGCAAGAGAAATAGAATCGCTAAGCATGCTATCCCGGGGGTTCAGCGAGCTCAAGGAAGCTAATCCTGAACTTGCTTACAACGTCATACTTGATATTCTTTCGGGTATCAATGAGTAAGTCGAACCTTGAGCGCAGCGCTGATGTTTCACGTACTGATACGGATCGGTTAGGAATCCCGCTGTACGGCAACACGTCCAAACCTCTCGTGCATTGTTCCCACACAAGCGGGTTATCCGTAGAAGCGAAATGACAGCCAAAGGTTTGGTTGTCACAGAGGTCCAGGAAGACATCTCTCCAGGATCGGGAGAGCGAGCACCTTCTGTCAAGTCCGAAGATTCTTCGACACGTAAATCACCTATCGCGGAGCTGCTGTATCTGCGATGGCTAGAAGGACTGAAATTCAAATGGCCTAGTCTCACGTAGTTCTACCCTGCGGTACGTCTTTTCTCAGATCCATTATGACGGCGTGTCGCTTCCCGCAGCCATGGCCCCACATTCTCCCCATCTTCACTACACACACACAACACAATTTAATGGTATTTATGTGTCCGGTCTTCCACTGTAGCCTATTATTCAATATTGTTTCTTGATTTTCGTCGTCTCCTTGCTTTCCTCTTCAGAGATGCGCTAGACATTTTCTTTTCGGCATCTATTATGTCCTCATGATTGTTACGCACTAGTACTAACGACAATATATACGTGCTGTAAGCAGCCGTTTTCAGTTTCCGTCTATATAAACATCTCGCAGTCCTTGAGTAATTCGCTGACTATTCATGTCTTTGGATAAAATTCCGGGTAAGCACAAACCTAGCCGTCTATCTCCTGTTCTCGAAAACATTATGATATGCGCAGTATGAGCGTGCCTACTTGAGGTAATAATCAGAAGCATTTAGCATATTCTTTTCGGTATTTACGGATAAATGAACGCCCGTTCCAGGACGTCCGCACATGAGCGGACGAGCATAGTGGGCTCGTTTTCCGGTCTCGTCAAGGTACCCGCTCAAGACTTGGTCGTTGGCTGTCGTTAGTGACGAGGCACTCGGATATGGTCCCAACAACAGTACAGGCACGAGTTCTGCGGTCCCGCATACCCATCAATGTCAGCGCACTGTGGAACACCTTGCTTGTCGAGTATGCTTCATACAAGGAACATACCCCATCTTTTTTTAGCACGCGAAAATCGCTCAAGAGGACGATTTGAAGGAAAATCCAATTTCGAATATCTGGCCCGCCGGCCTCAACAGCCCGGAAGTAAAATAGTACTTGGAAATTGTGCTGCAAAATATGCTCAGGTGCCTCTCCCTGTCTATAATGAGTAATACCTTGCTGAATACGCTTTAACCGTCTCAAGCAAGCGTTATCAGTGACTACATCAAGACGGCTTCTCCCGCGATCTACATGTGTGGCACATCACGATTGCCCAACTATGATGAGACGACCCACTTAACGTTCCTTAAGTATGAATCATTCATCATGTCTACTGGTTGAAAGGAGGAAACAAGACACCGAATTTGGAATTAATGAAAGTCGATTACTTGACAACCAGAGAAGTTAGCAGCACTTGGAAGATGTGAGAACGAACATTCAGCATTTCACCAAAAGGTCTCATCATAGCGGCGACAATAAGATATGGATAAATAGTCCTTTGAGTAGTAAAGACAGCATGTGTGCGGTGAGGGTAAAAGTGAATGTATCCGGTATAATTAACTGCGTATGAGGCTGTTCCCCGTCTGAGACCAAAGTACAAAGATGATATATAAAAATGTCCTCGTGTCGTTAGCATACCCCACCCAAGCAAGCATAGCAGGGTCTTGACAGCGGCATAGGGGCGTTACAAAGTAAAAAGCAGTAGAGGCGATGATGAAGATGTGCGAAGTTGACAGGAGGAATTTAGAGTAAAACTGCCGCCGATGCTAGTATGAAAAACAGAGATGTCGAAACACCTAATAGAGTGTGACCAGAGCTGAACAGGTTGACGGCTGAGTTAGCTGTAGAGCTTGCGGAGGCGGATGTTGTTTGACTTTCAGCCGCCGACGTCTGGCTTTGAGTAGAGATTACGCTGTAGCTTGGTTTAGAGAAATAATTGAACGATACAAAACTATGTTTACCTTGTGCTGGAGCTTGTGCTTGTGCTGGTGCTAGTTGGTGTGGATACGGCCAAGATTCCATCAATGCTAACGGGCGAATCATCGTCCTCAGAGTTTTGGTAGACACCGTCATCGTCCACTAATCTAGTAACCGACGTAGTATTCCATCCGTTGGCCTTCATAGAAGGATAAGCGTTGATGAAGGCTTGAACGGTGTCCGTTGTCAACTCATGTTCCAATATAATCAGGCCCGGGGTCTTGGGACCTACCCGAAGATTAGCGAATGACGGACACTATGGGTGATTTAGTTTACCTGTGAGCCACGTATTCATGTTAGCACTGATCGCTTGCTGCGTAACTGTCCCAGCTGACAAGCTCCAGTCATCAGTGCTATCCGTGCCGGTAAGTGACTTGACTGAATGCTCTGGAACAAAAACACATACTCGTGGTTCCAGATAATGCATTCGAGTCCGAACACCTCCAGCGCGATAGCCCTAACCCTGTTATCGGAATCACCATAGGGTGGCCTCCAAAACCTGGGAACTCGGCCACCCGTTGAGTTGTGTATAATTTCCATGGTCCAACCAAGCTAAAGAACACATATTAGGTTGAGGTTCTCGTTGGGTAGCTTTGAACACACCTCTGCAACGACTTGAATGTTGCTAAGCGTAGTCATGTAAGGATGAGTATATGTGTGAACTGCGATATCTCCTCCTATGTCGTACGCAGCAGTAAATTGGTTGGCATTGTTGAGGATATTAACACCGATCATAAAATGAGTCGCGGACTGATTCTGGGACTGCAAAAAAGTAACAAGACCGGCGGTGGCCTGAAGAGGCCGTTAGTTTTTCCCCGACATGGGAAGGAAAGATAAACATACGGGCTGTGGACCGTCATCGAAGCCGACGCCCAATGTGCCAGGAGGCGCGTCCCAAGTATCTCCCGGAATTCTGCACTGATAGGTTGATGAGCAGATTTCCGGTCCGCCAGGGTTCATGCCGTTGGGATAGACAGGATTTGTATTTGGTGTGTTGGTGGATTGTGGAATATTGGGTATTTTGCCGGATGAGACGGCTTCGTCGAGGGCGTCTACCCATGCCTGGGGTAACTGATTGGTATCAGGCGTGGACGTCGGGAAGGCGCTTGCCCAAGCTAGCGAACAATGAGCACAGGTGTGCATAGGTAAGGGAAATACTCCGTACTGGGGGAGCCAACTTGAGCATATTGGATACCATCATCGTCGGGTCCCCGCTTGAAGAGACTCTGTACAGGATGATCGCGCTTCTGATACCAATTATCGGGGAGGCGTTTGTGCTCTACATGGTCGTGATAATCTGAGCGTGGTAGAGAGGCGGCAAAAGCGACGTTAATAGCTAGGAGGAAAAAAGAAATAAACATGGCGGTCGGAGGGGAAGGGTGAGCACAAATAGCAGCCTTGAAAGGCGCTCAATTTGAAGGGTTCTGTGAGACCGAGTGCGTCTGCTTCAGCATTGGCCCCTGTACATATTTAGGTCCCGATCGAAAGTTTCAGATCTCAGATCCAGTCTAAGTCGGAGTGCGAGTCATCTGCGAGTTATTTCGAGCACAACGGAGAAAGACCAGACATTAGACAAGCTCCAAAAACATCGCATCCACTTGGATTTTTTGTTAGAGTCTTATCGACAATTCTTTGCAACTGAGCGTACCTCATATCCTCATATCGCCCCTTGCCGATAAAGGCACTAGCATAGAATACACAAAGTAAATTATCAGGCATTATACAAGCGCTGGTCAGGGTTATACCGGCGAAGCAGGTGCACCTCCATTCCGATATGCAGCCCGTAAGACTAGCACCCCGTCCTTCAATTGCGCCACCTCTTTCACCAGCGCCGTAAACTTGGCCTTTTTCCCCTCATCCCTGAGAAATGGCGTAAAGTGCTGAATACAGTCTCTCGTAGACGCGTTCGGAGTATTTTTAAGCCATTCTATCACCATCCGGTCTTCAAGTGGGGGTACCGGTCCGGCATTGGACTTGCGCTTCTTGGGCTTAGGAGGCCCACCGGCCTGTCCACCACCTTGAGGCGAGGCTGCCCCGTCATCTGCTTTCCTCTTTTTCCCATTCTGGACCACAGGACTTCCAGCTCTGCTTCCCGCCCCCGCAACTGGGCTCGTCGCCCGGCTATTTGAGACCGGCACGGGGCTCGTCGCCCGACTTGCGAGGGGACTACCTCCGCGGCTTCCCCCACTGGGTTTCAGTTTCGGAGCCTTGGGGCTAGTTGCGCGCTTCGCTACAACGGAATGTCCGCTGAGACTAGATGCTACAGGTGATGTGGCCCGGACGTCTGACTTAGACCCGTTCAGGGCGGGCTGGCTTGTAGAAGGTTTCGGTGTCTGAGGTGCTTGTGAATTTGCAGGTGTTTCGTTTGCTGGAGGTGGTGGTTGTGAGACAGGCTGCGCTGGTATCTCCTCCTCTTCTTCAGAAGACTCTTCCTGTCGCAGATTGAATAAACACGATATTGTCAAGGAGAACGCAGAAACTTACAGAGCTGGCATACGGATTCTTGTTTTCATCATCACTGTCATCTGGGTCCCCACCTTCGCGATTGCGTATCAGCTTCTGCATTCGTCGCTCTTCCTTCGACATCTTGGGCTTCTCCTCTTCATCTGAATCATCTATGTAACCCTCTCTAGTCTTGTTCGCGCTCTTGTACTCCTTTTTCAATCGCTCCTGCATATCTAGTCAGAAACAAAGGCAGAACCAAAGACGTCATGAACGAACCTCTAGCTCTTTAGCTTCTTCATCGTCATTGTCAACTTCCATCTTCTCGTCGTCATCAGCAAACTCTTCTTCATACTCCTGCTCATCAAGATCTCCCTCTTCGCCGTATTCCTTCTCGCGTTGACGTCTAGAGCCCTCGCCGTCCTCTTCATCTCCAAACAAACCACTCATACCATTGTCAACAACCTTAAGCCTGCGCCCTCCAGGACCTAAACTCTGCCCGGACGTATGCACGAGAGAATTGGGACCATCAACTGTAGTCCCTTCGGCCTCTGCCTTGAACATCGCAGCCGTCTGGGAGGATATAGCTCTTCCCGTTCTCTGAGATAGCCAAGCAGTAGGGTCGCGTTTCTGATGTTTTGCATACTGTAGCATATAAAATGTTAGCACGTACAGGGGGCCACAAAATTACGACGCTATACCTGAGCCTCAACATTAGCTGTATCAGTAGGCAGATCGTGCTTCATCTTCTTCTGAAATTTGTACCACCGGTGAGCGGGGACAAACTTGAAGACATCATTAGCCGCAGGCATGAAAAACGCATGCGTCTGGGCTTTAGTGGTGTCGTCCAGCTGCGCCACCCAAGTTTCCTTAGCCATGCCGTCCTCCAAAACCCACGGATACCTCTCCTCCTTCCTCAATAGTCTCACCTCTTCCGGGACCACGAATACCTGCTTCGTCTTCTTCTGGAACTTCTTCTTAGCCGGGGCTCCCTTTGCCTTGCTTGCCTCATCCTGCACGATCCGCCCCTCCGCATCCACCATGACGATTTTGCCATCCTGGAGAACGGGCTGGCCGTCTGCGCCCAACATGGGCCCCACTGGCGCTCCGGGTACGTTCGCTGCGGGGTCGTCCTTCCTGAGGTCTTTCCGGTTCAGCTTGATAGGTGGTGGCCATGTCGCTATGTCGACAGGTTTCCGCGAGTCAAATTTCATGACATCGTATTTCCACCCATTGAGAGCAGAAGAGAAGAGCTTGAAGTCTGAATAAGGTCCGTCTGGTAGGTGGAGGTCGTCGTCATCGTCCTCTTGTTTACGGGGCGCCACTACCTTTGGCGGTCGTGGTTTCTGGGGTGAAGAGCCGGCCTTTGGCTGGGCCTTGGCAACGGGCGGCTTCTTCTTGTGAAAAAGGATGCTGGCGAGGTCCTTCTTGGGCGGCATTACAGGCGAATATTATCGCTGAAGGAAGAGAATAGTGGTGGTAATGACGAAACAAGCAAGTCCCAACTCGGGTCGGTTGTTACCCTAATTAGTATCGGACAATAGCTGTCTCATTCAAATTACCTTTGACAACTGGTGACTCAACAGCCGGGCATCATTGGATGAATGGCGACGCACTGTGCGACAGTACGACGGTCTTCAAATATGGATACAACATGGGATATATGCGCAACGGGCAACAGTCAAGAGTAGATGTAATAGCAAGTGCAGAAAACATCACCGGTACCGACAGAATATTTCTGGGATACCAATTCGAAAAAAAAGGAAAAATAAATGCCCCATCACAAAAAGAAACGATACGCCTATCGATACAAACTGAAAGCGAACATGGTGGTCATGTAGGACCATCTGGTCTATTGACATTTCCGTTTTGAGGCGGAACGGCGGGGCCGTTGCCAGGAGGGAAGACGCCCTGAGAAGAGGCCGGTCTAGAGAGTGGTGGCGGCGGCGGATGCTGCTGAAGAGCGCCTGGCGGAGGTAATGGGTACGGTGGGACGCCTGGCGGAGGCTGGCCGTAGACGGGATGCCCTGGCGGGCCGCCGCCTGGAGGAAAGGGAGGTAAACCGCCGCCTTGACGTGCGACATCGAGCTCGTGTCTGAGCATATCTATCTCGCGAGCCATGTCCTGATGACTTTGCTTGAGCTGAGCGACGAAATCGATAGCTACAGGACCGTCAGTAGGAATAAAGTGTAAAAAAGGCTGTCACACACCTTTGCTTAAAATTTCCCACTTGCTAGCCTTCATGCCACGGTCAGCGGGGAGCTGGTCCCTCAGCTCATCAAAAAGATCCTTCATCTCCTTCCTCCTCTTCCGTTCTGCGAGTTTGTGGGAAACACGAAGCTCGGGAGAGCGGGAGTATGGTGTTGCGCCAGCGTCCTTGGCAAGCTTGCTGGATCCAGGAGGAGATGGAGCTGAAGTAGGCTCTTCTGAGGCCTCTTGGGAGCGCATTTGACGCGATGGAGGACGCGACCTCGAGCGGAGAACCCTGGTCGGTCCAGCAGGATTCGACGACGGATTGAGATTGTCGGGAACGGACATCCTCCTATCGAGAGCCCTGTCAGGAGGGAAATTGATTGGTGGCATGATGGGAATGTTCGACATAGGATCGAACTGGCGGTGAGGGTCGTGGTCGAGGGGATGGTGCTGCATTGGACTCTGGTCAGAATGTGGCCACGCGAAAGATGCAATTCCGGAGGGAGGGGGCTGATGCCGGCCGTCCGTGCCGGAAACAGCCGAGGCCGGCGAAGGGTAGCCGCCACCCAACGACGCAGAATCGCGTCTGCCGTCGACCCATGGCCACTGCCCGCCCCGCCCGTCGGTTGAATTCCGCCGCTCATTCAGGCTGAGCTGCGCGATCCGCGCCGTGTCCACTGCCGAGCCCCGCCGTTTGAATGCCGGCCCCTCGTCCACGTCCATCTTGTTCCCGACGCCTGGTCCAATCAGCTGCGGGTCTATGTCCTGCCCAGCAAATCCTGCTCGCTCGCTCGACATCTTCCGTTTCTTTCCTTGCAGTCGTCCGGGCGACTCTTGACCCACAGCAATCGAATGTCGTCGCATCGAGTAGTCGAACGGTACTGCCTCTCGCGGTAATCCTCGCCCACGCCCATCCGTGTCCATCTGCATTTCATCCCGTTCCTTCGCCTGTCCGGCTCCTGAAATCTGTTTGATAAGCGACCTTGGTTGACAGACAGAACATACCTTCCATCACCCCGCCAGACGTCTGATGTTGCGCACTACTCCCCTTTGCGCTACTCCCTCCCTCCGACGGTCCCGGCGCTCGATCGTGTTCTTGCGAAGGCGACCGCAACAGCTTGCGTAATTGTGCATTCCCATCTCCAGACCGACTCGTCGCCTCTCCGAACACATAAGGCGAGCTCGGACGTGGATCAGACATACCGCCTTTGAATGTCGAAGAGCTGGCCAAGTCGCTCTGTTGCCGAAGGAACTGCGAGTTTGGATTTTGTTTTGACGGCGCGGCATGGAGCGACGGGTCCGTAATGGAACCCCGCCGCTGGTTTTGCAGGTATTCGAGAGGCGCCAATGGCACTACAGGCGAAAGCCTACTTGATTGCTCCCTGTTTGACGGAGACGAAGAAGACTTGTGTCCAATATGGGGTGATGTATGCGGTAGAGTGTCGGAATGGTCTGCCATTGTCGACACGAGCGACATTGAAAGCAGGAGGCAGAAATTTTACAGACGATGCGCCCAGTATTAACTTGAGAAATGTGCGTAGAGCCAGGAAGGAGTTACGACACAGGTAACAACGAACCAGTTGTACCGACTGTACATATTCAATTGATTCCTTCCCCCATTGACAACGTGGGCCTCCACGTGGAAATACATACATGGTCATATTGCCCGCATTGCCTCTTTCAGCCGTCCGGCCCGCCCAGTGCTGTCTGCTCCAGCGCCTCCCGCTCGTCCTCGCTGATCTCTATCGCACGCACGTATCGCTGCCCCTGGCTGTTCCGTGTTCGCCGTCCTACCCGTATCTCGGCCTTGTTCACACCTTTCTCCTCTTCATCGTCCGCCAAAACGATCTGTCGAATCCAGGGTAAGTAATCAACGTCAAATGCCGTCCCTCGCAGTGCTTGTGCTCCCATCACGTTCCTCCCGAGCATTTTGATCACATCTCGATAACCGGCATGCGCGCTCAAATTCGTACTTCGCATACTGCCGAAAATCCCACCACGCGAGAGTCGTATGGCCGTTGACATGATCGTCCTGTCTTGATCACCATCCCCATAAGAATCCTGTCTGGTTATGCTGTCTCGCGTGTTGAAAAGAATGGTGTGACCAACTTCATCATCCCCTGACGCTTGCGCTTGGCTAAATGCAATAGCCTCAAACCAAAATCATCAAATTCTGGGTATAAGAAAGGTGGGAACACTCACCTCCGGCATGTCCTCATCATGTCTTCTCAGATGCGAGTCCAAAAATGAGAGTGATTCGGCGTGTCGAGCCACAAACCCATTCGGGCTTAGTGGCTCACCTAAAGAGAGGAAGAATTGGCTTGACGATGTAGATTCCTCGTGTGTGAAGGGTTGATGGTGAAGCGGCCAGTTTGATTCAACACCGTATCCGGGGCACCATAATTGTAGTGTGTGAATGCTTTGTCGCAGATCTGGAATGACATCGTGGTGCTCTGGTGAACGCTCGTAGACCTGGGCAATTTTCTTCCGGTCAACAAGATAACCTTCAGCAGCACACATGCTCTGCAGATATGAAGTCGCCAAGCTGCTCTCGCATGGTCGGAAATGTAAGATCTGTTGCAACGGCAGATCATCAAGGGGCAGGAGAGTGATATCTATCCCAAATAGCACCAAATCAGACAACGGAAAAGAGGTGAACCGGGGAAGATTCTCTTACCGTTACAAGTACAAATTACAGGCCTTTTACAATCCTTGATGAAATTCGTCACAGCAGGCCAGAAATTAGTGTCTTCCTTGAATAAAATATCGACCTCTTCTAAAAGGACCAGCGACTGGTTCACTGGTCTATTCGACGGACCTGCATCAGTCGGTTCCGTCCACGTATGCTCGGGTGCAGACTTTCTTCCGCAAAGCATTGCAGCGAGTTTATCTTTCGCATGTGCATGGCCATCCCGGTCTTCTTCCCGGCGAGCCTTCCGAACCAGGTGGTTTTTGCCTACTTCCCCTACCAGGTTGTCCAAATTGGATGCATTCCGCTTCCCTATCCCCGGATAAACTTCAAAGACCTCCCATCCCATCTCTGCGGCGCAAGCATAGACGGCAGCACTCTTGCCACTGCCAGAGGGACCCGCAAGGACGATCGTGTTCGTCAAGTCCGTGAATAGTGGCTGGGTAGAAGCCGGTGGCGGTGATGAGGGGGGAACATACTCATCTTCGAAGCGCGATTTACGCTTCAGTCTCGTGAGCCCGTTGACCTGTTCGTCTTCGCTGGCAGGGTAAAAGAAATCATCTTCAGAATAAACAATCCAATTATCCTCTTCATCCGAGTCGATTCTTTGCTTCTTCCGGCCACGCCTTTTCGACACCCGGCGCGTCACATGCGGCCTTTTAGCCGCCGCGGACTTTGTTTGCGGAGTACTAGACTGGGAAGATTGGGTGGAAGCTGGAGGATCTTTGAGTTCTAGCTGGAGTGCGCGAAGCCAATCGCGAAGATACCGAGCGTTTTGTTCGTTGCCCAATACTTCATCAGCACAGGTTGGACGATACTGGTCCGTCCAAAGTTTTTGGTTCTGCGTGGCAACCGTCGAGTTAGACGACAGTCGAGAAATAGCGGGGTGGTCTCTATGTGACTGTGGAAGTTCTGCCAGATGTGACGCCCTGTCGAGCGATATCATGTGTTCCGACTTATTTACAGATTGGGCTTGGAGTAGTAGCTGCGGGGTCTGAGACGGTGTCGCCTGGTATGTAGTCTGAAGTCCGCGAACATGTTGCGTGTCGCTACTGGGGTAGGGAGCATCTAAGAGTTTGGTGTCTGCTTTTCGCGGACTAGCAGGAGTAGCCGCTCGTTTAGGACGCGGCGCAAATATGGAGTACGGCTGTATAGGACGCAGTTTCACGGGCGACGATGATTCGATGACAATAGGGTCCTGTTGAGAGCCGCCGAAAGATAGTGATGGTTTTAAGGGGCGAGCTGTAGATTGCGATGAGGTAGGCAAAAAGGACTGGGCAGACTCCATGTCGGTATCAGAAAGGTCGACGATGGTGTCGACGATGTCAAATGGTATCGGAGAGGAAGATATTGGAGGTATAGGGACGAGCTCTACTTCATTCAAGCGGGCAGGTCTGCTGGCTGAGATAAATAGGCGTGTCACTACGAGAGACGGTGGCAGCCGTGACCAACTCACCTAGCTGTTCGACGCCGTTTATGACGTCGGCACCCTCTTCATCATTATTAAGCTCCGGTATATCAGGCTGAGCCGTTGTGGGCTTTTGTGTCCCCTTAAGCTTCTTTGGAAACAGGTCAAATAGTGTTTTCTGTAGAAACAGCGCGTTGCAAGGTCAACCACGGGTGAAACGCTGGGCAAGGACGCTCACCTGTGTGGCGTCTGGCTTTATCGCGCCCTTTGTCGAAGATTTCCTCCTATGCGCCATCGCTGACCACGTACAGTAGCAGGGAAGTCGGTGTGGGAGACAGTCAACGAAGGTAGACAATGAGCAAGATGAGATTGAAAAAGACGCGTCGAGTGCACGTGCCAGCTGACGTTGCCGGGCCGGAGTTTGTTTTTCGTAAGTCAGACCATGGTAAGCGGGGTAAAGACTGTGTCGTGATTTGCCTCTAGCACTGTTACCACCTTTATTTCACCATGACTGACCCCGTCGCTGAGAAATCTGGTTTCCTGCGCATGTACATGTCCTCTCATCCGGACACGCTGGTCGCGTATGCAAAGTTTTATGGCCAGGTCAAGGAGAATATCAAGAGCGCCGAGATGAGTGCCATTGATACTAAGGTAATTGTTCTGCGTGTTTCAAATATATGTGACTGAAGAAATGGTACAGAGCATGACTCTAACATGCACCCTTTCCAACGGGTCAAAGAAAGAAGTTGTAGTCGTCCTGGATCCCCCACTGAAAGGGTACGAAGACGTCAAGCCACGTCTGCTGGAAATGAAAGCCTTGGCGCAGGAGGGGCTGGGAATGGTCTGTCCTACTTTCACGTCCACATACTTGGGCTGACTAACATGTACCAGATAAAAGCACCCCACATAACCACCTTCCGTTTCCCGACAACGGTAAACACCTGGATCGCGCTTTTCCTAGCAGGCTCTCTCCTTTACATCGGCTTCTCACCCAGCCATCCGGAGAGTCCTCTCTACCTCCCTGGCCGGATCGCACGCTCCTACATCGGCTCATACTTCAAACCGGTGTTCTGGTCCTTCACAGGTGTTCACGCCCTCGAAAGTCTCTACACGCTACATTTGTGTAGGAAGCATCACACGGGTTTGGTTGTTGGTGTACGTGGTCCTCTTCGAATCCTCCAGCATACTCTCTTCTGATCCATTCGCAGGCTGAATACGTCTTTTTTACGCTAATATTAGGTTTCAACGTATGGGCAGATCTGAGGAAGCGCATCCAAACGGCAAGGATAGAGTCGGTGATGAAAGTTGAATAAGTTTATCTCTTGTTCTTGACTAATTCCCTATGACATATTACTCAGCTTCAATGAACTGATTCTCGAACATCTCTTCGGCCCGTTTGGTCAGCTTCCTGCTTCAACTTGAATGGAAATGGCCTTCTCCACGAGTGCAGATTCCGCCGTGTGCGCTAAAGGATCTCGCTTCAAGTTCTTCGACGTGCTTCATGAAAGATGCAATTGCTTTCGAGCAAGGGAACGATTGTACTTATTCTGCTTGACTGTACGCTGGCGTCAACTTTCGCCCAGTTTCTTTTTGCACTTTTTGGAACAGTTCGGATTTTTTTCATAACGTGAGTAGATTTCTTTGTAAGTATCTGCGTCAGAGGTATTTGCTAATGATGATGAATTTTACGATTGCCAAGGGCGCGCACGTTCTATTTGACGCTTCACGGGAAGAAAAGAAGTACCATACGTTCCAAGTACTTCATACTTGTTTGCTACCGTAATCCCACGAAATTAAGTACGCCATGCGCAAAATTCGGCTGCGAAAATATCGTAGCCCCATATTACCTTCCCGCACGGATCGCCTTGTAGTAGGCAGTCATTTTTGTGAGTCCTTTCATCCATTCATCCATTCACGATGCGAGCGTCCTACATTAAAAGGAAGGACAGCGCTCAAACCTTAGTGAACAGCATTGTAGACCGAGCAGCTGATGCTCACATCGATTGGCTCGTGAGATAATTCTTTCTCGATGTACGATAACACCGTACGTATTTTCACAAACCACCAAACTGCCTGCCTGCGGGTACCGGTGGGGATAGTACGGATCGTGTCCGGATGTTCCCACTTCCGCGTGAGTTTTTCGATTTCCTCAAAGTTAAATATTTCCTTCAGGATTATTTCAGTTAATCTGGATGCAAATGTTCTCGCCCTCCGACGCGCGCGATGCTTACCCTGAATTATTGAGTAAAGATTAGAGACTGGACTCCGAGATGAGTTCCATTGACAGTCCATGTTCCAACCCAGTTCTCGTGTCCGGGGGCATGACCCGAGTGTGTCGAGTTAGCGACGGATCTCAAAAATTCGATGCTCCTCTGAGAAGGTATCACGAGGACGTACCGCCACTTTCAATATGGAATCATTATAGCCTCATGAGGCACGAGGGGTTTTCTTTTCCACCCAATTTTTTTTTTGATTGAACAACAGTTTCAAAGCGTTTTACCCTGTGTCTTTGCCTTAAGACTATTTATTTAAAGTTTGTACACCATCGCACATCGCCAGGACTCCTGCTCTGAGTTCTGATTTTGATTCACGTAGATTTATGGCTCAACGTCTAAGTCTGCATTCCAGCGAGTACTGAATCTGTTGACTGACTCGAAATATGTTTCTCATTTGGTTTTGCATTATCACCGCCCTGACGTTGCTTTTTTTAAAAGTCCCCTTTGTGCTCTAGATCTGACGCTGAGCTTCGTGGATAATAATAAAAGATGCACGTTGATCGGTCCCTAGAAAGATGTTCAACGGGTAGAAATCGCAGTGATATGGTTGTGCGTGCAAGACTCGGATCTGAATGCTGCGCTCTGATGATGAACCTAAATTTGCGACTCCCTGCTCTCCGAGGGTGATGATCGAGACGGAAGCCATGGATACGTCGGCACAAAATCGTTGTAGACGAAGCCAGAGTCGCCGTATCGCAATTTTGTGACCGATTTGGAGGCGGGTCGCGAGTAATCGGGGGACGTCGAGGCGGAGCAAAAAGACTGGATCCGCCAATTCTCTACTATAGAAGATGGGAGTGAGGTGATGATCGAGGAGATACGGTGTTTCAAGTACTAAAATATACACGACCTATCTGCGAGTTTTGGCGAAGAAATAAGCAGGATATTATTTGTTGGAAACTGGGAGATGATCGCCAGGGGCACTTAGCAGCGAGCTCAGCATGATTTCGGCCGACGCTTAGTAATATTTGCAATTATGACGCAACGTGATCAGAATCGATCATGGGCCGAAATCGCGTCGAGTATGCTTGGATGCAAAAACCCAAAAGGCAGCATCGACTGACCTCCACGCTCAAAGTCTTGCCATGCTATGTTCACCTGCATCGCATGCAGAGCTCGTCTGACGATTCCTACTACCTTGCGCTGCGGCCACTCAATCTGTGCCGCCCATACCCCGCCCATTTGTCCCGACCCCGCCTGCACCCCCGACCCGGAGGCCACTGCTCACCACGACGTCACACTCACAAAGCTTATCGCCATCCTTCACGACGACGACGACGACGATGACCACAGCACCCGCCACGTCCCACCAACCACTCAACCCGACGACAACGACGACGACGACAATGATTTGCTTACTCACCTCAAAACAGAGAGCGCGCGACAGAAGGCGACAAGGCCGTCCAGTCCGCTGCTAAGACCGGCGCATGAGTTTCCGTCAGGCATGACTTCCCGCCAGAAACGACTGCTGACAGAGCTGACTTGTGAGATTTGCTATATGCTGCTCTATGATCCCGTCACGACTCCTTGTCAACATGTGCGTTCGCTTGCTCTCTATATTTTCCAAATTTATCATTTTTTCTCTCTCAAGACATTCTGTGCCAAATGTCTGCACCGTTCACTCGACCACTCGTCTGCGTGTCCACTATGTCGCGCTGCCCTACCGCCTTTCTCCTTCTTTCAGTCCCATCCTCCAAATGTCCTTATCCTACGTGTTATTACCACCTATTTCAAGGCTGACTACAACGCACGAGCTGCCGCTATACTCCAAGCAGAACGTGACGCTCGCCTCGACACTCCCATCTTTGTATGCCAACTTTGCTTCCCAGGCATGCCCACTTTCCTCCACTTCTTCGAGCCTCGCTATCGCCTCATGCTCCGCCGCTGTCTAGAGTCACCTCACCCTAGTTTTGGTATGGTAATGCCCCCACGTCCTGGCGCACAGATTGACTACGGTACCATGCTTGAAATAAGAAGCGTACAGATGCTTCCGGATGGAAGGAGCATGGTCGAAACTTGGGGTACATGGCGCTTCAGAATCCTAGAAAGGGGGTCCCTTGACGGATATATGGTCGCTAGAATAGAGAGGTAAATTTTTATACCCCGCCATTTATCTCCATATGTTGACTATATTTCCAGGATTGAAGATTATACAGACGAGATCGACGTTGACATCGACTCGACGCCGGCGCCGCCAGAGCCGGGCACGTCGTCTCCACATGACGACTCTGAACCGGTCCTGCCTTCTCTGTCTGAATCTCCGACAGCCTCCTCCCCGACCCCTCTTCTCATCTCACACTGTCTGTCCTTTCTGACCCACTTACACAATCACTCTACTCCTTGGGTCGTGCAGCGTCTGTCCACTTCTTACGGCCCACCGCCCTCCCTTTCTACCGCTCTAGCCCGCCCGGGGTCATTCAGCTTCTATGTCGCCATCGTGCTCCCGATTGATGAAAGCGAAAAGGCAAAACTGCTTCCGATCAGGAGCGTACGCATGCGGCTCAGACTGTGCGTATGGTGGATCGAAGGTCTCAGGAGAGAGTGGTGGTTTGACCGGGGATGTGTAATACTGTAGTATTATCTAGGGCAGGCCTGCTATCTATCTGATTATTATCCTTTATTCCTTGGGCATCATCATACATTTAGGAACGCATATTTATCCGCATCGCATTTACATCGTTAGGCTATTGTACCATATCTCATTTCACACAACCCGTACGTGATATTGTATCGCACCACGGTGATAAGTTCAAGACCCAGGACAGAGAGTTCGTGGTGTCGTTTCCATTAGATACGGAGCTGGGATTAAATGCTGCAAGTTGACTTGCGCGGATCTTCTGTGGCGCAAGAGCGTATCGCCCACAACAAGGTCAGAATACGGCAAAGAACCTAGCGACTCCTCGGAGCATGTACGTGAATAGTTTAGCCTCGCCTAGACAGTTCCCACACGTCCGGAGGCTTTTCAGTCAAGCAGGAATACGTACATGGTGGAATTCCCGTCGCCATTTAACCATAGGTGTCCCTAGTCAGGGCGATCATGATATCTGCTTGGGTCGACTCCGCGATCATCAGCCAGAACATGAAACGAGGACCGACTCTTTGGCCACCGTCAGTCAGGTGGCGAGAGATGTTTATCCGACGCTTTTTCCTGGGTAACAAATGAAGGTCATCAGTAAAATCCAAAGCATTATGATCCCAAGCTGCCATAGTACATACATGATTGATCGTTACCCAAAAATAAAAATTCCTCAACTCTGTGCCGTTGAACTTGCAACAGTTTGTTGCCGCCCCCATCGTGTGAACCACTTTAGCAGCCAGACGGGTCTCAACCTCTGGTTGACCTCGACGCCCTCCGTCTGTTCCTCCTTCTCGCTCTCGCTGCTCTCACTAGCGTCGCCCCAGACCCCCCGTTCTTCCTCTGCTTCACTCTCCGTCCTTCCATACCGATCAACGACGCACTCAACACCGTTGACTCTCCATTGTCGATGCTTGCCACCTTTTTCCTTGTTTGCCAACCCAAGTCCAAACACTTTTTCCCTCGCCTCGACCACTTTGCGCCTCCCACCCACCCCGGCATGCCATGCGTCTCGCAAACTCATCTGCTCAGCCTCGTACCACAGTGTGTTCACGGTCTGCATCATCCTGCCGCTCCGTGAACCCTCAGCGTCGACTTCTGCCAGAATGCTCTCGTTGACACCTTCGCCATACCGACTGTAAGCTTCCCTCAAACGCTTGTTCGTCCCAGTAAGCCTACTGTTGAGTATATTTACCACCTCCACCACATTTTTGAGGTGCGACGCTCGTCGACACATCACCAACATCTGCCCGCACAGCTCAACGTCAATACGCATATGTTCGATTCGAAGCACACGCGTTTCCTTGACGAGCTTGTCTGTAATGACATCGATACTCCGTCGCTGTGTCAATCTGCGAAGGGGCCGGGAGCAAACCTCAGAGGTCGAGTTCGCCGTTGGAGGCCGCTCCCTCTTCTTGCTGCTCACCGGATCCGACCAGCTTGTTACGCGACCCTGTTTCATTCGGTCTCCCCAGGGTCGCTTCCTCACGCTAAGATTAGCCATTCCGTCGAACTTCGAGCTGGGGATCAGATCGGCGGTGGATGCTTCGATACTCGGGGGCTCGACCATCAGCATTGGAGGGGGATTTGGGGGGACAACGGGGCTTGCCTGACCGCTGCTGAGTAAATCTTCATCTTCCGGAGGCGGTCGCAAGTCAACAGAGGAGGTTTGGGCTTTCTTTCGGCGTCTATAGGCTATTAGAAAAAATGTATAGAATTTAAAAAATCACTTACCCAGCCCAGCTCTCTAATTTACCCTTCACTCTTTTCCGGCCCCAAGCTAGGCTGGCGAATAAGTCACCTTCGTCGTCAGTGCTCCGAGGGTCGCTCCGATCACTGCCCGCCGTGTCAAGGTCACTCCAAACGGACTTCTTCTCGCCATCGGCAGCCTCTCTAAGCCTGACAACCCAAGCAATTCTACCGCTCCACAGCGCGCGCACGACGCTCCCGACGCCCTTGCTGCCTTTTTCCCGTCCAATGCCTCTAACGATGCCTCCCAAGCTCTCTTCACCCTTCTCGGTGCCCAAAACCACCGCTACGAATCTGCGCACGTCCACAATGGGCTCTAAAATTGACTCTGGGCCACAGGCCGGTGGAACGGTTTCTCCACTATGCTCGTATGCAGAGTGAATGGTTTCGAGGAGGACATGGTTGATGTATGCGGGTGTTTGACCAGCGAGCAATGGAGTGGCAGTTGGCGTCTTTGAAAGTCGAGGTTGTACATGGACGTTAGCGAGGCTCATGCTGAATAACTGAGGATGCAGGAACGGGTCTTTTGGTACGACGTGAGTGTAGCCTAGGGCTACAAGCTTGTTTCGAACAACAAACACAAGGGAGAGGAGTGCGACAACCACAGACGGATCCGTAAGCCTCTCTTTTGAAAGGCCTGGAACGTATCCCTTGGCCAGCCACTGCCTAAGTGCTTCGACTGTCAAATCGCACAATAGACCGTCACCCTCGACTTGAGAGCCAAACATACCAAGAGCCCCTTGTACGAGCCTAACCATCTCCAATACAATTTCGTTGAACCCTCGGCCCTTCACGGTTGCAGGAAAGCCGTACATCCCTACAAACCGGTCTCTTGTCCCACTACTAGGGCTTTCAAGGGTAAGTGCGGTACGTCCAGCACAGCCCATCCGAAGCAAGTTGACATTCACATAGAGCTGCTCTCTGACAACCAACCAATCACCCCCAGGAATTAAGACGATAGTATAGTCTGAACGGAAATGCGCCAGACTTGTGACCATGAGTGTTCCCTCGCCGAGATTCTTCGGTCGGGCATCAAGTCTGAGGAAATGCACGGCGTCCTTCATGTCTGCTTCTGTGTTTGGTTTGAGCGCGTCGAGGCGGACAGTGTGTGCTGCATCACCGGTGTATACGACTAGCAAGGGGAATGGCCTATTTCTGCTGACGACCCATTTTTCGACTGCGTAGAGCTGGTATCCAGAGAGTGTAAGTGTATGCGAGAATGCGAAATTCGACAGAGGAGGGTGGCCAGAGGGAATGAGGAGCATGTATGTAGGTGGTTAGTAGTCAAGAGGCAAGGATCGGCAGGGACGATCCGGGCCAATTGCCTGCCGGGGGACTGGGGGAAATTCGATTTCTCAGGCTTCAGCTTAGTCCGCATCCATGGCGTGTCGTCTAACTGCAACAGAGTTCATCTCCTCTGGTTTGACTGTCGAGCAATACGCAATTTCTCTGTTGGATCGTATCAAGTCTCGCGACGATGCTGTCCAAGCATGGGCTTATCTCGATCCTGAATACGTTCTCGCCCAGGCTCGCGAGCTAGATAAGATCCCGAGGCACAAGCGGGGACCGTTACATGGCGTTCCGATTGGAGTGAAGGATACCATGTATACGAAGGGTCAGTCTTGGATATTCCTAATCGATATCAGAGCTAATTAACTGCGTGATTCCCAAGGCATGCCGACCCAGCACAACTCACCGATATACGAGAACGACGCCCCAGTCGTAGATGCAGGGCCCCTTATAATCCTGAGGAATGCCGGGGCGCTGATATTTGGTATGGCATTAAAATTTAGACTGTACCTTATCTAACTGGAAGCATAAAGGAAAGACTACAACGACCGAATTCGCTGCGGTATTCACAGGTCCCAAGACGCGTAACCCCCACGATCCAAACCGCACGCCGGGTGGTTCGTCTTCCGGATCTGGAGCAGCAGTGGGTGACTTCCAGGTGCCCATAGCATTAGGTACTCAAACAATCGGAAGGTTTGTTACACCAATTTCAAAACAAATGTCTTTCCTGAAGTCGGGGATAATACCACAGCGTCATACGGCCAGGATCATACAACGGGGTCTTCTCATTCAAAGCCACCTGGGGCTCTATTTCTCGTGAGGGAGTGAAGATCTCCTCTCTCATCCTGGACACCGTGGGTTTCTTTACACGCAGCGTCGATGACCTTCAACTCCTGGCGGATGTATTCAAGTTGTCCGATGACGAGGAACCAGCTACTTTCGAGCTCAAAGGTGCCAGGTTCGCCGTGTGTAAAACGCACGTATGGCCTCAAGCCGGCCAGGGAACTATAGACGCGCTGGACCTGGCCGTGAGACTTCTTCGGGAACATGGTGCTGAAGTTGAGGAACTCGAGCTGCCCGAAGAGTTCTCTCAGATAACCCAGTGGCAGCGTAATATCTTAGATGGTGATGGACGCGTAAGTTTCCTCCCGGAGTACAATCTAGCGAAGGATAAATTGGACCCACTTCTTGTCGGATTTGTTGAAAGCACCACGAAACCTTCGAAGAGAGATTACTTGGCCAGTTTCGATGGTATCGCATCACTGAGGCCGAAGATCGACGCAATTGCCGGAGGATATGCTGCTATTCTGACTCCCAGCGCTCTCGATGAAGCACCAGAAGGGATCTCGACAACGGGAAGTCCAGCTTTTTGTGGGATGTGGACAGTGAGCGTTTGCGATGAGTTGACCACCACTATGATTTACATCCTTGCCACAGGCACTGCACGTTCCTGTTGTCAATATTCCAGGGTTTGCAGGAAGTCATGGGATGCCCATCGGGGTATCTTTAGTCGCCCCAAGGTACCGCGATCAACACCTGCTGAATGTAAGTCAAGCGGTGGGAAAGGCTTTTGCGGCTGGTGGATGGAATTCGGCGTCGTGACGATGGTACTAATCGAGAAGGGTCTTTGTCTTTCCCGTGTAGCTGACTTCTTCGAAAGAGGCCAGAAATAACTAATTGTACGTAGTATTACACATGCTCAAATGGTGTATGAGAGCTAACATTATGTCTCGCACAAGTACGAATGAATGTAAGATGCTCGTGGCACTAGCATACTACGGTGGCAAGAACAACGATTCTAGGTCTAGTAATGCAACGACGTCATTCTAGTGCCGTAAGGTCGGAGAAAGAAGACAATTATTGTATTGCGGTAACTTTGTTTGACTTGCTGGTTTTTGTTGAATGGTCGATCGTTGACTTAATTGGAATATTTTAATGGTCGCGTCGGACACGTGATCCGACGCGTCTGTCTCGTATAAAACGCGTCTGTCATTCGCTCTCAATTTATCTCTTCAACTACCACCACTTATTCATCTCATCATCTCCACTACTTTCAATGGCCCGCACCAAGCAAACTGCCCGAAAGTCCACTGGAGGTTTGTTCCCCGTGTTTCATCGTCCTGCAGGCTGTTCACCGTTAATCTAGGAAAGGCTCCTCGCAAGCAAATCGCTGCCAAATCTGCGGCACGCAAGACGTCCGTAAGTACCCCCCTCCCCTTTACTCTTTCGCGCCTTAACAGACTTCTTTGCAGGCTGCTACTGGTGGTGTCAAGAAGCCCCATCGTTACCGTCCTGGGACTGTCGCTCTCCGTGAAATCAGGAGATACCAAAAGTCTACAGACCTCCTCATTCGCAAGCTGCCCTTCCAGCGGCTCGTTCGTGAAATCGCTCAGGATTTCAAGGTATGTTTCGTCGTCTATCATGTGTGCCATGCCACTCACAATTGGTCGTCTAGACTGACCTTCGTTTCCAATCCTCCGCTGTCATGGCGCTCCAGGAGGCTGCTGAGGCCTACCTTGTTTCTTTGTTTGAGGACACCAATCTCGCAGCCATCCATGCCAAGCGAGTCACCATTCAACCCAAGGATATGGCTCTTGCTCGCAGACTGAGGGGGGACCGGGCATAAGCTACATGTTCTGCTTGGAACCTGCATGTATTAAAATTTTGTTGTACCCATTGTATCGGATTATCTAGTCAAAATTTGGAAACGCATGGTTATTCTGACAACTCTTTGTTTATACATGAGAATCATAGAAGTCAAGTAGGTCTGCATCCACAAGGACGCCACTCGACACACGATCAATTACTAGCTTAATCCGCCAATAGCACCTTCAGGCACTGGGTTCAATCGACGAAACTCGTCGTTGATTTCCTACAGCAAATATGAGTAGATACAAAGACTTTCGAGGTGAGGCTAACCTTCATAGTCACCCATTCGACGCCTTCGTGTGTATTGATCCATTCAATGAGCCTGGGAATTTAATGAGGGATCGGCGAGATAATCTCCAAGTCATTTTCCTCACTCTTCCAAGATTAACTGAATATGAGGGCGCCCAGAAACATCGGGATGGATTGTAAGAGGACTTTGATAAATGCTCATAGTTACTGAGGATATGAACAAATGACGGGCAGACTTACAAGATGAACCAGTCGTACTCGCGATAGAAGTACTCGAAATGCTGACATTTTCGATTGGATCAGCGTGTGCTACACTACGACGGTAGTGCACACACCTTTTTCCACAGTTTCAGTGTGACGTCTGCATCGACGAACCCGTGCGAGTTGTGCGAGCTCTTAATGAACATGTGAGGGGGCAGATCGTCGAGGTCTGAAATGGGCAGGACGAGTAAGAAAGCCATAAAAACACGAATTGTGTAAATCTTACACCAGTTAGCCGGGATTTGTATCAGCGTAGTAGGGGTCCCTCTCTGAAGAGGTTTCATCCATTCATGAGCAGACTCCGCAGAGTACTTGATGTTCGTCCAGGTGTCCTTGAAACCCGATCAAGTTCAGAGGGGACCTGCTAGGGTAAAAAAGCGTTGTACCTCATCTCTGGTCCAAAACGGCAAGCAGTCATGAGCCTGTAATAAACGTGTAAGAAAGGGTATCGGCATAGTTTGAGGTACACTTACCTGAGAGGAATGGTCATACTGGATTCCTTTTTCGAGGAGAAGCTTTACGCCATCCCTGAGAAAACGGACGATAACGTTAGTATGCATATGCTAGAAACGGAAATACAGAACTGCGTACTTGGACGTTTCCCACCAAGGAGCGACCGAGCCGACTGGGGGTTTCCCGCAGAAGTCAGTCAGCAGCTGTCATGACACGGCGTTTATGTACAGCGCCATGAACAAATTGCCTAGGCGGACCTTGTGCGTATGATCCAAAACTTCTTTTTGTTGTTTTACAGTCATTGAGCTGGGATTTTCGTGGGAGTAGCCGTGCAGACCGATTTCATGACCAGCATCCCGGACAGCAGCCATCTCCTTGGGAAAGGTTTCAAGAGAATGGCCTGGGATGAACCAAGTCGTCTACTCTCCTGGTAACCAATAACCGAAATGACAGGGCGTAATCCAATCACCTTTATACCGTACTTATTGAACAGCTTTAGCAGCCGCGGTACGCCAACCTCTCCTGCAAAGATTCCCCGCGAAATGTCGTTCGGGGAATCTTCGCCGCCATCTAGGGAGCAGAATGTTGACTTTCAGTGTCGAAACATAATGGTCGGTACCCACATGATCCAAGCCCTAGAGACCGGAGAGTCAGCTCGGAACGGGAAGACGACGTACTCAGCTTATTACTTACATCCTGAGACAGCATCGACATCGACACCAAAGGAACACAGCGCCCTTTTGACCATAATATCACTGAGGGGGATTGAACAGAGTGCTAGTACCCAGGAAAAGATAAGACGAACGAGTTCTTATCAATGTGGGGCAGGCAGGCAGGCTATACTTATTCAATTAGCACAAGGCACCCCCGGCAGGCGACTAACTCGTGCCGGTCAAAATACCAGGGAAACGATTGGAATAGAATCGGACTTTTGACTTCGGACCATGCCAAAATTTGTCGGCTTTAGTACCATTAAAGGGAATCCCGACTGATTTTGTTGTAGTCACTGCTGAAAGCCTGTAGGTTCAAATTTTCATATGTTATCCACCCGTTTTCACCGGCCTTTGTCTGGCTCAAAAGGACTGCTTACCAGGAGTGAGGGTACATCGGACCATTGACGAAACCATTAACAACCAACGTAGACTTCTGGTAGAATGAGGCGGAATAATTCCGCCGTGCGAGTTAACAGAAAAGCAGCAGCCGGAGGTCGGCCCGGGTATCTCACTGCGGCGGGCGACGGCCATCATGTCAATGATTTCTTTTCGCGTCGCCACTAGTTGCAGAAACAGCGGCAATTCTTAGCGACTCATGGCGGGCCAGTCAATCTATCTACAAGGATCTCGCATTGATACCTGCGTTTATCCGACGTACAGCGAAGTCAAATGGACGAGAAAGGACTAAAAGCGCAGCAGAACAGGAATTGTTCGAATTTACAGCGACTCTGGTTGCTACTCTGGTTGCTATGCGCCTGCTCTCAAATCTCCGGTATCTAGCATAAAAGTCGGAGGCCATGGCTTAAATATTCTTTACTTTCGTTCCTCTCCAGTTGCAGGGAGTATCGGTACACGACGCTCATTTGTCTAAAGATCCTCCTTCTGTCTCATGATGATACAATTTTCTGCACTGGCCTTTCTCTTCTTGCTGCCTGCGTTGACCGCGGCTCAGCTATCAGGTAGCGTCGGTCCACTGACGTCCTACTCCGCCAAGGCCGCGGTCAAGACATGCGACGTTACTGATTACGGCGCTGTTGCCGACCTGTCAACCGACCTTGGTACGGCGCTGGCTTCAGCTTTTGCTGCGTGCGCGCTTTCTTTCAATGTAGTTTCGTCTTTCACAAACTAAAATCCATCATCGTAGTTGCAAAAGCGGCGGCTTAGTTGTCATCCCCGAAGGAGACTATGCAATGTCAACATGGGTTAGTCAGGTCCATTCAACGTGGGCAATACCATCTAACCAACATGCATAGGTGACTCTGAACGGTGGATCTGCTTGGGCACTCCAGCTTGATGGTACCATATATCGTACAGGGACGGCTGGAGGAAATATGATTTTGTCCGTCGCTTCGTTTCTATTTTTCCCACTTGGCTTCTCATGTTCTAGCAGTATCGAACATACCAGCGACTTCGAGCTCTTCAGCAGCACGTCGTCCGGTGCCGTGCAAGGGTATGGATATAAATACCACGTTGATGGAAGCCTAAGCGGGCCTCGTATCCTGCGACTGTATGATGTCAGCGACTTCAGTGTCCACGACATTGCTTTGGTCGATGGTGAGCTTGTTGTCTATGGCAGTCACTCAGGACTGACACGCGCCGTCCTCGCGCTAGCTCCCGCCTTTCATTTCAGCCTTGATACATGTAGTAACGGCGAGGTCTATAACATGGCTATCAGAGGTGGAAACTCGGGCGGATTAGATGGTATCGACGTGTGGAGTACAAATATGTGGATTCACGATGCAAGTTCTCCTCAGCAGCAGTCACATGAGCATGCTAATCTGCGACTTCCAGGTCATGGTCACCAACAAGGATGAGTGTGTCACCGTCAAATCGCCGGCGAAAAACATCTTGGTCGAGAACATCTATTGTAACTGGTCTGGCGGGTGCGCCTTTGGAAGCCTGGGCAGTGACACTGACATTACAGACGTCATTTACCGCAACATATATACCATCAAGGCATGAGGATTTCTTAATTGTCTTTGATCGGAACCTCATTCTCCGTAGTCGAACCAGATGATGATGATTAAGAGCAACGGTGGCTCTGGATCCGTCTCAAATGTTGTGTTCGAAAACTTTATCGGACATTCCAATGCCTACTCCCTCGACGTGGACCAGTATTGGTCGTCGATGAGCACTGTCGACGGGGACGGCGTGTCGCTATCTAATATGACGTTCTCCAACTAGTCTGGCACTTGTGCATCTGGAACCCAACGAGGACCCATCAAATTTGCCTGCGCCGACGGCGCGCCGTGCACTGATATGACTGTTCGTCCAATTATTCTATTCCTTTATTCTGTGTTTAATCGCGTTGTCAGGTCACCGACTTCAACATGTGGACCGACTCCGGTAGCTCAATTTACTATACCTGTAGGTCGGCGTTTGGGGATGGTGCATGCCTCAAGGATGGCTCAGCGTCGTCTTACGCAATGGTTACTCAGACTGTTAAGACCGCACCGTCTTCCTACAGCGCGAAGACCCTTCCTGATGATCTGACAACTGACTTTGGTACCACCGCAAGGTTTGTCTTCTCGTTCCTCAGTAGTACAGTTTACTAAAGACGCATCTAGCATTCCCATTCCGACGATTCCGACAAGCTTTTATCCCGGAGCTACACCTGTCAGTGCGCTCTTAGGAAACAGCGGCAGTAGCAAGCGGAGCACCGGTGCAGCCCAACTCGCAGATGTCGCATCAGCCACTGCTTCCGCCTCCACCACTAGAACAAACACCGCTGCGTCTTCACTTATTACTTCCAATAGTTCTAGCTCCAGCCTCACTACCTCGTCTCTGAGTGTGTCAAACCCCGAAATTTCCGGCTCACCGGTTGGTGAAGGCTTTGGTCAGCCTGAACAGCAACAAGGGGGGCAATCATCGGGCGGAGATAACCATAAGCGCCGTTTCTCCAAGAAGCGACGTGCAGGTCTCCATTCAGTATCACTTTGAGAAGTTTGCCTGTCATGTACTACACCTATGCAGCGTATGCAATTTATTTAGTTGTTAAGGAGTGGCTTCTATGGTCACCCTTTACAATATTTTCGGAGGTGATGACAATGCCGATACACAACCACTTGAATATTGGCCTACTATTCTTATTTCAAGTCTGCGGTTTCGTTTTTAATCCAGACCAAAAGATCATAGATAAATTTAGTAGAAATATAGCCCAATGATTTACGGTAATATAGAAAAAACACCCAGTACGTTCCACTAATCTCTCGAGTCCTTTTTGACAGTTATTTCCGCACAGTCCGTCCTTGCGACTTGCGAAGATTACGTTTGCGCTCGCGGTCGAGGTATTTCTGTTGTTCGGCGGCGCTTAGTTTGCCTATCCTCTCCTCTTCCTTTCGCCTCTTCTCTGCTCTCTTATCCTCATTGACTTCCTCCTTCTTCTCCTTCTCTTCCCTCTCTGCTTCCTGCTTCAAAATCTTCTCTAGGTCCTCGCGCGATTTCCGTAGTTTGTTCTTGGTTTCGGGCCTCAAAGTGATCTTCGAGAGGGAATCGACGAAGGAGAAAAGTGTGGCAGGTACCGCAGATGATGACACGTAGAGAGAGAGGATTACGTGCTTTTTAGAAGAAGATGCAACAGCGTCAGGTCGGACACGGGGCTGATCAGTCACGCTAAGCGAGCGGAATCCATCCATACTGGACAATTCTTTAAGGAGGACAGGAAGGGACGTGGATTTTAGAAGAGCCTCTGTTACGTCTGCGAACTCTGACATGACTGATATGTTAGAGGGAAGGGCAGGGTGGTCGGTCGTCTTGGTGAAAGTCTATACGACGCGTCAGCATTACGATCCACCAAAGAACTTGTGATGTGAGCTACCAAGTCCCATCGATCATCTTTAACAACCCTCAGTTCACGTTTGTTGACTACTGCCCAGACGAAGTCATTGGGTACCGCTCCTTCTGCCAAAGTAAGGTCGAGCTCCACGACATCCTTTGGAGCGTACTGGACATCCACCAAGCCCCGGCCAAGCTGGAACAGGGCCTGGAATGGATCATGTCTGGGACGGAGAGCGAAGGTTGTATGAAGGGCAGAGACAATGCGGCGTCCAGTTGAGAAGGTAAAAGCATCAGAGTACCCATCCCAGGTGAGTGGAGAGGTAGTGCTGAATTGGGATGTTAATAGCGGTGTCTGTTTTGCGATCCTGCCAGGGACAAGTTAAATTTACACCAGTATGCTTGGGACCAAGATAAGCATACCACGAGCTGGCTTTTCTTTTGTTGTAGCTGATCCCTATAATAGAGACCAAAATGAAGCCTCCCAAAGCGAGCAGGAGATATGCCTCTTTCTCAAAGTCTGGAATGCTTCCGGTTAATTTTTCTTTTTGGCCAGTGAGTGCGACGTACAAGCTGGCCGAAAGGCAATAAAGCGCCATCTGTACTCGAGTCCATCGTACTCTGAAGGTGCAATGAATGGCGGTGGGGTGATGTGGGTAAGGGCCTGGGTGAGAGCGTTCATGGTCGTCCACAGACTCAGAAGGCAGCGTGTGATTTCTTGTGATGTGTCCGGGAATTGCCGACGCGTCTTGATGCGAGCACCATTCAAGTCCGATAAGCTCAGCATTTGGACTGGATACAGCTATTTGTGATGTAAATAAACTACTGTTCACACAGCGAAGTGATGGAGGCAGACATCGAGGTTCGTGTCTAGATGGGCCCTTTGCATCGATATACTGATATTATCTCGCAGGCCATCCCGCCGCCGCAAGACAATCTGCAGACAGACTATAGTGCTTTCGTCCTCCAGATACTTCGCTCCCAGCCCAACATCGTAGATCAATCTCTGTTGCGCCATTGCATCGGACTTTCATCTTCCTACCTCGTCACAGACGCCACCACTGCCTCATCGCAGACTGCAGGAATCCAGACATGGTACCTGGGATTCAGCAGGCTGGTTGACGTTGTCGTCGCACTTCACTCATTGGGGTCACTCGAGCTTGAAACCGTTAATGCTGCGAGTAAAGCTTGTTCAGAATGTTGGACGGTTGCAGGATCTTGGAGGGGACTCGAGATGGGCAGAGAACATGTGCGTGAAGTTGCAGGAAAGCTTAGGCGGCTGCTGGATGAGAACGGAAGGACGTATCGTGGAGAGAGGGTGTACGCACCATAATATTAATTGGCTTTATTTCATGCGGCTGTGCTCAAGCTGTGCTGCACGTTTTAAGTAGTGGTACTTCCGCTTTGGGATAATCATAATACCGCTGTGCTGCACGTGGGTTAGTCGCGGTGACGTAATGTTCCCAATCTTGGACTCCAGGTGTCTCGTCTTCGTCGTCATTCGTCCATGGCGTCGCCGTCGCCGCCAACTCGCAGCGACACCCTGCGACCACGACGCCCGACGCGTAACATTCCACCCATTCCGCTCGACATCGACACTGACACCGACCGCCCTTCGGATGTCCTCGTCGATTCGCCAGTCAATGATACTCCCACTTGTGCCAACGATGTCACCGACCTGTCTCCAGTTCGAGCTCATTATCTCAAGAAATCTCTCATACAGCTGCAGTTCCAAGAAGAGCTTGCATTACTGACGTCGTCTCCATCGTCGAATCCGTTCTCACATATCGGCCCGCCATTTTCGCCACCTCCCAAAGGCGCCACCCCGCTGGACTTGCCTTTCTTGAGATACATGTTCCGGCAATTTGTACTGACCTTCCCATTCATGGCCGCTGCGCCGAAGGGCTTTTACTCAGACAAGCTACAGCCCTTCCTAACTGCTGTGCTATCGCGGAATCTCTCGCCCACTTCGCCTTTCAACGAGCAGAATGGCGAAGAAGCGACGCGGATGAAACTTCTAGCCAAGCTGGAGAGAAATTTGAGTATGTTTCTTGGTGCCGCAACGAAGCTGGTGGAGCCCGAGGAGGTAGTGAGATTAGGTCAAGCCGACCTTGACAGGCTTGAGGAGTTGGCTCGGAAGAGACAGGCAAGAAATATGCGTAAGAGAGACATCTTCGAAGTCAACATCGTCAGCGTACGTACGGTTATCGACAAGGGACGTATGCGAAGTCGTATACACGAGGTACGTCGTATGAATCTCCGCTCTTGATCATATCTAAGACGCTCAAAGGAATTCATCGTACGAACACGACGTTCCCATCACCCAGATCACTTTGTCTCGAGAAGATATGGAGACTTTCGTACATTAGCCAATGAGGTACAGCAGTTGTTTCTTCTAGTGGCTTCGAGTAATTGTTTGAATAGTTACGGAAAGCACATCCGAACGAAGACATTCGCCCGCCTCCCGCCAAGGATCGCTCTACTGTTAACGTACCACAGTCGATGTCGCCGGACTCGCCCTCCTTCCCAACATCTTCTGTTCCTGCCACACCCTCCCGACTTTCCCGCGAAAAAAATAGACTGACTCTGCGTGCGTACCTGCACTCCTTACTCTCTTCGTCAACCGTCATAGCCTCTTCTCCCGTTCTCCAGTCGTTCCTCCTCTCCAACCCCACGACACTTTCTCCCTCTGAGTTGGATGACGCCCGACAGCGTGAAGAGGCAGATCACGTTAGGGAGGACGGGCGAAAGCGCTTCGCTAAGGAAATTGCCAGCCGCGTAGATGGACTCAGAGAGGCCGTCAAAAGCGTCAAGGGGGATGTCATGGGTAAAGACGGTCTGACGAACGTGTTCGCCACTGTCAAAGTGACTCCCGATATCCGATCCTTACCGGGCAACTACCAAGCCGTACTGGAGTGGGCACGAATATCACTGGCCTCAACTGTCTTTCACCAATTCGTGGCCTCTGACAACTCGTCGGAGACATTTGCAAGCCTGAAACGGTTGCACGGTCTTATGCCGTATTTCATGCTCAAGGCCGCTTTGAAAATCTCGAATCCTATCGGAATGATACGAAGTGTCCTTGATCTCTTCCTAGCACAACCGTTTGGGGGTAGGTCGTTGTTGCAGAGGTAGGCCTGTTCCCGTCGATGTTGAGGGTGCACTCTAACAGGTACTACAGAATGTTCTCCGGCTCCCTCACAGAAGAGGCCAGAGCATTGGAAGAAGAGATCGAAGCCGTCAAAGTCAAGGTTGACGATCCGGTAATGTGCGAGAAGATTCGTCTCTTTATGTATGGACCGAGGGAAATCCAAGACATGTACAAGGCCGACGCGGCTAGAGAGAAATTGCCGTTGCTAACTGTTGTGCTACGCTCTGGGGATGAGCCAGCGCTAATGCGTGCTCAATTGCATCGTGTCGCCAAGGCGCATCGCGCGCACGGGACATACATGCGATATCGTGAAAGTTTGGACGACTCTGATGACGACGATGGTCCGATGGACGAAGATGCGTGGCTATTCGAAGATCTGAAAGTGCTTGCATCCTTGTATGCAAGACTAAGAGATCGAGAGCAGTTAATTGCACTCATATTTGAGGTGTGCGCATCCTTTTTGCTCTTCTGCGATGCTGAACAGTATTCTAGGGCTTCACAGCAGATCTGCTGAAGGATATCATTACGATTTTCTACACACCACTGGCAACCGTTTACCGTGCGGCGTCGATAGCAGATTCGTTGGGCGATTTACAGAGTTTTGTGAACGATTTGATTAAGACCGTAGAGGGTGTTGAGGAGTGTGCGTGTTTCCGATCTCTCTCTCTCGTTCAGCTACTGACTTGTTTACAGTAAGCCAAGAGGACCCAAATCGCACAGTTCAAGCATTTATTGACCTCATCCAGCGGCATGAACAATCATTCTATCAGTTTGTGCATAAAGTGCATTCTAAAGGAGAGGGTCTTTTCGACAGTTTAATGCGGTGGATAGAGCTGTTCATCACCGTCATTCGCGAAGGGATCTCGACAAGCAACAACCCTATTAGTCTGGAATTCTTACTTCCGCAGTCTGCTACAGAGAGAAAGCAGATTATGGACGAAGTGGACAAGGTTGCGATATATCACTACAAGACGAAAGTGGTGTATGAGGAAAAGGTTCGGCGGAGATTTGCCGGCGGTCAAGCTGCGCAGGGAGAAGGAGAAAGAGAAGAGGAAGAAACAAGGAGAATGGTTGATGGGGTCGTGGGCGAGATAAGCTTTGGGGAACTGGTCAGTGGTGATGTAGAGGAATTGAGGGCCGAGGACAGTGACGATGAAGAGAGTGATTCTGACTCTGAAGAGACCGGATCCGGAAGCACAGAGGATACGGGGACTGATTCCGACTCAGAGTCAGAGAGTACAGAAGAGAGCTTGCCCAGTCGACCTTCCGCGGCGCATACAGTCTCTAGCCCCCAACCCAGGGAGAGGAGGAGTCAGACGGTAGACCAAGACGGAACAGCCACCCCGAGACAACAGGGTTTGTCATTGCGTCGTTCGTTCAGCGATATCAAGGCAGCGGTAGCAGGCAGGAGACGAGAGAGGGATGATGCGCCACCTATTCCGCCGATCCCAAAGAGCGTTGCAGCTGCTATGCAAAAGCCCCTGCCCCCTAGTCCGGCGGACTCACCTGCACTTAGTCCGACGCCCTTGAAAGCATCGTTTGATTCAATCAGGTCGGGCAATTCGTCCAGGTCGTCTCTCAATTCGTTTAAGCAACAGCCGCGAACACCAGGAAAATCTTCCATGGACTCGGCCAGGTCCATTGATTCTCCCAGGGCATTTTCTCCGAGGTCACCAGGGCCGCGGACATCGACATCCGCTTCATCACGATCGTCCATTGATTCGTTCACGTCTCGCACACCCAAGAAGCCCAAGACGAAGCGGAAAAAGAAACGCGTCGAGACGATCAAGCCACCAGATTTGGTGCATATTCCTAATTTACTGCCCTTGTTCAAAGAGATGGTATGTCTGCCTTTTTTTGCACTCACTGGCCGGTGCTCAATGCGAACAGATGCGGCCACACCTTCGTACAAGAACTAAGACTGTGAATATTAATGGTTCATGAGATAGTAGTAGAAGGATATTATATAGTGCTTGTAGCGACATTGAAAAGTTCTATGTTTGTGTATAGCAGTAGGTCAACTAATGGAAACGGATACCCAAAACGTCATGTCTAATCAAACACGTACTTCTCTTCCGCACCACGATGAGTACCAGTTACCTTCCACACGTTCTGTACTCCATGGCCATCATGTCACTCTCTGTGCATCTTGTATACCAGAAACACTCTATGCGTCAGGAGAAAGGACGCGTTACTGGGCAAATTTCGATATTGGAAGACGTAGTCACACAGCTGCGCTCGGGGGAGCATTTATCGAGGGAGGAGCTGCAACGACTGAAAAAACTTGCGATGCCGTCGCTGGAGAAGGAAGAGAACGAGGAGATTACCTGGAAGGAGGCACTCTTGGGCAAGAAGGACATCAAGATACCGTCGAGGACAGGTGCGTGTTCGTTTGTTGTCTGGATAAAACAGCGACTTAAATTTTTGTGACAGATGATGATTCTGCAAAACCATGAGGCTAATAAAAAGGCGCAAGCACGTTTAGGAACTGCTGAGGGATTCCTAGGAAATGGACTGTTCGTGTAGATTATCCATGTATTAAATGCGGGAAATGCCGAGTCTCTTCGAAAAATCTTCCTCTGCAACGGCCATGGCCTCTACTGCATTTGCAGGCTCCTGGAGCTCGCTGTCCACCTCTTTGACCCCATGGATGTGCGTCCTAGCTCTTCCCTGCTTTGCTTACCTGTAACCGGTTGCCGAGAACAGATTCGATGTAATTCAATCCATGGGACACACCCAAATGACGCCTGTTCAAGCTTCCACAATACCTCTATTCATGAAGAATAAGGATGTCGTAGTCGAAGCCGTCACAGGCTCAGGAAAGACTCTTGCCTTTGTAATACCCATTCTCGAGCGCCTTCTTCGACGAGAACGCCGGCTACGCCAGAATGAAATCGGCGCCCTTGTTATAAGTCCCACTAGGTGCGTTTTCGAGCTTTAATTTATGTTTTGACTCTGATTTCGATAGAGAGCTTGCAACACAGATACACTCCGTATTCACTAGTTTCCTCTCTGCGCAACCATTAGAAGAGACACATCAAGGGTTGTCGCTACCGCTCTTGTTGATATCTTCGACAGAATCATCGCCTGCACAGGACGTTAATCGTTTCTTAGAAAGCGGATCAGACATAGTCATTGGGACTCCTGGCCGAATAGAAGAGTTTTTGCTAGGTAAAGGGAAATCGCATGTTAGTGCAAAGGAGCTGGAAGTATTGGTTCTGGATGAGGCTGACCGGTACGAGACACTTGCATTATTGAGATACCCCTCATTTTTATGCATTACAGACTCTTGGACCTCGGCTTCCAGGCTACTCTTACCAAGATACTCACGCATCTCCCGAAACAACGCCGAACAGGCCTTTTCAGCGCAACTATGACTGATGCTGATGCGATGTCAGAGCTGGTGAGAGTAGGACTGCGGAATCCCGCCAGGCTCGTAGTCAAGATACAGTCAAAGAAAGGGCTGAAGGTCATCGAAGAACGACGGACGCCAGCAAAGTGAGGTCAACATACTGTTTTTCCACCACGAAACTGAACTCTACAGCCTCTCCAACTTTTACCTGACGTGTCGTACATCAGAAAAAGTCTTACAGCTAACGCGTATCATACGACACGAGCGTGAATCATCACAGTTCATCATATACTTTGCCACTGGTGCTTGTGTCGACTATTTCTACCACATACTGCCTTCTCTGCTCCCTGCACAATATACTCTTCATTCGCTGCACGGACATCTCACTCCCGCTGCCCGTACCCGAACGCTCGCTGCGTTCTCTTCGTCTATCTCCACACCCGCGTCTCCTTCTATCCTACTTGCAACGGACGTCGCTGCCAGGGGGCTTGACCTCCCTCACGTCGACGTAGTAATCCAGTTTGATCCTCCAACCGATCCAAAGGCGTTCTCACATAGATGCGGAAGGACCGCAAGGGCAGGTCGAAGTGGAACAGCATGGGTTATCTTGGTTGGGAGAGAGGTGGGATATGTGGATCTCATGGCTGTCCGGAAGATTCCTTTGAAGCGGCACGGTTTTCTCTTAGCCAATGGGGAAGAGAGCGATGAAGAGGAAGAGACGCGTCCTGAAGACCCTGGAGTGGGCAAATTCCTGCAGAAAATCCGGACCAAGGTGCTTGCGGATCGCGCGCTGAATGATCAGGTATGTCGGTTCTCCTCGATCATCAACGCGTTGTCATGTAACATCGCCCTCCCAAGGCCATGAAAGCATTCGTATCCTTCGTGCGCGCTTACTCAAAGCATGAAGCGTCGTACATCTTTCGGATAAAAGACTTTGATCTCGTCAGTGCAGCCAAGAGCTACGGGCTGCTGCGCTTACCTAGAATGCCAGAGCTCAAACAGGCAGATCGGGAAGGATGGGAAGACGCTGATGTTGATGTGAGTTTTGTCATTTTTCTCCCTGACGACTTTCTCAAGCATGATTGGCAGTGGGATACGTACGCCTATCTTGACGCTGCACAGGAAGCCAAGCGGCTGTCCGCAGCGGCAGCAAAGCCTCAAGTGTCCGAAGAGGAGCACAAGAAGAAGAAAGAGCTAAATGTGCAAAAGAAAAAGGCCCAGGCCGCGTGGAGCAATAAGGCTGTAAAACAGGAAGAGAAAGAGCGGAGGAGAGAAAAGAGGACGAAGAAGAAACAGTGGGAGAAGGCACAGGAGAACGAGAAAAAGAGACAGCGTCAGACAGAAGACGAGAGGGAGGATGGTGAGGATTGGGCCGAACTCGCTAAAGAGGAGAGGATGGCTAAGAAGGTGAAGCGTGGGGATGTCACCCAGAAAGATTTCGACATGGAATTCGGGGATCCCACATAGATACAGACAGGTTTAAAGATCAATTCAGTTCAAAAGTAATACACGTATGAAACGCAGTCTATCGATACTGTACAGTTAAATTGCTATGTATGCTTGGCTTGAATGCCATGTTAGAGTTTACAATGACGCGAGGCTTGAGACGGGCCACACACTGCGGGAAAAAGGTTACAACACATGACGTGCTAATGGTATAAATGCACTTACTATCCTTCCGTGTTACGTTTGAAACCATATTTCTTTACAAACGCGTCCAATTCCTTCGGTCCGCGAGATCCATATGGATAGTTCACGGGTCTGGGCCTCGGCCCATCTTTTCCGTCAATCCAATGGAGGATCGGAGTGAAAATCTACGGAGTCCCATCCCATGCTTAATAACACCGTCGTTGAGCCGTGTCTGATCAAAACTCACCTTCCATGCAACGTCCAACTCATCGTGCCTTACAAAGTTACTGTGATCACCTTTCAGTGCATCCAGTATCAGCGCCTCGTACGCCTCTGGAATCTTCGCGTCGCTGAATCGCCTCTTGTACGTGAGGTCCATCTCGGTCGGCATCGCACGAGTGTAAAGACCAGGGGTCTTTGCGTTCAGTTTCAGATAAACCGCCTCGGATGGCTGAATCCGTATGACCAGCTCGTTGCGGGCAATGTCTTTGAAGATGCCCTGGGTGACATCCTTGAACTGAATGCGGACTTCGACTTTGGCTTCGTTCAAGGCTGTGAAGAGGTAAGCATATAAATATATACCAAGAAGAACAGCTAAATACCTTTGCCGGCCTTGAGGATGAATGGCACACCTTCCCATCGGGGGTTGTGGACCCACAGAGTAGTGGCAGCAAAAGTTGGGCAAACAGAGTTGTTGGGAACGGTGTCGTCATCAAGGTACCCCGGCTTGCCATTGGCCGCAACGTACTGACCCAATAGTGTGTCGTCACGTTCGATAGGTGGTATGGCACGAAGGACTTTAACCTGGCCAGGGTCAGTTGGCAGGTTCGGTCCCCACAAATCGGCTGCCCCATACCTTTTCATCTCGAATGTCCTCGGCAGCAAAAGACACTGGCCTCTCCATTGCAATAATACTGAGGACCTGCAGCAAATCTATGCGCTATTAGAAGGCATACTCTCACCAACTGAAATCTTACTCACGGTTCTGCAAAACGTCCCGGATCATTCCAAACTCATCAAAGTACCCACCCCTTCCTTCGGTTCCAAATGGCTCCTTGAATGTTATCTGGACGTTGCTAATGGAATTCTTGTCCCATGCAGCGTTCATGGCCACGTTGGCGAACCGTAACACGAGAATGTTCTTGACCATTTCCTTGCCCAGATAATGGTCAATCCGGAATGTCTCGTCCTCTGTCCAGTATCGCTTGAGCGAACTTAGAAGTTCGCGAGCAGAATCGAGATCTTTCCCGAAGGGTTTCTCCACGATGATTCTGTTAACACCACCTTTGGTGACATAGCAGTGTTCTTTGAGGTTCTTGGCGACCGGGATGAACACGCTTGGTGGGAGAGCGAGATAGAAGATTCTGTTGCACTCCTTGGACTGATAGCCGGCCTCGATGTCCTCAAGGCGCTTATTCAGCTCGTTAAAAGCGGCACCATCCTCGTAGCTGCCAGCGAGATACGTTGAGATGTCTTTGAACTCTTGGATTTTGGCGGCAATCTCGGGGCTGTCGTCAGGGTTTTTGATGTAGGACGTAGCCCGTTTATGGAACTCTGGCAAGTCCATTTTAGATCTGGCGTAGCCAATGATTTTTACATCGCGAGGAAGATAATTTTGAGCGTAGAGCCCGAACAAGGCTGGGAAAGTCTATGAAAATTACAGTAAGCAGCGTTCAGGAGCAAACGAGAGACAAAAGTACCTTCTTCTTGGCAAGATCTCCAGAAGCACCAAGCACTGGAATGCAAAGAAAGTCAGAGCTGGCCGTCGGTCACCGAGATGAGGACGAGATTACGGACCGACGATGATGGTGTTGTCCTTGAGCTCATCGTGGGCAGTCTCCATCGAGGGAATGGTGCCGGACAGCGAGCGCTGGCGTGTCATCTTGTTCGTGGTGGTTAGAGACAGAGATGTGGATGATGAGGGTGAACGGCAAATGAGACGCGGGTAACTGGCGTAATCATTCACATCATCACTCAGCAGCCCCGCACGTCCCCTTCCCGGCCCGGTCACCCTCTGTGACGGTCACACATGGATTTCAACTCTACCACTCTCTTCGACGACCTCTCCCGCCTCGTCGAGAAGGACGGCGCCGGCAATGATCTTGCTACTACCCACATTCTCGCGTCGGCACTCATGGCCAAGCTCAAGGCCCTGAACCGTGCTGCGAATCTCGCTACACGCCACACAAAAGACGCGACAGCCGCAGCTCGCCATGACATGGACCAGTCTCATCTTGGCCTGCAGAATCTCCTTTATGAAAAACGGCACCTAGAAAGGGAGATTGAAAAGTGTCGACAGTTTGCGTATGTCTTTGGCTGTTGCATTGCTTCGCCTCTAACCGGGCCGTAGCTCAATATACCAGGACGTATCCCTCTATTCCCTTGACGAGTTCAAAGTGCGTGCCCCGGAGGAAGCGAGGACGGAGGAAGTACTGGCTGACGAGCATCAACTGATGTTAAACCGGTTGAGTTTCGAGCTGGTTGAGCGGCAGAGGTCAGTCTTTATACCAACACTTATTTTAGATTCTTACTCTTCATAGACTTGATCAGCGGAAAAAAGAGCTCTTGGTCGCAAAGGAAGAGCTACTGAAGGAAAGCAAGCAGAAACAGGTTATTATGGACAATATCAAAACTCAAATTGACACCCTCGTCAAGGTTAGAGCTAGCCGTACCTGTTTCAGCCTCCACTAATACTCCTTGTCGTCCAGGCCGCGACGGAGACCCAGAAGAAGGTCGAAGAGCTTGCTCAATCAATACCTAATCCCTCTAATACACAGACGCCCAGTTGATATATACATCCTTCTATTATTGTCCGAAACGTTACATGTAAATGATGAGTAAGAAACCAGTGAGATGAGGATATGTACGTCAAAGGGGCCTTGAACGCTAGGTATGTACAGTTAGGAAAGGAAAGCTGCGCAGCGACATCATACAGATGATTAGATATTGATCATCAACGGATAAATAAATGCGGGGAAGGAGCAGGGTGAGCAGGAGATAGGACGGCAGTAAGAGCGTCACTCGGCGTCACTGATGCTCCCAATGTCGCTCATCTCCTCGTCTTCGTCGTCGTCTTCCTTGCCGTCTGTAGCAGCGTCGGCAGCTTCCTTGGTGGCGAACCGTTGGACGTATTCTATCATTTCATTAGCTGGTCATGTGTACAGATGAAGCGATGGCATTACTCACCTTTGACTTTTGCCTCATATTCCTTCGGATGGCGCATTAACAGCGCAGCGGCTTCGCCATTCAGGGGGTCATTTGGGTTTGGGTATCTGAGCAGCTGGGGGAGGAACACTTCGAATATGTTTATCATATCTAGAAGAGTGTCAGAACAACAGCATGGACGGTGGCGCCACGTACCGAACATTGGAGACCATGTTTGATTGATTACATCGAGACAGACAGACCCGCTCCTGGTCTTGTGAGTAACGGCACGGATGAGAGACGATAGCAAGGCGTACAGTTCATCGATGTTGGGATGGAATATCTTGTTCATGAATCCGATACTGGGTGATTTGAAGGGGTACTGGTCCGGCAGTTCAACATGGATCTTCCATACGCCGCCAGCAAAGGGTGCTGTCCTATCCATTAGCCCACTACAGCTGCCACGGAACCTGACTCACTTTCAGATGGTCCATAGAATCTAACGTAGAACTCTTGCATGCTGTCATTGACGAGCGAGACCTCGTAGTCGGACATGAGCCTGGACAGTTATCGAGGTGAGTCCACATCGACGGTGATGATATATTGAGCATACATCTTCATGACATCGGTTTCGATGCGGCGCTTGCTTGGAGAGGCGTAATTACCGGCAAAGTTATCAGCAATGAATACAAGAAAGTAATGAAAAGGTACTTATCATGTTCAGCTGGGACTACAAGATGTGGAGGAGATGGTTGTTAATGGCGAGTCACCGGGCCGAGCCGAGCCGCTTCTGTACCTTCTAACATCAAGCCATCACTGGTACCAGACCATTTCGGCGCCTTTGCCGTCTTTTCTTTCAGCTGTAGTCAATGGTGGCGACGTGGTTCGTACATCTTCACTTATTCTCCACTCACTAAGTGGATCGCACCACCTAGATTTCCAGATATGACAGCAAGGTGCGTTAAGTTATGTTCATATCACCAAACATTCATCATGAAGACGGACTCCACCATTAATGTTCAAGTTTCATTGGTTGGAGACTGCTTGCAGGATGCAATGCTCCAATCGACGTCCTCTGCGATTCACGCCATCACAGGATATCGCCTCGTTGGCATACTCTTGCCAGCAATTCGGCGAAGAAGCTCCGCCGGGCATTCGGTAGTTTTGGAACTGGGAACATTCGAACATTCAGCTCGGTCTCCGCCAGCTCCAATCTGTCGGACAGGTAGTACCATGAACGTTGACCGGTGACCACCGACCATCTGCGCATGTTTCTGCTGAAACACCAATGCTTCGATTGTTCAATGAGGCCGTGGAAAGTTGAATATTTGCAGTTTATTCTACCGAGGATTTGAAAATGACTCCGACTCAAGATGCTTCTTTGCATGGCCGCTTCTGAAGCCACCGTGACGCGTGGAGATGGTTCATTAAGCTTAAGCGTCCTTCCTGCTCCATTGCATCGCGTGTTCTTCAGGTGCGTATAATTGAGCCTGGTTCACTGATTTCCTGACAAATATTCTTCTTAAGATAAACATCCTATCTGTCAACAAATAAGGTCCCCCTTTCTCAGTCTATCACGATACCACACGAAAAAGAAGGAAAGGCACCGTGCCTCGATATCCCTAAAAGAATGACCATTCTTCTACAACGCAATAGATGTCGTCCGCTGAGCATGGGTAGGGCAAAGCACCACCAGTGAATCCTGCCTCTCGACGGCTCGACGTAGCTCCCATCGTTCCCGCTCGACCTGGACTCACGCTACCATGCGTAAATGCCCTCCAAGCCAAAAGCACAGCTAAAAAGCATTGCCGCAATCCGAATCACCCCACAAGAAGAAAAAGCACTTACCGACCCAGAACAGCCCAAACCCAGCAATAAGAATCATTTCTTCTTGTGTCTGCGTCAAAAGTTGACCTTCACGTCGATGATGAAGCATCACCCTATGTATGATCCCGTAAGTCCAGCTGTCGGACAGAGGCGAACGTCACCCACAGTAACATCAAAGACGCTATAGCCATCATGGCAACCGACGTCTGCGTCAAATGGAAGGCATCTATGTCATGTCGGGATGAACGGTCGTTGAGACAGGTCGCCTTGAAACGCACGAAGAGAAGACAATAGTTTGGTTATCGCCCATCCCACTGCAAGCGTCGCAACCACTGGTGCAGATGGGTCAGTGATGGTGTCCCTCGAGTACCAGTGGAAACTCACATGCACTGGTAGACCTAACGGGGTTCTCGCGAAACAAGGACGGCATTGGAATGGAGAATACAGAATACGGGCAAAATCGTAAAAGGGTGGCCTCGACTAATGGTCAATGCGCTCGTATTTCACGCTTGCAGTCACGAGGCAAAGGGATGATCAACATGAGGATTGGCATGTGTTCCATTTTACTTAAAGCGTAAGTAGAACGGCTGTTTACAATGTTCTAAAGTGATATGACGTGAAGGGCAGCCTCGTGTTCGTGAAGAAATTTTGTTCCGAAATCACTAAGGATGAATAGCAGAGCCGAAGGGCACTTGGGTGATTGTGGGAGGCTGGCCATGAACACCAGGCTGGATGACAATCGAGTTTCCAGCCTGCTGGGTAATGCCAGTACCTGCCTGCATGGGGACGCCATAGGGAACATAACCCCCGGCAGGGTAATGAGGCATGCCAGGAGAGGTGTTGTAATAGCCAGGCCATTCTCCGAACCTATTTCAATTGGTTAAATGTGAGCGACCAGGAAGAACGAGCGCAAAACCGACCATCCGAGTTCTAGAAGAACAAAGTCAGACGTTGACACACAACTTATAGACGCGGGGATAAACGCACCTTTTATGGGATCCCTCCAGATATCGTATCGACCGAATTTCTGTGCTTGAGTTACGAGGGCGAGAAGAATGATGAACGAGATTGCAAAGAGCACAAAGTTCATCCAAGAGAAAGCCTCGATGACTTTCATTTCGTAGCAGTATGATTGGCCGCTCACTAAAAGGAAACGTGGGCAAATTCACTGCAGTCCAATGAACGATACTCACTGTCTCCATTTTTTGTTGCAACTCTCTGTCCGGAGAGAGAATCGCACTGAATAGTGCCGATTATGTCGCTAGCGGTGATACCATCAGAAGTGTGAACACGGCGTGGTAGGATATATCTTACTTTGACCAGGCGCCCATGGCTAAAACTGTTATCACACACGTTCTCGCAAGATGTAGAGGGAAGGCTTACCAAGCCACAGAGCCGTCAAGATGAACAGCACCACCGCTTCAGTTCTTGCTTGGGCCCATTGCAGCCTAGGAAGGTTGAAAACCCCGCCAATCCGTATATGAGAGTACTCACGTTATCATAAACGCAAATATGGTCAGAGCTGGAATAATCAAGGCAAAAATCGTAAAGTCCTCTGGTGTGCCAGTGGTTCCATCAGCGCCACAGCAGAAGAAGGACAATACGACTACTTACTGTGCAAATTTGGGAGAAAAACACTGGCAAGGTGCCCGGCAAGACCAAGCACAGTGCCTGGGTCATAGTGAGTCCTGATATCCTTCCAAGGCGACAAATGACAGACCTGAGAGGAGAAATACGGAGACTGTAGGCCGATCAGTTCAAGATCGAACGGCATGTTATATAAATTCGGCACGTACTATAAAGGGCCAACCGATAGTTTATAAATCGGACAGTCATGTTAGTCGTGAGTCGTGAGTAAAGGGTTTCGCAAGCAAACAGTGAGAAAGAAGGATCGGAATCAATGTTCGCGTCCCATTTTGTTGATTATGCACGTGATGGATCGATTTCCAATTCAGACTCCAACAAGAAGAACGTGCCGTGATCCAGTCGTAAATATATTTTATCTATTCGTAACAAATACATGTCCCTAAATCTACATTACCGCGCAACCCGTGGACCTGCTGCTGTCCGATTGGGATTTCGCATCACCCCACTCTCTATATCATTTGTCGACGTACTTCCTGAAGCCTGTCGAGTATGAGACCTTGACGACGGATATCGTTCTGTATAAGGCCCTCCTCTTCTTGACTGTGAGTGTCCTCTGGACCGTGACGACCGGTGGCGCTGTTTGGACGGCACCGGCGGGGCCGTCAGTGGCGCGACATGCACCTCGCGGGTCTGGGCCTGCTGCGTCGGAAGGATGCTCCTCTGACTCTGGCTCCGGTTTTGTTGCTTCTTCCCGTAGTCATTGAACCAAGCACAAGACGTTACGGGGCCATGCCACATATGATCGTCACCTTTACGGTGTCTTCGCACGGCCAAGAACAAGAGTCCTATGCAGGAAACGAGGACTGAGATCCCCGGGTGAGAATTTTCTATATGCCGAAAGTCGGATAGGACGTACAAAGGACGGCATTAATCAATGCAAATGCGTTCAACACCCGATACATCGCTTGATATTGGTCGGTGTGAACTACGATACCACATCAGTTCAGGGAACTAGGGTCAGAAAATTTTGTTTACTCACAGCTGGCGAGCGAGTCGTCCAGGACGGCCGTGGATGTTTCTGAAGCAAAGCACTGGACGTCCGCAGTCTGCGAATCTGACGTTACCAAATATACACCAAGGACTGTTATTAAGTTTAGTTTGGAACGGGAACAAAAAGTGGGTCAAGAATCGCACCTAGCCACAACACACCCGCAAGACCCAAACATCCGAGCTCGATCCTGGTTGATATTGGATTCCGCTCCCGCAGGAAGAAACTGAACCCGAGCCTAACGTTGGGGGAAAATGGTTGAGAAATGAATATAGTGATTAAAGATTTGCGGGGACGTACAGTGCGATGATGATGAGCAGGCTAGCAGAGCAAACGAATATAGCGAAGGGAACGAAGCGAGCTGAAACGAAGTTGAGCACACTGTGAAGGGCCGAAGGTTTAGCTGCTCACTGAGATCGGAAGATGCTAGGATGGCTTCGAAATGGGCGGCCATCGCCAAACAAATGATAGTGCAAACGAATGCGGAGACTGCAACATGAATAAGTTTCTCGGTGAAATGAGAGCAAGCGCCTACGGTATATGCACGTCCGGATGGTGTTGAAAAGGGTAGGCATGCTGGACCTGCGGAAGATGAGACGAATGAAATGTTGTGACAGTTGTATTTATATATCTGCCCACCTCATGATACAGTGTTGGTCAGTCTCAAGTCGAACACGAGGCTAACATGAACCAGAGAACCTATAGCAGAAGACAGTTGGCACCTAGAAGGATTGTCGTGGTGGAAAAAACGTCAGATTGGAGTTGCAAGGAGGAGATGAAGGGACAAAGGGAACGTTGCGCACCAACTACAGTAGCTGCTTGTGTTGGTTCACTGTCAACCCAATAACCCCGGAAACCGGACGCACAGTCGGCAAAATCAAATCTTTACCTTATCCTAGATCAGCCTCGAGGCGAAACTTTGCACAGCCACTCAGTGACATGATCGGATGTACTTCCCGACTTTGTATTTGATACAGTACAATCATACAACAACACCGTATTCTACTTGCTCTTTGCTTACTCTACAATTTAATGCGAACTGAAAAAAAAATCAAGCGACCTCACTGTGCAAGGCTACACCAACATCCGCAAAAAACTCGAGGCATTCGGGGTTGGACAACGTTGCTGGGTTCACACTCGATAAAGGGGCACCGTTTATTATCTGCCAGATGATCGTTCAGCCACAAACATGGGAATCAACGCAACAACTTGCCTTCTTGATCAACACCTCTACACGTTTCCCATTCAATGTGTACGGTATTTGGGGCACTTGTATGATCTGTAGCCTCATGTTATTAACGTTGTTTCGGGCACATTGAGTTCTTTCAGGTTACCTTTGCGGGAACATGCCTCGGACTCCGCCTCTTGCGTATCTCAGCCTTGATCTCTTGCTCCAAGGTAGTTTCAGACAAGACGTGTCCGTCAGGTAGCTTGACGAAGAGGATGACTCGTTCATCTGTACCCCCTTCGATTAATTGACCAACAGCAAGACAGTCGACGACCCCAGGTTCCGGCGCATCATCGTTGGGGGGAAAATAGAGATCGATCACATCATAGATTTCAGCAGAACCAAATCGGATACCTCCTGGATTACTGTCGTGCGCAGCATGTTATCAGTTAATAAACAGAGGTGAGGTGGCGCACGTGCAACTCACAGGACACCGTCCGAACGACCCAACATAACCACGCCTCCGCCATTACCAGACAGCGAACTGGTTATGCATATGTGATCGCCGTGATCTGTTTCCGTGTCTGGGATAAAAGCTTCCGAGCGGAATTTGAACACGGCTTACACCAGACACCATCGTATTCTGCGAAGTACGCCTGCTTATATCGTTCTTTCGCAGCTGAAACTGCTTCGGCGGTCCCAAATCCAGGGAGAGGCCAAAATCCGACAGGCATGCATGGGAATGGCTTCAGACATACCAGCTCTCCGGTATCACCGGGTGCAGTAGTAGTGCCGCGCGGAGTGAAGCTTTCGATCGCCATGCCTAACATCCTACACTGAATCTGGCTTTTCATAGATTGAGCCTAGCTCAGAGTTTAGATAGAACAGAACACAAACCCACGATACACAGGCAAAGCATCGCACATTCCCGCGAACAGTGAGCAGATATCAGTTCCACCTGGTTTTCATTAGACACACCTGACAAGCCTTGTGATTCCGACTCACCAGTTATTGAGCCCAGGAGAACGGTAGGATGAATGTGCTGATAAACATAATCGAACAGCGGGGAAGAGAGCGGAGAACCTGTGGAATAAATGTGTCGAAGCGTAGTTAGAGCGTGGTGTTCGCGAGGCTTGTACTTTCTCTGTGAATGCACAACAGTGAGGCCAGGTCGGGCAACAAATGAGATTGTACTCGTACAGAAAGTTGGTCGATGTACTTTGCGCTTGTTCCAAAAATTGTTATGCCGAGATCGTCCACAAGCCGCCACAGAAGGGATGGATCCCGCAACGGACTGCCATCGTACAGCACAAGTGTGCAGCCCAGACTTAAACCGCCAACCAAAAAATTCCACATCATCCATCCGCTAAGGAACCAGGTAAGGAGCGGACGGGTTGTGTTCAAATGGGTACTAACGTTGTCGTGTAATAGAAGAAAACGTCATCGGGTTGAAGGCCGCCGCATATGACAAGTTCTTTCTTTGCCTGTAAGAGCATTCCACCGGCGCGATGTACAATAGGCCTATAGCGTGTCAGACAAAGGAAGCAGATCCGTAACGCCGCTTACTTTGGCCGTCCTGGATGGCCAAGCGTCAGGATAACTCCACATCCAAGAAAAGGAAGTCCTTCTACCTGTGGTTCCTGAGCTAAACAATATCCACAGCGGATCGTTGAATGAACCGCGGCGCCAGAGTATCTCGCCAGATTCTGAGCGTCCCAGTTTGCTGCGCTGACCTTGTACGAGAAATTCATTCCAGGCAATGTATTCATTTGGTACCGATATGGAGTCTTCGCGGAGATTCGTATCCAAGAGGATAACCTTGAACTCCGTGCTATCGCACACCTTAGATAATCCTTGTACGAGAGCTGATACTTTGGTGAGATGATCATGGACCTTTCCGTTGTAGCTGTACAAGATGGGAACGCGGGTTATTTTTAGCTGCTTTCCATAAGGTATCAAATGGAACTGACACGACGGCATCAACAGTGAAAATGAACTTTGGCAGGACTTGCTCAAACCTAGTGTTCAGATTAGGACCAGGCGCGTGAGGAACTCAACTCGGCCACGTACCGCTCTAACACCCCATCAGGTCCGAAATCTGCTGCCGCGCTGACAAAAATACCTCCCACCGCTGTAGTAGCTAAACAGGCTATTACATTCTCCTAACAAATGCGGAGATCAGAAGATGATGCCACAGTTAATCCCGAATGCCGGAGTCGGAACCTCCGAGCGTACATGGACGAAGGAAAAATGACGGAAAAATAGAGACAATACGTGGGTGCAGACGTACAATACAATTAGAGGCATAAGAAGCTACTCGGTCTCCCGGTTGCAGTCCGTTGCTCAGGAAAGCGGAGACGAGGTCAGCGACGGCGGTATAGAGTTGCGAGTAAGTGATCCGTCGTAACTCTGGACTAGTTGATTGATTCGCGATGGGCTCGGCTGCCAAGACTCTCGTCAGAAGGACGAATAAGCCACTAGACTAAAGCACGTTGGACACACTGGCTTGGATGATGGCGACCTTGTCCGAGCGACATTGAAGCATATTTTCGGCCCAATTAATCTTGGAGTCCGAGAACCAAAGAGGATTATCGGAGGGCTTGGCCTGTGGATCGACAACGTGATTTCCCTTGTCGCCAATAACAAGAGTTTCGTCCCATACGAGAGACCAGAATTCAGCCAGATGGATCGTAGACCAGGTGTAGAGATCATGATAGGAAGCGAGTGATAAGCCGAACTTGGCATTTACGGCGGCAAGGAAACGAAAAGTCGCAGACGACTCGGGATTGGTCGGACTATACAAAGGTCGTTCATCATCATCATTCATGGTAGGCGGCGGTGCGATGGAGGACGAGAGATTAATGGCCATCACGGTAGCATACAAGCGGGTCTTGGCAAGGCGATTAATAGGTAAATCGAATCCGAGCTGCCAAGGTGGAAGAGTTGACAACGTTGAACTGCCAAGTAAGAAGAACGTTCGGTCAGATTGAATTACAAGAAGCCAGGATATTAGGATTTAGTTGCTATAAAAGGCGATCAGTTGAAGAAATACCCAGCAGTGTGAGAGGCAAACCCAGAGCGAAAACGAATAATTCTCAAGGGTACTGGCGACGTCCCGAGCTGGCGCAACTTCTTCCGTAAATTGATGATCCTACGCGAGAAAGCTGAAGAGAGTCACGATTGTGTGACTGTCACATGCTCGCACGTTTGAATATTAAGCCATGGATCGCCGCAAAATGAGTCAAAATTAGACCAAACTTTTTGGTGTTATAGTACCTCGCCCCGAGTCATCTAGGTCTGCTTCTCACTCTCACGTTCTCTTGCTGTAATTGGCGCCGAATATAAATATCCCGTCACACCCGGCCCTCTCTTTATAAACAGCCTTATCCTTTGTTCCTGCTTCACTCAACACCACCACCACTGCCATGGATAGATTCCTTGCTCCCCATTCACCTGAAGCCCTTGCCTATGGCTATCTCACGTACGTCTCTCTCCCTTGTTGAGTCGTAATGTTTACTTACAGTTCTAATTAGCGAGCTTGGCTCGCCCTGGGACGCTGACCTCTCGCTGGACGAAGCCCTCGTCGCTGGGTGCGCAGCTTATCAGGCTCTAGACCGCTACCTCGGTGGCGCCGACATATTCATCCTCCCGCGATCTAGGACAGAGCTCGAAAGCATTCTGTGAGTCCATTAGTGGCCTTTTAGCGCCTCGGTCAGCCAGCTCATGCTTTCGGAATCCAGGCGCCGATACTCATATGATGCCATCCACAACACCATCGCCAAAAGCCGTTCTACCCTGCAACCCGGAGGTTATAGTAGGGTAAGATGATCATGACTCGTTCGCTTGCCGGTGATGACACTGACGCGTCTTCTAGGTCTGCAACCTTGCCGAACAATCCATTCGTGGGGTTCTGAACACCAATGACAATGCCAAGATCTTGCTGGCTCTTCACGGCCCCCGTTCTGCATCCAGGATAATTGACCGTGATGAACCTTCACCGCGGTCGATAAAGACCAAGTGATTGGCTCTTTCTTTGCACTGTTTATTCCTGGCTATCGTTCTGCCCTGGTTATGTTATCGTCGTCATTCAAATTCGCATCGCTCTGTATTCCATCATCTCCGGGTTTATAGCACCACCTTGTACTAGTTAACGTGTACTATAAGTATAGATTTGTTTGTCGTAATGGACCTGAATGTGATTTTAGGGGCTTCTCTTTCCCAATGAAGCGACGCGTCAATGCTACGGCAATTTCCGGTCCAATGACCCAACGCGTAGTACTCAAACGTGCATGTACCGTCGACTGTGTGTTCCGTTTTAGTCGTGCTCAACGACCCTACCGCTCCTCCTGACCGGTGAATGGACTGCTACTCTCTCTGCTGGAAACCTCCACTATGCTCGCCCTCAACGTTCTCCTCGTCCTCACCCTCGCCTTGGCCGAAGTTTTCTCTGCCCCGACTCAAACTCCTTTCCAAGTACCTGCGACTAGTGTGTACCTTCAAGCTCCTTCCGGGCGATGAATTAACTCCTGATGTGGATCCAGAACCACGGCAGCTTCATGGGCGATTCCTCCAGATCACAGATATGCATCCTGACCCGTACTACAAAGCCCACAAATCTCAATCCAAAGCGTGTCATAGGAACAAACCGAAGAAGAAGAAGAACAGGTCTAGCTATTATGGAACGCCCTATTCGTAAGTTTAATTCAACATCCATCTTGATTCATCTCGCCGACACATGTGGGTGGTGCCAGCGACTGTGATTCGCCCTTCAAGCTAACCAACTTCACATTGGACTTCCTCGACAAGCACTGGGCGTCGGAGATAGACTTCGTTGTTTGTGAGCACACATGTGACCGTTATTATTTTTCGTCGACTCAATGTGAACAGGGACGGGCGACAATGCCAGGTGAAACTTCTATATCGCGTTCGCCCTTTACCGTGTGCTCATCATCGACGCCACTAAAAGGCACGATAATGACCGTAAACTTCCCCGAACTCCGAGTGAGATATACGATCTCAATACCGTGGTCGCCAAACGGATGGAGAAAGTCTTTTCGAGCCGGGGTATACCAGTCATTCCCAGCCTAGGTAAGTGTCTTGGGGACATATTGTTGACAGTGTTCTGAACGGCAGACTGTACAAGGTAACAACGATGTATGGCGTGAGTGTTTACTCAACATATGTCATTACTCTGCTCTAACTGGCGATTCTATGCGTAGCACATGTACGAGCTGTCTTACCGTCATATATACGCGTTGTGTCACTTACGCTTATCGATACTAGAATATCCTGCCTCCAGGTGAATGTCAATCCGCAGCTACTGTATTTTCAACTCAAACGTCGTCATAGGTCCTAACAGCATTACGAATGAATATTCATCGTGCGTATCCTTTTTTGCCATCAGCACCCGAATGAAACGTTTGGCCGTCTTCTAGGATATGGAAGCCATTTATACCGTTTCCTTACCACCAAGTATTTCAACGAGGTGCATATTATTCGGTTGAGGTGGTGCCAAACGCCTTAGCGGTCATTAGTTTGAACACCATGTACTTTTACGATTCTAACAAAGGTACTTTGCCATGTCACGACAATTTTACATACGTTCTAAAACCATCTTTATAGCCGTTGGTGGGTGCCTCACGAAAGAGCCTGATGATCCGGGGAATTTGCAGTTTGATTGGTTGGAGGTTCAACTAAAGTTGTACCGTGCTCGAAATATGCAGGTAGGGACTACGTCTATGATGTCAATGGCGTTAATCTAACTGGAATGATTCTCAAGGTTTGGTTAACGGGTGCGATTGCTCCCCTATGCACTGATAATCAACGGCTTATTCTTCTGATTCATGAAGGACACGTCCCACCATCTTCGGGCAACTTCTTTCCGGAATGTGTGAGCAGTCTTAGCAAAGGTACCCTCGATGTTGAGATGTTGATGTTTCATAACAGTATGTCCGCTATGTTGATCTCTCCTTACGGTTTCAGGACACGATCCTTGGCCACCTCTACGGAGTGCGTTGAACTTGTTAATGAGGATTGGCGCACTGACTTTCGTTTCTTTTCAAGCATATGAACGCGGATCACGTACGGATTTCGAATTGTTCTACGCTTGAAAGCTTATATGCTGATACATTTGACCTAGTTCTTCTTCGTTGAAGCTATCGACCTAGAATTTGATCTCGATCAGGACTCCAGGGCGATCACGCTACAAAATGGAGATCTGTGCGACGCTCTGCTGGAGGACTTTTCGGCCCTTCCAAAATCGTCCCGGACCGACCTCGACAATTATGGGGTCATCAATGTTTCGCCGCCCGTGGTCCCCAATCCGTATCTCCCGACATTTCGGATATTTTCTTACAACGTTACGGGTTTCGAAGCGTCGCCTATAGGAGTGATGAAGAAGAATCGCAAGCACAGTCATCATCGCGGAGAGCACGGGAACAAGGACGAGTTATGCAAGAAAGAGCCCTATCGAAGCAGCTGGAAATGTCAACTCAACTCGACCTGGCATTCCGATCCTGATTCGCCATCGAGGCGTAACCAATTGTGGAGTCCGCTGGGCTACGCGCAGGTGAAACACGCAGTTATCTTGACGTTTTGGGCGATAATTAATGATAACAATCTCCAGTACTATATTCCGGATCTTGCGGAAGGGAACAAAACACATAAGCCGCATTTCAAACTAGAATACACGACCTATTCTCCATTAGATCTGCATCCCGCGGCGACGGAGGAAGATGGGAAGTTTGTTTATCCAATTCCACTTGGAAATTTGCCCAAATCGCTGCGAAAGGGGCCGGTTGAGAAGAGCCACTACACGCCATATGGTATGCAGGACTTGACTGTAGGGTCGTGGGTGGAATTGGCACGGAGATTAGCCTCCGGGAAGGAGAACAAGTTACGGAAGCGGTTCCGGGAATTTATGTATATCGGAGGGGAATAACGGTGGATAATAGCAGTGATACAATGATGTTTGAGGGCATGATATTGGATGATTTGAGATTCATGAACCTGACGAGAAATGATGCTAAAGATCGTGGGACAAATTGGAAGAATATAAGGAAGGAGGTGGCAGTCTTCGGTCTCCAAGACGGTCTCCTTGCCAACGCCTGCTGCTACGCCTGCAGATTGCCAGTGATCAAGATCGTAACCACCACCCACATCCTCGAGCAGACCGTATTCCATTAACATCGGGAGCCTTTTCCTGGAGCCTTGCGCTGCCTTGATTTCTTATTTTATCTTCGGGTCCAGGATTTCGTCGAGCGTCCATCGAGGATTTTTTCCGCACGCGAGCCTTCGACTTACTATACAATATTCACTCTCTTTCAACCCGGCTGGTCCGCCTTCATTATTCGCTCTTTGACTATTCGCCAGAGCAACACCGCCCACAGCGACCACCAGCTCACTGACTACCATGGCCGCAGTCAACATGCAGATGATGTCGACAAACATGCCCCTCGACTTTCTCCCGATCCACTCTCATTCCAGGTCCAATTCAGTGTCCTCGTCGTCGACTCATTCTTCCAGTTCTCGCCCTCAGTCTTCTCAAGGTGGCTTATCACGAATGCAGGCAGGGATGCCGCCATCGACAGAAGACTTGTACCGTGCTACGTACCAGCTGGGCCATCCGGGCCTGCCCACGGACCCCGTATGTTCTCTTCTTCCTTCTTGACCACCATGCTCATCTTTTTCGGCTGGCCAGTCTCCTCCTAATCACAATATAACTAATCCTGCCCTTAAAAACCATCTTCGTCCCAGCCACATCCGTGCCCGTGCTGCCGCTTCGCCGTACCCCCGCGATACCGACAGCGTTCACTCTTCGTCCAGCGAAACAGACGATATCGCCATGTTCTTGGGCAATTCGGCACCCGAGTACCCGACAATGTACGGTGGCCAACCTCATACAATGGCTCCTAACCAGGACGCCCTTCACGCTGTTGGCGCTTTCGGCCGCATGACGCTCAACAATGATCACGCACTAGAGAAACTGGCCGCCAATGTGAGAGCGGCCACGACCACGAGTGCTTCGGACAGGGCCAAGCAGATTTTTGTCCAAGCATGGTGCGTATATGCGCTCTGATACACGTCTTCACAGCCCTTACTCGCTTACGGCAGGCTCACTGCGAACTATGCTCCTTATCCCGATGGCAATGTGCCGCGTCAAGGCCTTTATTTCTCTTACCGTCGAGTCTGTGACCAGTACGGGATTCCACACATCAACACGGCTACTCTGGGCAAGGCTATTCGCTTGTGTTTTCCCACAATCAAAACAAGGCGTCTCGGCGTCAGAGGGAATAGCAAATATCATTGTAAGCCACAGAACAACATCTCTGATGGTACACATGTCTCATCACGGTTTTGATGACAGATTGTGGTATTCGTCCCGCGACCTCGGCCGAAGCCGAATGGCTTCAGGATTATATTCACAAGTCCAACAATCACGCTGGACAGCCTTCAGTCAATGCTGCCCGTTTGGCCAATGAACAAGCGGAAACCACCAACAGAAGTGAAGAGCGCTCTGACGATGACGACGACGACGACTCTGAAGGCGTCAATTCCGCCCTGGGCTCCAAACGCAATTCGCTCGCTCTCTCCGGTGATGTCAAGGGGACCGTTTTTCCGCAAGATATGAGCGACAAAACACCGACCGCCGCGACTCTTCTCTCGCAAGTGCAAGCGAACCAGCGTCCACCTGGTACCTTCCCTCCTCAGGCGTCCATTCGCCGGCATCCGGGAGCAGACAGCGGGTTGCCTGTTCAATCCCAATCACCTCCATCAGGCAATTCGGTGCCGTACCTTGCGTCCCAGCCATCTTCATCTGTTCGTCAGTTCCCGCACTTCCCTAGCATCGAGGATGCAGTGGGCGCCAACTCTACATCCCCACACGGCATCGCTGCACGTGAAGTTTGGGGTTGGTTTCAAGATCATCTTGATTCGCTCTTGGAAAGCGTCAAGATGTTCAGGTTCGACTCGTTTGAGATGCACTTGCGCAGCTTCTGGTCCAACTTGAGTGGTAATCATCGTGAGGTTGTTCACGCCCCGGCTATAGCGGGTCTGATGGCCAAAGCAGATGCTATCGTTTACGATGTACGTTTCAGCAAGTATCAGTCCCTTTTTAATGAATCATTGAACCCTTTACAGGAAATGCTTGAAATTTTACGACTTCAGATGCTGTCGCCTATTCCGTCGACGTCTCTTGCGAACCTTCGTCAGTTCGCCAACAAGATGGAAAAGATTTTGTTGGTTGCTCTGGATAACTATGGTAACACCTTTGTTGAGCCTAAAGTTGAACTAGGTGCTCGATTTGGCCACCTTGTTTGTAAGTTGCTTCAAAATTACGCATCACGTCGACTGATCGGAAGCACAGTGCGATTCCTTGACATATACCAAGTTACTCAAGCGCTAAACACAGTTCTCACCAACCAGAAGCAGCTTACGGAGATGCGTCGTTCTTGGCAAAAAGTCGACTTTGAGTCTGTCCGAAACCAGTCAGCGCTAGTCTGTAATTGCCGTCATGAAGACCTTGTTCAATTATTGGAGGTGGAGTTTGTCGCGCTGATGGAGAATCTTACCAAAACCGCGGAACCCGTGAGAGAAGTCATGTCTTGGGCAGACAAGTGCTGTGATAGACTGATGGGTGGTAGCCGGGCTATGCACGGTGGTGAAGAGAGGGGAACTATGAGCTCACGAAGTGTTCTCATTCGCTGGGGTTACGTTACGAGTCAGGTTATGCGAGATCTGGTAAGTAGGGTCAATTCTTGTCGTCTTTAAAGCGCTGACAAGTGTCTTTTCCCAGACTATTCGAAGTGATCCAGCCTTCGGTGCTTTCCAAATTTTGAAACTATTCTTGGAGTAAGCTGCATCGTTATTTCTCGAATCCAGAGAATTGACGCCACTTTCAGTGATTGGATTGCGGTCAACGTTCTTCGAAGCGTTGCGCTGTCTACCAACTCCGTTGCGGCTTCCGTGGAGCCTGTTATGCAACAGCAATTCTTTTCCTTGTCACCCATGGCTGGCCAGGAGAATTTCAACTCCATGGATGTCCGCCCCCAAAGTCTTATGACTCCTACTACGTCGAGCATGCTCGCGGCCCTTCAAAACGATACATTTTCTGCAGGTTCGCTTGACCCATCGTCTACAGCGTTCAACTCTGACGGTTATGGATCCTTGTCGTACATGGACACTTCTAACACCCAAGAAGACTCCTTACCGAGCGTCCATTCTACGGGCCTTCCATTCTCTGATTTCTCCAACTCGGGGAATGCATTTGATGTTTCCAGCTTCACACCACAGGACATGGGTATGCATTCGTCCGCTACTCCCTCCAGTGAACCTGAAGCGGAGACTGTTGAACCCGTCAAAACGGAGGCGCAGGGAGTATAGACATTTTGCATTTCGATTGTTTTCTAGCTTTCGCTTTGGGCCGTTGTGGATGTGATACTCTACTAATACCATACCATTCTTGCTTATGCTTGCACAACTGACTTTCTTTTCTCCGTCGAAGTACCTGTATTATCGTTTCTTTTCTCTTTTGAAGTCGTACCTACTCGTCGAACCACACTCCTTAATAACCTTGTAAAGGATTCTCGGATTTGTTATCGATATATATCATATATAAAGCTGTCCGGCTGTATCCCTTGCTCAATTTATTTCATCTACCCAACATAGAATATTTCAATGAGATAGGTTTTGATTATTAAGTTGAAGATATATCCGCAATAACTAATCATCCAACTCATCACGAATCTGCCGACTTGACCTCTTGCACAGCATCAATCCTTGCCTCTGCAACATCACTAGGGACTGCTGATGCTGGGGTCGTCGTTACAGGTTCATCGAGATGTTCTCCGGTACTAGGAGTGATCTCCGGTGTCGCAGCGACCTCTTTTGCGCTCAAACGTTTTATCTCGGCCTCTGCTTTGGCGATGTTCTCGGCCGTGACGCGAGCCTGGTTTGCCTCGAACCAAGCCTTCTTAGTCTGCAAGTCCGTGATGACACGAGTTACATCTGCGGCAGAGTCTGGAGGAGGGATGGACAGAGATAAGAGCGCAGAGAGCCTGGGCAAGTCGATGTTGAGTTCGCCAGATGCAGGTTCTGACGTGCTGGCGGGCTTGGGAGCGTTCTTCTTTCCCTTGCCCTTGCCCCTGGCTACAAAGTAGCTGTCCTCGTCCCCGCCCTTCTTCTTCCGGACAACTGCGCCCTCGGGTGCTGCCTCGACCTTCCTAAGCTCCAGCTTGGGAACACCGGCGACCTCAGCCTTGGCCTCGGCAGGTGCGCTGTTAAGCTTAGCGGGACCTGTGTTCTTGCCCGACAGGTAATCGATGAGGGTCTGGCAATCTTCGATCTGGGCCTGGTACGCAGGGATCTCTGCATCGTCCCGCAGACGCTGGGCCGCCTCTCTCCGCCTCTCCGCCTCTTCAGCGGCGCGCTGGGCCCGAGCCCTCTCGGCACGCCTCGCCCGGTCCTCATTGACTTTAGTCCAATACCGGTCGTTGGCTTCGCGGAAGTTTTGTGCCGAGTCGCGCTTCTCGTTGAAGAGTGTGTTGATTTGAGCTTGGAGGCCGTCGCGCTCTTCAAAAAGCTTAGCACGATCAGCATAAGCCTCATCTCCCTCCCGCTTCAATTCGTCGAGCTCGGCTTTAATGGTGTCGAAGCGGTCGGATATGGCTTTGAATTCAGGGTCGTCGAGCTGTTTGCGGAGCTCATCGGCAGAGTGACGGTCAGCCTCAATGGATTCCTGAATGGCCTGGAAACTCTCTACGGTGCGTCGATTACGTCTGCATGTACTGATTTCCTGGACGGCTCGTTTTTCATCCGCAAGCTTCATGTTACCGGATTCCACTTGTTTTTCCAGAGTTCTATTTACGGATAGTGAGTACATACCTAGGGAAGTGAGTGAATTGACGCACCTGATCCGAGCATCAACCTCGTCAACATTTTTGAATGGAATCTTTGATTGCGATGCCTGAAGGTCCTTAATCTGAGAGAACGTGTAAGGTGCAGGGACATGTTAGTCGAATAATAGAGTGCAAACCTTCTTCTGTATGTTATCCTGGTAAGCTTTAAGCTGATCCAGGATTTTTCCTCTCGAGGCCTTGTTACTGGACTGTTGACTGCGAATACCGTCCAGTTCAGTGCGCAATTGATTCCGTCGCTCGTTGCCAGCGCCGCCCTTGGTCGTCAATGAGATTTTGTCCCGTACAGCGGACTAGGGTAATGAGCATCGATGAGCAGACTTGGTAGCTGAAGCACGACGTACCAGTTTTACTTGAAGAGCATCTATCTCTCCCTTTATTCTGTCCTGCTCAGCCTCATACGCCTTCTTGTCCGGTTTACCTATCGATGGCGCATGGGAAGAAGGATCCGACGTGTCCTTTTTCTCGGCTGAGGGTGCCGTTCCATTGGTAGCGGGCTCTTTCTTGGCCTTGGCGGCGCCGTTAGCAGTGGAAGAGGACTTTGCCTTTGCAGATGCCATGACAGAACGGAAAGGGTATTAGGGGTGACGAGGAAGTGGTGGTGGTCGAAAAATATAAGTAGAAAAAGATCGTGCGAATTCCTGCTTGCCGATCACCACGTAAAGGCACCCAAGTACTACAAAAAATATCAAAATACAATCTGGGTATCCAACTTTTCCACCTCGGAATAACACTCCTTGTAAAGGTCATGAAACTCCTCATCCTTCTCATCCTTCGTTCCCTCCTTCAACTTTCTCTTTTGGTGTGGACATATCATGACACAGCTCGTCGGCCGTTTTGTTGAGCTGAAGTGGCCCAGCTCCTCCTTTGACGGCACGAAGATATAAGGTATTTTCGCCTCCTCACTCAAAACAGGTAGATGGGAAACAATGTCGATGGGGCTAATGTCGGCAGCTATAATCAGTAGACTGGTACGAAAAAAAAATGAGCAAAGCCGTAAAATAAAGAATACATTGACGCATACCCTTTTTCTCCCTTCTTAATTCCTTTAACCACCTCCTTCACTCCTCTCTTTACTAGCCGAGACTTTGATGCTATACCGAATTTGTTACTGAAAACACAGTCAAAGTTTGGTGAAAGAGAGCGCACCCTTCTTCACTGTTTTCTGTAGCTTCTTCAAAAGCTTCTTCTGGGCGAGCGGATTGGCTAGCGGCGACAAATCCTCCACCGGAATGAGAACTTCAATTTTTTCCTTCTTGTGCTTCTTGGGTGACTACAAGCCATGGTCAGTGAAGGTTTCCGTACAGCTCAACAAGCTCGCAACCTTGGTGGTCTCTTCCGCGTCTGCCATCTCTACATCTTCAGTAGGAGGCTCGACCTTGCTCTCCCTGCGCTTCTTGTCTTTCTTTTCTGATTTATCACCGGCCATGATTAGACCGAGAACGAGGGGACAGTGCGAAGTTGGTCAAAGTTTACTGAAAAAGGTGAAAATCTTTGTCACAGTGTGACTAAACGGTATTCCGGCCCGCCCGCCGAACGAGCTACAGTCACTGGCATCAAGAATGCATCATTAGCTACTACCCTCCCCTTCTACATTTTCTATTTCAGCTTCATCGTCTTTTACCGCAGGGGCATTAACTCCCCGAAGAAAAGTGAGAAGCACCCAAGTCATGCCTCGCATTTCTATGTCATACCACCAGTTCAACGCAATTGTAATCTCATCCGATTGTTGAACATAATGCCACCATCCCGCTGGTAGATAAAGCGTTTCACTTGCCTTCAACGCAACATTGATGGGATGCGCTTCATGAGGCAGAGCACCCGGAAAATTCGGGTTGCCAACAGAAGACCAGCGAATGGGAGGAGTTGACGCCGGTGACGGTTCGATACATAAATCAGCTGAGGGCGAGGGCCGTACGTATTGTGCATGAGGATACGTACGTTCTAGAAGGAGTAATTAATCGGCGACTCTAGATCGGCTTTCAGTTTATAACAACCATACCTTGGAGACACCAACCCTCGCTGGGAGGGAGAAGAGTAAAGTATTTTACTCCCCGGACAACGGTATATATATTCTCGTAAGGATCTAAATTGTATTCATATCAGAAATGAGCACCATGAAGAGTATCTTACTGACCACAATGAATACTTGTTGTGCTCTTACTGTCTCCAATCCAGAGGTTGACCGCATCGGGATGTTTGTCTAAAAGATAGCGTCAGCAAACCGCCGTAGAAAGATATCAAGACGTACCAAATGATTCGCTGCACCAAGGAACATCACTGGGGATATCTGGACGCAGGACGTCGAACTCTGAGAAATCATTGGCTGTATCGTCAGCGAAATATGTTGCAGAGTAGACATTGCCGTTCTGCGATTGCAGATAGTATGCCTGGGAGGTATTAACGGACTGTCTTATAGTAAGCAATGGGACGAGAGAGAAACCCGAGAAACGCTACCCCGATTATGTCGCCGTCGAGTTTCGACAAGAGGTCCTTCATGGACATTAATTCGACGTGAGGCTCGACAAAGTAGGATGTGCCGTCTGGGCCCACTGTGACTGCATCAGCCAATCTACGAGGAGCTACATAGGTTTGGAGACAACATCATTTCGACGCCTCGGAACACGAACCCATTCGGAGTTACCGAGACAGAGATTGGCCGGTCTTCCATCTTGTCACAGAGATATTGGTTGCTCCAGAGGTCCTTGGTAGCAGGTATATGAAATCCTGATGCAGGGTTAAACTGTACTGAACTTCAAAGCATTCGAATGAGGATACTACCATGAATGACCACGGGTCGTGAGATGTGTGCTATCCTGGAAAACTCAAGTGGTGTAGGAGGCTTGTCGAGAATGTCGATATGCGAGCCATTCAAATCTAGCAAATCAAAATCATGCAGCAAAAGCCGGAGCATGGACCAGACTCACCATGGTACTCTCTAGAAAACCATTTGAGGGATTCCATTGTACAGGACATGGTGGTTCTTTGCAAAACAAATTATTAGCCGATCAAGAGCACGTGTTTGAAGATCGCTTCGACTTCAACTTGCACGGTCTTCTCGTAAGTAGATCGTTCCTGGGATAAAAATGGCGCTGCTTCGGTATGTCTCTCTAACTCCTGTATCTCTTGCTTGCCTCGAGAGTCTGATGTCGTTCGTCTAACTAGAATAGCACCATTCCGATTTCTATTGTCTCATCTACGCTTTCTGATGACCATACGCTCACAAGAAGGAATCTACCACGGATTAATCCTGTTTCGCTTATCTCCATCGGTGCCGGCAGTTAGGAATGAAGGATCCGCTGACAGGAAAAACCTAAAAGCCATGTACAAGCAGATATACGTCATGGAATCGACTTGTCCCCACCTCGGTGCCGACATGTCCCACGCTGATATAGAAGAATACGATTCAGGAGCCGTGGCAGTATGTCCCTGGCACAGGAAAGTGCCTATAAAAATCTATCTGCTCGTTGTGAACTAAGCAAAGTTCTTTGATCATAGGTATGATTTCAATCTCGAAACCGGAAAAAGTGAGACGGGACTGCATACTTGTACATATGATGTCAAAGTAAACACCAATCCACTGGACGGGCTTGACACGGTATATGTCGAGACCCCGAAAGATGGAACAAATTGGCGGTTGGTCGAGCTAAGACCCGTTTCTGAAGGTATTTCTCACACATACTTTGAGACTCAGGGTCTCTGCTCATTACTTTTATTAGAATTTGCGGATCCTCCGCCTATGGTTGAGGACACTACCTCCCCGCCCGTCAGATCTTCGACCGTTGAATCCATCACTGTACTAGAACCAATCGTACCTACGACAAGTACGCCCACTACACTAATGCAATGGGCTGTGCTTATCCTCAACACACCAAATCCAACATTGAAGGTGATTTCAATATTATATCGTCTAAGATAATTGTTAATATGTGTCCTACGTAGGTTCAGCGAACTCGCCACGCAGTTCAGCTTTTCCGGACAGGAAAATTAGCTTCTATAGGACATACATCACCTAACGCTCCTCGTCCTCCTGATATGCCGTTGCGCGAAGCCCAATATGAGAGAAATACCGTAGAACCCGTGAAAATGAAGAGTAGGAAAAGCAGAGCTGTCATGCTGCATGCCCTCGCTAATATTGAACAGTGGGCGTACGTTGCGGATTTTGGTTGCATTTACGTGTCTCACGGGTTTTCTACAGGATAGATCTTGCGTAAGTGAGCCGGTTCTACACCTCCACTGGACTTAAGGATTATATAGGTGGGATATCATGGCTAGGTTCGGACCAACGCACCCCGATCTGCCTCCGGCTTTCTTTTCTGATTTTACAAAAATGGCACTAGACGAATCCAAGCATTTGTCAGCTCCTTTCGCTTTTTTCTTTCTTTCACGAGTTACATTCTGACGAAACGTACCTTCAGCACGCTACTGACGTCCCGGCTGGCGGCTACTTCTCCGACGACGCCATATGGTAGTCTGCCTGTCCATGCGGCTCTGTGGGAGTCAGCAACCATTACTGCCAATTCGTTCCGTGCCCGACTTGCTATCATTCACCTCGTGCACGAAGCCAGGGGCCTCGACGTGAATCCCGGCACAATTGCACGTTTCAAGAAAGCCGGAGACAACGAAAGTGTCAAGGCCATGGAAATCATCCACGCCGACGAGGTCACCCATGTGACGGCGGGCCATAGATGGTTTACATGGATCTGCGAAAACGACGGTAACGTCGATCCCATAAAGACTTTCAGAGAAGAAGTACGGAACGGCTGGCGTGGAGACATCAAAGGTCCATTTAATGCTGATGATAGAGAGAAGGCAGGGTTGAGCAGGGAATTTTATGAAAATTTGCGAGGGGAGATGGATAATCAACCCAGTCGCAATTTCATCGCTCCCGAGAGTGTTGAAGCGGTGACTAATAGTTTGGCAGCGGTACATGTTCAGTACGATCCTCCGAATAAGGAATAAAAGGGCTGGCAGACGATCCGAAAATGCACAGGCAATCTCATACACAAAGAACCACCCTCAAGCACATAAAAGGGATTATTTAGATATAAGATATAACCGGCCAGCCAGTCGTCATCCGAAATCATCAGGCGGCCAACTTGAGGCTAGAATGCATGAGAAGATATAGAGAACCGCTTGAAGGTGTACCTATAAAAGACGAGTCAACCGCTAACCCATGATATTGTTTAGGATAGATGACTAACCCAAGGAAAGCTAGGTCTTTGCTGGCGCCACCGGTATCTGCAGGAAGCTCTTCAGGAGCCTGATCTATCTCGTCTGTGGGGAAGTAAGAAGTGTCGGTGATGGATCGCAAATGCGGCACGAAAGGCGCGTCGATCTGTCGAAGACTATCCCAATCGACTCCATAAAAGAACGGGTGTTGCTTGATCTGTTCGACGTTAAGTCGTCTATCCGCTGAGATGATCAACCTGGAAGGTAATAAGGTGAGCAAAACTGTATCAGTGATGACGGACACCATCTACCGTCTGATCAAATCCTCAGCCTCATGACTAAGATGCACATCATCGGGGAATATGAGATGATGTTGCCACTCCATAATCTTCTGGTATGTTTCATGGGTGGTTTCCGAGCAGAATGGTGGGTAGCCGACTAAGCACTCAAACTGTCGGAAAATGAGGAGAGGGATGTAGACAGACGAAGATTTTACGCACCATGATAGCTCCCAATGACCACCAATCGCACTCTTTCCCGTAGCCCTTTTGTAAAAATATTTCAGGAGCGATATAATCGGGAGTTCCTACAGTGGAGTACGCCTATTTTCACATTAGTTACGTGTCAATTTGGCCGTAAATGAGGGGCCTTACAAGCTTTCGCCTGTTGGCCTTCCAAGTGGCGATTTGATCTTTATTTGTCATGGTCAAATTGATGGAGTTGACCATAACACTATTCCGAGCAGCTGCCTGAGGGGTAGCGCCATTCTTCGTCGCCGACTCTAGAAGCCGCTGGTAATAGTTTGAGTCGTGCTGCTTGTGGAATCCTGTGGATAGACCGAAGTCGCTGAGCTTGACGTGCCCATCCTTGTCGCTAATGCACTAATTGAGTCTAGAAGAAGACCAAGTAAAAGTCAGACTCACATGAGGATGTTGTCGGGCTTAATATCACTGTATGCAGCTCAACAAGGGGACATTATGGACACGCAAGAGACTCCTACCGATGGATAAAACCAAGTTTATGAACTGCCTCAACCGCCAGAACGCATTCGGCCATGTAGAACCTGGTAACATCCTCGCTGAAGGTGTCATACTTGATGAGCATGGTCATCAAGTCACCACCAGGCAAGAACTCCATAATCAGATAGAGATACGAAGGATCCTGGAAGGAGTAGAACAACTGGACGACCCAAGGCGAATTGGACTCGGCCAGAACGTCACGTTCAGCGCGTACATGAGCGAGCTAAAACATAAGTACATCAGCAACGGTGCGGTAAGCTATAGATAAGATTTCGAGACCTGATCCTTCTTTAGCATTTCGTCCTTCTTCAATGTCTTCATCGCGTAAATTTTGCCTGAACCAATTTAAGGTCAGATACCGTTAGGGGACCCTTATCAAAAGCTGACCTGTATCAGTCTTTTGCACCAATCGAACCTAGAGACAACTATTTGATAGCGTGGGCAAAACATTAATAATGGGTACTTGCCTCCCCAAAAGCACCCTTTCCGATGACCTTTACGGTCCGAAAGTCATCCAAACCGAGGCGTGTCCTCCGCAGCCGTAAGAAAGTGGATTCCTTCTTCCCAAGTTGTTGCAGCTGCCGTTGCTTCCGGTCTTCTGACATAAGTACGTCCCCTTGCAATCGACGTTCCAGTTCGACACGCCTGAGATAAAGTCAGTGGGAATAAGGAACGCAGTGGAGCACGTACCTGGTATTGCGCTCGATGGCAGCATCGACGACGATCTTGTAATAATGTTCCAACTTCATCTGGGCACCCTTGGCTCTCGGAAGCGCTTCATCTGAAAAACCAGCGGTTGATCTGTCAAAGTATACATAGTCGGCCGGTTTCGCAGAGTTCTGGTTTGCTGAGCCTTGCTGGGGCGCAGGAATAGCTGGCCTGGATGCATGAGGAAAGGAATTCAAGGCCGGACTACGAGCATTTATGTTCGCCATTGCGGGTTAGCAGATCAAAATTTGAAAATACAAACATCATCATATTTGCTCCAGACGGTGTTGCCAATCGGCACTTTGTCAACTAGTGTTTACAAGTACATATTCGATTATAATCTGTACCATAGATCAAAAAAATATTGAGCAAGGGCATAGTATGGAAGTCAAAGGCCGCGTTATGCGAAGATATAAAGCAGTGGGCAAGTCATCTGAACATGTTGGAGAGCTGCTGTTCCGATGTTGCCCACCTTGGCACGGGGGCGTCAACAGGCGGTCTTCCGTGGCGAGGATATTGAGCCGAGGGTGGTATGTATCGGGACGATGGTATAGGGGGGGCAGGCCAAGTCTCCCGTTTGTATCCCGACCCTGAGTGCGAACTCATGTAGGAACCAGTACTTGGAGGACGGGGCGGTGTGACATAGGATCTGGGAGAGGCTCAGCGACTTGTCAGTCTTAAATGGAAACAGTAATTACTGTGGACGCTGCGACGGTACAACAGTGAGATGCGAGGCTACCGAGGAACTGAAGGACGAGTCAGCACCGGCAAGGCCGGAATGAAAAGCAGACACATACTTGTAGAGAGCAGCAGCATTAAAAGACTGGATTGGGGGGTGGTAATCGATTGGAATAGCTTGGGCAGTCTTGTGCTTGTTGTATGCGACTGCCGGGTTGAAGCTCAGACGTGCCGCCCCCGTGTCCAAGCCCACAGCCGGATCCACTCGCGAGACGCGTAGCGTCGGCTGTGCGTTGGGTATAGGCAGAGGGGCCCGGAGCTGGGACGGAGGAACGGATGGTGCTCGGCTGGGCGGACGGCTGGGTGGCGGATTCGGTCGGAAACCAAGCGGGTCCACCTCTTCGAACGGCGGGCCCTCCAGCGACGGGCCGACAGCCGTGAAGGGCGGCGGCGGGACGCTGTAGTCGTGGCCGTCACTGTCACGGCGAACAGGTACAGCATGCGAAGACCCTGCAGGTGGAGACGCTAACGCTAGTCTTGCGGGGTCACCCGACTGATGGCTGTCAAGTCCAGCCTCGGAGTACCAGCTGGGTCGCGCTTTGGACGGCGTCGAGCTCGTTGAGAACCGATTTTTCTTGTGTATCTTGAGGGGCGGCACTGATGGTCCGGCTGCCCCGGGTCGAGCGGGAAGCGCCCGGTGGGCTGCAGTGGGACTGGACTCTGCGCGACTCTCTCGTCGATGGTCCGAACTGGATGTCGCTGGTCCTGAACGAGCCGCAGCATTGAATACGGCATCATCCCATTGCTCCCATTGTTCCTCCTCCGCCTGCTGCGGAGGCGGCTGTGTTATCGTTAACGATGCTGCAAGCGCGGCTGATATCTTGGTATCCAACTCCTCCTGAGCGGAATATGCAGGTGGAGGAACAAAATCGTGCTGAGACGGATCCATGGCTCTGAACGCAGAAGGAAAGGAGGAAGGACCTTATGGGAGACAAGCCATGCACAGACGGAGTCAAGGACAAGGGACTTCAAGGGACATAGGCGCTGTTATTTTACTGCTATTTCGGTCGGCACAAACTTCCGATCCTCCGATGACATCGCAATAAGCTGCTATATTGAAATTCAGGGCAGTCCCGTTAACATCTGCAGCTAGTATCATCATCTTCATCTCTTCGGGTCATCATGCATCATCATTCATGATTATCGTACAACATCGATGCAGACTAGTGCTATCATCCACTTCAAGGCGGTCCCCAGCTCGAGACCTCGTCGTGAACTGACCGTCGCAAGCATGTCATATATACAAATACGAAGCACGGTCGGGCGGTACATCACAAGCGGATCCTTTGACATCAGTGCGTGGAATAGAGCCATCGCATCCGTGTTAGACCTCTATTCCTTCAAGGTTTGTTCCCTGATCAATGCGGGGTGTGTTAGGGTGATTAACAGTGGATAACCAAACATACCAGTTTCGGAACACGCAAATACACATCCGTCCCTGGAAATCTTGATGTGAGTAAAGTATCTATCCATACAGTCATTCTTGCTTACCCCATCCATCTAAAGATACCAACTCCAAGGATCCACCGAAATATCTGAACGTGATGATCAGGACAAGTTCTGAATCCGAGTAATGGGGATGGCCCACGTAGCAAAGATATTGCTCATAGGAAGCCCTATACCAATCTTTGGATGGGACCCTTGTAGCGCGATGTTGTCCGTTTCCCCATCCTGTTTCCATCTTGCAACTTGTTCACCAACAGTTGCCCGTAATCCCTCTTGGCTGCTGCTGACTGTGCGGAGTGCAACTAAACGCTCGTCATCTAACCGCGTTGCGTTCCTAACATGCGAGAATGAGAAGAGGCCTTCGGGAGACTTCACCGGGCAAGAGTCGTTAAACAGACCGCCACCTCCTCACATGTCAGGCGAAATTCATGTTACGGAACAGAGACGAGTGCAAATACCTTGGTCCGATACTCGAATGCCGACATCGTCTGTCCCTTCCGCGACCGTGACATTGATTGGAGGCAGGCTGTCGCTAGAAGCGTGTTTATGACGGGTTGCATCCACAGCCTGAGAATTTACACAGCGTGTCAGCAGTCACTTTTGGGTGCTGTAAACCTTACATTCTTGAGAAGCTCGAAAATTATATACCTATCAGCGGTTATTCACCTTTTTTCACATGTCACAAAAGACAGACGCGTACTCAAGATGCTCCCGAATATATGCGAACTTGCAAGCCAAATGCCCATCGATCACGATTTGCGGCCACCCCTTTGCGTCTTGGAGAGGCCGGGACTTTAACAGGTCGGTACAACGGCGGATACATCCTGCGACATCAAGCGCCGTGGAAATGATGCCAACGCGAGATTCTTGCGCACGGGTTCCAGCATAGGCTTCGGAAAGGGCAATGTGATGTTCCGCCAGAACACGCCGGGAAATACGTGAAATCAGCATCCGGCGCATGAAGGAGTCCAGCTGATCTGGTGCCAGATAGGGTGACGATAACGAAAGACCGAGATAGAGATTTGGGATTACGGTTGCACTAGAAGCGCTGTAAGAACCTGCTCACTATGAAGGTACATGAAGATTCATACTGTTCGTTGAGAAGCTGAGCCACGAATTCACAGAATTTTTCATTCTCAGCTAATGAGGTCACCACTGGGTAACGTCGGAATCTAGATATGCATGGGTTGGTGGTAGGGCTTCAGAATATGGGAAACGCACTTCTCAAAAGCCGACCAGTAAAGCTAGAATAGATATGCATTGAACAAGATGCCACGTGAGATAGTTTGCAGAGAACGCACCTCATAGACCTTGGCTACACCTTCCTGAGTCACAACGATATACGGCAAAGCCTGGAGATCCCGTAGACGGTGCGCAATGCGGACGGGGAGCTCCGTACGAACGTAATTGGCGCTCTAGAGCTTATGTTCACAAAATGACACGAACAACGAGAATAACGAGCCCACTGTGATGATACGCTCCTCGTTGATAGAACGACCAAAGAACACCTAGATGGTCATCAACGACCAGGACGTCGACGATACTACAAAAACACACCAGCTGCCTCAACGTCAACCGCTTAGTCTCCTTGGCCGCGTAAAGCTCTAGCTGTCTATTCTGGTAAAAATGAAGAGCGGTAGACTCGAGGCGTCGACCGAGCGTGAGACGGGGCCGTGGAACGCTGAGCATGACAGAACGAGGGCGGCATAGCATTCCTTGAGGACGACGGAAAGGAAAAAGTACGCTAAGGCATGTATGTGTTCAAGTGCAACGTTGACTGAAGGATCGAGTCAAGGCGAAAGGCTAAGTCTCTCACGGTCTAGACAGTTACGTCATGCTACAGGATACCCTCAGAACGCAGTGCCGCCATTATCAGGAAAGCAGACCGGCGATCTCGGTCGACGCCTGTCCAGTCTCGAGGCTGCTGCTTTCCGTCCTCCTCCTCATCTCCGTACACATAAATATCGTCCTCATCCACCGGCATACGTTCCTCTTTGCTTCGCTTTCCCTTCTCTTCCTCCTCGCGGTTCCATAATACATCTTCCCACTGAGAATCGCTGATGGTGATGGCTACTGTCTTGGCATCACGGATATTGGGCAGGATCGAGGTCAGAAGGTTCGACAAGAGCTCGGATGTGCCATCTTGCAATGGAGACCGCAGGACGGGTAAAGGAAGGTATTCCGCCTATAACTAGTCAAGGCATTGCAAGAAAGCTGTTGTGATGACTTACTTCTAGGAGCATCCCTTTGACCGCACCACCTGAGAGAACAACATTGCCTATGCGCACGATCCAGTCAGTTCCAATGGAGAAGACGTGCCCGTCAATAAGAAGCTGTGGCCCAGCTGCCTGGGTTCTCGGCGCAGTATTGGCGGTGGACTGTCGCACCGAAACCCAGCGCGCCTTGAGCTGGGCAAGAAGGTGCTCCAGTGCCCCAGGAGGACTGAGAGTCAGGAATGTATTTCGGTAATGGGTGGGAGGTTGGGTGAGGTTCTCTGCCTCTATCCGGGAGGGAGCCCCAGGGTCGTCCAAGAGAACGAAGACGTTCTCGCCCATCGTCAGTGCGCACATCGACCGTTCTGAGGGAACCTGAGAACCATCTGAGTGGGATAGGGTGGATCGGAAAGACTTGACGGAAAGCTGCCATTTGCCTTCAAGACGGCCCTGGTAAAGAGATGAACAGCGGGAACGTCAATAAGATGAAGGTAATACATTATGGTTGACCAGAATATTTTCCCTAATCAATGGTAGAGCTGTAGTCGGCGCGTTGAGCCATCGCGCGAGCCTATATCGTGTATTTGTGACATTTATCAAACGAAGATACTGCTGCAGACTCACCCAGAGAAGCCCATTCATGCAGCGACGGCGTCGGTGTCCAGGCATGCAAAGTGACAAAATAAATGTGTGACGCTGTGCCGACGCGATCACGCGATCTTTTGTCACACCGTCCTGCCCTTGTATTCTAAAACTACCCTTCTTCGTCGAATTCTTCCTCCATGCCGCCAAAACGCAAAACGCCCGTCAAGACTCCATCTGCGTCGCCCCGAAAGCCTGTAACAAGAGCCTCATCTGCAGCACAATCACCTACTAAACGCACCCCTCGAACACGAGACCGTCGACCGCAGATCAGACCGACTTCCCCTGATACCGAGGATGGTGGCGGAGGAGAGACGAGTAGTGAAGATGAGCTGGATATACTGCCAAAATCGCGTCAGAGCAGCGCTGAAACTGCACTTCCAAAACGGTCAGCTTTAAAACGCCGGATTGTAGACGATGACAGCAGCGCAGAACCACAACGTTCTCCGGCCAAGAAGGCGAGAATCAAAGCAACTTCAACTTCAACACCGAAACGACGCACTGCGCGTGGACAGTCACGCGTCTGCTCTCCTACGCCTCCACCGACCTCTCCCTCGAAGAGGTCCCGTACTCTCATCAATCTCGCCTCGGGATCATTACCGTTGCAGTTCCACGAATGTCTGAATTCTCAGAAATATGCTATTCTCCATGCGCTACGCAACATGCCTAATATCCAACTCGAGGACAATACTGAAGATGATGACGATGTGGACCAGACAAACACCTCAACGTCTCAAAACCTAGATGAATTGCTAAGTGGAACAGTCGAGAGAGGGGAGGGTAACAGCTGCCTTTTACTTGGGCCTCGAGGTACCGGGAAGAGTATGGTGAGTTTGCTGTTTTTCTTACTAGGCGGCTCTAAACTTTCACAGATGCTAGAGCACGCTCTATCAAAGGTTTCGTCCGGCGACAGCCCGCCAATAATCATCCGGTTGTCTGGTTGGGTTCAACAGAACGATCGCCTGGCAATGCGCGAAATAGCTAGACAACTTAGAGAGCAGACGGGCGCGTCGTTCCTATCCGCTGAAGATGAGGAACAGACGCACAACGACGATGACGAACCCAACCCTTTCATTGATGCACCAACGGACAACTCGGAAACATTTGCAGAACCTTCATCAACGCACCTGCCTGCCCTCATCGCCGTTCTGCCGACTCTTTCTCGAGCCTCTATCATCATCCTTGAAGGGTTCGATTTGTTCGCACTCCATGCGCGACAGGCGTTGCTCTATTGTCTGCTGGATACTGCTCAGAGTTGCAGAGCCGGTGCTGGCAGCAAGGGGTTAGCCGTTGTTGGGCTTACCACCCGCATCGATACCATAAATCTGCTGGAGAAGCGGGTCAAAAGCCGGTTCTCGGGGAGAATTTTACGAGTAGCTCCTCATACGATGGAATACTGGAGGCGGCTCACCAAGGCGATACTTTGCGTGCCTATTGATGAGGACGCCTTTACGGATGAGGAGGACCTTGCTCAATGGAGGACGACGTGGGAGACTCGTGTTCAGCAGTTCTTGGATGACAAGTCTACTCTGCAAAATTTATCCGAGACGTTCAGTATCACGAAAGACATGAGGATGTTCGCGACTCTCTTGGTCTGTTTCTTTATTGATCTGAAATGTCCTGTTTCCTTATCCTACTGATCTCCTAGACTTCAATGGTTGTGGCTTTGTCCCCAGAAGCGCCTTGGCCCACCTCTTCTCAACTTTCGACGTCGGTTGAAACCCACCGCGCTCGGCCTCTGTACCCATATCTTCATAGTAAGTCTTCATGTCCTTGTCCAGGTTTTCAGTTCCTTGATCAGCTCCCAAAGATCTCCCTTACTCGGCGATCTGCCTCTTGATCGCCTCTGTTCACGCCAGCACTGCTGGATATTCCGTGGTGACCTTCGAGATGCTGCACCAGTATTTCCGAGACCAAGTTCGTTCGTCGACTGCTGCACCTGTTCAAATAAACGGAGGCAGCATTGGTATGGTCAGATGTTCCCGAGATGTGCTCATGAGCGTGCGTGTATAACACCTCTTGTTGTTTATCTCCTGTTGCTGATCTTGAGTGAAATAGACTTTCGAAACCCTTGTTGCTGCCAAGATCTTCGTATTGGTAGCGGCGCCTTCGTGGAATACAGCGAAGGAATTCCTGAAATATATATGTGTTGTCGAGCGGGAGGATGTAAAGAAGGCAGTCGATAAGGGCGGCATGATCCCTCTGAAGAAATGGCTTCACAAAGCGCAATGATTCATTCGACATTAGGACAGGGTCTCTATAACTATAAATAATGCGGGATACCGGTGAAACCCTTAAAGGCCCTAATCTGAATCAACCGTCACTCTACCTCCTACAATCATCATGGACAACAGACTCGACATACCGTCCCGAAGGCTCCAGCCGTCCCTCATACTCACCGGTACCGCTATACTCCATGTCATCTGGGGACAGGAGGCCGTGCATTACAGCATGGGCGGCGCGTTCATCTTTCAAAAGCTGGATCTCCAAATACTACTTCCACCCTCAAGTATCCAAGAAGCCGTCAAGTTACTAGCTCCATTTTATTCTCCCATGAGCTACGGGGAGATTGATGATGAGAAGAGGGCGCTCATTTCCTCCAACAAGGATATCTATATTATCGACTATACTCTCGCATTTCGTGACCGTCCAGACGACTTTGTGCGGCTCAAATCGTTGCAGCGAGACACTGATCCCTATCACGTTCTCCTCATATCAGACACGATCTTCAACTACCCTCTTGACGACATCAGACAAGTATCGCTCCCTCAGGCCTTCCCGTTCCCATCGGTACCTGCGTTGGTCCATCTCATGCCCATTTACATACAAAAATGGATTGACAAGGGTTACTCTGCTCAAAGCTGGGCCTTCATTGAGATATGTCAGGATCTGTTGGAAGGCGCCATCAATCACGCTTTTTGCAAAGAGGTGGAAGAAGAATATCACGACGCTGACGAGTTACCGACGAGGCTGCAAGAAATGATGATCCGTCTTGACGAGCGTGAGAAGCGTTGGATCTACGATTGCTTTCTTTTGGATGGGGACACATCTGGGGCGTCTGATGACGAGGCTGAAATCTCCCTCTCCTTTACCCCTGATCATGAAGACCGACTCCCATGGTAGTGATACCAGTGGGGTTTAGTAGCATTGAAGAGAGCGGTGAGAAGAGGGTGCTGCAGCTATCATCAAGATTGAGAACGAACACCGTCGGGAACAAGTCCCGCTGACGAAGGTTTTTCGTTGATTTCAGTGAGGTTTAGATCATGTTCTCACCTCTGTTTCAACGTTCCATTCCCGCTACCTTCGATATTGCCATTATGAATGTTTGCCAACTGTGCCGAGTCCATTTGATGTGTAACTGAATATAACTTCCTTTGCATGCGCCTCAATTGTAGAGATGGCTACAAATCCCCGCTTGACGCATAAGTACGATCCCCATCTCATGCATGGGGCTCTTTACCGGCTCGGTCTTGATACCTGTGGTTGTACCGCATTCTCTGCTTATTCCCTCTACGCCTGTGATCCATGCTCACACAGACTTACAGGATGACTCTTAGCTTCTCGAGCGAACGACGCTGCTGAAATTTGTCAATTGTGCTACTCAGCTTATCCTCCTCCTCCAGAGTCCTTCTGCACTCTTTCCTACTTTCGCAATGGATGATTACGTCCTCTGTCGTGAAGACATCGGCTATGTGGAGTCAAAATGTTCGTCCGTTCCTGTTTACATCAAAGCATCCTCGCGAGCCCTCGGTTCTTGCCTTCCGAGCGGGGCTTCATGGTTAGTCCTCTTTATGATGCCCATGCTCCTCTGGCTTACCCTTACATAGATACATGTTATGCATACTCTGCTGCAGTTAAACGCTATCCACGTTCTCAACAGCTTCCGACAAGACATGTCGTTTGTTGGAGATTAGGCCTTGGTGCTGTTTTGGCACGCCGGTCGGAACTGCGGGCCATCGTCTCGTCGTGTCTTGTCCAACGTTTGTAGCTCTTCGCAAACGCTACAGTTCCACTCGTTCGCATGACCGTCTCAACGAGCTCGCTAACACGGACGAACTTCATTCCATCTCATGTATTCGTCTCCATCACTGATGCTCTTTTCAACTGTACTATGGCCCTTCAAGGCCCAGTCGAATTATTACGTCGGGTTGGTCCCCCGACTCAAGTTGAAGTATTCGTTTCCGCGTGCGCCGCTTGGTCACTGGCAGTACGAGACCGTTTTCTTGATTCTCGAATTCTTTTATCTTACTTCACTTTCATGACGACTAACGAGCACAGGAAGTCGGCAGTAGGGCCAGTAGCGGCACACGAGTGGTCAACGAAGCTAGTAGAGCGAGAGTCGAACGGAGGAAAGACCAGGTTAAGGTACCTCTATTCAAGTAGCCGAGCCATACGTAGCAGGATTTTGGGTCTTACTTATATACTAGGTGACACGATTACTACAGGATTCAGCTTCGTTATCTTTTAGCGGACCGTATGTTTTATTGATTATTTCCGAGGGTCGGGCGACGGTAGACTTTACAAAAAATAGGATCGAATGATTAAAAGGATTTGGCTTGAGCCACGAGAATGCGATTTGGCTCACCGACAAAGCGAGAAAAACAAAACAAAGACAGAACGCGACCATGAATTACCACGCTAAACCAACTCCCAGACTGTAACGTAATCAACAAAGACTCAAAGCATTGGATGATGAAGTCTTACTCGGTATTTTCATCCCCATTCCCAAATTGTCCTCGAAACACCTCCAACCCCAATAACCCAAGATCAACCTCAACAGGACTGGCAACCGATTCACATTTATCCAGCCCTCTACCTTCGCTTCCAGCTATTTCGATCATCGACTTGAATTTATCGTCCATATACAAGCTCGTATCCCACTGACTCGTCTCTTCCACCAGTTCCCGAATTATGCCAAGCAAAAGATTCGACCCATCGTCATCGCCGATACGTTTTGACGACGTTGAATCGGTGCTTGAGCGTTTCGCAGGTTCAACGCTGCGGTCACCTGCTGGTGCGCATGACACTGGAGGGAAGCCAAGCCCGATACTAGAGTAAGAGTGTCGATTTAATTTAGCAGTATAAGAATTATGGTCTTGATATTCGTTCGTATTCGGTGGATTAGGCTGGGAAGTAGGAAGGCTGAAGAGATCGTTAATAACTGATTCCGGGAGAGTCATGATGCGCAGAGGAGAAGGTCCGATCGGAGGGCTTTTTCGGGATCGAACTGACAACGATCGAGTGTTGGGTCTGGCTTTAGGCAGGGCAGGTATAGGTTCGCGAGGAGGGAGAGGTATAGGAAGCGGAATTGGAGGGACCGGAGGAACGTCTGTGAACGGAGGCGGTGGGGGAATAAACGTATAAGAGTTTCGGGTCATCGATGGACTCCGAATCGGAGCCTTGGAGACAATTTTATCATGGGTAGTTTCAGCATGATCCCTTGCAGTCTGCTTGAGGTTGCTTTTCTTCGTGTATGGAGCTAGAGCGTAGGGATGGGATATGTAACTGCGACCGATAGAGCTTTCAGGGTTCCAGAACTCCACGGGGGATGGAAGCAGAGGGGTAATCGGAGGTAGAGGTGGAAGCGGTGGTACATGTGACTGGTCAGATCGACACTCGCTAGCAGAGAGAGCGAAGGGATGAAGATCCTCCGACGAGAGCGGCAGCGGATAGTCCAGTGAATTATTGGTGTATACCATCCTTAGTCCAGGAGACAGTACGATTGAGGAGTCGGAACGTCGACTTTTGCTGCTTTTCAAGCTAGAGTGACGTTTCTGACGTGTAGTACTCTCATAGTCCGTTTTACGAGTAGCCGAAGTATTAGGAAGGGACAAACGACGATCGTGACCATGCTTGGAAGGGACGCGTCGAGCCTTTTCGGGCGCAATAGGAAGTAGAACAGGGAAACCAGGAGGCAAAGAGCCGTTGCTGGACAGGCTGCTGGACTGTTTGGAGTTTGATAAATCTTGGATATATGCGTCTTTTTCTCCAAGCTCGTTCGTACTAGAAGACTTTTCATTGAAGGTTTGCCGAGAACGAGATCCCCTGTATGAGCGCGACTGGACGTGAAGGCTGTACATGAACGAGCTCTGTGTGCCTTCCTTCCAAGACAGACTGTTCCGCCACGCCTTTGTGCTCGTTTCCCAAAAAGGCGACCCCAAAAAACCAACGAGAAACGCGGCTAGGCCGTCTTTCGATGTCATGCAACGCAGCGAAGAGAGCATAGAGGAGTCTGAGGATTTCTGAGAATCAATCGCAAGGGAGGAAGCGGAAGCGTCGCAGTGAAGATTCCTGGCTCGACGTCTCTTTATGTATATATACTTCAGGACGACGAGGAGGGTGAGTACGACGAGGAAAGTGAGCAAAACGGCGAGGCTGGCAGAAAGATTGTAGGATGCATTGTTGGAAATACCGCCAGTGGGCGCCGCTAAGGCAAATCGCGGAGAAAAGAGGAAGAAAAGGAGCGCCCACGGAAAGACGATGAACATCGTGTCATGAGAGAAGAGTACCTGAAGTGGCGGAAGCTGAGCTAAATATAGAGTCTAAATATAGTTCCATCGGATGGCAATTCAGGTCATGTTACAACAAATATTCAGTTTACAACGTTATTTATCTAGTAGTCGCCAGAATCAGCGAGGGCATCATTCGCCTGCTGCTTAGCTGTCCAACGCTCGAATCAGCCATCGCGAGTTACAACAGAGAACCAAAGATATATCTTACCATGGTGCTTAGCCTTCGCCGAATCGATGTAGTCAAGCTGATGATGAATGTCAGCGATATGAAAATGCAAGGCCCGCTGCGGAGCTTACCCCCTTAGTCTCAACCATGCGGTCGACGAAGGCTCCTGAGAAAGCGGCGCTGTTCTTTGTTCAGTACATGCAATGAATAAGGGAGTAAATACACATACAGAAGCTCCTTGGCCTTCTCGTGGGACTGGGGCTGGCCGTTCTCATCGCAGTGTTTCTCGTAAGCTTTAGCAGCCTAAGTAGAACGATGAGGACCACAACGATAGTATATATTTCAGCAACAAACCTCGTACGACGCGGCGGCAGCAATCAACTCGTGGGAGAGTTCGGCCTTGTGGGGCGCGTTGACGACCTGAGCAACGACGGAATGAGGATGAGGACATGTAAGGAATATTGCAGGTTGAACCGACCTGGTCGTAGGCTTGAGCCTGATCAGAGTCATCGTTGAACCAACCCATGTTGTGGAATATAAAGTATGAGTATTGGAGATGAGAGTGAGTTGCAAGAAAGGATACGGAATGGCGCTGTCTTTGCACTCCTTTATACGAATTCACAGGCGATAAATTTAGCACATGATGGAGACGCTATATTTAGAGAGAGGCTATCCTGGATATATCCGTTGCATCTAAGGGGACGCACATGCGCAGCATGGTTATTTATTCATCAATATCTGTGAGGGGTGTTACCTGCCAGCTACTGCTTCCAGATGGAATCCCGCTCCAAGATGATGGTAGTTGAATCGTTAGAATAGGTCTTATATATTCATTGGACTACTGGGATCAGCTCTTCCATCTAGCATTGTCCTCGTGTCTGATTAAACCAATGGCAATAATTGCGGACTGTTCCGCGACGGCTGAGACATTGCACAGTGGACTTAAGCATCATTGGCAACGGCCGAGAACCTAGTAGGCGTAGTTCATGGTCCGCGCGACCGGCAATACAACGATGAACAGAACTCGGAAGTTTTTTCTGAGCGGTGATGCATTGATCATGATGCATGATGCGTGTTGGGAAAATTCCCCCTTTTTAGTTGAGCAACTGCTGTGTCCGTGTGTAAATCTGTGGGGCATCGATGAGTACAGCTTCAAAGAGCGCGACTAGCACTATTTTGGCGGCGACCTTAAGGTACCCTAGATCTCCATTGAATGTTACAGGAGAAGATCCCTCACTTTACTGTAGTTTATTGTCCACTTTCGGGTTTGAGGGCCGTCGGAGACCTTGAACTGGTCGTGAACGGTTGAACGGTTACCTATACTAGGCTATTAGAATCAAAGTAAGTATGCCGTCGGGTACTATGCTAGAGAGACAATGAACTTCCGCGGAGTGCGATAAAGTCCAAATTCCCCACGGCTTTGCCCTTTATAAATTGCGGGGGTTTTCAACTGGTGGAATCGGTTCAAGATATCTCTTTGGGGAGTCGCGCCAAATTTCACATGCTACTCTCGGCGTCATAGTCACGTGGTCGACCTACCCTGTGTACCCCATAGTGTGAAAGGATCCCCCATGTAGAAATATTTTCTAGGTTGCTACCTGGCTTCACCACCTTCCAATGTCCCATTCAGCTGGAACCAACGGAATTGTTGATCCTTGGGAGGCTGTATATCCTGTCGAAGAGTGAGTACATCTTCTGGCAATCATTCCGGATCATCTATCTGGCGCGTGCGGGTCTAATTCGTTCCCTCAAAGGCATCTCAAGGCCTTCGAGGCTGCATTATATGCTGACGAAGTATACATCGAACATCACGGAGACACTTCTTCGCCTAGCTCTGGGCCACAGCCCACCCCCACAACATCTCGAATACGGAAAATCTCTGCGTTGTCAGATTGGGCGCCCGTCAATTTGAAAGTCAAGAAGTGAGTTTGACGTGTCAATCTGAGTTGTATCTTTCTGACAGTACCAGGCGAAAGAAGAAGGATCGACTTTCGTCAAAACGACTAGGACACGACTGGTGGTTTCTTGTACTGCGCTGGCCGCTTTTGGTAAGGTGCTATATCGAAAGCAGGACACGGTATTAATGATGATATAGCTTTTTATATTTCTATTCATCGGAGCGGAATTTGGCATCTATGTGCTCATTCGACAACTCGTGAACGCGAAGGAATGGGTCTCAGCATGTATGTGTCGTACATTTGCATCCGGCCTCGACAATTATCATTCATTTGTAGGGAGAGGGAAGAAGGGAGTTCTCAGGAAGAGGCTTAGGGCTTCAACAACCTATGAGGTGTGTGGTTGAGTGCCTGTTCAGCTAGCAGTTCCTGAAATATGTCATAGGAATGGAAGGAGGCGGCCAAGGACCTCGACGATTTCCTGCATTTTGACGACTGGAAGAAAATCGACGACGATCCCTATTATGATTGGAGACTCATCAAGAAGGTTGGTCGTTCGCTGAAGATGCTCCGGGAGAAGAATGATGCGCGAGGCTGTCTCGGTGTCCTGGAAACCTGTATACGTGCCAACTTCGCAGGGATCGAATCGTCTCGGTGTGTATGCATTAATTTTCGCGATGTCCATACTCTGACTATCTTACAGACTGTACAGTGAAGTACGGACATAGCCTATCCTTTGGACCGTCGCTGATTCGCCCTTTAGACGTTTCTCGGAACAAAGGATCTTCTTGAAAGTAAGCTCTTGTCTGCTGTACCCATAGCTGTACCATCTGACGACGGCTTTAAGCGTATTTGGACGAACAAGAGAAAGCGTTGGAGTACATTCGCGAAACGCCTGACCTTTCAATCGATGAGAAGAAGAGATTTTTCAAGAGCGCCAACACTAATCTCGGTGAGACTTCGGGTACAACTGACAATTCAGGCAAGCTGATGAATGAAACAGGCATATCTGCCTTGTGCCTATCTGGTGGAGCTGCTCTAGGCTATTGTCAGTGAAACGATTGATTCTCAAAGACAACAGGTTGTTTGACACTTCCATCTTAGATCATTACGGCGTCGTGAGGGCCTTCCTTGATGCGGATTTACTTCCACGAGTCATCACGGGCACTAGCGCTGGGGGACTCATAGCAGCCCTCACAGCATGTCACACTGATGAGGAGCTCAAGGTCCTTCTAGTACCGAAACTCGCCAACAAACTGACAGCTTGTGACGAGCCCTTTAGTGTTTGGGGTAAACGATTATGGGAGACTGGAGCTCGGTTTGACAGCGTGATGTAAGCTACCGAATCCCACTATTAAATGTAACTTTACTGATAACTGTTATTAGTTGGGCGAGGAAGGTTAGACACGTTGCGATGATAATTGCACTGGTTGACCCATCATTTTGCAGAGCACTTGGTTTACTCGTGGTTCCATGACTTTCAAAGAAGCCTATCTAAGGACCGGACGGATACTCAACATTACTGTTATCCCTGCTGACCGTCACAGCCCTACAAAAGTTCTCAACTACGTAACGGCACCGGACACGATAATTTGGTCGACGCTGTTAGCGTCAGCTGCTGTACCTGGCATCATGAATCCTGTCGTCCTAATGCAGAAGCTCAAAGACGGAAGTGCCGTCCCTTGGAACTGGGGCAGCAAATTCAAAGACGGTTCTTTACGGTGAGTTCGTTCACTATCAGACCCGGTTTTAGAATTGAACGACGAAAAAATAGTGTCGATATCCCGCTTCAAGCATTGAATTTGTACTATAATGGTCCGTATCCGTGAAACATAACAGCTGGACCGCTGACTGATCACTTTTGCGTGTAGTCACCCATCCAGTGGTATCACAAGTTAACCCACATGTACACTTATTCTTCTTTGCGCCTCGGGGCTCGCCCGGAAGACCTGTAGCCCATTACAAGGGGAAAGGTGTGTTGGCAATTGATCATTGCTCCATAGTGCTCATGTTATGCATATAGGGTGGAGAGGCAACTTCGTCTTGTCTGCAGGAGAGCAATGGTTGAAGCACGAGCTCACAAAGAACTTCAAAGTCATAAGAGATCTGGAGCTGTTACCTGAGATTTTAGGGCAGGATTGGTCCAGTATCTTCCTGCAGCGGTTTGAAGGTGCAATCACGTATGTCCTTACATATGTAAAGTGTAATGGAGTATTCACATCTTATCCTAGCATTTGGCCTAAAACCCGTGCATCGGTAAGACCTATGTCTACCACACAAAAGGCGCCTTGCTGATCCACGCGTTAGGACTGGACACGTATCTTGGACGACCCTGACCCTCAAAACCTGGACCGGATGATGAAGGTTGGAAAGCTTGTCACCTGGCCCAAGGTTAGTTCCCGCTAGTTATTATTAATTGCAAGATCCATCTCATTTTTCTTCAGTTGCACATGATCGGCAACAGAATGAGAATTGAGAAACAGATTTTCCTTGGTCGTCAAGCACTTCGCAAGATAACAAGGGCGAAGCCGCGGACTATATCGCAGGAAAGAATAACACCACCACCTACTGGCTCTGACCTTCCGCTGTCTGTCGACACTGACGCTGAGGCAGCATTTTCAAATGGCACGCAATGGTTCTACCGCCGTGGCCACCACACGCATTCCGGTGACACGGAAAGACTCGGAGATTTGGAACATGATCCTTTACGGTCGTCCGCTGTTCGAAAGAAATGGGTCGCTGACCTTCTTCATGGTGGTACTGATGAGCGCAATACGAGGAACCAGGCTTATGGACAGCCCCCAGCAGGCGGCTTTTTCCGGCGACTGAGGACCAACTCATTCCCAAATTTGCGTCTTTCGGGGTTGAGAGAGAATGTCCAGGAGAGACAGGACAAGATGGATGCAAGTCCCGAACGGTCCTGGAGTAGTGATAGCTCGTCGGACGATGGTGTGTCTGTGGAAGGTGGCAGCCGGCCTTCCTATGTATGCACACCGAGATACGAGGCTGGGCCGGAATTGGACGACGGAGAGGAATCTGATGTAGATATGTAAGACAAATATAATAATAGGGCCTTGATATTTTGCTAGTAGTATTCTAGATGGAGCGGTTCTGTGCGGCATCCTTATGTCAGCAGTGACAAATGCAAGTACGGACGGGCCGGATGACCGGGCTCCCTAACTCTGTCACCTACGTCGTCGTACTCAAGAATATCGTCGTCGTTCTGAGAAGGATTTCGACGCTACACTATGTCTGATTCCCCTGCACCAGTGGCATCTCCCATTTCTTATGACGCTCTGCGTGAGGCTGCAGAGAGGCGTGCTCAACAGCAGCCTACCCAGCGTTCTGCTGCCCAATTAGCTGCTGAACACGAAAGGCGGCAAATGTTCAGGCGGCTACTCGATCCTGGAATTACTCGACCCAATTCAAAAGAGCAAGCAATGGCCTCGATGAAAGTACTTCAGTGTTCTCTGTTCCGCCTGCCAGGACTGGCCTTTACATGTTCTTATTATCTCAGACGCTCTTGACGATCTCCGAAAACCTTTTACGTGAACCCGAAAATCCTAAGTTCCAGCAATTCAAGCCGACAAATGGCGTAATCAAGCGGAATCTCATGGATCCGAAAGGAGCTTTAGAGTATGCTATCGAGGTTAGCCACTGCTAGTCTGGCGTGCGACGTGTGGCTTATACTCGTTCATCTAGCTCGGATTTCGTCCTGAAGTGAAGGTAAGACAATGCCGTATGCTTGAGAGTTTGGTTGCAGCCTTATGTCGGGTAGAATTTCCAGCCTTTTTATAGCTTCAATCCTCGCCACATGGAGAGTTTGCGTATCGGATCCGTATGACTATTCTGTCTCGTCAAAGTTCTGATTATTTATGAAACGCCACAGGCTATCCTCAAGGAGGCGTTCGATCTCGAAACAGAGAAGCAGGAGCGCGCTGCTCGGGCCAAGAAAGAGGAGAAGGCTGTGGCTGCAGCCGCTGCCAATAAGGTCTGATTGCCAGCTGCATCATTTTCTGCCGACTGAAACATCTCTTCAGGTCAAACTCGCATTCATAGACGACCGGAAATCCAAGATAGAAGCCGACGAGCGGGAGAAAGTCCTTCGGGAAGCTCGTCTAGCTGCTGCCGCTGCCAGAGGGTCGGAACCGAGCACATCGCCTGAGCCATCACGGTCGCAGCAAGTTATGCCAGGATCTGGCCACGTCTTAGGCTTGGACATGCCACCCGAGGACGATCGTGCAGAGGATTCCGAGGAAGATTGAGTTGAAAGTCCTGACTATATGTAACATTCAAACAGTGTATAATTCCTATCCATCCATTATATATTTTAAAATACTGTTATATCAGTACAGACAGATCCCCAGGACAACAATATATGTACAGTACTGGCGCTGACATCACGCAAACCCGTTGCGGTCAAATCTAGGTACCGAAGAGCTCCTGTCATGACTCGAAGTCGAGCGCTCCTCAGCTACAATTGTAAAATGGTATCAGTCGTAGAACACTATTACGTCGACACTCACCGGTGTTTAACGCCCTTACTCGTTGGAGAACCAGACTGTCTCGCTTCCTTGTCGTTGGTCGGGGTGGTAATCGATGATGATTATCGTAGTCTGACTTCGGTTCTTCAGGTAGCATCATGGAGCTCGACCTGCTTAAATGCGCAGTATGCTCTTCTCCCACTGATGGCAGATGAGGTGCTTCCCGTCGCACTGAGGGTGAGCTAGAGATGTTGGATCTACTTCGTTTGAGAATAGATGTCCCCTCCAGGGAGTTACCGGATGATATATGAATATTGGGCCGAGACGGGAGCGGTCGACTGAGAAGAGGCTCTTTCGAGAGAAAGGGGGGATTGTATTCGGGAGCTGGTAGACCCTCTATATCGGGACGAACAGGAAGACCTCTACTTGGCGGTGGAGTTGATGGAGGTCCAACTTGGGCAGCAGATCGCAAACGGAGAGACACTCGATGGTCCGGATTTCTATGGACGTTAGATTCGGTCGACCTGACGGTGATCATGTCGCTTCTTGAGGATGGTCGAGTGGCAAAGACTTCCTCATGCAACTGTCGATGAGTTTTCAATTTCCGGATAGGACGCTGCACCGTTTCCGGCTCGCGTGTCATCTTTGTAGTCTGACCATTGAGATAAGGTAGAGGATGGATCCTCGGGTTGACCGGCGGGTAAAGATCAAAATGAGGGTAGACAGCTGGATCTGGACAAAACGTTCAAACTGCTTACAATTTCCGGAAAGTGGAACTGAAACTAACAAATTTCAAAGAACGGATAGCCCCGTCCTAATTTCACTGCAGCCGCGCCTCGAGGTTCTACTCCTTTTAATGTCGGTCCAGCGGCCGGATAGAGATCAAAATGAGGATATACGGCGGGGTCTACAATAGAAACTTCAATGTGGGGCAAAAGAAATACGAACACGCTTCTTACAAATGTTAAAACGAGGGTATTCGACAATTGACGCGACCTCGATTTGATAATCCTCTATTTCTTTTGCTATTTGCATTTGCGGATATAGATCGAAGTGAGGATACACTGCCAGGTCTACTGACACGAGTATCAGAAAGGTAATGCCACGACCACGAGACAGAGACTAACAAAGCCTGGAAGCCGGATGGACGACCTCAGAGCTGGAGTCGTACACGCTGCGAATATCTTCTATGTCCTCTGGCAACGGAGGATATATGACAAGGGCCGGATAAACGGGCGGGTCTAGATACAACACCTGAGAATATTCGAGTGTGGTATGACGAGGAAGACATACATAGATTAAATGCTGGATAAACGGTTTTCAGCACGACAGAGATGGGCTGCTCCTCGCTTTCTACAGAGTCTGTTCTTGGCTTTGAGAATGTACATCAGAAGCGCGCGACTAGAGATACTGACCAGTCTCAGTCATTACATGCAGTGAATCGGCCCCCGATGTAGTCGTGTTGTCTGATATCAACCCCTCGTATATAGATGGGTAAATTTCAAGGAACGGGTATAGCGCGGGATCTGGGAAAGCATGAGTTCCTATGATGGAGATGTATCATTGTGATACGAACATAAGTTGAACACGGGGTATGTTGAAGCACATCGTACAGAAAGCATCTTGCTGCCTTCATCTTGTTGATCTTCGACGCCAACCAAAGGATCTTGATGTTCTTTAGCTTTCCAGAAAGATGGGTCAAGAAGAAACCTCACAGATTTCAAAGTTCGGGTGTCTGCCCTTCAAAGACAAAGCAACGGTCACTTCTGCCTGAGATTCGACTCCAAGCCTTTCATGGCTATCCACATGGGTTGTTGGAGGATAAGGTGTGGTGTGAGGATTAATCGGGGGATCTGCAACAAAGTTGTAGCACAAAGTCTCGTCCAGATGGTGCACACCAGTGTCAGCCTTGACGTGATTGACAACAGAGCGCTCTGCAAATGTTACATCGTGGTATATCTCGTTCAAATTATGAGGATAGACAGCAGGATCTAATTGGATTTTAATCAGTGTTTCGACGCTTGGAATTTGTCTAGACTCACATAAATTAAAAATGGGGTACACAGCTGGACAGCTTATCGATATTACCACCGACTCACTGATACTGGTCGTCTGCTTCTTCACCTGGAGTTCGGAGCGCGATGCAATCGCAGGGTACAGGTCAAAGTGTGGGTACACAGCTGGGTCTATCGAAGAAGTCAAAATCCGCAGGTTTACAATGTAAAATTCTTACAGATGATCAAGTTCGGATACGCAGGACACCCAAATTCGACGAAGACGTTGGGACGTCTTCCCTCTATGCCCGATGGAATGTTTAAGTAAGGCCAGCCGTGTCTCCAAGGCGCGCTGTCCAACGGAACACTCGGTAGGTCATCTGCGACAGCGGTATACGGCCAAACATGTTTCCAAGGTTCATTAGGTATATCTGATCGTGGGTTGTGAGGCCAGGCATCCCTCCAAGGCTCCTCATTGGACACACGTTCGTTCGACGATACATTATTATTGTAAGGCCAGACGTGTTTCCAAGGTGCACCAGTAGATGGGCCTTCAATGGATGCTGAGTTGTAAGGCCAAACGTGCCTCCAAGGTGCATTTACTGCAGCAATTTGATCGGCGTCACATGTATAAGGCCACACATGTCTCCAAGGGCCATTCGTCGATGCGTCTGATACATCTAGGCCTTCCTCTTCAGATCTATCAAGAGAGCGGTGCCCCACATCCGGGGTTGCAACATAAAACGGGGTAGTGGGGCTAGGAGGAAAGGATAAAGGCGCGCCCCATGAGGTTGCCGTAGAAGGTGTGGCCGGCCGGCTGACATCTCCATTGCGATCAGCTATATGAATGGAGAGCGGACGAGCGAGTGAAATTGGCGACGAAGGCCACGAAGCAGGGCCCCAACTGGTAGCAGTTGAAGGAGTGACAGGCCGACTGAAAGAAAGACGTTCTCCGATGCCCAATGAAGGAGCATGGAAGTCACTTGTAGGCGACGGAGGATAAACAGACGGAGGACCCCAGCTAGTTGCCGTAGATGGCGTCAACGGTACCTCCTCCAGCATTCTCAGAGCAATATCAGGAGATGGCAGTCGGAAACTAGCCATTGAAAGTGGGGAGAGTGTATAGTCTGAAGGTCCAAAAGATGTGCAATCAGTAGGTGTTAAACAAACAGATTCCTCCATCCGATTGGCAATATGAATAGATGGAAGGCGTGGACAGGATAATGGGGATCCAGGTTCATAATCCCCTGGCCCTTGCGATGATACGGACCACGTAAAATCTTCTAAATTTAGCTCCTCTTCCCCTGTGGGGATCAAGCCGTCATCGAGGGCCAAATTGTTAGGCATGTTTGCGGGTTCTAAGCTTGTCTGTCCTCTGGCCGCAAGAGGTGTGGGCTGAAGCGATGCGCTGGCTCGCCAAGACTTAACCCGGTTCTCAAGGTTCTCTTTCGCCGACTTCGGTTCTTCTACCTGATGAATTGGAGACAGCATCTGAGGAGTAGAAGCCCCATTTGGCGGAGGGGTCAAGAGACTGCGGGGTTTCGCAATGGGACGAATGGTCATTGTATCCAGCCTGTCGACTAGAGACAAATTTCTCGGGACATGGCGGGACATAGGGGTGGTAAGGCGTGTTGAAGCTTGACGGGATGATGGACTGTCGGGATGCTTATCGAAAGGCCTGTCCTCAACAGATGTTGCCCTACTCTCGTGACGAAGATGGGCTGCGACTGTCGTAGAAGGCACCGAGGATATGGGAATGTCAACAGGTTCTCTTTGAGAAGGAAATAACCATGCGCTGTACCACCGAGCCTGGTGAAGATCAATGTCAAATTCGATCTTTCCACCAATGGGTAGCTTTTGACTGGTTGATGTCCCATCAAAGAGATGATTCCAAAGTAGACCCCAAGTTTCATCGGAAACTCTGGGGGTGAGTATGATGCCCTCTGAGCTATAATGCAGATAGATGCATAAGCCGGTAGTACTGGGGAAGTTAAATTCTCGGGCAATGGCTGTTAACTGGCCATATAGCTAGGATAGGGTATCAGAAGATATCTCGAGGTACGTGTCAGAGGCATACCGTTGGGAAGAGCGGCATCAGTAGACCTTGGCTCAACCTATGCCGTGGTCCCAATGACAAGGTATGTCCAAGCTGGCCATGCTCCTGCAATAACGAAGGCGGGGGAATGACAACAACGAAAGACTTGAAGTTTCGTTGAGATGTTCGCTCCCGAGACTCTCGGAACCCAGAACTATGGTATGCCAAGGATGACACCTTGCGGTTCCTTGCGCCTGGCGTCTCTACGCCAACGATAGGATTTTCAGAGTCCATGGTGTGGAGGTTCTGCATTCCAGCGACAGAGATGGTCGATGGCCTAGTGGGATCCGAGCTCATTACCGGAGAGCTGAGTGGTGCCCTACCTGGGAATTCGAAGGATGCAGGTGGTTGGTGAAAAGACGAGGGTGTGAGGCGCGACATTATTGTGATATAGAAGAAAGAAAGTAGTTGCAATTGGAGCGAAAAACCAAAAGGAGAGTTAATTGGCCTGCTGCAGACGAAAGGTAGTCATGATATGATCAGATTGATAGAACACAGAACTCACAATGATGATATCTACTTCAGTACTTAACTGCAAACCGTAGAGGCAAGTCTAAACAGTAAGAAAAAGGAGGATGAACCAGTTAGAAAGAAAGAAACGAAGAAAGTGGTGTACAAGAGCACAGCCTTGCTGTCCGGACAGAAGGTGGGTGGTTGCTGGGAGCAGTCGCCTATACTGTGGGAGCTTCTGCTGACACGATCAGAGTGATCTTGATTCTCCGGCTTGGCCATCAATTTGATCACGTGTTCGACGCGCCACATTCCCGCCAAGCTCCCCGCCGCCACTATCTGCTTCCCTGGCAATAGACATCATGGAAGGTAAATTGGCGGTCATCACTTCCCTAGGACAGAAAGACAAGGCTCCTGCTCTCAGTTCTCTACTGCAGGAGATCATCTCCACGCAGAATCAGCCTTCATTCACCGCAGATTTGCATACTTTCGTGGAATCTGTGGTCAATCAGGACAATCTGCTTGTTGGTCGCCAAATCCTGACCGATGTCGTCAAAGCCTTGACTCATGCCAGTATCGGAAACCACGACATACGGAAGAACGCTGTCGAGGACACCTTGGCGGTTGTTTTGCCTAAGATCGTGAGCTACGAAGAGCAGGTATGTCTACGGGACCATTTCCCAAGTGCAACACCTCATCGTCACAAAGGTTATTGCACTACGGTTTCAATTAGCTGATCTTCTAGAAGAAGAGGAGGAATGGAGTTCTGCAGCGCGCGTTTTGATGAGTGTATACAACGAGAGTGGACAAAGGTGTGTATGCTCTTTCTTGGGTAATTCGAGTCACTGACTGTTGCCTAAGATCTTTCACAGACAGCGATAGGCTTAGCGGTTACGTTCGCATCGTGCGACTCCTGCTCGAAGAAGAAGATTCAGTTCAGGCGGAAACATACTTCAATCGGGCGCAATTAGTTGTGCATTCTACAAACGACAAGGAGACTCTTCTTCAGTTCAAGTTGTGCCAAGCAAGAATAAGCGATTACGGTCGCAAGTTTTTGGAAGCTGCCAGCCGTTATCACGAATTGAGCTATGTAGGAGAGATTGATGAGGACGAAAGGCGGCAAATGCTGTAGGTTCTTCTGATCCACGCCCTTGACAGTGCCTCACTACATTCAAGGGTGGCAGCAGTGACATGTGCTGTACTTGCGCCTGCAGGTCCCAATCGCTCTCGTGTTTTGGCATCGCTATATCGCGACGAGCGTACTTCCGAACTACCTACGTATAATATCCTGTCCAAAATGTTCCTCGATCACATCCTTCGCCCCACCGAAGTCAAAGAATTTGAGGGTACCCTAAAGCCGCACCAACTTGCCAAAATCGCCATATCATCAAACGATCGTCTAGCTTCGTCAAGTCACGATGACACCGACGACACGACGACAAGTGGCCGTACTGGCCCATCGACAGTTTTAGATCGCGCGGTGATGGAGCACAATGTGCTGGCAAGTTCGAAGATATACAACAATATCACTTTCCGAGGTTTGGGCGCATTGCTTGATCTCACACCTGGTGCCGCCGAGAATATGGCTCGAAAGATGATAGAACAGGGGCGGCTACGTGGATCCATCGACCAGGTCGATAAACTCATTTGGTTCGAGGGTAACCGCGAGGAAGATGACGCCCAAGGGAAAGCTGGAGGTCTCGGGGATGTGGAGGAAGCGGAGGACACTGGGGCCCCTTTTACGAAACGATGGGACACGCAGATACGGCTCACGGCAGCAAACGTAAGTGACAGCATTTCATGACGAGCTCGCCTAAACTGTCTCCTTGCAGGTCGAGTCCATTGTGCAACACTTGACAGACAAAGGCCTTATCAAGATTCAAGTGGCCTGAAATCATACATAGTTCTTAGCATCCTGCCTCTCTCAAGTGTATAACTGCTATTTCCATCGGAAATAAACGTCGTCCAGCACATTGTTCACTCGCTGTCCAAATGTATCATTACTTGCTTCGCTAAATGGACCGGTTGATCCCGTGTTATTTCTCCGTGTCATGAATTTAATGTTGCAATGAGATAAAATCCTCCATGATATACATAAATCAATGTATTCATTCCTTTTTTCGCTTTTTGGCTCGTTCACGTTTAGTCTCCAGCTCATGCCATTCTCCTTCAAGATTAGCAAGACTGATGGGGGGAAAAATCAGTCAAAAACATCACAAAACGACCAAATCTGCCGTACCCGTAAGGCCGCTCCGCTTCAGGCTGTTCAGAATTGAAGTATGGCGCTTCCATTGCCTGAACTGCAGAGGCGCGTTTGGACGGATCATAAGCTAGGAGCTGCTCGGCAAGATCAAGCGCAGCAGGAGACATCCATCTGTAAGTGGTCAGCCTACACCGTATTCATCACAGAAGGTACAACGCTTACCTCTGAAACATTTCACGGAAGCGATTGGCAACAGGGTCTCTGGGCTTAACGAGCTCATACCATGGCAGGTTTATGATATCCGGCCATCTGTCTTGTGTAGGCGTACCAAGTATGCGATAGATAACATCCAATTGATGTATTTCGTCATTGCCCTGGAACACGGGCTTTTTCGTGAAAAGCTCCAGCATAATGCATCTAAAGAAATTGTGAGTAGTCGGGACAAGGAGTTGCGCCGATCAGTACTTACCCAGCACTCCACATATCGACCTCAGGACCATACACCGTCGCGCCAAACAAAAGCTCCGGCGGACGGTACCAAAGCGTTATCACGCGATTGGTGTAATCCGTCCGCCGTCGTTTTTGATAAAATCGCGCCAGACCAAAATCAGCCAACTTCAACTCACCGCGATTGTTAATGAGGATATTGGACCCCTTGATGTCACGGTGGATCACCCCCTTATGATGAAGGTAGGATAATCCAGCTAGCATCTGGTGACAGAGCGACTTAAGATGAGCATCAGAAAATTGAAACTGGGACTGAGACAAAATGCCCGTTAGATCGTGGTCCATATATTCGAATACCATGTACACCGCGCCTGAAAGATAGATCGTTGAACAAAGCGAACACACATGTGGATAAGGATGTTGCTCACCGCTAGAGACCAGGATCTCATATAGTCGGACAACGTTGGCATGCCGTAATGATTGCAGCAACTTGATTTCTCGCATCGCCGTGACAGGAAAACCATCTTTCTCGGACTCCATGCGAATTCGCTTCAGAGCAACATGCACACCAGTTTGTACATTTTGGGCCTTGTAGACCTTTCCAAACGTACCCTCACCAACTTGACTGACGATATTGTATGATCCGTCACGAGAGGAACCGGCCAATGGCTTGTCTGAATCGACGCCAAAAAGTTGCTCTTCATCGACCGGAGGTGTCGGTGCCTTACTAGCGAGCTCGGCCTCGGCGGTACGTGGGTCTTCCCGTCTAATCCGGGGATCAACAGATTGCCGCGAGGGCTGCGGCAGCGGTGGAGATGGTGAGTCTGACGGTCTCGAATGCTGACTTCGGCTCCGGTGCTGGTCGGGTTCTTCCGTTGGACTGGGACCATCCCCTTGAGGTGTCCTTATGGAGGTGTCCTCGTTGGTAACCTTCAGGGCAGAAGACTGCTTTTCATGAGATGATTCTTGTGAGCGCGGTACAGCAAGGACATTGGGACTGACATCCATGTCTTCATCGTCTCTGGGAAAGAATCTCTTCAGCGAAGAACTCTTTTGTCCTATGGGCTTGAAGCCGGTGCCCTTTGGAGGAATCAATCTAGGAGTAGCAGATGGAGGCTCGATGGTGGGAAGTTCGGCGAAAAGTGGGGGTGCTGGTCGATCAGTAATTATAGGTCGTTGCGGCAGAGTTGAGGGAAGGAAAGTTGGAAGTGAGCTTGGGGGCGGCATATCGTCGGCGCTTTCGTATCCATGACGCTGAATTGCAAGGATCAGACAGAAGCAAGGAAAGGGGGAGATAGCTGTACCTTGGAACCATTGTGAGCTCGAGCTCCATTTCGTCGAGAGTCACGTTTGTTATGGCCTTTCTTGGATGTGTCTGATTGCGAGAGAGAGACACGGGTGGAGACCGTTGGAAGACGATGCACTGCGCGTGGATGGTCTGCAGGGCTTCGGCTGGCGCTCCTCTCAGAACTCCGACTTGATACGGATGATAAGCTTCTTTGTCGTTTCTGTTTGCGAGGGCTGCGGTAGGGGGAGTTGGGGGACTCGTACTGATCTTTCTCTACCCAACGCTCGCCTGGAGTACGACTTCGTTTGACAGGACTAGAATCTTGTCGCAAGCGTTTCGGCGGCGGTGACGTTGAACGAGATCGACTTCGAGCCCCACGAGACGAATAGTGCGAGCGCAGCGAGTCTGAGGAGTAAGATCGATTATGACGGGTAGACTTGGTGTCAGTCGAATGATGCTTAGTCCGCTTGGTCCAGCTAGATAAAAGAAAGAAAAAACATGAGAATGAGACGGGAAAAGCAGTGGGGCAGCTAACGAACTTGTTAAAGTCACTGTCATCTATAATGTGCTTCTCTGCACTACGCTTGGATTTCGTATGGTTATGGCTCTTCTTGCTGCTGCTCTTTGCATTTTTATGCGACGAGTGTGAGGTGCCATTGCGAGTACTGCCGTTCTGAGCCCGCGAGCTTTCTTCGTCATGAGACGATTTCCAGCTCGGCGCTGGTTCCCATTTGCGATCCTCGCTGGGGCCTTCCAAGGCAGGGTAGCTCTGCTTTGAATGGTCCTCCCAGTTTGACCCGCCACTTTCACGAGCTCGTGAGCCCCACCCTGAATCAGGTTCCCAAGTTTTTCCACTTTTTTCTCGTCGACGCTCCCTCTGCCACCGGCCAGTCTCATCAACGACACGTTCCGTGGCCTGGATCCGCTGCGCCCTGTCTTGAGGATGACTGGAACGTCCGCGTCGGCTGTCCTCCTGCGGCCACGACTCGTAAGAAGTGTTCCGCTCTTCATACCCAGACGAGTGCGTTTTCCACGACGGATCAACATAGTCTTCATACCGTTGCTCCCACTCACGAGATATTGAGGAATAACGAGCTGTATCAGTACCTGTGCGAGATGCCCAATTGCCAGTATCTCTGGAACCAATCAATTCGTAGTCATCTATGGCGCCGCGACGGTATCCGTCACTCGAAGAGGCGTAGCTGTAACGTTCCTCGGCCACTGGTAGCCATGGGTCAGCATCCACTTTTCTTGACGAAGACGATTCCCTGTTCATGTCGTAGTACGCCCTGCTTGATGAGGCTGACGAAGAAGAATAGTTGTCGGAGTGGTGGGAAGAATGATGATGATGAGATCTTGGATAGGATTCTGGTTGTAGTGGCTCCTCTGATCTTGGAAGTAAAACGGCGGCTTCATCGTCTTGCGCGTGTCCTCGTCGCCGCTTGCTGGGTCGACTATGCTGGGACGGCATCGTGTAAGCTGCTTGTATCGTCCTTGACAATTAAATGAAGCGTGACGTGTCCCTATGCTAAAAAATTAAACGTCGTGTCATCGGTGAGCGCGTTCAGACTGACTGAAAATGAACTCGAACCGGACTTGAAAGCTACGACAGAGGGTCGTTTACGGGTATTTTCAGAGCGAGCAATAGGTGTGCTTTGCAATAGCAGGCCAAGGAGAGCAATGAATGAACAGCACCAGGAAATGAGACAGTGAGCAGCAGAAATACTGTTGTACGAGATAGCGACTTACATAACAAAGAATAGAAAACATTCGTTGCGTCCAGGGAAGAACCGTGAACGTCGCCAGTCCCGTCTGTAAAAAAAAACAGCGTCGAGGTCAGCCGGAATTGTCGAAGCTTGCACCGTTCAAGAGTATTCAAGTTCAAGTGCTGGGTCAGCCATGTGGCTACGTAAAATTCAAACAATGCATATTATATTTGTATGTTACAGTATCGTACAACAAACACATCATCTCTCAGCCTACTGGCTACGACAGGGAATTACATCCGAGTCCCCGTCGACTGAAACACGAACCTGACCAGCTTCATATAGCTGCATCAGCGCCGCCATATCAACACTCCGAATGCTTCGAATAGACCTGCTCCGCTGGTTTCTCTCGATGATGGCCTCAGCGTTGTCCATTCGGGAGAATTCACTTTTCTCGTCGGTGGGCGCAAACAACTGGGTATCATTGATAGGACCAGATATGCAGACAAAAAATTCGTATGGACTGACCTTTACGGTAGTATCAATTCCACTCACGGCAACTAGCGGGAGGTGTGGATGTCCCTCAATAACGTTGACCACACTACCGTCGCCTTCATAAATACCATGAAGACTCCCGCTTTCCTTGTTCCACACGAAGAAATTACCATCATCAGACCCAACTGTAACATATTCGTCACTTGGTCCAAGAAAGTTGACTGTTTAATGAATGTAAGAGTATATGAATCAAAAACAACACCACCCACGTACCATCCTTGACCGTGTCAACATTCTGAGCGCCAACGTACTTCTGTATTGGCATAATGATCGGGGTGTCTTTTTCCTCTTGGGGTACTCCTAGGGCAGAGTAGCGATATACGACGTCCCCGCTATAGGCTATACGGTCTCATCAAGGATGCATCAGCGATAAGGACAATCGTCCACCTACCCAAGAGTACCTATCACAAGGCACAATTAAGCAAGATACTACCATGAAGAGACAATGCACGTACTTCGTCACCAGCATGCGAGGACATGCGCGCCCCAGTAATATGCTGTCGTCGCCGATTATCTGCATCGTCAGTAGGCTCTGGACGCCCAAATCGTCTAACACAGGTCGTCAGATCCGTGGAGAAGACACTCGATGGCTGGCTTGTTGTCTGAAGATGGCGCCTGTCGAAAAGATATCCCTGTTGGAACCAAAGCATATATATTTTAGACAGGGAACAAATGAGGGAATGAGGGTATCAGACTAACATAGTCCGAGTCTCCGGCGACAACAAATTGATACGGCGTAAGGGGAGACATAGCTAAGGACGACAGTTCAAAGTCGACTTGCACCAGGGGAGCTGGGCATCCAGTATGACATGAATGAGACGTTCGAAGGTCGTGTTGACGAACCGTTCCATCCTAGGTGACAAGGTAAGGGCATGGAGTAACAGAAGGCCAGAATAACGCACTTCCGACACCGTCAGGAAAACATCAGGACTATCTTCTGGGACAATCCTCTTAACACGATCCTCGTGGCAACGCAATGTATGCGTCGGGGTTTCAGAATACCTCCCTTCACACCCTGGCACTGATGGTCCGTGCACTTGGCCAATATCAAACACAAGGACTTGCTTATCACCTGCGACTGTAGCTCTGATTTGAGAGATGAGATTGTCATTGTCAAAAGGCAGAGCGAGGCTGCGTACATTCGGGAAGAATGAGGGAGCATACGCGCATTGAAGATATTGGCTCGATGACCAGTGTGTATCACGGCGCAACACACGAAAGGATACTCGGCGTCACTGGCAGTGGGATCCATGCTCCATATTCGAACGCTGTCGATCCTCGGTCAAAGTATATATGCAATGAGATAGGCAACATACGTTGTGTCGTCGCCACCGCTGAGGAGAAGCTCGCCGTCATGTGCCCAACTAAGAGCATTCACGCATCTTCTCGCAGAGAGATGTCAGTCAGCAGAAAAGTAGCGCAGAGATGGACATGTACCCAGTGTGGCCCTCAGTCTCATCGTCACCGAGCACATTTACTCGATCCAGTGGCCGTCGGAAGAGACTGGCTAGACAATCATTCCTGAAACAACTTGAGCGTTTTAACGAAGGGAGATTCTGGGTCAACGTCAATGGCAACCCCGCTGCATGCGATGTCATCTCCAAGTTAGAGCATGGAGAGACTCAGAAAGGGAGTAATCGATCAAATTCTTTAGTCGGGTCGATGACGTTGGTGGTAAATGAATCGATGATATTCCAATACTTAGTACTGTAGACATAACACATTTGGAATGAAGGGAATCATATTATATTCAGGATGAAACGCCTCTATCATTAATCTTACACCCACTACGTAACTTGTCTGTCCACGAACGTTGTCAGGAAAAGAGAACAATGGCGGGGGGGGGGGGGCCAGAATCGAGATGCTTATGTAGACTCAGCGAATCCGACAGCGTCCCTTCCGTGATCATAGACAGTGAAGTATCGGCGAAGGAAGACATCACCTAATGAGCAACAAAGAGTCAGACTTTGCAATGACACAATTACGAGGAAACGCACCAATGATCCACAATGAGCCCCCGGGAAGATTGATGTCAAGGCCAGTGAAAGCGGAGATACATGTGCCTTGGACCTCCAAAACATAGTCAGAGCCCTTCAATGGGTAAGGGTTGCCACCGAAGTAGAAGGTCAACTCCGGAAGGTCGGGGACTTTAGCACAGTCGACTTGATATTGCCCATTCCACGACTTCTTAGCACCAATCTGAGCGTTGAGCATCTCCGCCATGTCGGTGGGAAGAGCGATTAGGGAAGTGCCTGCCTGACTATGAGAGACTGTCAGAATATGTGATATCACACGTACCGGTGTCAATGGCAGCACCAGTGTTCTCTAGCTCAAGGACATCATCCGCGAAAGACACTTTATCAAGTTCAACTTCCCAGTATGCCTTGCGGCGAACAGGAACGTAGTTGATCTTGCCCTTGTATGCGGCACTATCCACACCACCAAACACTGCCTCACCACCATCTTCTTCAGAGGATCCGAGACGGAAGGAGAAGACAGGCTCAGAGATCAAACCGTGATTGATCATACTGTAGAATGGGGGAGTGATGTGGTTGACCGAAATGGTATCGTAGCCGAGACCCAGGATGCCATCAAACCTAATAAATTATTAGCATCGCCTGTCGCAAGGCATATACAGAATACTGACTTTCCAAAAGCAAAGGCGAGGCCGGGCTCCTTGGTGGCCTCTGCGAAATCTTGTCCCTTGATAGTGAGGTCACCGATAGTCAAGGCATCGTTGGAAACGAAACCCTCCATAGACCCGGAGCCATATTGAATGGAAAAGTCTGAGCCATTGGCCTTGTATGATGACGATGAAGAGGAATCGTATTTCGCATGCAAGAAGCAGGCGATAGATGAACATTTGGTGCTAGGAACCCACAGGTTGCTCGAACTGGAAAGGCAAGACGTCAGCACTATTTCAAATTACGTGTTGGTTCGCGAAATACCCAGTATCCAAGATGACCTTGAACTGCACGAGGAGTCAGTGACCGTGAACTCTAACGTAAAACAAAACGCTTACACTCTGAGGGGGTGTCCCGAGTGAGATTTCAGTGAAGTACTGTGCGTTCATGAAATCTAGAGGTACACGTGAAGCGGTGAATGGCGCATATAGCGAGCTACTCACTGCTGAGGGGGACTCCATGACCACCCTTGATCATCTCCTGTGTCCAGAAGCGTTCCTCGTTCTTCTGGGATGGAGCGCTGTCGAAACGACGACCTGCACCGCCAGCACCCATGAGGGGCATTTGGGGTTGCGCAGGAACGCCATATTTCTCAGCAAGATAGAGACTCTCGAGCTCCGGGTTATTGACTGCAGGTGGGAGCTTCTTGAGCTTGAGTCTGTGCACGCCGTCTACAGCAGAGACGATAGGCAGAAGGGCGAGTAATGTGGAGAGGATCATGGTGGTAGAGAGACAAGAAACCGCAGGCTGGCAACCCAAGTCACGTCACCGCAGTGCCGAGGGGACCGCCGCGATCACGGCATTTGCCGGTGGGACTCTTTCAGATACCTTTCACTGTGAGCACTACCGTCGCGCAATGAGTACTCGTCGCAGGTCTCATGCCGCTTCAGTCGACATGAACCGTCTTTCAAAGCTAGATCGTCTTATTCTGGCACAAGCAGTCTGGGAAATTGGCACAGAATGGACTGCCATCGCCAAAATTCTTTCCAAACATCCTCTTCTTTCACACCCAAAGCCTTTCTTCACTGCACAAGTCAGTATGCCCGTTGTTGTTGTTAGGTCAACAAATGAGACTCAATTTTCTGGTCGCTTCAGTCGTGCGCAGTAATGTACAACTCTCTTATAATGGAAGCTGAACTTGACATGTAAGGTTAGATTATTCGTTGTGCTTACCCGCCGCTAACACCTATTCAGTTCGGAAGAAAATAATGAACCTAAAGGTTCCCAGTTTCGTTTGCCTCATGTCAATGGATTGCTCATTGCACTGTAGCTGACGTGAATCTGAAGTTGGCGAAACATCAATACGTTGCTCGATACCAGGAGCTACGGGAGGACATCTCGGCCGAAGAAGCAAAATTCAAGTAAATGATAACTCTCTCCCGAGTCCCGTCAATAACAAGTATTCAGGAAAATTATTGCCGAAATTGAAGAGATACGGTCAGGCTCATGGGATGACAAGATTCGAGCTGATATTTCTGGAGCCCCCGGCGACGAGGTAAATCAGACGGTCTGTTCCTATTTCAGATTGCACCTCTAACATTGTAGATTACACCAATACCCGAACCAACTACGGAAGAGACACCTGTCCCAGAGCTCGATGTAACGATGGCCGCTACGACCAATCTCCCGACGGTATCGTTTGACGTCCTTTGGTGTGGTGTCATTGTATCGAGACTTTTCATGTAGGAACTGGATGCGCCGGTGGACAACATCATGTCTCTAGAAGTCCCACCCGATGACAATGTTTCAGATGCACCTCCACGAGAGGATTCACCGAAGTCAGTGTTTATACCTTTCTGATCGGATTTTTTAGTAAAAAATCTGCTCAGGCTTCCTCAAGAGGTTATGGGAACCCCGCCTCAGGACCTAACATCACTTTCAGAAGATTCAGTGGAGCCCGAGGTGATGCAGGCTGAAGTTTCTCATCAACCTGTCGAAGGATATGAATCAGAACCGCATTCACCGCCCGAAGTAGATGCTGATATGGCAGAGCAGCCTGAAGATACTCCCAAAGCCGCAGATCTCGATGAAGACGGTTCGACATCGGGAGACGAGCCCTTACAAGCGACGCGCAGTAATAATATATCTCATCAGCATTCCTTTCCATTTGACCAGACTTTTAGAATCAACACGTCGACGGCGACCGTCTAGTACCGCACTCGCACAAACCAAGACCGTCAAAGGCCGACGTCGACGTGGAACTTCCGTTCCCGAGGACGGTGACACGTTGCCTGAGGAAGTTGAAATGGTAGCGACCCCTCAACAAGAAGAACAACCCGATTCTCCGGGTGCTGATGCAGTCGCAACGAGGCGAAGTAGGCTTTTTCTCTTTATCTGTAGATATACAGCCCCTCATGGCTAAGAACAAGGCAAACGAAAAGCGTCTAATCCGGAACCAAGCGATGTGATTCGTGACAAGAAACGCTTGCGAGAAACTTCTGAACCAGCGGATGATGATGAACCTGGTACGACGCTAACTTCTCCGGGTGTCTGGTAGTCTAACAACCCACTCCACAGGCCCTTCCGGTGCTCGAACGCGTCGCCGTGGAGATCGTACCGAAGAACAGGTAGCCCTCAAGCGATTCCAAAATGTCATCGGGATGCTGCACTCCCAAATCTCTCAGCACCGTAGCGGCAATATTTTCCATAACCCCATCAAAGCTTCCGAAGCACCAGATTACCGTGATATCGTCAAGCGGCCCGTGGACTTGAAAACTATCAAGGCCAAAATCAAGGACGGTGTCATTTCCAACTCTTTGGAGTATCAAAGAGATATATATCTCATGTTTGCTAATGCGATGATGTACAATCGACCTGGCTCAGATATATATTCCATGACAGAAGATGTAAGTGCTTTTATATCAGTCTTAGCGAAATTGACTTACAGTTGACTTTTAGATGATGTACGAAAGTGAGGTTATGATCAATACACATAGGCAGACGGAGGGGTACTTAAGTAATAGGAAAACGCACTAAATACTAGACCTGTGACCGTCTTACGATGAGCGAGCGTCGAGGTCTAACTAAATATTTGAACCACGCTGATTATCCTTGCCGTGACTGAGAGGAAACGAGAACATGGTACTTGTTGTGTTTACCTATCCGCCATTTTGAGATTCGTTCATCAGAGTGGTAAGCGACACCGTTGGACTGTGTGCCCTTGGGATGCGTTTGCGCCAACTCTTTTCTCCGAATCCACGTTTCATGACACAGACAGCAGAAAAAAGCTAGAAACGAGATATGGTATGATACAGATTGACAATTATTACATACTTGTACATATTTATGTTACACTCTTAGTACCAAGGAGAGTAGAGTTCTCCCATTTTCGATAATTGAACGGGGTTAGTAGCGGTGGCAATCAAATTGATGACGGTCTGCATCACTGGAACTTGAAGAGGGACACCCTGGAGAGCCTGCATAAATTAGGACAGGACCATAATGTCATAAAAATCACCTACTTGTTCGCGTTCAATCTTACATGCGAATACTTCTGCGCGTTTGACAATGGTTTTGACATTATCTGTGACCGATTGTGTCTGCTGCGGATTCCAATGCTTTCCGGTGCCGCGCATCCAGACAAGAACTTCATCGCGAACATACAGGTAGAGCTGTGGCTCCAACTCATACTACAAAATTCATGAGCGTGAGGGAGTTAGACAGCCTTCCTTTAAAACAACATACCTCTGGCTCCGTGAGACAACGTCCCATTGCCATCAAACTAGTGGCGAGAATACCCTCCATGAAGATAGGGGACATGAAATGTTGCATATTTGGGGTCAGACGGAAAGGGACCACGTCGCTTGTTGCAAACTGTGGATGACTGCTAGTCATAGCTATAGTTCGATGGTCAGAGAGATGGTTAGAACAATATTGATCAATACGAACAAGGTAGGAGTTCCGTCATCGCAATTTGCCCAGTCGAGCGAGATATGTAGAAGCGTGATGGCAGTCGCCCACCAACGCAGAGCAAGTAGGTCATGAAACTACAGGCAGCGACTTGGAGTGCAAACTGCTTTCGCATCCGCCACAATTCGCTGGGTCCATCCATGGTACGTATCATATACTGTCACAAGGCGTTCAGATATAAGCCATATCTTCGGGAGTAATGGGATTACCCGAGTAATGATATCTTCTGGAACCATCTTGGCGGTAATCTCGTCGAAAATGAGTTTCTTGAGGGTGAGATACTCCGGCTTCAGGACCTTAACAAAACTCAGTGCATACATTCAACAAGAACTTCGTGATACGTGCCTGTCCCGTTTGCTTGGCTTCGCGCAGTATCCTTCTAACTTTCTCGCCGCTATATAATATAGGATCTTCACGGGAAATACCAGTCGCCTCGCAGTGAAGGTCGTAGATGTCGCCGAAGGATACGTACGAGGCATCCATGTGATAGAGCCTGAAGCTAGCACTGCACAATACAGCGGTGGGCAGATGGAAAGCCAAATTTCTCTTCCTAGTCTCCTTCTTCCGCGCCAAAACACTAACATGCCAGATTATTGGGCGATTGCTTCATGGATGGAAAAGACGTACCCGTTAAAGGTGCGACATAACTGCATTATTCGCTCTTCCCGACGACTGTGACGGAAGGGAGGCTGCTGGGCACAAAATGAGACGCTAGAGTTGTCACTTCCAACCATTGTGATGCGCTTGGAACATAAACCATGAGTACGCCAGTTCTCGAATTTCGGTGAAAACTTCAAGATCTTGACGAAGTTTTGATTGTTGTCTTTCTCCTGTAAGAACGTAAGAAAAACGAACGTATCAATATTTGTCATGCATACCTCAGTATACTGCCCTGGTATTTCAATCTCGTCAACCTTGCTGTACTGGAATTCTGTCAAGTAGTGGCTAAGAATGTCGAGAGTCTGGAAACGCGGTCGAGCATCGAGCATTTTTTCGTATCTGTCTCGCCATTCCTGCAGCTTGTGAATATAGTCGTATAGGGTGAGCTTTGTGTTGACGAAGTCTTCCTCGTACTCCTTCTGCATCATCGGTGAGCATTACGACTGCGTTTCACGTAAAGAATACCCGCCTTGGCGCGTCCTGGCATGTTCTGAGCGATTTTTTGCAACGTTTGGGTCGTCTGTGCTGGCAATTCCACGTCTTCATTTGTTGAGTTCATGCGCACGAGATAATGCTGAACACGGATTGGTCTTGACCAAAAACTGAGAGATTATAAGAGCTTACCTGGGAACCATCTTGAAGGAGTAAGCATATATGCCTATAGATGTCTTCATCATTTGAGGGTTTAAATCTTGAAATCATCTGATCAAGCATCGTTTCGAGGCTTAGTAGAAGAAGAGGGAACGCTGCTTTGAGAATCTGGACTATTTCCTCCACGTACTCCCAAGCTTGAGTTCCATGAGCACGACAGTTTTAGCTGTTAAGGAAGGAACTTACGTGATATCGGTCTCTGAGGTTCGGATGTAGGATTGCCCTCGGTTTGCTGCTGTGGAGGTCCATTTGTGGGATGTGAATCACTGTTGGTTTGTCCTACAATGGCGCTCGCGGGGTTGACCTGTCCTGCCACTGCAGCGGCGCGCAAGGCTGCCGCTTTCCTGCCGGCTTGCATCTCTTCGCGCGTCGTCCTGAGATGGAAGAAAAGAGCCTAATGTCGTTGTGAATATTACCTTCTTTCAATGAGTTGAGATAAACATACCTGCGGGTAATGCCTCGCTAGATTGAGAAGTAGATATCGCGCTTGTTTGACCTCCCGAAGGGATATGGATTGACACAATTGTGGTATAAGGGTTATCCAAAACCAAAACGAAGCGTCCCCTTTATAGGTGTCGAAGGCTCGTGAAATCGTGAAAGAGCTGTCATCTAAACTCAAGAGCCACAGAACCCGTCCCAATAGAGGTCGAGCCTTCCCGCTTTTATAGAGCCCTGCCGCTTGAAGATAGCAGCTCACAGCGTTCGCAGCACACGACAAATCTTGCTGGTTCGATTCCTTGAACATTCTGTCATTCCAGCGTCCCCATTCCGCCCAAGATTTGGCTTGGTTCATATCCATCTGCACAGCCTGCCCAAAAGCGATGTTTGCATCTTCCCTCCGATTGAACCTCGCGTAGAAAAGACCCTTGAGAGTAAAAAATTCGGCCTTCTGAGCATTGGAGAAATAGTGCAGATTTGTATTGTTAATCACTTCCAGCCCTGCTTGAAGATCGCTAGGCTTTTGGTAGTAGCAGCGGGCCTGTTCGCGAAGTTTGAGGAACGCTTCCGAGATTTCGATGTTGGGTAGGGTATAAATCTTTGCTAGCGAAGTAAAACACGCTTCCAGCAGATCATGTTTCCGAGCAACATGAGCGAAGCGGTTGATAATCCAAGCCGTCTCGTGGTAGCCTCGATAGCCAAAAGTGTTGGCGTTACTGGCGCCCCCATTTCCGCCTTGGGTTGAGCCTCCTATGAGCGGTATATAGGCGTTGTTGATAGCATCAAAGACGTTCTGCCGCCACGCGACTAAATCGCTCCAAATGCCAATGTCATCATGGAGATTTGGCAAGCGCTCTCGCCATGCCTGCAGGACCATCTTCAGCTCTGAGGACTTCTTTTCCAGATTCTGTGATGTCGTTTGAGAAAGGGAACCGAATATCTGCACAGCCTCTTGAAGTTCAACAAACTGCTGGAAGTGCTGGAGGAGCGGAACATGGGCGGCGGATAGTGGTGACGGCAGACCGACCCACTTGCGGAGTGTCAGTTGTACGCCATCCTCTAGGATCCGGGTGAACTCTGTGTTTTTCTCCAGAGCGCCTGGTGTTTTGAGTAAGGAGAGGAAGGCCTCAAAAACACGCCGACGCGGAGTAGGCACTTCGGGCAATTGATTGATCAAGTCCTCCATAGCAGCCTTATTCTCCATCCAATCCTTTAGTCGCCATGCGCACTCCAACATCATCTCAGGATTGGAATCAGATCGCCCGAGATCATACAGGATTTCCCACTGCTGCAGTTTTTCAGCGGACAATATCCAATGATCTTCCCAAAGACAATACTCCGTCTCTGAAAAAGGGATAGTCCCCGACCGTGACCTGCTCTGGGCTGTTTCATACGCAGTGGAGGCCTGCTCCCACATTCCATTCTGTTCGAAGGATAAGGCGATGTTCGTCTCCGGGTACAGACACCGTCTTCGCCACACGCCGTAGAATAAATCATCCTCTGCTAGCTCTCCATAGACATCAGCAAGAGAATCATAAACGAAGTCGCGAACATTGGGTTCGTCATCCTTAACGGTGTCCATTGAAGCTCCAAGAATCTCTAGGGCAACATACCAGCAACCAAACGTCTTTGCCAGATACTTGACTAGGTGCGGGGGTAAGGTCATAGGCGGCGAACAAGCATGGATTCCGCTGAGCAGAGTCTCGATGACATTTGGTCGGACGTGAGCCTGTCTCGTATGATAATCCTTGCTTAGAAGGATAATCATGTGGTAGGTGATGTCAGCTTGCTCCCGCCGGGAGAGACACGACCAGGTGGCAGGGAAAATCGATACCCATGTGTTATGGGCAGTCTGGGGATCGAGGAACGATAGCCGTTGCAGGGAGCGCACGATGTCCTGAGTCTTGGCACGTGGTATTAACGGTGCACTGGCTGCAAAGGAACGCGGGTTGGGAGTATCGAGATTATCTGCTGCCCCGAGCAGAAGATGAAGAGCCAGGTAAATCCAGTTGTTATCGGCTAAAATTTCCCAATTCTGGACACCAAAAATGTAAGTCATACGATTGAAAAGGGAGCGAGGCACGCTGGAGTCCAGCAAATCCATATAACGCTCCCTCAGACTGGGATCCTTTGCTCGACAACCTAGTAAGAAAGCTGGCTCCAACCGGGTCGTGAGATCGCTCCGACGTAAGCTAGGTTCGGTGAAGATTTCGTAAATGAGTTCGAGGTAGAGGTTAAACAAAGAATCGCCCCTCGTCTCGTAAGCACCCATTTTGTTCAGGAGATTAGCCTTGTCCTTGGACGTCGGATAAGAATCCTGCTTCACTAACGCCCATGTACGAGCAAGGTCCAGAATATAGCGGCAGATAGCAGGGCTCTTAGATTTCTCGGCGAGAGCAACAAGGCTGGTCAAGAATAACCGGCGCTGGTCCGCTAAGAAAGCTATCGACGTCTGACAGATATCGATGATCGTGATGATGAGGCGGACAGTGCTCTCGTAGGCGACATCTTTTGAGCCGGGTTGGGCATGCTCCCTTGTCAGTCGAGTCAAGATTTTGACAAGGGGTGTAGCGAAAGATTCGATTCTCTCTGGTGATGTTTTCACCACCGACTGCAATATAGTGAGAGCGCCTCGAACGGTTGTCGTGTTTCGCAGTGCTTCGCCAACGGCTGAATAGATGAAGGAATGGAACTCCGAAAGCTCTCCTGGTTGGTCCTCCTCCTCTTTGGGCAAAGGAAATAGGTTAAGAAGACGATCGAAGATAGGCCCGAGAGCGTCATGCAGAGCGTTCTCGTCGGTGATCATTCCCTTTTTCACGAGTTGTTGGAGTATGGAGGCATTTTTTGTGTACCAAGCATCACTTTGCTCTGCACAGATGACTTGAAGAACTTTCGCTGAAGAGACTGCGAGGGCGATGGTCTGCTCAGTGTTCAATTCGTTCTGATAATGATACGGTTAGAGGAATGAATGGTGGGTCGGAAAATATGTTTACGTACCTGTTCAAGCGATCGCAAGAAGAACCGAAGACCAAATTGAACATCAGTCCATCCACTGGGGCCCACCATAACCTTCAGAAGAGTAAGAGCTCGGGGGACGACGTGATTCTTGGCCGGTGTCTCGTGAAGAATGGCCCCCAAGCGAACAAGGTAGCTGACCATGTTCTCCCGGTATGCCATGGGCGTTAACCACACATCTTTCTGATGAGCTCCATCTACGTCCATCCTAGCCTCTTGTTCTTTCTTGGCCTGATTTTCCCAGTCGAAGATGATCTGCAAAATGTCTATCGATAAATTCCGCGACTCCAATGTGCAGTTTTGGGTGAGGCCCAGCTTGGGCAGAGAATTGGCGATGAAGATGATGAATAAACCACGGACAGGATAGAAGAGCGATGGATCTTTGATGATGAGAGTATAGAGCGTGAAGAAGTGAGACGATCCTCCTTCCTCGGAAAGCATGCGTCTTGCGGTCACCGCCCACTGAGGATATCCTGACTCAGGAGCCTCTGCCTGGAGGGCCGGTGCAAGGGTAGCCAAGGCCTCTTGACGGAGATGCCCACGTCCTTCAGTGTTCCGCAGTAAGCCTGTCCATGTGCGCATGATGAACTTGTACGGCGAAGGATAGGCCGCAAAGAAGTGTGCATTCAGAAGGTAGGCGGCTTGTTTCACAATCGGGTCGTCGGTAGAGCCAATGTAGTGCCATGAACACACCTGGACATCCTTCCGGGCATGTTCCATTAAATCTGGGTAATGCTTCACCATCACAGTAGTGAAATGCAGAAGCTCAATCTTGAACATATCGTCGGTATCCTGGAAGGCTTTCGGATCCGCTATCCGCCGCCAAATCATCTTGCTAATTCTTTCAACAAAGTCCAACCCCACCAACCGTTTCTCCTTCGAACGAGACGCTTGTACAATAAGCGTGGGCGTTACAATGTAGCGGATGAAATACGCTTTGTGAGCCCAGGAGTATGCCGGATCGTCGAACCAGGTGAGGAACCGCATCAAGACGTTGCGCCGATATATGACGTCGTAGGATAGCGCAACATGTTTGTATAGGAAGTCAGTCGTGCGAATCAAATCCGTCTCCAGGGTGCGTGTGTAAACAGAGACAATCTCAAAGACGAGATCAATACGAGGACATTGCTCAAGAACCATCTTGAATATTGAAAGGATAATGGACTGGCGCTCGACTACTTCCGGAGATACAATAGCATCTCGCTCAGGTACATCAGCATGCCAAACCTCCACCAACGCATCGATGGCATAAGCATGCTGTTGAATCCAACTAGGTGAGATACTAGCGAGATCCATGAAGAGAAGAAGAGCAGGAAGAATTTGAGAATCATTGCCTCCCCGAATGAAATGAGTAACAATCGTGGCGGTGCGCGATGCGAGGTCGGACTCCAGTCTAGGCGCCAAATTGGCTTGCAAGATGCTGCGCAATGTTCGCAGATGCCGAGGGAAGCTAAGATGTCTGAGGAAAAAGTCGATGCCCTCAGCCGGGTACCGATTCAGATATCGAGCTAGCGGCTCGGAGAAGGGGCTACGACCGGAGAAATGCATTTGTGCCTCGGTCTGGACAATGGCATTGATGAGATTGTCGAGGAAGATATTGGCTGACGACGGGAGGAGATGGAATATATTGGCCAAACGGACAAGTTTGGTAATTCCCTCATTCTCTACTAAAGGCAACCTCGACGACGCTTGGAGCATCTGCGGATCGGCGACAACGCGGAAATGATCGAGCAGTTTATGTCCGATCTCGACCTTGAAATAGTTTGTTAGCAGGGCGAGAAGGCGTGCAAGGCCCTCCAACCCTGGGACGGACAAGCGCTTGGGATCTGCGAGATTCATGAGGATGGGCCGCAGTCCTGTCTGGAGAAGTTCTCGAGGGAGTCTATTTTGGTGAGCCAACACCATCTTCAGACCATCATAAGCAACTGCTTTGATCTCATGAGAGGGTGAGTAGAGTGCCTTGAAGTACACGCTTGTTACCCTGCCACAGAAGATGAGTATCATTGATAATAATATCGCGGACTGCACACGTACCTCTGTCTTGTCTGATGCTGCTTGCTAAAGAAATCTGTCAACGGCATGGAAGCAGTCAGCAGCTTGATGCAAGCAACATGTAGCTTGGTTACTTCGATACTGCTCTGACGAACATTCCCTCGGCCGACCAGAGCAGAATCATCAGCATCAGCCAGAGCCAGCGTCTCGTGCAACAGCCGCAGGAGCTCGTCGTTCACTTCCACCAACGGCGGATCAAGGCTTACACAATACCGAACAGCTTCGATCATGCCTATTTGAATTGAGAAAGGCAGCGCTCTCAAGGGCTTGGTGTATATCCCCCCAAGCATACGATCTCGATGCGGCATCAGAAGCTGTGTCGCCGCACTCCCACTGAATTCAACCAACAACCCGATGGAAGTCTGAGCTGCCTGCCGTACCACCGCATTCGAGCTCTGGAGCTCGGGGAAGATCTGCCCAACCAGATTAATCAATTTGAGGCGGTTCTGATGTCCGTTTTCGGTACTGTAGTCCAGATTTGCATTTCCAATGCGTAACACCGTGGTCAGTACATCCACAATTTCCTCAGTGTCGCGAGGAAGGTCCGCAGGCAGATCCTTGAGCACGTGAAGAAGGGCTCTCATGATCTCGAGCTCACGTTCTGCGGTCCAACTAGCTCCCACATGCATCGTCGAGGTCATGATTCTGATACCATTGCAACCAGCTCTCTTTCGTACCCAAGAGTCGCCGAAACAGAGCCCTATGAATCGGGTAGAGAACTGATGTAAAATCGGTGTGATATCGGGAAGTGTCATGCTGTGTTGGCCAATCGTATTGACCAGATTTTGAATGACGGAGGCCACCAAAATATTTGCCTTCTTCGCCTGTTCAGTTTGTTCCCGCGCAAGAGCATGGGGAACGGCGTCGATAAAAGCTGATAGAAGGGCGCTAGGGGATTGTCGGGCTCCAGCATCACGAATGGGAAGTCGGCGAGTCTCCAACTCGAAAATCCGCTGACCCATTCGTTTCACAAACTGTTCAGCCTGTTCTTGGGTTTGTGCGACATGTGTGGCGTCATAGATGCCTTCCATAGCACTGACAAACAGTTGCTCAGCATTCTCCCCTTTGATGTCCTAGAATGTCTTGCGTTAGACCAAGTACAAGTGACGCAGATATGTACTTACCTCATTGAGCATGATAGAAAGGCAACGTTCCAAATACTCATAAGCATGGGTGACATCAGCCGGCGTACCCGTCGTCAGCGTCTGACGAGCAAGAACTGCAGCAGGACCTAGATCCACCTTTCCCACCTTTCCCGAAAACGAGATTACCATCTTAGGATGCTCTGAATGATGCTGGTACTTCAAACACGGCTCCTTGGACAGAAGACGTCTGTTCCGCCCACCCAACTTCCCTAGGATTCGCATGGTAGTATGAGCCAAGATATGATTTGCAGGCTGGGGCTTTAAATGACTATGTAGCGCCTCCATCAACTCTCGAAGGACGAGATTGAGCGTGGGATCCAAAAAGTCCGGTGTGAGGTTATCGATACAGAGCTCAAGCGTGCGAAGACCTTGGGTCACCAGCTCCGGACTGCCTTTAAGCGCCAATGCGAGGGGTTGCATAAGATACGAGAGATGTGGCAGTAAATGCGTTAACCGCAAGGGAACCGTAAGACAGAGTTCTACAATCATATCTCTTGTAGCGCCCTCTGAAGAGTGGAGCTGCCGGTTCAAGCACTCCAGCATCTCTGGCAAGAGTGGAAGGACCTCCTTATACAGCAACTCAAATCGACCACCCCCGCCTCCAATAGACCTGAAGAGTGCCCTCAACAGGTGAAAATAATGGGTTGGTTTGGTCGCTTTCGCAGCCAACGGGAAACAGTCCATTAACAGCTTTCCCAGGTGCAGAGCCAGTATGCTCTCGTTAGTCGTAGGATGGCTTGCTACGGCTGCAAACGCGGTCTTATAGAGGCGTATTGTTGTTGCAACCACCAGATCCTCGTACTCTCCCAGCATTGGAAGTCTATCGACAAGGAACTGAAGGACTATGGCGAGAAGAGTTGGCGACGTGGCCTCCCTGTTAAACAGATACGAGCATATTCCTAAAAGCGCCACGCGTTTCTGCGTGCACTCGAAGAAAAACTCCATCTTGTGGGTCCAGACCTCTTGGAAAACATGAAGGTTTATCTCTGAGAGGATGGGCGAGAACCAATCAATAGCGTCGTTCGCCGCGTCGGTGCGATTATCAGAGTCCATATTTGCAAGACAGCGCACACAGCCTTCAAACATCCGAAAGATCAAAGTTCCATCAGGTGTAGGGGCTTCGCACTTCCGAAGACCGGCCAGACAGACACGGAAGCCATGGAGAAGCGTTTTGAAGAACAAACGCAGCTCTGAAGAGATGTTAGTGAAAATTGATACACATCGTAACGCCACACTTACCACTGATCACATCCTCCGGTTTCTCCAAAGCATATGCCGCACCACCAACGGGACGAGCCTTCTCAATGAAAGCACCATCTATAGCAACCTCCTGCCCGGCTTTCGCTCTTTCCAAAGCCGCAAGAATATTCTCATGCACAATAGTCAGGGCATCGAGCCTGTCCAAACAGCTTTTGAACATTAGCTCCAGTATCCGTGCCGCACCCTGTGGCGTTTCCTTCGCAATGATCGCGTCCGCGGTACCAAACATCATCTTCGCGGACAGCGTATGGAGGTTGATGCTCAACGCAGGATTGTGGATTTGTCGAGAGTAGACATGGACGATACGTTCGAGCTGTGCCGACGTTAAATCGTTGCGAACATGATGGAACAGGTCGGTGAATGCAGTGTATACAGTCGCCCTGTACAGGGTTAGCACTGAATTATAGGTGAAAGCTACATGTTCGCGCACCTGAGCAACTCGTTAGCTCCCAGACACGTCCCAAGCAGGACCCGTTCATCGAAGAGCTTGTCTATCTGTGGCAGAAGTGCCTTCCTGTAGGCAGTACCCATTAAATGACGGAAAACAACCATGAGTTCCTGCCATCTCAATGAGTACAAGTCAAAAAAGTCATCGTGCGGTAAGCTTTACCTTTCTCTGTGGTATTCCATTCATCGGACAATCTTGCAAAATACGTAACGCGTGCAAAACAAGGGTCTCCCCATGAACATCTGAAGATTCCGGATTGAACCGCATAATGAAGGCAAGGTAGGATAGCATCTACAGAACATCAGACCAACCGAAGCAAAACACACACCAAACACACCTTGATCTGGGCATTCACAAAATCCCCATACGATCCGGGATTCGTGATAGTGGGCGCCATACCCGCCCAAAACCCCCCGGCAGCCTCAAACTCCTCCCTCGCCTTCTTCTGCGCAGGCGCCTCCAAACACAAAACCTCAAACGCCGGCGCGATCGTCACCTGCACAACCGACCTAATCAAATCTCTCTGTATCTGCGAGAACATCGCCATCACCAGCCCCAATTCCGCTGTAACCTTGAAACTCTTGATGCTCGGCAGCGAAATGGCGGGATCCAGTTCCGTGGAACCTTCAGAGAGCAATTGTTCCGTCATGGGCTTCATATTCGCGAAGACGTCCTTGAAGAGGGAAGTGAAGTCGCGGAGGTTCTCTTCAGTGAGCATGCGGTATGCCCGCACGAGCTCGACGATGTGCTTGCAAGCCGAGACACCATTCTCCTCGTTGTCCTGTCGAATAACATACAGTAGGCAATTGTAGATGGATTGCACATGTGGTTTGGCGTGTTCGCTGGTCGGTAGACGGGTCAAAATGCTTAGCACGACAGAGCGAAACTGGAACTCGAGGCTCTCTTTGCGGAAGGATACTTCGCCGGACTGAAGGAGCTCAACGAGGGGAGGGATGATGAAAGGTAGAGCTCGAGAGGCGTCCGCGTCTCGTAGGGTATCGAGGATCTCACGGATTTCGGTGGCGACCACGAATCGTGTTTTAAGGTCTGGAAGTTGAATACTGGTTAGCGATGTCAAGGGAGGGTTGCACGAGACTCGCCTATTCCGGGGTCGAGTATTCGAGCCGCTCGCTGCTCGAGGTCTGACGAGGCCGACGTATGAGGTGTCTGCTGTCCGCTAGCAGGCGTCGCCATTGCCGTGCACGGCTGACGTGAAGAAGAGAAAAGTGGTAACTTTCGAAGAAATGTGTAGTGGGGCACGGGGAGGGGATCTTTCAATTTGACCTCGGAGTCGCTTGACCTGGAAAAGTCGATGGCACGTGATCTTAATCTCATCGGGGGCCTCTCATCGGTCACAGATGTCACAAAAGTGGGAGTAACGCCGGGGCCTGGACACGCCGAAACTCCTGCCCGGACCAATGTTCCTCTCCTGAGTCTTCACCTGCATTGATTTCGTTCCTTTTCTTCGTTGCCATCCTTTCCTTTCCTTCCTTCTTTTGCGACGCGGGACTCGTCGACGAGCTGGGCTTTTTTCCGTCTTTTCTTGAACAGTTCTCCTCCAGTCACTTTCGATTCAACATTCAGAAACGGTCAATAAAAATTCACAAGAGGGGTCTCAGTCTTTGGGCGACGGTGGAAGTCACGTATAGATGGGTGCTCCAACTATTGCCCAAGAGGTTATCGACCATCCTGACCAGTAAGTGGATAATTGTCTATATCGACTGCAGGATGCTCACCCGCGTCGCAGCCGTCAAATAGCTACCTTCTTTCTAGGATGGGTCTTCATCACGGCCATCAATAACATGGCGACGTCAGCCTTCCTGCAGAATATTGCCGCCCGTGTTTTCTCTCACTCTCGTCGATCTTCACGCGAGAACCTTGGGGAGATTGAACATTGTGAAGATGGCTTGGGGTCGCCGTTCAAATTGACAACGGGTTGTCCCATCCTTCTATTCATGCTGTCGCTGTTCTTTATTTCTGCCAGCATCGCCTTTTTTACTTCTCTGCTTTTTTTCCGTTCTGAGACGGGACCGCTTTGTTGTAAGTTTTTACTTGGTCCGGAACACAATAGATCTGAAACTGATGGATGATTGTTGCAGCATTCGTTGTGGCCTGGGGCGGATTATCTGTCCAGTTCGCGCGTCTTGTTGCATTGTTCCTCCTTTTGTTTACACTCCGTCGATCGGGGATCAAGCGATTGGAGACTTTTGTCTACCTTGGTTGGTTACTCTGTGGATTAGGTGCGCAAACTACCTGTTGTTTTGAGTGTTCCTCATTCGCGTAAACAGGATGCGAGTTTGCGAATTACGCTGTTGGCACGGGCACTCTAGTGTAAGACATTCGCCCTGCTGTCGCCATTTCCATTCTGACCTAATTGACATCAGTAAATTTCCAAAGGGTGAGAATTTTCTGTGTTATAGGCAACGGTACGTGCTTCCATTGTTGTCCTCGTCTTCGCGGAGAAGTAACCCGCCATAGTGACAATGTTCTTCCGATCTCCTTGACTGCTTCATCGGTATTTTCGTTGTTGGAAATTTATGTCATCGCCCGAACCCTTGTGTTGACGCACTCATACACACAAGGACAGAGAGAGTGGCTCGCCGATATACATGTCGTTCAAGCATGCTCTCTACTTGTTTTTGACCTCTTGATGTTTGTGCCGTCCGCGTTTTTCACTGGCATTTTGGGGGAATTTATTCCATTCAGCATCGGTTCAGTCCTTGTACTTGGCAAGTCCTTCCAGTATAGCGTCACCGCGAAACTAAATTGTTGTATAGCGTGCTTCAATAGGCATAAACGGCCAACAGAGACATCATCATCCTTCGACTACCCTAGCCCATCTTCGGAATTTTCACAAGATTTACCTTTTGAAAAGGATGATAATCCACAGGGATTGACGATGATCCCCATGCCGCCACGCATATCTAGATTTACCATGGGAGCGATCACACGGCCGTTGTCTCCGATTCCGCCTCTGCCGATGCATCCATATTCAGCCCAGTACTTAAGCAACACCAAGATGGATGGATATCGATGGTCGAGTGGTTACGACACTGCGCGTAGCAGCCGAACTATTGATACGAGAACGGCCAGGAGCATTGACGAAGCCGTTTTTGAAGTTGCACAGCGCGGGCGACCTTTGCCAATTTACTATGAAGCGAGGGGATCACTGCCGTCAGGCCCACAGACGCCATCGATCTCGAGCTCCAAGTTTATGGGGCTATCGATGGACGATCTAATTGTTCCCCTTGCTCGTCCACGTCTGATAGTTGTTCCATCAAGCATATCTGTGGATCTGGATGTCAAGCCTGACACGCCGGTGTCGGGAGCACGAGATTCGGTAGCTTATGACCCGCTTTTAAAGTCGCGGTTTTCGGTGTCTACGGGTTCGATGTCGCTTAGGACGACATCAAGCATGCCTTCGTCACCGGATCGCATCCGGAGGCATTTGACCGGGAGATCTGTTGTGTCGGACTGGTCTGTGTCTGTAGAAGAAGTGCCTGCGATGCCGGAGCGCCCAATGCAGTTTCGGGCAGCTGGATATCTGAACCCCATTCAGAGTCGGTGGCCTATGCTTCCTAATGATAGCAAAGCCTGTTGCAATGGCAGTCCCCAGGCACTGCCGTTGCCAGAGAAGGACATGGAAAAGTGAGGACTCGGTACTTTTGGGACTTGATTTATGTCGCGGAATAGGATACATTCATTTAAATAATGTGGAGTTTATAGTTTATTGCAGTCCCCATCTAAGGGGATAGTCCTTGGCGAAGTGAAGCTGAGTCTGCGCGCAGTAGAAAGACACGTAACAAGAACAAACAGACCAGTTACCTTTACTACGATCTACAATGGCGTCGAGCGCTTTGCTGCAGCAAATCCAGGCTGGCAAGAAGCTGAAGAAGGCAGAAACCGTTGACCGTAGTGCTCCAGTGCTGGATCCGCCCAAGGGAGGTGGTGGTGGTGGTGGTGGTGGAGGAGGAGGAAGAGGAGCTGTTTCAACTGGAAGCTCTCAGGCTGGGTCGACAATGAGAGGAGGAGCGCCTCAATTAGCAGGGCTGTTTGCTGGGGGAATGCCAAAGCTAAAGCCAGCTGGCCAGAATAATCTTGCGAAGCCACCGACATTGGGTAAGCCGCCATCCATTCCGAAACGAGATGCGCCCAGTCCAGCGCCCCCAGCACGCCCTGTACCGACACCCGCCACTCCTAGAGCTCCCGCACGACCCACTCCGACTCTTCCCGCAAGGACAGTGCCCACGCCTCCCCGAAGAGTACCCTCCCCGCCAACGAGTGCACCGCCCGCGCCCCGTCGGGTGCCGTCTCCGCCAACGAGCGCACGCCCACCACCCCGCCTCCCACCAGCTACCCCTTCCCCCGTCCCACCAGCACGCCCGACCCCTTCACTCCCGCCACGCATGGGGTCGCCATCAGCATCGGCCCGGCCACCCTCCATCGCCCGACCACCTCCTGCGATTCCACCTAGAGGCAGCTCACAGCTCGGCCAGTCTCCCAGCAGACACGTTTTCGCTCCCCCGACTCTCCCCGGTCGTGCACCGCCTCCACCGCCTCCACGGCCATCGAGCACCGGGTCGTCACCCACCACGTCTGGACGCGTCGCACCTCCACCTCCGGCAAGGAAGCCCCCGCCAGCAATCGGACACGCTCCACCGGCACCTCGCGAACGCGTCCGTGCCGTATCTGAGGCTGAGCATCAACCGCCGTCTCTGCCGCCGTCGCGTCTGGCACCCCCTGCAACTAGATTAAGGACCACGTCAGCCGGAGGCGCACTTCCTCCTCCCAGACCATCCGGTGGCCTCACTAATGGGTCAACAAGAAAAAGTACGTGTTCTTAAGAATGACGTCTGCTGTGGCGCCTGCTCATTAATATTCATCGCAGTCCCCTCCCCGCCTGCCAGCGCTGGATTGCATACATTCCCCGTTAGCGACTTCCCACCGCCTCGTCCCTTCCAATCGTCTGTGAAACAGTATCCAAGCGGGCGACAGAAGGGCTGTGACTTTGACCTAGCTACACTGTAAATCTACGTGTTTTGAATCAATAATGTGATCCAGCCGCACGGCCTCTCGGAGTTTCTTATTGATTGGCATTCCAATTCGGCCCCGTTCCAGCCAGAATCTCGCTGATTTGTCGTACACATCCAACAAGACACCAATCACACCTTTTCCCAGAATGGAAGCTGATCAAGATGACACGTCAGTCTGTACTACGTCGGTAATCCGTATAAAGCTCCCTTCATTCTCGATCACCACTCCCTTACCTTACCACCATGCGCTACTCTTTCCTCGCCCCAGCACTGGCACTCGCCTTTGCCTCGTCCGTCTTTGCTGATGCCGACGCCCCCCCTTCCGACGTTCTCAGCCTTACTGCTGCTGACTTTGACGATATTGTCAACCCAGAACCTCTTATTCTCGTAGAATTCTTTGCTCCATGGTACGTGTCTTTTGCTCAACTTTGGTCTTTTACCAATATCGTCTTCAAAGGTGTGGACACTGCAAAGCTTTGGCTCCCCATTACGAAGAGGCTGCCACTGAGCTCAAAGAGAAAAACATCAAGCTCGCCAAGGTCGACTGTGTGGACCAGGCCGATCTGTGTCAAGCGAACGGTATTGGTGGCTACCCGTGAGTGCTACGTGTATCTCTTACAATGCAGCCTAACCGTTGTCTAGCACATTGCGAGTATACAAAAACGGTGAATACGCCGACTACAGCGGTCCTCGCAAGGCTGATGGCATCGTCGCCTACATGACCAAGTGAGAACCTTTCATTTCGTCTCCATTACCCTCTAACTCCTCTTTTAGACAATCCCTCCCCGCTGTCTCCACCGTCACTGCCGAAAACCACGTTGAACTCCAATCTTCCGACAAAGTTGTCGCCATCGCCTATGTCTCAGACCCGTCAGACCCCCTAGCTGCCGAGTTCGCCAAGACTGCCGACGCCCACCGCGACGACTACCTCTTTGGCCAATCTTCTGATCCCCAAGTCCTCGCCTCTCTCGGCGTCTCTGCTCCTGCCCTCATCGTATACCGCTCCTTCGATGCTCCCAGTGTCGAATACCCTTACCCAATTGCCTCCGCCACACCCAAAGACATTGCAGAATGGCTCGCAGAATTAGCCATCCCCATCATTGACGAAGTCAACGGTGACAACTACGCTGTCTACGCTCAAAGCCAAAAGCCCCTTGCATACCTCTTCCTCGACCCCTCCGACGAAGGCAAGGACGCCAAACTTGCAGAAATCAAACCAGTCGCCGAGAAATTCAAGTCCAAGGTCAACTTCGTTTGGATTGACGCCGTCAAGTTCGGTGACCACGGCAAGGCTCTTAACCTCCCAGAAGCCAAGTGGCCCAGCTTTGTTGTGCAAGACTTGGAGAAGCAGCTCAAGTACCCGTATGACCAGAGCAAAGAGGTCTCTGCTGCTGCTGTAGAGGAATGGGTCCAGCAGTACCTTGACGACAAGCTCACTCCCGAACTCAAGAGCGAGCCTATTCCCGAGTCTCAAGACGAGAGCGTCTTTACCCTCGTCGGAAAGCAGTTTGAAGAAGTCGTGTTTGATGACAGCAAGGATGTCTTCGTTGAATTTTACGCAACATGGTACGTTTTTCCATTCATCAATCTTGTTCTATTAATAATACCCGCCAAGGTGTGGACACTGCAAGCGCCTCAAGCCCACTTGGGATAACCTCGGTGACCACTTCGCGACTCAAAAGGACAAGATCCTGATGTATGTCGTTCCTCTGCTTCTCGTTTCCCTTTACTGACTTTTTGCAGTGCCAAGATGGAAGCAACTGAGAACGATCTCCCTCCCTCGGTTCCCTTCCGCGTTCAAGGCTTCCCGACCCTCAAATTCAAGCCTGCAGGTGGACGCGAGTGGCTTGATTATGAAGGTGACCGCGGCTTCGACAGCCTAGTCGCTTACGTTACCGAGCATGCCAAGAATGACTTGACCAAGGTTGTCGTTCCTGAGGAAGAGCCTGCTCAAGTACCTCTAGGAGGTGCTTCTGAAAACACATCGACGGAGACACCAGAGCATAACGAGCTGTAAATGTATACTGTAAAATACCCCCGCATACATTAATTGCATTCATGCTCATACATATATTTATTCTCTACAACGGCTAGGATTTATGAGCTGCTAGATCTTTTTTGGTGCGGTAGTACTCTGAGAAGGAGAGTCTGACAGCGAGGAAGCGACAGTCCAAGTCTGGGTGAACCTGGAGTTGATGCACCAGTGCTTGAGCTTTTTCGGAGAACTGTGAACCGTACTCTTTGACTGGATTGAGCTGTATGGGGAGCTCGGTGTCTGTCGTCCCTCGTCCAGTGTATACCCCCTAAAATGGATCAGTCGGATTTTTCAGTAAACACACACATAATATACATACACGTTCATTATCCAATTCCCTGTCTCGTCGAACAGACTCTGACAAACAATAATTGTAAAAGTTGTCCTACGAACATTAATTAACAAAGTCGGAGGGAAAATATGAGGAGGAAAACTCACCGAAGCTTCCCTGAACTGTAATATTATCGAAAACAACTCTCGAACCTGTAAAAGTAGGTTCTCCTATATATCATTCAATAACGAGGGTCAAATCGAAACTCCCATCGAACATACCTCCCTTCCCGCCTTGGGACTTAGCAATAGCACCTTCTTCACCATGCGGTCCAAATATGTCCGATGCGCACTAATCATCGCGTCCAAGTCTCCTTCCTTCTTGTTCAAAAACTCGATCAGCACCTTCCAAGAACACTCGATCACCTCCAAATGGCAATACGCCTGCATCTGCCGGATGAAATGTATCATCTCAGCGTTGACGATCCGGATTTGATGCCATTGAAACTCCAGATCTAACACACGTCATCAACTAGAGGGCCACTGCGGAGGAACGACCCTGAGCTTACCAGGAACTCGTAAAAACGACCGCGTATCCCCCCCTACCCTCATCCATCCCTGACTCAGCGCGCCCTCTATCCTCTTCATCTGCCATAGATGGCTAAACAGCTTCAAGTACTTGATCATCGACTCGGGGTCAATCACTGTGTCGATGGGCGCGTCGACTTTGTATTCGAGTGTGAATACGTCCCACCCGATCTCGCCGTGTGTATACTCGAGCATGCGGGAGTCGAGCCGGCGTAGGACGTGGGCGGGGTCGTTTTGCGCGTTGGACGACCGGATGGCTGTCTCAAGGGTAGCGGTCAGGTTGTGTCGGAAGAGGGTGTTGGCTTGGCGGGCTAAGCTAGGGCTGTGGAAGGAAGGCATTAGAAGAAAGAATGGCGTATCTGATGGACTTGCCCAAGAGCCTCCATGAGCTGGTCGGCAAAGTCACCGTGACCAAGGAGGAGGTAGTTTTGGAGTGCTTTGAGATGGTCGAGAAGCTTGAACTTGTCGATGAAGACCTCGAATAGACGGTGACTCGCGACCTGGTAAGCAGCGTCTATTGAACGCTCCAGTCCATTTATGTCGCTATACTTCAAAGCTGTCACTCATCAGTTACAGATACATAGACATGCAAGACGGACGCACTCCCGCCACTGTCACTCATTTTCTCTCGCGTAGCAACCCAATCGCTGTCATGGCAGCTATATCTAATAAAGTTCAGACTTTTACCGGTCGATAAAATCTGGGTGGCATAAATATAGTGCATATTCAAGGCAAACTGAGCAGACCTTTCTTCCAAAAGCCTCTCCCACAAACATGGGTAACATGTCCTCTTGGAATTGATATTTCGATTGCCATAGTTGAAGTCCATTTTCCCTCTTATCAATGGCGTCTTCGTTGTCCATGAGCAGGCCTCCGAGACCTCCATCGCCTGTAGGTTGTCCAAACCCCCCTGATAGAGAGGAAGGATGTGTGTATTGAACGTGTTTTAGAGACGGATCCATGGCGACGAAGAACTCGTTGAAAGGATCATATAGTTCCCCAGAGAAGAGCCATTTATGAAGAGTAGCAAAAAAGGGCTTGGATACCTATCAAGGAAAATGAGAACCAGTTAAGGAACAGCACTGAAATTGTCGAACCTCTTCTAAAAGCTGGTCAGTAAACTTTCGCACAAAGGGGTCGCCATTATCAGTATAACTATGGATAAGATTCACTAGTGCACCTCCGTGTGCATCTGGAGAAGGTGTCAAAAATGATCACTGTAGATAACGGGCAGCATACCTCGGGCGCCTTCGACGCATACACTCATCATTCTCATTCTCAGTCGCCAATCATTGATCCACACATCCAACCGCTTCAACGTCAGCCCCGTCTCTTCCTGTCGAATGCTCTGGTTCTCCTCTGATTCATCCGTCGGGTGCTTCGGCGGATTAGGCATCTGCGACTCCAAGACAGCGATGAGACGATAGTACTCAGTAAGCTGGGCTTGCAAATGATGACACAGACTCTGCTCAATCATTCCAACAGCCAGGGCGCCCTCCCGTTCTCGAACAAAGGTCTCAACGCGCGTGTAAAGATACCCTACTTCTGATAGTCTATGAATGAGTGTCTTGACTGGTTCGGATATCATGTATTTCTGCACTTCTGTTAGCAGAAATGGGAAAGAGTGGATGAGCACGCACCGAGTCTTCCACAAACACGAGTTTATTCTCCTCGTCATCCTGCAATGAAAACCGTACGTATTTTCCTGAAATGCCTTGCAATAGATAGAGGGTATCACGGAGCAGCAAGTGCTCAGGAATAGTAGCACGGCCTGGGGAGAATGAGCGCAGCTTTGAGGCACAGATGCGAGCATCTTCACCTGTCTTTGTGCGGTACTCTCTCAATATATCGGCTTTCGTTCTTCCCTTGGCATATCGGGTATCAACGGGTGGATCTGCTGTGATCGGTGAGGCAGTTGGTCGCGAGGGCGGCGGCGGTACTAGCGATGGAAGTAGGGAAGGCGCTGAAGACTGTGATGCTGATGACGACGCTAGAGAGTACAGAAAGAGAATGGATGCGTGTTTTCTCGATAGGACGGGCTAAAATTGAGCATCAGAAAATCGTATTATTAGCGAATAAAGAACGAGCCTGGTCCAGCAGTCGGGATAAGAGATTGGTGAATTTGAGATATGTGCTACCTGACGGAGACGAGTGAAGTACTTGGGGCTGCTCAACGAAATGTAAATTCTAGAACTAACCGACACATACGCTGTCGTTTAACTGAGTCTGCAAGGTGTGCTAGATCTGGGTCATGGTTCTGGCCGATATGGCTGCAGTTGTTCTTGGTTCAGTGGCAAAGCAGATCCATTGACGCGCCTACCTGTTCAGTATATCCTGACAGTGCAAGACGAGCTCGTCCTTGAGGCGTTCGTTGTTTCGCGTAGGAGGGACAAGAGAGAGGACAAGGGACTCCAAGGATGAGGGAAGGGAAGACATGGTACTAGCGCGACGCGTTCAAGGTGTTTGGTACTGTTTAATGCCTCAAATTTATTACCTCCGTTGCAACTCATATGTACTTGTATACATTTCAACGCTTCCATACGTACAGCATCGTACATTATTATTCCCCAATATGCCTCCATTTCATCCGTGTTGTGGCACGCAAACATACACAAGCCAACATTTAGAGTTTGACCTCCTTCAGGCCATCTTTCCAGAACGTGAAATAGGCTGGGCACGGTCAGATAAGTACGATGCAAGATAGCTGGAAACTTACGGGTGACACCGTCCTCCTGAATGAGACGTCAGTACAGTTAAAAGTATGGATCAGAGGCTCAACTTACGCGATAATTGAGGAGGGCAACCATTCCATCGGCATTCATATTCTCTCCAGTGTACTTCCCACGACCATTAGCGCCACCAAAGAGACCAGAGTACATGAAACTTACGAATTCAAAGTCCTTGAAGTTGGCGACGATCTTTTTGGCGTATGTCTGGGCACCCTTCTCGAAGGCCTCGATACGGTCAGGCTTTGTCTCAGCGAGTTTGGCCTTGACACTTTTCATGTATCCCTGAACGAAGAGTGAGATCTCTCTCTCCACCCAAACACAATCATGAATACCTTCAAGTACGTCAGGAAGGACTTCTTGTCAAAGGCAGTCGACTGAAGACGGAAGGAGTGGACGACATTGTTGACCTGTGTCGCTCCTTCCTCAAGACCCTCATCTTGCTCCTCAGCAGAGGGATTGGCACCTAGTGCACATCCGGTAAGCGCACAGGCGTTCCAGTGTCTGTTGATACACACCGATATCGACATCGGCACCGGGCTTGATAGTGATTGTCTGGCACTCTACCTCGAAGACAATATCGTCGATGAGTTTCCTGTATTTTATATACATCAGTGACCTATCACAGAGAAGGTGATTGAACTTGCAAGGGAAAGGCATCGGAGAACATCTCATCTCCAGAGATAATATCTTCGTACAACAACATGATGCTAGTTCACAGGAATATATAGGAAGCAAAAAGGGCAGGAGGAGGAGGAGGAGGAGGGAAAGAAAGTAAGAAAAAGTGGTGAAATCAGCTGCAATCGATCTAGACGGCAACTTCCGACAATCGCTTTATCTGTGACAAAATTTTTGGTGTGACGCGGTGACAAATTGTGGACTCTTATGGACTACCAGCCCGTCGTTGTCAAATCGCACGCCCGGCCGTCCTCTACCAAGCACAGCCCAGAGTCCCGATATTGGCGGCAGTTTAAATACCCTGTTTTCGTCAAGGAATATGCCCCCGTCACCTCTGTTCATTTCTCTCCTTCCAAACCACATCGGTATGCAGTCACCGCTGCGACTCGCGTCCAGATATATGCCCCGCGCACCCAAAAGGTCACCAAGACGATAGCACGGTTTAAAGACGTGGCTCGCAGTGGTACAATACGTGCAGATGGCAAACTGGTCGTAGCAGGCGATGATACTGGTCTAATTCAAGTGTGTTACTATTTCCGTTTCCTATTCCATCTTCTCATTGTGACTCCCAAGGTATTCGACATAAATTCACGAGCCATCCTGAGAACGTTAGACTCTCACAAACAACCCGTATACGTGACCAAATTCTCTACCTTAACTCCCACGCAAATTCTCTCTTGCTCCGATGATACCACCGCCAAGCTGTGGGACGTCCCATCCCAAACCAGCATATCCACTTTCACGTCACATACGGACTACGTTCGGACAGGACAAGTCTCATCGTCGAATCCCAACATTATCTTAACCGGGTCCTACGATGGAACTGTACGTATGTTTGACGCTCGTTCCGGCCATTGTGAGATGATCATGGGCCAAAGCAATAGCGGAGAAAAGACTGCAGTAGAGCAGGTGTTGATGTTCCCCTCCGGTACTGTCGCCATCTCCTCCAGCGGTCCTATTATTCGCGCCTGGGATATTGTCGCTGGAGGGCGCTGTACACGAGCGTTGTCAAATCATCAAAAGACCATCACATCTCTAGCCTTCAATGCCTCTGCTAGCCGTCTTTTAACAGGAGGTCTCGATCAGATGGTAAAGGTTTACGATGTGAGCACATATAAAGTTGTGCATACTATGCGATATCCAGCTCCCATTCTCTGTCTCGCTGTCTCGGTTCGTCTTTTCATTATTTCGTTCTTTCTTGCACCTCACATATGCAACTTTTTAGCCAGACGAAAGCCATATAGCTGCTGGAATGAGTGATGGAACTCTGTCGGTCCGCCGAAGACAGCAAAAAGCTTCAGAAACATCGGACAATGCACCATTTTCTGCATCAAATGTCCGATCGGGCGCATTTGAATCATTCCTCGGCTCAGGAATAGGTCAAGGGCAGACCCAAAACAAGTCAAAGTCAAGACCCATTGGAGACGCCAATGAATTCCGGATAGAAAGCAAGCGCACGAAGCGTCTGAAGGATTACGACCGATTCTTGAAGGGCTTCAAATATTCTGCTGCCCTTGATTCAGTCCTGCGCAAGGTGAACCTTGTCAAGCATTGTTGTGCGTGCGTCGTTAAATTCAGGCGTACAGAATGTTCCTCCAGCGACAGCTTTTGCGCTAATACAGGAGCTTATTCATCGCGATGGCCTTCGCACCGCACTAGCTGGACGTGATGATGTCCTCCTGGAACCAGTGCTACGATTACTGGTCAAATACGTCACTGACCCTCGTTTCGGAGAGATGGCGTGCGACGTTGCGAGCATGGTTATTGGTGCGGCCATTTTCTTTCCACGTCTTACGAAATACTTAAGCTGCACTTGCAGAGATGTACGCCTCCGTTATAGGACAATCACCTCTGATCGATTCTCTATTCCTGCAATTGCAGAAGAAAATCTTGATGGAACTACGATTTCAAAGGGAACTGCTAAAAACCAAGGGCGCTTTGGATATGGTATTCTCACTTACAGCATTAGACTCCAGATAAATTGGGTTCCCTAGCAGTGGCCGCCTATGCTGTACACATCCTATGTAGCTGAGGCGTTGGGATCCAGCGCACCGATGAGACCTTCCAGGATTTCTTTCCGAGAAGGTCCCTGATCTTCGCTGGGTTCCCCTGGCTCGTTGTCAACGTTATCGTGGTACAACCGTAGAGTCTCTACGATATTTTCCAAACTCTGGTTCCTCCGCGCCAGCATCTGTAGCGCATGTGTTCGAATCTATTGTACAATGGTTTTGGATCAGACAGCCAGTGCTTCGGTGACGGCTGTACACTCACCCCATCATCTTCCATGACTATCCATGCCAAAATGTAGTCTACAATTTGCAAGGTATACAGTCCGCCGCTCAAACGTCGCAAATACAGTGAGTCTTCATCCATGTCGTCGTTGTCGTCTGGCGATGCCTGCCAGCCACGGAAATTAGAGACGAGCAACAAAGATCTAAGCGAACGCACCTTATCCGTAGCAATCTCTGTGTCCGTACTTTGGAGTCTGGCCTTCGCAGAGTCCCGTATGTCCAGCAACTTGTCTACCTTTTCGTAATTGTTTTCAACGAACTTGGTCAATAACCGCATTCGCTCAGTAGAATCGGAGGGAATATTAGAAAAGAGTGATGCCATTATACTCAGTGTGTGTGACGTATCCTCCGATGCCGGTGTTTCGCCAGATTTCTGTTTTTTATTCAACTGCGGATGTCGGGTTAAAAGAAACCGAAGGAGAAGAATATGTCACGAACATTTCCCATGAAAATCGAAAAGAGCGACTTGAGTCCCAAAGCTTCAATAAATGCCTCACAAAGTGCTGTGCCGGAAGGACCAGACATTGCGTAGTCCAATGTTTTGATCGACCGCGACCGTGACTGTAGTTTTTCCCTAGAAATCTATGTTAGTCACAGAGATGCTAAACTTGAGTATACGAACTTCATCATCAAAATCATGAGATCGTGCCCTTCAGCAGCCAGGAACAATTTCTTTATTTCGGTCTCGTTTAACGCAGAACATAGAGCATCAAAGACGTTCTCCATGAATTCCACTTCGTCCGCATCGGTAGGGTCGCGCTTTCGATATTGCTAGAACAGTGATATTACATGATAGAACAGGCGACTGAGCTACGGCGAACATACCGAGAGGACCTTGAGAATGGTTTCAACACCATCGTGTTTACCCAACTGTAGGCGATTGTCTGTGCTATCTTGAAGGAGAATCGAAAGAATTTCGGCAGCATATCCACGATTTTCATCGAAGGTTTTCGCTTGTATACGGTCAAGTAACCATGGTAGGAAATTGGTTTTTGACACAAGCTGGTTCGACAAAGCAGGATCAAAACCCAAGACATTTTCAAAGATACCTGGGACTGATGAGCCTGATGCAAACGCGTAATGAGCTGAGCATTTACCCAATATGTGGAAGACACCCTGCCGATCAGACTCTTCTGTTTCGTTAAATCGTTTAAGATTTTCAACCAGCAGTTCTAATATAGAATTTTCCAACTTCAAGGACGTGAGCTCAGGAAGAGGAGCAGGTATAAGGGGCGTACTAAGCCTTCTATCAAAATCTTGAGGGCCTCCGCTGTATCCTCCTCATCGTCGTTGCCCTCATCACCCACATCCTCGTCGGTGAGTTCGTGAAATACTTCAACGACATCAATTGCGATGTCTACATTTTCGTGAGTCAAAAGCCCGACCAGAAGAGCCACCGCTCCGGATTTTACAATTTCAGGATATGACAGAAGGGGGAGCTGTGCCAAAGGCAGCAGAGACTTGATGGCACTATCCAAATCAGCCTCGGAATCAATGAATCTAATTGTGATGCAAGTCAACGCCGACGTTTATACAAGGTGGAGGCAACACACTTTGTAGGATCATCAGGATACTTCGACCGCTGGTCTTGGTTTTTGTTTACAGCGCGCTCAAACTGAAGCAGTGTTCTTCGGATACCTGATAATGAAAGTTGTGACGGCTGCACGCGAATGAGATTCTGAAGACAGACGAAGTCTCCAGGACGCACCTCCTCCTGCTCGTTTGCGTTATCGAATATGTTCAAAATCTCCTTCTGCTCAGAAGTCAGACCGCCACCAAAGAACCGTCCTTCGTCATCCTCTTCGACGAAATAATCTGCATCTCCACCGGGAGCAAAGTCGCGCGGATTTTCCATGTTTTCATCGACATCCTCGACGGTCACGGCGCGACTCTTTCCTTTGTCTTGGGACGAGCCGTTTTGTGGTGAGTGGCCTGAGCCAGATGGAGCGTCTGTATCCATCTTCATCTTCTTCAGCATTTCAGGTGTTGGATTGTCGGGCAATTTCCGCTTTCCGCCCCCAACTGGCAGCTTGGGAGTCTGGCAGTATCGTCAGCTACAGAAGTGTCAGAGATACTGGGGACAATTACCTTGAACAGCTTGTCGATATCCATGTTGCTCGCCGAATGTTCACAGGAAGACGCGACTGCAGGTAGCTAAGAAGGTGAATGGTAAAGTCGGACCTGTGACGCGTGAATCCAGCGTGAGAAATTCCACTGGCCGGTGGCCGGGACATTTGGTCTCTTGTCACCCACGATTATCAGCTTTTTCATCCAAGAATGAGTAACAACAACGTCCGTGGGCCAACGTCTGCCCTAACTGAGTTCCTTAGGGTAAGAAAAGAGTGTCGAGTCTACTTCCAAAGTGTTCACAGTTACTGCAGGATTCCGGCATTACTGCCACAACAATTGCGCGGCGCGCAGCGACCGCAAATCGACCAGCAGCTGGCCCAAGTAGTGCGCTGGAAGAAGCAGACGATGTCGAGGCTGACCAGGAAGATGTGGCTCAGGTGCCGCGTCGACGAACTAGGGGTAATGTGAGATATGTCCTTCATTTTCAAGGCTGTATCTCTCAACAAACTATAGAGGAGGTCAGGATATGTTTCTGATGAGTTAGACGAGCCTGCGTCACCCGCCAAGAAACAAAAGTTGAGCAAGGCGGCAGAAGCCAAGCTGAAGAAGGCGAAAAAATCCAAGAAAACTGACAAGGACGATGAAGATGAAGATGAAGATGAAGACACGTATACTGCTCTGCCAAGGTCTATATTTCCTACGGCTGGTTCTTCGTCGAAACCTGCGGTAGGAAGCTTTGACATCTGTGCAACGTGCGAAAAACAGTATACTGTGGTATGACCTTCATTTCTTTCATCTTCGCGTACTTTAATCGTAACCATTTCATAGACTAAATACACTATGGCAGCAAATTCTGGAACCGGCTATCTATGTCACCCTTGTGCCAAGTCTTCTGGCACTGATCCGTTCAAGAAGCCCACAGTCCCCAGAAAACGCAAACCGGCTGCGGCAAAACGGGTTGTGAATTACGAGGAGCGCCTCTTTCCCTCTCTTGCTTCTCTATGTATCCAGGTAACGATATCCCCCGTGTCTCCAATAAACGTGACTAATCTCCGTGTAGATAATATCGAGGTACATTGACGATATCGAAGCCCTCGGTGACATTGGTGTGCTTAACATGGAAGCTATATCCAAGGCCATCTCAAAGAATCGGAGTCTGTTAGTCGACTCGTTTGTGCAACGTTCATCCAAGCTAACCCCGAACAGGACATCCACAAACGTGCAGCTCTTTTATGGGCCGGAGAACACAGTTCTGACGCTTTATGACGCTACAAGTACGTGGAATGGCTGTCACTTGTCCAATACAAACTTACGTGCTGTCAGAGTTAACGCCCGACGCTTTGCAGACTTTGGCTCATCTTAATCCTAATTTAACAACCCTGCGGCTCGATTTCTGCGGCCTCCTATCGGACGAAGTCATGTCTGTATGGTCGACATCTCTTCCGAACTTGGTATCTCTTCAATTGCTTGGTCCCTTCCTTGTCCGCCCGTCCTCCTGGATCAACTTCTTTGAATCTCATCCTCAGCTCGAATGTTTCAAGATAACGCAAAGTCCAAGGTTCGACGTCAAGTGTGTCGAAACACTAATCACCATGTCGCAGAAAACGTTGCACACTTTGGGGCTCAAGGAGGTTGGCAAGATGTCCGACGAGTTCCTCAATTGCATCAAGCTCCTCGAAGGGCAATTGACGTACCTGGACATATCTGAACCAAGCGAGTCTTGCAGTGAAGCAGCGATCATAGAAATGCTCTCCACTGTAGCGTCCACCTTAACCCACTTGGACCTCTCAAATCACACAGAAGTCTCTGACAAAGTTCTGCGACTGGGATTACAGCCCTACTCCAAAGCCATCACTTCACTCGGTCTGAAAGATCTCCCGGAACTTACCGATACCGGTGTAGCTGACTTCTTCAATTCATGGACGGATAATCCGCCCTTGACGTTCCTCGATATTTCCCGCATCCATCTCCTAAACAAGGATGCCCTTCTTGCCATCCTAGCCCACTCCGGATCCTGTCTTCAGGAGCTGAATATCAATGGATGGCGAGATATCGATAATGAGAGCTTGGAGGAGATCGGGAAGCAAGCACGAGATCTGAAGAAAATCGACCTCGGATTTTGTAGAGGTGTCGATGATTTTACCGTGAAAAGCATTATCGAGGGTAGCAAAGGAGGGCTTCAGGAAGTCAAAGTGTGGGGCTGCAATAGAGTCGAAGGCAAGTGGACTGTCAGCGGGAAGCAGAGGCACATCAGGGTATATGGCATTGAATCTCATTGAACGTCCCTTTGTAACAATGGTTGGGATGGAGGGTAGGGATGTCAATATCACGCACTGCCGTCCTGGAGACAGACGCGGAAATAGATGCAATCTAATTTTACTTTTCATTTTCTCCCGGAGCACCTCGAAGGAATTCGAAATATTTTCATAAGTATAACTTTCGCGCCAGACGTACTGGTAGCGAACATGAAAGGTACCTTTGCGATATTGAGGACAAGAAACCTCCATATGCATGTTGGCATGCACACCTTTCAAAGTGTCAAAACCATAGAGAAGACTTACGTGAACTTGCCTTGGCTTCCTTTAAGCCTGAACTATGGCTTTCAGTGACGGCAAAGATAAAAGAAAAGAATAATAATGACGCAATTGTGTACTTCCCGGTTATCATAACGAAGCGGCTGAGCCGGCGGCAGGCGGAACCTATCTTGCTTACCACCATGGGCACGACCACGGAGTCAGAAAAGCAGGTTCTTCTTCAGTTTCCATTTTCCGACCTTGGGGAACTACAGCAGGAAAACAGACGTGATCGCACATACCGAGTTCGACTGGCCCTCTTCCTGTCACTTTTCTTCGCCGCATTCATCTATCTGTACCGTAATCCGCGATCCGTGTTCGAGGCAGAACTACTGCATGAGGACTTAGGCTACTCCCACATCGCGGAGAGTAGCCTTTCTACTGAAGAGCGCGAGGCTCTGTTTCTGTATGTGCTTATACTATATCATCGTAACGCCTACCAATCCTAGTCACCAGTTCCTTTCCGGACGGGAAACGCGCAGAAGAGACGTCGAAATTGTATTCCAAGCACCCTCATCTTGCTGGATCTTCTGAGGATTTCGAAGATGCGAAATCGATTCTTAAACTCTTCCGCTCAGAATTTGACATCCCCGAGCCACACACGGAGCCCATCTTCCCTGCCGGTTCAAAGGCATCCCGATTGTCTACCCTTAGTCTCACTTCGCACTTGGGAAGCAGCAAACCATCTGCATGGATTGACGTGTACTACCCTGTTATGAACACCCCGTTAGACCGAAGTTTGGATATTCTTGGAGAAGATGCCCGTTCGGTATGGAGTGCCGACCTCACAGAAGACGGTGACCCTTTGGACGAGGATGCGGCCAAGTACAAGGACGCTGTCCCTGCATGGCACGGGCTGAGCGCCGACGGAGAAGCTACAGGACAAGTAGGAAAACATCCCCAACTCAGGTTGTATGCTCATGATTTGTGTTTTTAGCTTGTTTACGTCAATTATGGAACAAAAGAGGACTACGATGAACTAGTGGCCGCCGGTGTCGACTTTACGGGGAAAATCATTATAGCTCGTTACGGTAAAGTGTATCGAGGTCTGAAGGTAAGTGGTACGATTCCCACTGCACGCAATAAGTTCATTCCCAGCTAGATTGAACTAGGAGAAGCACTCGGTGCTGTCGGGGCGCTCATCTACTCAGACCCTCGCGATGACGGCTTTGTGACTGTCGAGAATGGATACGCCCCATACCCCAATGGCCCGGCCAGAAATCCCTCTTCAGTCCAGCGTGGCAGCGTCATGTACCTTCCATTGTATCCGGGAGACCCGACCACCCCGGGATATCCTTCTTATGAAGGAGCGGAGCGGACGAATGCTACAAATATTCCGAAAATTCCTAGCTTGCCAATTTCTTGGCACAATGCGCAGAGATTACTCGAGGAGATTGATGACGATGTGAGCCCGAGACTCACCGGAAAGTTCAGCTCATCTGTGATCAAGTTGGTCAACCATGGTAATGCTGATGTACCGAGTTCCTTTATGTTTCTCTGATACAGAGGTCCATAGTTGATACGAAGGTGACCCCGATATGGAACACTATGGCTGCAATCCCAGGTCATGTAAGGGATGAAGTTGTTTTAATTGCCTGCCATCGTGATGGTAAATTCATTCAACTCTCAAATGGATATGTGTCTGAAGATTTGACCTAGCATGGGTGCTCGGAGCTGCTGATCCTATCAGTGGAACCGTTTCGCTCACTGAAGTAATTCGTGGATATGCTGAGTTGCTTCGTAACGGATGGAAACCCCTGCGCACAGGTGTGTCAATTATCCTTTATTCCGTGGCTTCGTTCTAATTGTTCATCAGTCGTATTTGCCAGCTGGGATGCAGAAGAGGTCCGTTGATCGCAGTCGACTCTCTTTGTCTTCGAAAAGTTACTCATTCCTATATTTACAGTACGGTCTCATTGGCAGTGTCGAATATGGCGAAGACTTCTCGTCTTGGATTTCCAAGCATGTTGTTGCTTATATTAACGTTGACGTTTCATCGGCTGGATCCTCCTGGAGTGTGGGAGGATCGCCTGCTCTAGCTCCTTTGATCAAGCGAACAGCTTTAGACATCCCCCATCCTACTATACCTGGCAAGACATTGTGGGATGCTCGAAACGACGAAGGCCCCTTCCGTGACGACGCTTTGTCCGTCAATATGACTGTCGACCTCAATGTACTTATGGACTATGAGGCGAAGAAGAAGGCCAAGGACGAGCTGAGCACCGGAGTTCTACCCTTGGGAAGCGGCAGTGACTACACAGTTTTCCTGCAGAGATTGGGTGTGCGTGATGTTCGGACGGAAACATTGTTCCTTGCGTTGATATTTTTGCAGGTCTCAAGTACCGATCAAGGGTTTGGCGGCACGCCTTACGATGCACCATACCACTACCACTCCATCTACGACAGTGTAAAATGGCAGCAAGTTTATGCGGACCCCGGATTCCATCGCCATGTATGTTTTTGTCTACTGACATTCAAGGTTGGCGACTGATCCAGATATTGGCTATAGGTTGCTGTAGCCAAACACCTTGGTCTGATGGGTCTTCGTCTCATTGACTCGATCATAATCCCCTTGAATACCACTCAGTACGCTCTCGAGCTGGACCAGTACCTGGATACGTCAGTTGTTTAATTCCCTGGTCGACGTGTTCGACACTGATACTTTTATAGCGTCGAGAGCCTAGCTGTACAAGAAACTTCCTCGACGATTGACTTCGGGATTCTCCGACTGGCTATCAATGAATTGCAAGCTGCGAGTGAGGCTTTGGACGAAGAAAAGGAAGATGCAGAGAAGGCGAGTAAAAATGATGTCAAGTCGATGTCAATTTTATACTCATCATACCTTGCAACTAGACATTTAGAGACCTCCTTGGACAGTTGCCTTCGTTCCCACCATCTGGGCGTGCCATTTGTCGTCGCCGAAGTCCATTCTACACACGGGTTTCCAACTGGATCAAGGGCGTATTTGGTGTTCCTCCTCTTGAATTAGCAGAACAGCAATCTACTACCGCCACAGCCGACATTCCTAAGATTCCTCCCATTCTCGAGTTCTTGAAAGCTCAGAGGCGTGTTATCAAAGCTAATAAGAAGCTCATCTCCTTCGAACGGGGCTTCATCTCAGAAGATGGAATCAAAGGCCGAGAGTGGTTCAAGCATCTCGGCGTTGCTCCTGGTAGATACCTCGGTATGTCATTTTTTGCTAGAAGAAATCGTATTAAATCAACCATCAGGGTATGGTGCAACGACATTACCGGCCTTGACTGAAGCCCTCTCTATTGACAAGAATGTCACTTTGGCAAAAGAGGAGACATACCGACTAGCGTCACTTCTGAATACATTGGCAGATAATATTACGCCTTGACAGCCATCGTCCTTTCTATTAGAATACTGAATGAATTACACCCAGAACGAGACATGCATATACTTGTAGCCTATAAATCCATTCAGACTGAATGTGATACGTTCTGTACCACTCACCTGCAGTCCATATCATAAACGTTAACGTGTGAGACGGAACCCAATTGTGATCCGCCGGAAATTCTGCCTGCCTAGGAATTCAGTGCATATGGGAGTTCTGTGAACATACTAGGATAGATAAATTTCAAGTTCGAGTCCTTATCATCACAGTTGCTCCCTCCGCACTCCACCACCATGCTCCTCGAAGTCACTGTGAAATGGGTAATACTCTTCTTCCTCGTGCTCGTTGGTGGACAGCTTCATCCTCCGACTCCAGCAGAATACAGGCGACTTCCACCTTTACGCGAGCAAGCTGAAATCCTCGATCGCTGGACATCCGAGCGTATTGCTCGCATTCCGTTGCTCTTGCAGAAATACGGCGTTGATGCTTGGCTGGTCAGTATTCCCGTTCGAATTTCGCGAGCAGGTACCTCATTGTTTGTTGACAACAGATGTGCCAACGAGAACACGCAGAAGATACCATTTGGTGGTCTATTAAGAATGCAACTGCTTATGACGTTCACAGGAGGACCGTTGTTCTGTTCCATACCAATACCTCATCCTTACAAGGCCAGCCGAATCCTCTCGTGTGGGTCGACAATACCGGCGAGGTCTGGACAGACTTGCATAAAAGACTAGCGTCCTATGATCCGAAACGTATCGCAGTAAACGTGGACCAGAATATCGCGTTTAGCGGCGGTATGCATGTAGGAGAAATGCACGTCCTTGAAGAAGAATTAGAGCCGAAATGGATGTCACGAATGGTAAATGTTCCGATGCTTGCCATCGAGTACGTCTCCGACAAGGTATCGGGCCAAATTCAATATTACCGAGATATGCAAGAGGTCATATGGGCTATGCTTGAGGAAGGGTTTTCTCATAAAATTATTGATCCCGGAGTCACGAGCACAACTGTATGTAACAAGAACTGGTAAAAACACGTTATTGCTAAATGCTCCACAGGACCTCGAATGGTGGTTTAGGGAAAAGATGCTAACCTTGAACGTAACAACTTAGAACCACCCTCGAATATTCGTCACAACGCCAGCTTCGTTTCCGGGTTGGGCAGGGTCCGATGATATCATTCAGGAGGGAGACCTACTGCATATCGACTTCGGTATAACTGCTATGGGAATGAACACGGATACCCAGCACCTTGCCTATGTCCTCCGCACCAGCGAAGGTGAGACGGACGCTCCCGAGGGTCATCAGGAAAAAATGACGTTCAGATATACCCGTACGTAGCGTCTGTACCTGGTATTGCAAATGCGAAAGGTCCCCTTTATGTAGTGATCGTACTTCTCACCCGGGTCTCTGTAGCTCTCTGTAGCCTTCCGTAGTCTGCTGCCGCAACTACTGTAGCACTATTGTAGGTGCATATAATAGGATACACGACTAGCTAATCGAGGCCACATCTGAGGTAGACACCAAAAATTACGGAAAAAACAATATATTCACTGGGAGATATGTACTAGTACACGGCTACAACACATTCTGTACATGGTTCCTGGCTCCCGCAACTAGCCCTTGGCCTCTACTGGACCCATGCTAGCGCTCAACAGTGAAGTCGCCGGAAGAGCTTCGAATGCCTCGAGACATACGATCTAAATAATCGAGGTCAGCGATTGAATGAAAGATATTATAAATAATACGCACCATCGAAATGCTGCATAGCTCGTACCACCTCCAACAACCGAAATCAAACAGACGAATGCTATCAAGAGTAATGAGTATGAGTGTGAGGGATAGTTCGAGCAGAATCTGACTCACCATTAGGAACGCGAGACCGCCAATCATTCCAAACTCACTACAACAGCAACAATCAACTCCAAGGATACGAAGGCAGACCAAGAAAACCTACTTCATCTGCGACAGTCCACAAATAAACTCATCAGTGTTTGCATAGTATCAGTCCATTGCCGCAATCTTCGTAAAGGATGAAGTTACTAGTGCTGACCTTGGACGAGGCAGTAAAAGGGGAGGCGATGGTAGGAGGGAAGAAAAATGGTTGGAATTGATCGCATTTTGGTGGCGTGATCACGTTGATAATGCACGGACCATCGGAGTTGGATCGGAAATTGAAACGAACTTTGTAATTCTTTCGACGCTAATCGCGCCTCACCGGCTTGACACCCATCCGCCGTTTGCAATTGCCCTGCACAAATTCCTTTCGTGAGGTATCCCGGAGACATCTATTGAATTGGTCATTTACTTTGTATCATAAGAATGGATTTTTACGTCGCCTTGAACACCTGCCATGTTACTCCCGTTCATATATCTATGGAGGTGTGCACTTGGCTTGATGTATGTCCTGTTTGGCTACGGAGGCTAGGTTTCGAACTACGGGTTGCTACAGAGACGTATGGTAGGTGACAGGTGGAGCAACATAAGGTACCGATCATCAATATGATATAGACAAATGGTAGGCAGGTACGTAGTATTTCAGTTTTTCCTGATGGTCTAAAAGCCGGTCTGAAGAAAGGAAACCGTATGCAAGACATCGTGCTCGAAAATATGAAAGCGGGTTTAACAGGTGATGAAGTGCTCCAAAGGTGTCTTGAGCAGATGAAGCTTGAAAATATCGAAGGGCAGATATATTCTCATCCTATCGGGGACTGGGGCCACGACGCAGGTGCGGTCATGGGTGAGCATTGTTGCATTATAACACACTGGGAGGATCCAATCAATTCGATTACAGGTTTCACCAATTTCCCAGAACACGTACCCGTTCTAGGGGAACTGCTTATCCTTCCAAACACATACTACAGTATCGAGCTCTTCGCCACCCATTTCGTTCTGGAACGAAATGAGACGTTGAGATTCCTTCTTGAAGAGAATGCATACTGGAATGCAGAGACAGAGACATGGCAATTCGTTCGAGGTGCGGTTTACATTGAAAAAATATTTTCCAAAGCATATCGAATGGATGCACTAGGTCGCCAAGAAAGATTTCATCTCATCAACCGAAGGAAACGAGAATCAACGATACCCTTCAATGTTCAATAACTCATGGTTCACCGGAAAGTCACCACTAAAGAACTTGATGATCATTTATACAATCTATGGAAAATCCATTAATGAGTAAAATCTGCGAGAATGGTGGAAATGAACATGGCATAAAGTAGAGAGGTAGAAATAGGATATCCATTATGTCACTGTTCTTCCGTACATGGCAAAAAATAATTGGACATTAGAACATGTTGGCAAGCTTGCTAGCGGCTTCTCGTGCATCCAATCGCGGACGTATCGGCTGCACACGGACTGAGGCTGACATGTACCCAGGCCTGGCTTGGCCAAGAGGGTCAAGTCCAATACTGTTCACGTGTCGCTCTACGGGTCGGTTCAGAGAACCAGACAGCGGGTCCCCAGACATCCTAGAAGGATTTGGACTGAAGTTCGACGAGGACGAGGATGAGGCGGTTGGCGGTGATGCAAGAGGGGATGTCGACGAGGACGTAGGCTTAACGAACATCGACCTGGTCCCATCGACAAAACGCCCACCGAGAGGCGGACTATCGTCGATAGGCTGTTTTGGAGATGCGGCAGCTTCTGAAGAAAACGATGGCGAGGAGGGGCCGGCGCCGGGGGATTGCGGCGGTCTGGGGGACGAGGGGCCAGCTGAAGATGGACCAAGGCGGGATACGATGCTGGCCTGAGTTGACGAAGGGGACAAGGGGCGATGTGTGTAGAATTGAGAGGACGAAGAAGGTACTGGACTGTGCAAGGATGGTGAAGACTGAAGTGATGGACCCTGTGCAAGTAGGGGATCTCCATTATGTGACGTGATGGGTTGATTGGACGGCGGGGGTGTACGAACGGTCGTGTGCCGATGAACGCCGTTGCTTTCAGGGCCAGGGCCAGGAGCCAGAGCGCGTGGCATAGGCGGCCTGGAGAAGTCTTCCAGTGGTGGTATAACCGTTGGTTTGGGTGGAGGTGCGGCACTCGGAGCCACCTTCTTCGCAGCATTACTGACATCCCCACGCAAAGCTTCCAATTCCTTCAGAAGCTGCCTTTCGTACATGATTGAAGACCGAGCATGCTCGATTAGGGCAGTCGTGATGTCGTCGTTGGCGTAGCGGTTGTGCGTCTGGAGTGCTCGATGTAGGTTCTGTGAGATACCCTCTGCTCTCTTGGCCAATACTTGCTCGTATTTGTTTGCCTAGCGAGACTATCAGCTTGACAGAACAGTGCAGTTAATTTGGAACCAACCTCTTCGATCTCCTCCAGAGCCTCATCAACACGATCAGGACGTATGTTAGAGCTAGCTTTGAGCCGTTCAATCTGTCGCCGCTTTGATATAGTAGTCTTCACAGCAGCTTGGTACTCTTCGAGTACACCTGTTCGCATTTGTAACGTCTCCTTCGCAGAACGAGCATTCATGCCTTGATAGCCTAACGAGTCCCCAAGAATGACGCATTCACTAAGTGCTTGAGCCTGGTCGAGATCGGAAAGACTATGCCATGTTCTTCCAAGCTTTCGCAAAGCATTTCCCAGCGGCGGGTGGGCTTCTGTGGTAGCAACATTAATGAGCTTGTGACCCATTTCAGAATGTGCAGTAGCCAGAGCTGCGGAAACGTCAGATCAGCCCACCAGAAAACACTGAAAATGAATACACACATTTCCGAGCCATAGCCAACTTATCCACAGCCTTCGCAGTATCGAAAAACTGCCCCTCCAGCTTCGTCAACTCGAACCGAGCCCTCTGCAGCTCTTCGTCCTCGTCGGGTACACCACGTCTCATCAGTCCAAATCCGCTAGACGTCTTCCGGCGTGGGCGTGGAGTCGGCTGATACCCAAAGTCGCTCTCGATGAAGGAGCGAAGGTCTTCGTCGTGCAAAAGAATGGGGTCCTCGCACACCCGTGTTATCCACCTCTGCAGCATGATCCTCACTAGTCTATCATCCTCTTCGTCCGTCGGGGCGGACGTCTGCGCTAATGGGAGAGCAGGGACGATGGTCTGAGGGTTGCTGTGCACGATAGAGTCGTAGAATTGTTGGAATTCGAGGTACGAGCGCGACACGTTGCGATAGGTCGTGCCGGTGAAATTCGACAGGTTCGCCTGAGCGCAAGGGTATTTAGTGGAATGGGGAGGGTACAGTGGAAGGGTATTACCTGTGCATCTAGTCGTATTAGAATATCTCTTCGGTTTCTGTCCAACCCTGTAATCCTCACTCGAAGGTACGGTTCCGTTTTCTCGTACTTAGTGCCATTAGAGCCTACTGTATCCCGAGGAGAGATAAGGCCAGCTTCTGGCTGCCCGTATATCTGGGGTTCCTTCCCGTACAGTCCAGGAGTGGGTCCTTTATCAGGCGTCGGTGGTACTGGCGTCGATGCTCGTCGTAAATTAGGTATAGGAGAATTTGGGTGAGGAGTCGTGGGCCACGGTGGAGTTTCGACGCTGCCTCCAAAAGCGCTGGCCGAGTTGAGAGGATCGAACATAGTTATGAAGAGATAAGGATGTAACAAGTTACGCTCCGCGACGTCGCCTACAAAATAGCTCAAGACAGAAATGCCTTTTTCCGGTTTTACGTAACAATTGACCAAAAGTACAGTTCAAAACGAGAATTCTTATAACAAAAACGAGGGCTAATAACATGATACATATAAACAAATCAAAATGTAGACGAACACTGTTAATCAGTGAGGAATCCGCCAAATTTTTACTAAAGTATAGGATATCTATCGTCCTGGAAATCCCGAAAACTTAACTATCCGACTAGATGGGAGGTATCATAATAGTTCGTCGGAAACGGTGTGAGTAAAGAATGGTATATGAGTAATTGTTCAAACGCCTTTATGGCGCTGGGCAGTCGGGAATGGTTATCCGCTTTAGTGTACGGCTAGGGAGAAAGTCAGCTGCTGAGAGAAAAAAACGACGAAGACGAACTGACTTGGAGTGGAATAATCCCCAATGTCCCTCGACACCTCCATACAGCTTGTCTTTCCAAGGCTCATCGGTGAACTAAAAGGAGCCAAGTTAGCCAAGGCTGGGCAACTCGTACGATTAAATACCTCAAAGAAGAAGTATCCTGTGCCGTTGGTATTTGCCTGGCAGACGAAGTTATCTAGGAATATTTGAAGGTTGGCTTCAGAAGCGTCCGAAGCACCATTGTTGGCATTTCCAGCATCTGATGATTGCTGAAGAGACAAACATGTCAGTACACATCCTCTCAAAAAAAAGCACAACCTACCGATGGCCAGCCCGTCTCTGCTATATACATTTTAGGTTTATTCGGCAGTTGCGCTGCTGGCTGAACATTCGTTTCTTCAAAGAACGTTGCCGTCCATGATGCGGCGTCCTGGATTGTGGTGTTTGCGAACCATGGGTGCACGTTCGACAGCTGCCAAGAAGTTAGCATATTGAATTGCAACAGGGCAAAAAGCTCTTACTCCATAGTCCACAGCTTCTAGCACGAGGTTGTTGAAGTAACTACCGGCATCAGAGTTACCAATAGGGATCGTCTTGCTCAATTTGAGATCATTGAGCATACTGCGGGTGTCATTAATGTCGGCCACCAATTGTTCACCGCCTACAGGATATGTTAAAATATGTTATGAATATACGATGTGTAAAACTTACCTGTGTTTCCAACTGCGCTATTGGGATCCGTTGCTCCATGTGCATTAAGATAACTATTTCAGAATGTGAACATGGTCCTAACACCGGTCTGAAGAACGTACTTTAGAATGTATTCATTGCCAACGGTAATTCCCGCAATGTGGTCAGTGCCATAAGTCTGTATTGCTGATTTGATGGTATCACGTTGACGTGTGTACGCGGTTTCGTCGTCCGGCGTGGGATAATTACCCAAAAACACCTCCATGTCGACCTTTGTCTGCTTTATAGCCTCAAGCTGTAAAGATAGGATTTGAGATCCCTGTGACAATGACGAAAAGCAAGACATACGACAAGAGCGGACTGGTTGCAATCTGCACCATATAAACGTACGCGTTTTGTGAGCTGCGACATGACCTAGGGGCGACGATGTTAGTTACGCCGGCGAAGTACGAACCAGGCAGGCTAACCTGAATATCGTGGATGACAGCGTCTAGAGAGTTTCCGCAATCTGGAAGCAATGATCCTTCTGGGGTGTAGGCCATGCCATAGAATGACTGCTTCAAATTGGGATCCTTGACAAAAGTACTGGGGTCATTGGGATCGGTCTGCTTTGGAGGGTTGGCATCCGACGATGAAGAGTCTGTGGAATTTGACCCCGACGAGGAGCTGGAGCTGCTCGACAGGTCGTTGTTGTTTTTGTTTTTGTTATTATTGGACACGCTAACACCAACACCAACGCCGACGGCTATCAGAGCCACTAGAGTGATGATACTCCCCAAGACCTGAACAGCAAACGTTAACTCATACACAGCCTGCATGATTGATGAACGTACAATCCACTTTGATCTGTTACTCCGCTGTTTGCTTTTCTCAAGAGAGTTGTTCAAACCACTGCCGACGCTTTCGTAGTGGGTGTTGTCTGCCATGTTGGAGATGGAGATGGAGAAAGGAAAGACAGCGAGCAGACGTGATTAAATAAAAGGGCGAAAAGGAGAGGCTGGCGGTGCAACCCGGCGCTAAGGTCGTCACAGGGAGAGCAAGAAACAGGGCCAAGCTAGACAGAAGCCAAAGATTGAACCAAAGAAATGCTAGACGGCCCTAGACAGCTGACCAATAACACCGCCCCGGCCCCGCCATGCCTGCTAAGACTCTGATTCGTTTCAGCACGTTTCAGACACGGCGTCCAATGTCCTACACCACAAATATCTCACTCTATTCGACGTCGATGGTCGAAAGAAGATCAGCTCTAAATTTACATTAGGATCTGCACTATTTGTTATTACTTTAGCTGCGCAGCACAGCAAAATGGTATCACCATGAGAATTACAGTTCCACACTATTTTATGTATCTTCTCCAATAATGAGTGTATAACAAGATAACAATATTATGCTTCAACATCTTCCATCCATAGCGGCAGGATGTGGCCCATTTTCAACACCTTTGTTCGCAGATACTTATCTAGATCCTCCCCGTACACAGATTTCCCACCAATAAGCGTGGCTCCGACAAGATGATCTTCCTTGTGCTTCGGATCAACATCCGATTTCCCTTGACGAGATTTCCAGCTCCTGGGTATCATTGGAACACGCTCAACAACCTTCAGACCGTCTTTCTCCAGCGCCTGGATTTTGTCAGGGTTGTTCGTCAGCACACGGACACCACCACCTAACCCGAGGTCACGTAAAATCGCAACGGCGATGTCGTACCCGCGTTCGTCAGCCCCGTGACCGAGCATCAGGTTAGCGGTAACAGTGTCATGCCCGATATCCTGTAGGTTATACGCGCGTATTTTGGAGAGCAACCCAATTCCCCTTCCTTCTTGTCTTAGGTAGACAACAGCACCGCGACCCGGGATGGTCGTAGACGAGTTCATTGGGCATGACGGAGAAATCGCGATGGGTTGTGATATTAGACGAATAGCTTCATCCAGTTGCTCACCACAATCACATCGCATGCTGCCAACGGTCTCGCCGGTAAAACACTCCGAATGGATTCTGATGAGAGGCGCAGGGAGGCCTATGGTTACTCCGGCAACATCGGATGGCGGCATAGACGCATGCTGAGACGTAGATGATAATCTACCCACATAGGCTCCCCGTGTGATCCTGTCCATTTCCGTTTCATCCTTGCTCCATACAGCATCGAGGGTGCGGGATCGGATGGGGGGAACCGTACCAGGCTTGTCTGCCAACTGGGCGGGGTCGACAACGATAGCTAAATGCTCTTTGTCGTCCCGATTGTTATGATAGAGGTGAAGGAAGACCGTGCCGTGAGGCGTTGGTATTCTCGTTCGTGCCATACATTTCACGTCGAGGTCCGCGGCCGGGTCTTTCGGGATCACATCGGGACCCGCCTCAGCAGTAGAATCTGCTGCAGGAACCACAGAGGTGGACAACGAAGTCCGACGTTTCTTGTGGGAGAGAGAAAGGTTTCCGATGGGTGAAAGCGGCGTGTCCGTCTGCTCCCGCGGGTGGTCGTTTTCCTTCCCTTCCAGCGCCAGCCGCTGCCGGCGAGGTGCTTGCATGCTGACATAGGCCAGCTTCTTCCTTTCCGGTGCTGAAGCATCCTGGCCAGTAAATTTGGTCCAATCCCAGGAACCTTCTGCCTTTGGTAGCATGACTCCCGGAAAGAAGTCATGGTGGTAATGGTTTCGGGTAACATGAGGTCCCGAAGCGAATGCAGCCGCCATGATAAGAGGATCGAGCGCAGCATCCCTCCGCGCAAAGGTTGTAGCGGTTGGGGCTGATGGACCGGTAAGCATGTCCAGCAATGCAGCGTCACAGTCGCCGAGGGCGTCGTGTGCGTCTCTTCTAGACATTCCTGATGATGTAGGGGAAAGCCTGGGTGAAGTGCGATGTCAGGCGGATATTTAAGCGAACCGCAGCGGCTGACCTGGGTGAACGATGTGCTACGTTGTGGTTACTGGTCAAGTCATCCAATTGCAATAATTTTGGTCAAGGGTAAGTAAGCAAGTAAGCATGATTACAAAGTACATGTAATTGGCAATGGCATGAGATTAAAACCGCTTTATCTTATCTCGCACGTGACAACGATCAAGATTTCGATAGATCCTGTCTCTCCGCATCGAACTCACTCGTTCCAGTTCCTGGGCGCTGATTTTTTCCAGTTATATAAATGGAAGGAATGGCTATACATACTACCTAAACAACCCTGGTTTTTCCAAGTTTCGAACTGGCACCCCCAACTAATTTTTTAGTTCAAAGGAGTCTGTCAAGCTTCCCCTCGGTTGACCTCATCCTGCTCTTCTTTGCCTTCACATTGCCGCCATGATGATCAAGCGGGAACTTCAATGGAATATGCTTCTATCTATGCTACCATGGTACGTTACATCCACCCGGGCCGCACATTCACCATCTAAAGTTAGTTCTCGCGTCGTAGCCTCCTTTCCGCCCCAACGTCTATTACCGACGACCACTCTCTTTCAATCCCTTCGACGACGACTCCATCTTCTTCTACCGTGGGCACGCTCTCCCCACTACCTCTCTACACTTGGAGACCCAGTCCTACGCGTAGCCCGTCGTCCACAAACGGTAGTGACAATCACCAGAGACCCATCGCCATGTTCCTCGAAATCCTCGGAGGTATAATAGCATTGGCCATCGTCCTCAGCCTTTTACGCTGTATTATCAGCTACAAACGCACGCCCAGACGCGACCGCATTGCGGCCATCATTCACAGACACCAATTGTATCGCGAAATGGATGACCTTGAGTATCGGATGAGTCCTTCGTTCATCAGCAAGCGCTCATCCTTGAAAGAGCCACCACCACCACCTTATTTCCCCCGACCACCCGCGTACGACTTACAAGTCACTCCGCCCCCCAGTCCCGTTCGCTCGGAATTCGTTCAGGTGGATATTGCCTGCCCTCTCCCCTCCCCCACTGTAACATCACAGCGAGGAACGCAGCCCATACTCCGTAACATATAGGAGTAGAGGCGCTCTGGAGGGATATCAGCCTGCGCCTCGCACGGATGCTTTCTCGCAATTTTGCTTTTTGCGTGGGCCAGTACATACTGTATCATCTAAACGCTCGCGAAGGACATTTCAGCGTTATGTACGGCATCTTTCATTGGAAACTTACGTGGTTGTATAGTCGGAATTGTACACTTTTACCCTGTTGTGAATCTTTATTGGATGCATGGACCTTGACACATAATACCTGTTTCGGAATAGCCCGTTATCCTCGAAATGTCTGGAGAGCCTTCGGAAGCCAAGTTGCTGCGCTTCTTGTATATGATCGACAGTAATGCCGTTTTGATTGTGGTATACGGACTTCATTGACGCTGTCATCCATCTATCAATGTTCTAATGAATCTGTAGGCACCGAAGGCACACGAACAGCAGATTTATATATTGGCCGGGATCGATGATGTCGGTGAGATGTCGTTCCGAGTCATGTCAGGGAGTAGATAAAGCCATTAGGACTTGCCCTTTGTCGCGATCCCTTTCTTTGAACATGCTGGTGCCTCGAGGACTCTGAACATGAATGAACGAGGATGAGTAGAACGACGCACGTGCCCTGGTGGCTGTCAATCCGAAACGGAACCGAGAGAAATCGGCTTGACAAAGACGACCACCCTCGAAGCGCTTTGCGCTTCGTTTTCGCAGGTCGTGACTCGAGCTATCGACAATCATGAACGCGCAGGACCAGCAGCAGCATGCTCAACCCCCGATTTTGCCTAGGCAGGTCTCAAAATTTCGTATGCAATTCCATCCTGACTCGATTTTTGCTAGGGCCGATTCTGGACCTCCCGCTTCTGGCCCTCCTTCAGCGCCAACGACGCTAGCTTTGTCTCCACAAGCTGAATTCAAAAACAAAGTCATCGAGATCATCGCTGGTACCGCTAATGGGTGCCTCGCAGAGCTGGGGTATTACCCCACCTTGCACTCGGATATGCAGAAATCTAAGGCTCAAAATCAGTTTTTGACCAATGTTCTCAAAGAAAGGGAGGCTCTTATATCCAAATGGCAGCAAGAGAACCACAAGCTATGGGAGGACAATCGTCGTTTGATATCCCTCGATACCGATATCAAGTCAAAAACGGCCGAGATTGATACTCTGAAGGCGGAGATCATGGGGAAGGATATGACCATCAAAGAACTGACTCGTCAGGTCAGAGGAGTTCCTACGCGTGAGCCCGATGCTTATCAGAATCTGCTTCGCGAGTATCAAGCGCTACAAGAAAAGCACCGCGCCACTCATAATGAGAAGGCGATTCTGGAGAATACGATCGCGCAGATGAAATCGATGGGATTCGGTGCGAATAACCAGCAAGGTACGTTTTCTCCCCTTCACTTCAGTTGTATCTTCCATTTTTCTCACACGACCCATAGGCGTAGTAGGACCATCAGTACGATCTTATTCGCTCGCGTCTTTCATGAACATCTACTAATGCCCCATGTTTCAAAGGCCGTTGCCAGGCGAAATTCAGCTCCGATCGCACAACCCACACAACTCATGGCCATGTCCCGACGCGCCTCTCAACCCCGGCCGCAACCAATGCCCCAGCAACCTGTCCATCCCCAAGCTGCTCAAATCCTCCCATTTCCTAGGCAGCATGTACAAAACCCGGGTCTTATAGCAGGGTGGGCTACTAATCAACAGCCTCAGCCAATGCAGCGAGCATCCCAAGCCATATATGTTCCTTCGTCCACACCTAGCCAATCTCTCAATCCACCCCTCCAAATCAGTACCCACTCTTTACCATCCTCTGTCGGTCCCTCTCAGATGCCTCCCACCCCACCTATGAGCGCGTTTCCCGCCCAGTTGTCCCCATCAACGGCGCCATCAGCCATGAATATTCCCATTCAAGTAAACCAATACCTTCAAATATCTTCTAATCACCAACCACCCCCAATGCAGCCATGTCCTTCACCACAATCACAAGCTCCACGGGCACAATCACAAACAGCATCCTCGGTGCAAGTTCCGATACTACCAGAACGACCCCCGCCTCAGACGCAGATTCAGAGTGGAGTCGTTCCACCTACACCCCCTGTTTCTCACAAGTCAATGTCACCAGAAGTTTTCCCTGAGACGAAACCCGTCATTGATGCTGCAGGGAACATAGCTTCGGTTTCAGCAACCGGAACTGAGTCTAACAATCCGACATTGAAGCGCTCTGCTAGCCATGAGCCACCTGAACCCTCCAAGAGAGCAAAATTGGAGCAAATGGAAGATCCTCCTTTGACGACATCCGTTGAGGTGCCCACCAGTTATGATGACGAGATTGTAGAGGTTGATGCGACTGGGTTGAGACCAATTTCAGTTGTCGTTGAAGAAATGGTGATTTCAGACGAAGCAGACCCGAACACCAAACATTGTCTCTTTTGCCGGTAAGTGCCCTTTCTTCTTTTGATGTCTGCATTCTCATTTCCTCTGCAGAGCACGGTACGATAAAGGCGCCTTGAAAGAACTCCCGAAACCATTCGTCAACAACCCTGAAGAGATGGAGAAGCATATGTTTGACGCTCATCCAATTGTTCTAGATTCGCTACGGAAACAGATATTTGAAGAGTAGATCGTGTCTGTTGTGTCTCGCTGTCGGTTTGCAGTATACCGTGTTCAGCTATCGTTTTTCTCCGTTGCATATTAAATTATTTCTTTCAATTCAATCACATGTAATCATGTTCTATGATATAGATGCACTTTGCCTCGGATTGCCTAGATTAATGGCAGATCAACGTTATTCGACAATTGCTCTGAGCTCAAAGTAAGTTTGGTAAGTACTCAGAATATTCCTTTCGGCCTATGGGGAAGCTACTTTCCCCAAATGGCCATCCTCCTCACCCAAATAAGCTGATAATCCTAAATGATAGTTTCGAGAAGTTAACGACGACCTTGGCCCCTGCGTCGACCTAGCACAGCCTCCCGGTCTGTCGGTGCGAATTACCGGCAAATTGATTACGTAGCAGTCGCGTATGTGGCTGTGCCAACGAACTTCGTCGCGCAGATGAAGGTGAAGGGCATAGATCCTTCTCTCCCTGTTCCTTCCATCATCTATGCTCAACAACACTATAATACGCTCGTTATTTAATGATACCACAGGATATACAACCTCTATTCCTGGTGCATACTCCTCCTATCACGCTCGCGATGAAGACGGCGACCTCTCACCTTACACGGCGGACCCTGGTTCAATCCTCGTGAACGCAGTCTTACAGTCTTTCCTCATTGGCGTTATAATGACGCAGTCTGGGCGATATATGTATGACTACAAGGACGATACATGGAAGAAGAGAGCATTCGTCGCATTTCTGAATATTCTAACGCTGTGAGTCTTCCGAGGGCTATATTTTCTGATATTTACGTTTGGCTGGACATAGACTTCAAACCATCCTAGAAATTGTAAGGACGTGGATTGTCTTTATCGATGGCGAGGCCTGGGTGAGTCCATACAGTACTTTTTGTGGGTCAGTATTGACATACGAACTTGTATCAGCTCAAGCACCCTCTGTTGTTCTTTATGATAAGTCTGTCCAACGGCTTTATAATTACTTCGTGCGAATGTTTCTTCGTTCGACGATGCTGGAAGGTACGTCGATGACTGACCTCATGATAAAGACGTTCGACGAATCCCGAGTTCAGATGACCAACCACTCTCCTTGGGTTCTCTATCCGTTGTCCATATTGTTAACACTCACAACTTCAACGCTCATATATTTTGTTCGTTCCCACACATTCTCAATACATACATGTCACTAAATGGGTACGATATGTAGATGGTCGACTGGGTCATAGGTTATCGCTTCTATGCGAATTCACTAAATGTGAGAGATTTAGTCACCCGTTTCCGCGCCATTGCTGAAAATTTCTTCTCCCCAGACTGTAAGCCGTCAAGCGTATTTTACACCATCCGTATGGACTTCACGACTTCTGTTGACGCTCTCTAATACAAAATGACATAGCTGAGCATCAGCTTCACATGTTGGATCATCGGCTGCCTAGGTATATCAACCTTCATCTTTCTGATGAATAGTCCCTGATATGGCGATAAAGCTATCGATACGGCGGTAGCGGGAATAAGTGAGCGACCCCCTACACAACGAAACGAGGGATCGTTGATCAGCATAACGCAGTGACTGCCCAATTATTACAATCAAAAATAGGCGTACCCGCGGCAGACAGCGTCGTTCAATCAGTGATCTACATAGCTTGGGAATCTGCCATTCTTCCCCAACTTTCGATGCTTGCAGCCGTTATCATATTCCACTCACATGCAAGGAGCTTTTCTATCACGAGCTTGATCTATCACTAAAGTCAGCTTTCAGGAACCCAACACTATGAATCTCCTCCACCTGTTCGTCAACATTGCTGGAAAACTCTACGTGTACATGTTGCTTTGGACTTTGAACTACCGGGACGAGCTTCGAGTGAGGATGAAGTCTCATGATCTTGGGCGCGTCTCGTTAGGTAACTGGCAGTGGGAACAATCTGGGAGTTCAGAGGATCCTGCGACGGTAAGTTGCACTTCTGGTTTATACCTCATGCTGTTCCCAATTATCCCTAGACTCTGGATCGACCAATGTCTTTCGCAGGTAGCACGGCAAGTAGTCGACTGTCTGAATTAATAGCACCGAATGAAGTGGTCGAAGCATCCGGAAGGACGATTACACGGGAGGCTTATATGAGTACTCCGAATTTGGATAGCCATGAAAGAGGATTTACGATGCCGACGATGCGGTCGCTTTCGAGGCTGACAAACTAGGAGGGTTTGATGGATCTTCGACTACATGCTAGACACTATACATCGGGATTTCTGTCATTTCTGGTACATTTCTGGCTCTATGTAGATTTGCATGATTATTCCACGCTAGGTGTTTCATCAGGAGCGTTTTTCCTGGGCGAGACGTGAGAAAGTACCTCTTAAGCGCTTTTCTGTAAGTCTAAGGATGGCGAGTCTCACCATGACATTTGTATACTACGCGAAATAAGTGATTCGGCGGTTCTGTGTAAGCTCCGAGTCTATGCCATTGAAACGTCTTATCCGTACACTCACCGATCCCCTCTGTGGGTATCCTACGGAAGAGGCAGAGCCGTTGAATAAAAACAGCCCTCTTTAATAGAAAATACAGGATCTGAGGAAGATATGGCAAGGTATGTGAGGGCAAGCTGGGGATATCCGTTGTTGCCCGTTTGGCCATCCAAAGGGCTTCAACCATCAGCGGTTTTATCGGGTTTCCTTGATTATCAGGTGCCTCAGATGTGGTGCTTTCCGATTGATTCCTTCGTAGCTCTCGAAGGTCTCCTCTAATAGCGAAGGTCTCTGGGGTAACAAGGAGACAATCCTTGTTGAGAAGTAACTTAGCGCAATCATATAGGTCTCCTTCTAGTCCCGTTTCTGTAAATCCATTCAATATACTGTCGCCGAACAAAGACTAAACCATTGACTAACCAGATGCATGTAAACACTCTACATCTGATGTCACCGCGACGATATGAGCGTTGAACGGGGCATGGACGCCAGGCGGTATAACGAAATTGTAATCGTTGACATCAGGGTGTGTGAGATGCGTTTTAATGAGCCGCAGACAGTGCTGCAAGCCACTGAGACCAACCTGTCCCGATAGATAAAGCAAGGCCACCGCGGTGAAATTTGCATTGCATGGAGATTTGTAGCGGGTATCCCATGAGCATGCAGACCATTCGCCATAGGCTCGAAGGAGAACTTGGTCGGCTAGTTTGGATACGCGAAATCTATCCTCGAGCTGTTCCATAGCCTCGAAATACACCTCAGCGCTCTTTTCCTCGGCCATGGAAGTGATACGTTCAAGATTACTGCTCCTGGCGCCAATATTTCTCCCACGAAAAAGCCCTGGATCATGATTCTTTGCTAACGAAAGAAAGACGTGGGTGCGCTGATCGTAATTTTGGATCGATTTCCAAATGAGATGATATAAGGAGGTCTGCAGATTGGGGGAATCGAAATGACGCATTAACCAAGAAATGCTACGGCCAAGATAATGTTCGACTGTGGGCCCGGTAATGACTGACGCATCTGTATCGGCGTTATCTTTCACCCAACATAGGTCGTACTTTGACCATGACGAAAAGGGCCTTGCCAGCTTTGGTCCGAGTAGGTCAACCCGTGAAAATTGGCTGTGACGATGAAAGATTTTCCGTCAACCAGAGGTCATCCAACAGAAAATACGATTGAATAGGCTGACGAGCAACCAAGCTTGCGAGGATTTATATGGACATTGCGGGGGTAATTGGGCAAATGTGCGGCGTAAAACCACTGAGCAGTATTGTATGGAGGGAGTCAGAGTGGTGAAGAGGATGAAGAGAATCACAAACGCAGCAATGACGGTGAACGGAATAGCCACGGTCTTCTCCAGCGGCCATAGAAGCTCTAGCATACCGATGAAGAATAGTACAAGAGCGACCTGGAGAAGAAGGGGAATAGTCGAGATGATTCCTTCCATTTTCCACGCCGATAATCCTTCCAATCGCATTGTCGTACACAGTGTGCATCCTTTGAGCTACGACCCGCATCTCTTATGTACTCCCGGAGCCATTGTTTGCATAGCATGCCGGTGGATGCTGAGGAAAGCGCAAGGAGGAGGCCTCGACCCGAGAGGGTAAAAATGCTGTATCCGAGTCCGTACTGGCAGTATTGTTTAGTAGCCACTTGTAGGAATAAATTAGGTGGTAGCGTCGGCTTCTGCAACAGCACTTTTTTTCTTTGGAGAGACGATAGCACAAATAAGGGCTGTGGCCTGGACAGAAGCTTGATAAGGCGATCTTTGAAAAATAGTCCGTGATCACCTATAACGTTCGCAGCCATAACTGTAGCATTCCTGCTAGAATAATGTATGGCCAATTTTCGGTAGGAGATTTGAAGATATTCACGGGCTGTAGATTCACGAAAGCCCATCAACACGAGGGGGTAGAAACAGCTGCAGCTGTTGCGCGGCGGTGACTGTAAGTGCCACGAACGTCGGCGAAGAAGATTAAAGAATTCAATGTGCTGCAGCACGTACCTACAACTGCTGTCAGCTGATGCCAACAGTCGTTGATCCATACAATGAAACATCGAGACTCAAAGCGAAGATAGCGGGTAGATACTGCAGCGCTACTAGCTAGCGCTGAGGAAGAGTAAGCTTGACGAATGTGTAAGGTTTTTTTTTGTTCCTGCGTCGAAGATGCAGCCCCCAAACCTATGAACGTGACACAGCGATGGATCCATCTAGTATCAGTCCTCATGCCGGAAAAGAACCAAACACGACATTCGGTCATATTAAATGTGAATGTTGTCCTTCATAAAAATTCCACAGCAGTCCGCAGCGACTGCATTTTGCCTGCATCTGCGTTCAAGGGTCGCAGCAGGGTATTAAAAATATCACGTCGCAACGCAGTGTGTCCTAGTCACTGAAATGCATACTCACACGAGAATAGACGTACTTGCCATGGATGACCTTGGTGTCGAGTCAGACAAAATCTTATCCACGGGCACCCTAGCTCGATTGAAGCTGACTGCTACTTGTCTCCCATATACGGGTGACGATAAGTACCTTACTCAGAGAGAGGGATGCTGGCAGGGAAGTCCTCTTTCAAAGAGGACTCAAGATCGATCGGTGACGCCGGTTACCGTTCCGCTTTCCGAGACTTGACCAATATCTCCCATAATCCATGCAGTGTTTGAACTTAGAGCTGCCTATGATGAGTGCGTCTGTCCACCATCTCATCGCTACGCTCTCTCATTCATGTTCCGAATAATAGCGGGCAAAAGAAAGGCCGACTCTTATCCAGTAAATGAAGCGCCTCTTTGTAAACGGGGTCGTACGGATGTCGCGGACACCAACTCAGAAGATTATCAATTGCTCATGAGCATCGACTGCTTGTTTCACGACTACCGTACCGCATGTGAGCTGACAACAGTCGAGCTAACCCGGTTGCTTCCGTTGGTAAGGAAAGGGCGGGAGAAGGGCGACTTTGAAGAATTATTACTTGATGGTATGGATTTAGTGTTTTCCTTGGACGATGTTCTCATGGCCGCCTAAGAACGATACCGATGAGCCGCATATATGCACCTTCTACCCCTTCCACACTCCTTGCGAACCTCATAGCATAATTGTATCGATATCATGGTCTCCCTATCGTACAGCTTAGCATTCTGTATAATCATCCAGGACACACACGACTTACCGTCCGATCCAGTGCGAGAGATGCATTCAACTTGTGAAAGTACTGGTATCCACGGCGTACACGACATAGGTGAAGGCAAGAAAGCTGCTCAATCTCAACATAAGCCGCGCGCATACCAGGACGTAAAACAACACACTTTATCCTGAAGTAAAGCTCCAGACTTTAATCGACGCGTCTCTAACAACAGGATGCAGTTTCTTCTCTTCATTCTCCTCGTCATCGACATCCTCGAAATGCCTTGAGCCGGCCATTGTAAGGAGAAGCGGCTCCGTAGGGTGGAAAGCGACCGACGGCACTACATCCTCGTGAGCCACAAAGGATATTTGATGCTCATTAGTCAAATCAAAGACATGGACAGAGCCTGCTTCATCGCCAACAGCCAACCACCTCCCAGTGGGATGTAGATCAAAGTATCGTCGCTGGTTTGATGTTGCCGGTGTACCAAAATCGTATACGGCCACCGGTGCATCGGGAGCAGATAGATCCCACGCATATATGGCCGAATGACGGCGAAATGAAGCCAACAGTCGTCCTGCAGGCGTGAAGGCGAGCTGTATGACAGCAGCGCGTGGTCCCCCACCAACGAACCCGACCAGCTCGTCATCTTCCTCGCCGTAAATGGCAACAGGGAAGTCGCAGGGGGTGAGTGTACCGATGGCGTAGTAGCCCCAAGTAAAGGAGATTGCAGAAATGATTCCCTTCAGCCCGTCTTTGCTCTTCTTCGTCGGTGTGGTAGGAATTCGTAACCCTTCGTGGCCTGGCTGAGAGACTTCGAACACCTCGATAGCATCAGGGTGTCCACAATATAGCTTGGTTCCCGTAAGGTTGAATGCCATACAGTGCGGGGCAACATATCGTTCACGGTGGTCGACGATGGGGTATGATGCGCGAAGACGGCCGTCAGAGGCATCGAGAAGATGGATCGGACAATCTCGGATGGCAGCAACGAAGCAGAACGTCGCTGGCGTCGAGGGTGATGCTGTGGGATACCATGCCCAGGACAGGATCGGGGAGGCTTGTGGGAAAGTTTTGGTGTCTGAGTCGAAGTGAATAACATGGAATGCACGGTTTTCAGATTGCCCTAATACCGCCGACGAGCCGTCTGGGCACCATCTTGCATGTCGGGCGAAGTTGTGTGGGAAGGCTGGGTCGATGGGAAGCGTACATGTTCGTACAAGCGTAATGTCCATGTTAACGACATCGTGGGAAACAGTGATTTGTAAGCAGCCCACCGAATCCGGAATTCTAACTTTCGTGTGCCATTAATTCTCCGTCGCTAGAATCCCCCTTCAAAATAGTATTTCGTTAGGGTTGTGGTCAAAACTGGTAGCCAAACAAATGCTACCTTAGAAACCAATCTTTGAAAGTGTCTCTAGACCAACAGAGAAACAATGACATTAGGATCCCGAGGTTTTGTCGGGAAAACAAAATTCCGGGGTAGCATGGCGCATTTGTGAGGTAGTATGTCGACACCATGGCGCAGTCGCGACTTGTGTCTCCCTTCTTTTTATTGCTCCTTCACGCTACCAACCAATGTTGAAGTCGAACTGAATGACATCACCTGGAACTAGAGTGGGGAAATTTACGGACGGATCTGGGGTAGAGTCCGGAATAGGGACGTGTTGGTGTGCAGTACGCGACGCGTTGCACCATTTATTTGACTTGAGGCTCGAATTACGGTTCTTTCTTTTTATTCTTTACCTTTGCGTCTGAATGGCGTCTTGAACTAAATCGTTCGAACGACGCAATATACGACGGCCGATAAGGAACTCCGATACGGCCGTAGTTTCCGAAAAGGAGCCGACCCACAAATTTTCAATGATTGTCTCATCTAGTCATCGTTTGACTCATCAGATCCTTCGTCTTTCTCGACGTGCTCTCTCCATGGCAGCCTCCACCACCGTCAACGGGACGAAAAATAGAGACAACCTCATTCCTTTTGCTTCGAGACTGAGAGAAGGTCGGGCGCTTGCTGAGGATGTCTGGTCTATCTTCAAGTAGGTGCATTCGGAAGGCACGATGCAGCTCTGATTAACTTTCTTCTCCTCGCACAGTGCGGCAAACCTCCCAGCCGACTGTATCAATCTTGGACAGGGATACATGAACTTTGCTCCCCCAAACTGGGTCACAGAGGCAGCCCAAGAAGCACTCTCGCGAGTCGAGACAAACCACTACTCCCATCCTAAAGGACGTCCACGTCTTCGCAAGGCAATCCAGAGTTTCTACAGTCCCCAGTTCGGTCGGGAGCTCGATGTAGAGAAGGAGATCCTCGTCACCAGTGGAGCGAATGAAGGTACGTGAACCGCAAGTGAGAAAGATAACACTTAGTAATCCAGTTTTCTAGGACAGTACAGTGTTTTCACAGCATTCCTCGAGAAGGGTGACGAGGTCATCATGTTTGAACCCTTCTTCGACCAGTATCTCCCGTCTGTCATCTTCAATGGCGGCGTTCCCGTCTATGTTCCATTGCATCCCCCCAAAGCGAAGGGAAAATCAACGAGTAACGATTGGTCCATCGATCTTGACGAACTTAGACGCGCGATAACGCCAAAGACAAAGATCATCATCATCAATACACCGCATAATCCGGTGGGCAAGGTGTTTACGCGTGTCGAACTAGAGGGCATTGCGAGTCTAGCGGAAGAATTCAACCTGCTTGTAATGACCGACGAAGTGGTGCGTATGACCCCATCTTTGTGTCTCCTGTACCTGATGTGTTGTCAGTATGATGGTTTGGTTTTCGATGGCAAGGAGCATGTCCGGATAGCAACCCTTCCGGGAATGTGGGATCGTACCGTAACTGTCGGTTCTGCAGGAAGTACGTTGTCCCCGCTTACCTTTGTGAAACGCTTATTCAAGCTGTTCTTATCTCCAGAGGCATTCGCAGCCACCGGCTGGCGTGTAGGCTGGCTTATCGGACCGGAATCCATCATCCGCCCCACGCTCGCAGCGACGACCCGCATCGTATTTTGCACCAACTCGCCACTCCAGGAAGCCGCCGCCGTTGGGCTCGAACTCGCCCCCAAACACAACTTCTTTCAGATCCAAAGGGATGAGTATGCGGAGCGTAGGAAGGTGCTTACGGACTGCTTCGACGGCCTTGGGTTGAATTATACTTTCCCCGAGGGAGGATACTTTGTGTTGTTGAATGTATCCAACGTCAAGTTCCCTGATGATTATCCTTTCCCGGAGAGTCTCAAAGGAAGGGGAAGGGATTTCAAGTCAGTCACCAATTCATTAGTGTTGCTGATTTCTGACAGGATAGTAGGGCTAGCTGGTTCCTCGCACTCGAACTTGGTGTTTCATCGATTCCTGTCAGCGAGGTAAGCCAATCCTATTCCTTGTCATTGATTTTCGGATGCTAATTTTGCCTAGTTTTACTGCGAGGAGCATGCCGGCATCGGTGAAGCCTTCCTCCGCTTTGCATTCTGTAAAGACGTAGACACACTGCACAGAGCAGTTGAGAGGTTACAGGGTATAAAGAAGTATTTACAATAGCTAACTTGTTAAACTAAAAGTAGATTTTAGACATTTGGGCTAAGCGAGATGAAATTTTAACGTACGCCAACAAGGTTAAGTGGCGTTGATGGGCGGGAATCGGGGAGGCTCTAGATATGGTATAGCCGACGGAGGCGCAAAGGCCACTCGAAGCTTCGGTCCGAAATTTGACTTTGGCGCCACAACCTAGTACTTGTCTTCTGCTTACATTTCGGAACTTATCGCCACTGTCGCAATGTTCAGGCATTAATCCGGTCAGTGGCTGTTCCATTTTTCTCTGTGGCAGACGAGGCAAGTATCGAGTCAGCAGCGTATCATATTAATATGGAAGCAACCCTTGCACGCAGGAGATACGCGGCGACCTTGCTTTAACATGGCTTATCTTCATTCTGAATCATATGAAGTGAAGTTTGATCTATAAAGCCACATCCCCATGATTTTCTTCCGCCGCGTTCGAACCTTTCTACCTTCGCCCGCTACAGTCTACAAATGGGTCAGCCATTAGTACAGGTCGGCTTTTATATATAGCTGTACTGTAAATACTTCAAAGATCCACTAGCGCACAGCCAACATGATGATGCCACGCTAAAATATCGCTAGCTCTGATTGGTGAGCCCGTCTACGATCCGCGACATATTTCCGTCTCTCGAATCCGAGGAGCAGTCATAGTAGGCTGGGTTCGTTGAGATCCGCTGTGCAAGGAAGGTAAATGACAACACATCCACCATGTCCTGTTTGCTCTGTAGCCTGCCTCGGGTTGTCTGATCCGTATACCACGCCGCCAGCTGATCGGATTCCAAAAGCCGCGACTCCAAAGGTAAACCGTCGTTCAAGAACCGCAGTAGGGTATCCTTTGCTTCACCCTGGCAAAACAAATAGAACTCTCCGCTCCCCAAGTGCCGTACGGCCCGACCCTGCATATGCACCAACTCTGTGACATCATAGTCCTTCAACCCATCTTCGGCATGGAAATACTGCGTCCCTAGTACCACCACCACTCCAGCTCTCACAGGAACGCTCCAGCAAGATTCCCGCGGCACAATTAGAACCCGAAGTACCCCTTCGGCATACAACTTCATCATCAGATGTCTATCTTCTCTCCGAATTCCCTCGTGGAAGAATCCGATCCCTTTAAGAATATAGTCAATGAGAGAAGCATCGCGCAATTGCATGCGGTATTGATCAAGGAACTCTTGTGATATCCCTGCGGGAAGATACCCCGCTTCCGTCTCCATCTCCAACGCGCATTGAGTAATAAGATCCCGCGCAGTTACGCGGCATTGCGCGCGGGACGGCACAAAGACAAGGGCTCCCCCATTTATGTCTTCGGATCCTGCTCTGATGATGGCAGCATGCGCGGGTTTCGCCATTGCCTTGAATAAAGCCGCAGATTGGGGTATACTGAACGTTTGCGTGTGCGTGGTGAGGCTCTGCCCTCGATCACGGGGCCGGAAACTGTGTAGCGCGAAGGGATCAATATTGAGCCACGCAGCTAGGTCACCTGGGTCGTTGAGTGAATTCGAGGCACAAACGAACCGCGTGGGATAAGTCTGTGTGGCGTGTAGCAATAATGAAATTGATAGCTCGTAGGTGGCGTCCAAGCGTTCGAGATCTTCGCATACAACCAGGTCAAGCCCTGGGAGTGGTGTGCTGGGGTCTCTGCGAGATAACGCGAGTAGTAAGAGAGAGGCCGAGACCAAGAGCACTCGTCGACGCTTCTTTGAGGGGAGCAGGAAATTTTCGTCCTTGGCGATTTCCACGGTGACACCTGCAATACTGGAACCTATTCGAATTTGGGAGGTAATCTCGGCAAGGGAGCATTTCGAGGGCACGACTATCAGAACAGACGCGTCAGGGTATCGCAGTACCGTGCTCCTATTGAACACGCTTCATCAGTATACCCAAGACGCCACGCAACTCGGACATACCAAACTAACGCAACTAGCATTGTCGTCTTCCCGCTACCAGTAGGCGCGCACAACAGTGCATGAGACTGCGTGTTGAGCAGGGTCCACAGTACTTGGCTTTGAATAGCGTTGAAGTTGTTCAGACGGTTGGCAAAAATCGATTCGACAGCCGGATTTCGTAGCACAGTAGGCGCCAAGAAGGGAATATCTAGTATGGGTGTGTGGCTGTTGGATGCCACCGGCATAGTTAAAGTTTCCAATGATACTTTGACCTCGTCCTCAGCCCCCATCCACCTGTCAGAAACAAATCGGATAGTGACGGAAGGCGATGGTCGACCATCCGGTATAGAGATAACAAAGTCGACGTTCAGGGTTTCAGTTGTTTGACGAAAAAGGAGATGTGATAGTTGTAGGATATCCATTCCATCGTGATCTTCAACCCATAACCAAAACGGTTCTGAGCTTCCATGTACCTTGGTATTCCAAGTAAATGCTCGCTCTACCTGAACGCATATTTTGAGGACATCAGATCCAAGAGGACGCAAGTTGTAGAGAATTTTGACAGTCGGAAATTGTTTGACAGCAGTCAAAAGTGCTTTTCCGTGGTGCTCGTTCATATGAATGAGTTTACCTAGTTCTTCCGCACCCAAGGTCGCTAGTTCTGCCGGCGCCCATTCATCTGCCCAAGTCTCCAAAGCGTAAAACACGTCCGGTTTGAGGTCAAACTGCTTTAGCGGCTGATCATAGGGCCACAGCCGCTTCTCGATAGCTTTGCTCATCCCCATAAGAACGGCCGTGACGGTTGCCCACTTCCGACTGATGGCAATCTCGAGTAATGCACGAATGATACGGCCACCATTCTGGGCTACATATGCCATGTCTGACACGAGCGCAAAATCTTCGACAGGTTGTCTGGATATATATCCTTGGAGAAGGATATTCACCTTTTGCTGGTGAGTTTCGATGCCTCTCTCAGTGCTAGATTCGTTACGTCCCTATCAATGGAATGAACACGATCGACGCGAACGTTAAAGTTATTGAATACCTTAACATCGCAGGGCACAATATCCTCAAGAAATAGGAGCTCCTTCTCTTCAGCATCCCTGACTTGAATTTGATTGAACTAGAAAGAAGTCGTTAACAAGTAAACCAAGGAACCAGACTGTACGAAATTCTTACCTCGATACTCATGCTTAGCATCGCCAAGACATCAGCCTCAGACATCTTTGGCCGAAACTCCTTGTTGAAAATCTCGATAGACTCGTAACGGATATAATACTTAGCAGCGATTCGTCCGAGGTCCGTTATCGTGAAGGCTCCGGTAGTTCGGTCGTAGATCATCATACGCACTTCCGCAAGTTTTTGCGCTGCCAAAGTGACCAATTCGTTGCGCTTATTGCCAAGGTTTGGGTCATCGGATGCAGATTCCCGGAGTATCCCTACAAAATCCAACTTAGTCCAGCCGAGAATCAAAACCGCCGGTACGGGGCCCCCTTACCATAACCATAAGGGTTCTTCCGCATCCTGACGAAGAGATATGTGTAGCCTAGCCATTGTACCGCGTCATGTGTGTTGGCGACAGAACCCAGGGACACTTCAGCATTCAAAGCGTCGATCATGCCATGCCGGAACCTGATACGATTAGTTCGTTCACAGTCAGAGTGGCCAGCTGACTTACTGCGATTCAATGGGATTCTATGTGTTGGAGATAAGTCAGATGGATGTTGATCAATTCAGGGTATGATTACCTGGGAAGTTATTGCCTCCAAGTAGTGCGTGAGTCTGTCCTCAGTGGTGCATATGTAGCCTTCGCCACTGGTTTCCAGCCCAGGACGCCCTGCACGACCAAAGACCTGTAATACGTCTAGCACGGAAAGGTCCACGAAAGCACCTTTGGAACTATCATAGACCTGTGTTCCTTTAATGATGACTGGTGATATAGAAGAAGATAAGAGTCAATTGACTTCGGACGAGCTCCGACTTACCGGCGTGCGCAGGAAGATTGACACCCCAAGCAAGCGTAGCCGTACAACATAGAACCTAAGTTGAGCAGAGTCAGTGTCATACGACCAGTTTACCTGTGGCATGTTCTCAAACCTTGATAGCCCTGGCATCGAACATTCGTTCCATCATATTCCTGTCAGACCGTAGCATCCCAGCGTGATGTATACCAAAGCCGTGATCGAAAAGTTGCTTCATTTCTCTATTCCTCGACTGAGCTATATCGCGGCGGAAGTTCCCCCACATAGGATGGTCTTGACAGCTGAAATCGTCCACATTTCCTTCAAGAAGAGCCATTTCCTTGATCGATATAGCGGTCTTGACGGTATCTTTTCGGGAGTGCACAAAAACCATAACTTGATGGCCCTGCGCCACCAAATCAGATACTTTCTGAAAAGTAACGTGGTCAAGATTTTTGCGTGATTGGGCGCTTCCTGGTTTGCCTTTGATGCCGAGAAAATGCTGCTCGAGAGGGACTGGACGGAAAGACGAGTCGAAGTAGAAAAGTCCTGTGTAGCGAGAGACGCTGTGACCGTTTAGCTCTGTATACTTACAACGGAAGCCGGTAATACCTGAGAAAATCTGCGACGTCGATGTAATTGGGCAGGGTAGCACTAAGACCTACAATTCGAATGACAGATTGACTCGATTCTACCTGCAAGTAATGGTTAATCTAGAGTACGTTCAAAAAAGGGAGAGATAACACTTGTCGTAGAGTACGGGCAACGATGGTTTCGATGACTGCGCCACGCTCTTCATTCAGTAGATGAACCTCGTCGATAATCAGTAGTTTAAGCAACTGTAAGTGATGCTTTAGTTACGAATTAGTTTGCCCTGAATATATGTATTCACTGATGCAAGTTCTCCTTCCCCTGTCGGTTTGCGAGTAACGACATCCCATTTCTCCGGTGTGGTGACGATGATTTGGGTCTGCGCAATTTCAGCTTTGGTCAACTGCATATCGCCTAGTATTGTACGTCAGTCCGATGATGCTCCCGGAAAGGTAGCAGGCAGCCAGACCAGTCAACTCCCTGACTTGAATAGATAACCATTGAAGCCGTTTGCTGAATTTTCGCACGATCTCTGAAGCCAAAGCCTTCATGGGCGCTCTATTCACCGATATTAGCCCGGGTCCGGAGTTATGATGAAACACACTTGCACATATATGATCTTGAATGAATCACGATCTATTGTTGCACGTATATTTTCGTCTTCATTCTTGGGCCGGTGCTGATCCAAGACGCGCAAAATGGTCATCATCGCTACGTCAGTTTTGCCCTATATGACACTGAGTAATCCGGTGATATAGCCGGAAAATTTGAATGCAACTCACAGCACCAGTTGGAGCTACAAAATGGTTGGTAGGTTTCATATCAACGAAAAGAATACTTACCACAGACGAGCATATTTTCATTGGAACGATATGCCGTGGGGTACACAATTGACTGAATGCGGTTCAGTGACGAGTAGCCCTGAAAGAAATGGGTAAAAAAAGGCGAAAACAAGTCACGCGAATAGATCGGCGTACTGGAAAAGACCCTCGCGCTATTGGATCTAATTCTGAGACAGGTATCAAACGCTCCGTGCTCCGAGGAGGGATAGGCTTCGAAGGAGGGATCACAACCTCGAGGTATTCCTAAATTCAAGTTTTAGAAATGGTTGCGTTCAAATTATTTGGCACTTACCTCGTTATCTTGCCGTATGGTATCTACAGGTAGCATATATTTGCTTCCCAGATGTGACAATACATTGCCTTGACTGGTGGATGAAGATGTGTATACATGAGGCAAAACTTCGGCTTCGGGTTGCTTTCAGAGACAAGGTAAGGGCGGGCTGAATGCGTTTGTCTGTACATACCGCGATTCCAGTAAAGAGCGGACGAGCAGCGTTATCTCTTAAGGTCTTCTCGGTCCGGAGACGCGCAGACTCTGCAGAGAGGTCATTTGACCATATGCCAGTCGAAGAGATAATACTATGGGTGTTGGATCCACCTGGTATCCAATCGTTCTCATGACAGCGGATGGTTTCTGGAGCTACATGCTGACCATGGAGAGAGTCTTGGAGCTTGATGCATATAAATATCTCACTATCACCAACAACAGAACGGGTATACCTCTTGAACAAACGCGTCACGGTTGTTGAGAATTTTCACGACGAGGTCGATATCGTCAAACCCCACAATATCGGCGAGCTCTCCTGAAATTTGATCACTTAGGCGACCTGACGAGAGCACAGACAGCAAAGAAATTGCGATCGACGGCCCATGGGGTTTTCTGACAGCGTATGAGCGGAATATACGAGCCTATCGAATAAAGGTACACACAGGAGAACACTTGAAACAACGTCCAATTGTGATTTACGTTCCGGGTGTCGGTAGATGTCAAGAACTGAGGTCGATGGCTCGTCGATGAGGTCCCCGTCTCCGGTGACTTCGGCTACTGTTATTTTTTTTGCGACGGTGAACAAGAAGTATTGTCTTCCAGATGGCAACTGAATGGCTTACGGTTCATCTGACCATGTTGACTGCGGCGGGAATCAGTACCGGATCCGACCAAAGAATGCAGATACTGACTCGCTATTCCAGCTGCTGATGAGCTGGTGATTGTCCTGATATTCGGACGGAGCTCCAAGGAGAAAATGAAGATGCGCGGCGAGTCCAGGCATATTGGTTCAGATTAAAATGGAAGTTGAATGGAAGGATCAGAAACGGGACTGCTCAAGAGTGCAGGCGATTTGAAATTAAGTAAGTCGGATTCGGCGTGTGCCTGGTCCAGCAATGACGTCATCCGGGGTTATAGGGCCCTCCGATTTTACCACGATAGTGATATGGAAGGATATCGCGAACAAGCACGCTGTACGAGCCTGCATGCCAAGATCCTGCTTATTTATAGAACTACCTTCACGCTGCTCGAATAGGCTGCCGGTGGAGCTTTCGCGCTTGTTTTCTATTGTCTATTCGTGTCTTGGGGGCAACGACTCCAGTGGATCTTTGTTGGCGTTTATCCTTTGTTTCCATCAGGGGGAGTATCCGCATTCTACGAAAAATGACCATCGTGATCTGCTCCACTTTCTACCAAATAACTTGCCGACGCCTTCCTTGAGGGTCCTGATTCCGTGAGATCTTGTTTCCGGGCAACCGCACCGAGCAATACTAGCACGTATAAAAGAGAGCGCTCCGAAATGCAACATGCCCTGTGCTTCCCCACCCCCGCATCTGTACAGCCCTCTCGTTAGTCCGGCCGCCTACGAACTGAGTATTATTTTTATCCGTCTCTCCTCACGCTGTCAACCATGGCCTCCGATAACGAAAAGCCGCGGCACGTTCACCACGACACTCCCGAGTTTGAGGAGGAGGTCGCTTCTTACGAATTCAAACTACGGGGGAGAAAGTTGACTGCCGCTATCGCATTCATCAGCGGTACTGGGTTCACTCTCTTCGGATTTGATCAAGGTGTACGTCTCTTTCTCGTTCTTCTTTGATTCCATCGCTCATGGACTTGTGCTGCAGGTTATGTCCGCCCTGCTGACAGCGAACCAGGTACCGCGAACTTTCCTCTGAATTGTTTCAATCAACTTAAGATCTATTTATAGTTCGAAAAAGTATTCCCACAGGTAATAACTGGCAAGGATCAACCGTCGAACCACGCGACACTACAAAGTTTCGTGGTGGCAATATATGTCAGTTATCTTTCTAATTAGACCGCACGCAATCGTACTTACTATGCGCCACAGGAGATTGGATGTCTAATGGGAGCGTTGTCCAACCTTTGGCTCGGTGACAAGCTCGGTCGTCGTAAAACAATGGTCATTGGCGCCATCATTATGACAATTGGTGCTATTCTGCAGACGACGTCTTTCAGTTATGCTCAACTGGTTGTCGCCCGGATTATTACCGGTGTCGGTAACGGTCTCAATGTAAGTATTCAAATCACACTAAAATAAAGCAAGCTAAACCCCAAACGTCTAGACGTCCACTGTCCCGGCCTACCATGCGGAATGTTCTCCTGCCGCTAAACGAGGAAGTTTGATCATGATTGAAGGCGCACTCATTGCCTTTGGTATTATGATATCGTAAGTCCCCTCACCGATCCGTCTCTGAACTATACTCATCGTTCTCCCAGATATGTGAGTAATTTAGTGTTTCGTGCTTTCATGAATTAACCTTTATTGATTGCGTGATCCAGTGGATCGATTTTGCGCTGTCAGTTAATTTCCCTTCTGCCAATACACTATCTCACATACACCCGCAGGTTCTGGGCTAACGATTCATCTGTCCAATGGCGTTTCCCCATATCATTCCAAATCTTCTTCGCTTTCGTCATGGCCGTGGGTGTGAATTTCGTGAGCATTCCTTACGTTGCCTTGAAAGCAACCGAACTAATTTCATGCAGCTGCCTGAATCCCCTCGATGGCTCATCAAAGTTGGTCGTAAAGCCGAAGCATTAGCTGTTATTTCTGCTCTTGATGATAAGCCCATCAATGACCCAGGAGTACGGCAAACCTTCAAGGCCATCAACGAAGCCGTTGAGCTTGAAGAAGGAAATACCCCTAGTGGTAAAGTGCAGCTGAAGGAGATATTCACTGGAGGACGCGGGCAGAACTTCCGGCGAGTCGTTCTGGGCGTTGTTGTTCAGGCTTTCCAACAGGTCAGCTTTTGCACGTGTTCTAATCTCCAGATTCTGATTCCCTCAATTCAAATAGCTCACTGGTATCAACTTGATCACGTACTATGCTGTGAGTTTCCCGCATTTAAATTTATCGCAATGTAATTTAATCCTTATCATACAACAGACCATACTTTTCGAGCGCCTGGGTCTGTCAGATGTCAAGTCACGCATTCTGGCTGCGTGCAACGGGACTGAATACTTCTTCATCGCCCTTCTCCCGCTTGTCTTGATTGATCGAATCGGACGCAGAAAGCTCATGCTGTTTGGTGCCATAGGCCAATGCATAACCATGGTTCTGTTGGCCGTTCTCGGAGAAGTAGACAATTCGCCCGCTCAGGTCGTCAGTGCGGTGCTTTTGTTCGTGTTCAATTCGTTCTTTGCCCTTGGTTGGTTAGGCATGACCTGGCTTTACGTGAGTACAACTCAATTGCTCTCATTGAACGTGTGTTTATCTTGGGCCCGTTTAGCCTGCCGAGATTGTTGGTCTGCGTATGAGAGGCCCTGCCAACGCCTTGAGTACAGCCAGCAATTGGATATTCAACTTCTTGGGTAAGAGTGGTCCACTGAATGTATTGGATTTACCTCATGTCGCTGTAGTTGTCATGATTGTAGGACCTTCCTTCCAAAACATCAATTGGGGAACCTATATTGGTATGGTATTTGCCACCTTGCACTTACGTTTGCTGATCATTTTTGCAGTGTTTGCTTCCCTCAACGCCATGATTGTCCCCATCGTCTACCTCTTCTTCCCAGAAACGGCGGGAAGATCACTCGAAGGTGCACATTTACATAAATTATCCCCCGTCAGTGGCTGATCAATCTGATCCAACAGACATGGACGTTATCTTCGCAATTGCCTATAACGAAAATGTATCCCCCGTAGCTGTCTCGTTACGGAAAGACATTCCAGCCGCTGGAACTCCCGAGGCTGACAGAATCCTTGGATTTTCCAGCGCGGTGTCCTCACGAGAGGATGTCCGGGAACTTCGAGAACACCATGCGCCTGATGGCAAGGCGTAATCCGCTGGAATCTTGCACGACTGAAGCACGAAATTGGTTCAAACGAACTGTATACCTTAGGGATATATACTGTATATTAGAATTCGCGCTTCTCTACATGAGACATGACATCACAACCCATCTAATGATATTCGATGTTCATCTTCGCTTGTATTCACAAGGCTTGAGAATATCGCCTTTTGAGAGAATACTAGTCCACTCTTTGTCAGTTTTGGGCTTCCTGGGAACTTTCTTGAACTCGAATGTGGTGAAATGTGTATTGCTAGCATCCTTACATAGAATGTGTCAGGGGGGAGCTAGGCTAGTAAGAATATGAGTAGTCACCTTAGAGCTAAGTCGAAACCCCATCGAGGTGATAAGAGAAATGAACTGCTTGTCATCCCCAAAGCGACTGGCAACTTCGGCTACCTTGAGTTCGCCACTGGGATTGTATGTCAGTAAACGGGGTACCGGGTTTGAGGCGTATTTTTACTCAGGTTTCAGTACCCTCCACGCCTCTCTGATACAATTAGGCCAGTTAACTCCCATTAAACTCAGCGCGCATACTACGATATCAACGGTGTGGCCTTCGCCATCCCCTTTATCATGAAGTGGCTCGGAACCAGGGAGAGGAAGCTTGTTGCAGATATCAGCCTCCACAACGAATGCATTTGTCGAAATGAGATCGAAAGATAAGACGGTGAATCCTTTTGGTAGGAGAGCGCGCGCGATAGCGGCATCTCCGCATCCCAAATCTGCAATGACAGTCTTCGGGGGGTAGTCCGACAGCACAGTGATATAAGTCTCCACGGGATTAGTCGGCCAGGATTGGACTTGGTGACGGAAACCAGTATGATACTAGAAATTTTATAAATACAATAGCAGGGACTTTGAGCTGACGACGCACTTCTTCGAACACTGCATAGCAAGAGTGCGGTTGAGCATTGGGACAACATCAAATTTGAGTATAAAACGTACCATTCTTGTCCTCTTGCATCATCGAAAATGCTTCAGAGCTATTTGACTTGTACAGGGTTTCATTTATCATCCTACGTGTCCATGAGTATGCATACGCGAGACAGTGGCACGTTCTTACCTGAAGCGCGCGCCATTCAAACTCTCCTTCATCTCTTTCTGTAGGTTGGTGAGACCATCGGATTTCTTCTCCCCCACGACATTAGCGCTAGCGGACGATTCCACTCTATGCTTCGTCTTTACTCTCTTGGTCGGCCGATCCAACGACTGTCTTGAGTCAACGGCTTTCAACGGCCGCGGAAGAGAGATGGCTTTCTTTTTCTCCTCATGCGCGTCAATTTTAGATTTTCTAGAGGCTTTGCTCGATTTGTCAACAGTCTTCGGCTCCTTGACGCGCTGACTTGATATATTTCCCTTGAACCTGCTCATCAGTTTGCCCAAGTTGGCCTCGGCGGCGAGCATTTTATCGGAGTCTTCGGATGTTCTTTTCCGCTTCCGAGAGGACAAGTTGACTTCTGGTACTGGGTCGGACTTGACAGACCATCCTGGAACGTCGAATAGTGGCATGGCGGCGATTGAGGACAATGAGCGGTGGTGGTGGTGGTAGTGGAAGAAGAGTGGAAGAAGCGCAATGCAGGTTAAGAAAATGCCGGTGACCAAACAAATAGGCGCCAAGGAGATAAGATCGACGGTCAATTGGTCAACTAAAGCGCCTCCATTAAACCTCACTGTCCTGACCCGATAAGCAAGAATACACCTTGACCTTCAACCATGACCTCCAAAGTAAATCTCCTGTCGCATCCCATCGTCAATGCAGAGCTCTCGAAGCTGAGGCAGTCGTCGACGTCGTCGAAGGAGTTCCGTGAGGTACGCTCGACCATCGCATCAGCCCCTTTGTCATTCTTACTCGAATTCCTCAGGGGATTAACCACATTAGTCTGATACTAGGACTTGAAGCCTCACGGTCGCTTGAAGAAGAGTCCTTTGATGGAGTTAGTCCATCCAATGCTCGTCACAGAGGAAGGAATCTGACACCGAACTCCGTAGCAAACTCCCATCGGACCGTTCAAGGGCACCGTTATCAAGCCTCGTGTAGGACTCACGCCAATTCTGCGTGCTGGTTTGGGAATGTCAGACGCGCTGGTACGTTCGCCACAATCCTGTGCTTATATGTTGTATTGACATCGAACGGCAGTTGACTCTCTTCCCGTAATGTTCTTCGTTTCTTACAATGCTTCTGTCATGACAAGCCGCATATTCCAGATCAGCACCCGTCTACCATCTTGGTCTTTATAGAGAGAAGGTTACTCTCCAGCCAGTAGAATGTAAAGTGCCATGCTACAATGTCCTTCCTTCCCTGCGACTGATCGCATTCTCAGACTATTCCAAGCTGCCCCCCTCTCCTCCCGTTGACACTGTCTTCTTACTCGATCCTCTGATTGCGACTGGTGGAACGGCTTGTGCCGCCTTATCTATGATCGTTGATTGGGGTATTCCTAGTAAGCCGCACGTTGATGCCAGGAATTATGATGCTCAACACTATTGATAGTCCAAAATGTCAAGCTTCTCTGCGTCCTGGCCTCAAAGCCAGGGTTGGAACATGTCCAGGATGAATTTCCAGAGTTAGAGGTAACTGTAAATGTGCTAAATACTGGCGGCGTTCACTGAACTCTTGCATAGATTTGGGTGGCCGGCGTTGACGATGAGTTGACGCCCCAAGGAATCATAAGCCCGGGACTCGGAGACACTGTAAGTTCGCAATAAGTGTTGATCGTTCTTTCACTTACAGATGTTTCAGGGTGACCGCCTCTTCAACACAATCCGTGCATGATCACTATAGGATAGATTGCATATAGCGTACTAGGGCGGCGGGCTTTCACATTATGAAAAGAACAACGGAAGTTTACCAACTATATCATCGGGCTTTCTGAGAACGATCCATATATAGACTGAACCAGTGCTTAGGAATGCGAGTTTGCTGTATGTAAGGGGCTTTTTCTTCTGAAAAGAGACTTCCGCAAGTCAACAGGCTGGATTCAAGTTCATCATTCGATGATGGTGCATGTGTGTTCGAATGTCAAGCAACATATGCCGAATTCCGATATGCCAAACTTGCGCCAGCGCCAATAAGCACTAGCGAATTCGACGGATTTTTGTGCGTGAGTTTGTGTGGGTACTTGGTGGTCGTGAACGAGCTGGAATTTCCAGTGGGTGAGCTCGGGCCGGTTGGGACCGGAATTGATTTGAAATGAAAGACGTGATTTTGCGCACAGATTGCTAATTACCAGTAATGCCTTTGAACGGAATTTTCGGAACAGAATGGACAAAACCTATCCTCCAGCGACACGATGTCTGGCTCCTCGACCCCGTTATCGTCGACGAAGACCTTATCCACGGCACCGTCGCCTAAGCTAAAGGCAAATGGGCTCGAGGCACTTTTCTTCAATCCCCGGATACCGGCATCCCACCTAATCGAATATATCTCCTCGAGGCCACAGACGAGCTCAACGATTTTTGTGTACGATTTGGCAGAGCAGACCGGCTTTGGAACACTCACCAAGTCCTGGGCGAGGTCTGGTAAGGAGTCAGCCCCCGTTGTGGACTTGCAGACGAGGGCTGGTGCTGGATTGACTCTTGTCGGTCGTTTGTCGGAGGGAACCAGCCAGGATGGTGTTATCACTGCGTATACGTCGACCAAGGGTCTTTCAATGATGGCCTCTTCCCTGTCCTACCTCCCGGAGGCGGGTCCAACGAGTAGATTGGTCCTGCAAGTCCCTAACCTTCTCTTCGCCAACGATGCCCCATCGATTTCGCCCTCTCTCGCCCCTCTCGCTACCTCCTTACCTATTCTCCCAAGCAGCCTCGTCATTCTTCTCTCGGCGACCCCTCAGGAAGCAGCTGACTTTGCACATTTATCCTACCAGCTCACCTCTCGCCATGTTGTCCACATCTTCGACCATTATGCAGCCGCGCGTGAGATAGGCCATTCTATATCTCCCCTCTCCCCTCTCCCTGTTAAAGAGAATAGCTCGGTGTCAGCTGTCCTGGCTCAAGCCGGATATTCCTTCTTTGACTATACTGGCGACTCGGAGGCGGAGACCGTGGTTATTTTGTTGAACGGCCCGTTGGCATTGGCTGCCAAAGCCATCGCCAGCCGATCTACGGGCTTTGGAGTCATTTCGGTGAATGTATTGAGACCGTGGGATGAGGACAGTCTTCGGGACGTTCTGCCCAAGACAGCACGTATCATTCATGTACTGGATGACGTCCCGACCGCTTTGACGCAGGGATTTTTATACGCTGATGTATTCGGCGCGCTGCTCTACCATGAGGCTGTATCCGCTGTTCACGGACATCGCGTTACTCCCGCCCAGACACAGTCGTATGTTTCCGAGGAAGATGCGTTCATCCGCTTCCTCTCGAAACTCGTTCCTTCGTCTGTCAAAAATGTGTCGGCTTTACTTCCCTCCTCTGCCAAGAAGCTGTTCCTCTTTAGCACTCCCAATTCCGCGTTGACATCTTTTTCGCATGTGTTGGAGGATGTTTTCCTGTCAAACAAAGGCGTGTCAGCGCGTCTCCTTACGGATCACGACGCGTTCTCCAAGACGGGAGGCATCACTATCAACCGTATGCTTCTTTCGCCCAAGAAGGATGTGTCGCCTTTCCTCCCCATCCCCGTCGCCCTTCCTTTCGAGAAGGACGCAGTCGATTTCCTTGGTATATTGGACTCGAGCCTCGTCAAATCCCATGCTCTGGTCAAATATGCCAAACCCGGCTCTGTGATCCTTGTTATCACGTCCTGGTCGCCTGCGGAACTGTTGGCTAATTTAACTTCGGAGTCCATCGCGTCTGTGGAGCAGAAAGGCGTGCATCTTTACACTCTTGACGCTGCGGGCATCGCCTCTCAACTTGTTGACGCCTCTAACACCGACGTCATTGAAAATGTCCTTGTCACCCTCGCTTTCCTCAGGTTGTATCTGGGAAGTGCTGCACGGGAGGACCTTGTAGCCGCTGTCGCAAAAAGTGCCTTTGAGGGTGTTGTACAGGGTGCTTCACTTGAAGTGGTGAACTCTGCTGCTTGGTCTGGATTGGTTGATATTGAGACGCCTGTAATCTCGGGCGAGGATGCCAATTCGAGTGCACCGCTGAAGGAGATTGAGTTCAATGCGGTGGTCGTGGAAAGTGATGATGGTGATTCAGTGGCCACTGGCGTGTACGTGGGTACCTGGCACGACGCAGCGAAGCATATCTTGTTCCATGACGCGTTCACACCTTCCGGACTGGCTTCCGAAGCCTCTCTCCGCCCAGAAATCCCCGATGACACTTTCCTCGTTACGTGCGTCGTCAATCGTCGACTTACTCCTCTGGAGTACGATCGCAACGTCTTCCACCTTGAATTCGATACTACAGGTACCGGACTCAAGTATGAGATTGGTGAAGCGCTGGGCGTGCATGGTTGGAACGATGCACAAGAGGTCCTTGACTTCTGCGATTGGTATGGCGTCGACCCTAACCGTCTCATCACTATTCCCGTGGTAGCTGGCGAAGATAACATGCACACACGGACCGTCTTCCAGGCGCTGCAGCAGCAGATTGATCTCTTTGGCCGTCCACCCAAATCATTCTACACCGATCTCGCACCTTTTGCCACCTCATCCGTCGACAGACACTCTCTTCTTTTCATCGGATCAGCGGAAGGTTCTTCGACTTTCAAGAAACTATCGGAGAAGGACACCGTTACTTTCTCCGATGTGCTGAGAATGTATCCCAGCGCCAAGCCCGGCATAGGGCGTCTGTGTGAGTTGGTGGGCGATATCAAGCCAAGGCATTACAGTATTGCCAGCGCTCAGAGTGTCGTGGGGGACCGCATTGATCTACTCGTCGTAGCCGTAGATTGGCAAGCACCAAATGGTGAGTGTCAAGCGCTTCGATGTGGAATTATGATGATCTGATGGCCCTTGGGACTAGGCTCTCTTCGCTATGGTCAATGCACACGATACCTAGCTGGTCTCAAGATTGGCCAAAAAGTCACAGTGTCCATCAAGCCTAGTGTCATGAAGGTAAGTTGTACGTGTACTTGATGGACCTGTTTCTAACTGACTTTTTAAAAGTTGCCGCCAGACAATATGCAACCACTCATTCTCGCCGGTCTGGGCACGGGAGCTGCACCGTTCCGAGCCTTCTTGCAACACCGCGCTTGGCTTCTTCAGCAAGGCCAAAAGGTTGGACCCGTCTACTACTACTTCGGATCTCGGTACCAGTCAGCGGAGTATTTATACGGAGAAGAGATTGAATCCTTCATTCTGGATGGTGTCATCACTCGTGCTGGACTGGCGTTTTCTAGGGATGGTCCCAAAAAGGTCTACATCCAGCACAAGATGCTCGAAGACTCGGAAGCGTTGGCTACCATGATTCAAGACCAGAATGGCGTTTTCTATCTTTGTGGGCCTACATGGCCGGTGCCTGACGTGTACGAAGCTCTTGTTAACGCGCTGGTGAAATACAAGGGTCAAGATGCCGTGTCTGCTGGTGAATATCTCGAAAGTCTCAAGGAAGAGGAGCGATATGTACTCGAGGTACGACTTCTCTCTCCCATTTCAGGCTTCTTTTGACTGAACCGGTTTCTAGGTTTACTGAGCGTGCTACGACACGATGTCCAACTGTTGTCAAATTTATAAAGTAGTGATCTATCTGTTTAGTTATATAGTAGTATATACTTAGATCATGTACAAATTATACCTTCACTTCCAATACTCGTGTGGACGCAGAAACGCAAACTCTTAAGTACGCACATAGTTATAAACTCCCCACTTGGTGGTGGGGCTTTGTCACTCTATCGTACGCTGCCGACATTACTAATCGTCGTCTACCCATTCGTTCGCAACGACGCGTCGAACATACTGCCGCACCCATCCAGGCCGGCGCGCATGTTGAGCAGCGAGTTCTTCGCGTCGCTGCTCTCTGCGCCGATTCTCTTCCGTATCTTCACCGTCACCGCGGACCTCCATAGCATTAACTTCCGTCCGTATTCGCCCTTCCCGCCGGCGGAGAACAGCTCTTCGTCGATCCCAAACAGCGGGGTGAACTGTTGTTACGAGCAGCGTCATGAACGCCAAGGATTTCTGGCTAAAGGTGGGCGGTTCTGTTACCGTTCCCTCAAGCGTCCGTTCCTCATTGGGTATGTTGAAGTTGGCGAGGGTATCCAACACTCCCATAGAGGGTGCTTGTACGCCACCCACTCCACCAGGCTCAGCAGCAGCAGCAGGAGCCGGAGCGTCGGCTGCTGCAGCTGGACGATTTACCCGGTTATCAGCAGCCGCTACGTCTCCAGCCGCAGGTTGCCGTTGATCTTCAGCCGCAGGGGCAATCCATCTGTTAAAACCATGCCGAGTCCATATCTCATACAAAGCCCATCCCATTATCAGGATGCCAATGAATGGCTTCCGCGCAGGTGCAAAAAAGTAAAGCAATAACAGTGTTCGCAGTAAAAGGAATGTAAGAGGCAGTAAGAAAGGGCGTATTTGGAGTTGGGGAAGTTCTGGAGGTGCTGGTATCTGGTTACCCACGGGAACATCGTTTAAGACAACATTCTGAGGATTCTGGATTGCACCATGCGGAAGCCCAAGTTGTTGTAGAAGCGCAGTAATTTGGGGAGGAATGGTATCCTGTTGTGTTGTCTGAGAAACGGTGCGCGTTGGTGCAGGAATGGCATCTGATTTTAAAATGGACAGCGTGAAAGACAAGACCTGCAGTGCATGCTGCTGTGTCGCGGTAGGAGTTTGCGATGGATCCTCCAAGCTCAAGTAATTCTTTCCTCTAGAGAGAATGATTAGTAAGAGGCCGGATGGGAGAACGGATGCTGAAACGCACTCTCGGACGACTGGCTTGTACCTCACGCCACCAAGACTCCGAGGAGGATAGTCTTTGTCAAAGATAGGTGGCCACGACCAGCCTTGACTAGCAAGATATCTCATGGCCTCCCTCCTCGGCGTAGTTGGATGCGACATTCGAACAACATCACACTGCATGAGAGCGAGGAGGGCATTGCGATGCTGGAAGATCACGTAACCGAGTGCCGACGACGGTGAGGGAACAGTCCGCGATTGTGTTTGCGAAAGTGAACCAAGAAGCTGTTCAATCGAAGAAGACGCAAGCGAAGCAGAAGAATTGGAGGGTTCAGTTCGTGGAACCTGTGGGGGTGAATCTGACCAAGCGGTAGGATGAACCGCTAAATGAACGATCCGTAATTCGTCAGGGGACTGATTCAAAGTCAGAGGTAAGTATCACAATAGCAGTTGTACAGCAGGCTTACGGTCCAAATAGCATCCAGCCGCTCATGGTCTGCCAATGCTCGACCTCGCCAAATGAGTCTCTGTCCATCAACACGAGGTCGACCGGTACAAACTGCCTGAATCTGCTCCTTGACCGCCAAAATTGTGGATCCACTGTCGACATTGACCGTGAATGAGTGAGCGTAGGCGGGTAGCTCGACGTGCAACTCGACCAGCGACATGGAAGTATGGGAAAGCGTTATCTCATCTGCCTACGTGTTTCCCGGCATTGTTTCTGATGTCACGTGTTGTGATCGCGACCCAGCGCGCAATTCGGAATTGGATGTGCTCCTGCGCACAGACACTTTCCGATATTCAACCCTTGAATCACAATATAAATAATACAATCAAGCCCTAACAGTAATTACGGAGATCTAGGTTAAGCTTATAGCACGGGACACAATTACAAGTCAAAAGACACTGTAGAGATCTCGGGTTAGACGAAGGTGTCAGGCAAGAACAATCGTGCATACCATCTATATAAGGCAGTTTTCTCTTCAATTTACTGGCCGTGGTCTGCAGGACCGCACGCATATGATAAATTATCTCCAGAGAGATTAGGGAAGGTGATATATAGAACTCTTGTTGAAGCACTTTGTGGCAAGCCCTTAGTCCTAGCTGCGCCACGTCAGGGATGTAGTGATGAATATGAGAATTCCAATGCAATAGTCCACTTACTGTCAGTATCGGGTCCAGCCGACTATAGTCTTCATCCACAAAGGTGGAAAAGAGGCTGACTATCTGGCCGGCTGTGTTGGAACACGCCTGGCGATATTCTAGACCCGTCGACGCTAGCAAAAGATGGAGTTCTGTCAAAGCAGTCAAGTCGACAATCTCCACCAGCTTCAGCGCCCGAAAAAAGTGTTGATCAACGTCGAGCAGCATACGCGACTTAACGCGAGATAGATGGACCTGTATCCTTTGCATAAGATCCCAATATTTGGTGGAACTTCGGGTTGAACGGGTCGAGCCTATGGAGGGAATTCAAAATTTATAGGCCCACTTTGTGATGTCCACTCACAACATTGCTCATCTTCCCAAAGACAAATTAGTTGTTGGACTTCCTGGATATACGTTGCAGCAGTCGTCCTTGCACAGACTGCAAAGATATCAATTGGCATAGTAGCATAGAATTCCTGGTATGGGTTGAGACCAATGACAGACCGAAGTGATTGTGCATGCTCACCGACAACAAGTATAGCTCCGAATCGAGGTCTGGATGGAAGAGGCAAGGAACATGGAATTGGACGTGAGCCGCCTTGTCCATGTAATATACTTGCAATATAGCTCCGATCTCATCCTCCGTAGAAGGTATAGTAATGGTGTCATTGTTTGGGGACCGCGATGACCTTACCAGATGAAGGTCATATCGCATTAGGAGGTGGGCCGATTTGAGTAGATATTCCCGGCCCTTATAAAGATCACCTTTGGTGAAATAGTACAAAGATACAATTCCGTGTGCCTGTAACGATGTTGTAGGCGGGAGGATTTCCCGTGAGTCGTTCAGATAATCGAGCACGCTTTGCAGTTGCATAGTTTCAGTGAGTGTTCTGAAATATGAGGATTCCTCCTGAAGTGGGTCAGCGAAAGCCCATAGGTCTGACGTTGACATACCTGCACAAGGGCACCCCATAGCTGGGCAACGTGGACCATAATAGGATGTACAACAGCATTTGATATGTCCCCACGTTTGACTGCGAATAACTTCTCGTCTGACAAGCAAACTCCCAACTGGGCTCTGTGGGAAAAAAAGATGTCGCGCCTGCATTAAATCAGTTCTCCTGTTCGCGAAGAGAAAAGTTGTGTCCGCTCACATCGGAGTGAGATCAGACATGTAGAATACTTCCATTCCACTGTTATCTCTAGGCACTGGTGACATCAAGTTGAATGGGTCGCCTGTCAGGAGATCTGCGTATGGTGGGATTATATCGAGGACTGCTGCACTAGTGGATTGGTCGCTGGATCCTTCGATAAATAGCATAGATGAATCGTCCTTGGTAGATTCACAGATAGCTCTTTCCGAGCTAGACCGACTAGACGAAGAGTCCGAGTCCGAGATAGACCTGTCCTGGGATTCGTAGACTCGCAAACGTTCCTCAAGTTCCTTTATGCGATCATAGAGTTCAGCCTTGATACTTCGATGTACCCCATCGTCATATTGACAATCGTCCTCCTTGTTTGCTATTCGGCATGTAGAGCAAAATGGCCGACTGGCATCGCATTTCTAGATATATAGCTGTTGATCAGCCCCATATTATAATATATTGGCAGACCAATTACCTTCTTCTTACGTCTACGGAGTATGTCTGATTAAGCAAACGATGAAAACCAAGAAACAAAGCTATTACCGGCACGGTACGCAAGCTGCTCCTTTCTGTAGGAGGTCACCTTTCGAGGCCGTGGGAACGGGGTCGACGTAGACGCAATTCACTGACTTGCGCGCCTTCGAGCACGACCCACACGTTGGATAGACACCGTCACAGCGCTCCGGGGTACTTCAAAATACTGCTATTCCGCTAAATAAGATCACTCACAACTTTCCGCGCCCTGTTAATCAACGGCACTACGGTAAGACCTATCCGAACTCGGAAGATGAATACTAACCTGCAGGGTGTGCAAGTCTTCGGTGCAGCCTTCAACATGAGGTGGTAAGTAGACGAAGTTGCCATGGATTTTAACACCTCATCGCCAGCACTCCTTGATAGCGTGGTGATCTTCACAGTAGGTCTGAAAGTTCGGCGGTGCCGGCCAAGATGATGGTGATCGTGACTAAGGTTTTCCAACACGCTATTTCGGAACTCGCCGAGATCTGCAGTATCACGGGGCACGGGCACTTCACGGACCGGGACACGGACCGCTAACCATAATACTCTTCTCGCTGCCACAATGCCTGCTCATCCATGCGACAACCTCGTTGTTGTAGAGAATTCTGATGGAATGTCGGCTGAAGAACATTCGAGCCTCGAAGCCACGGGCGGTGATGCCGAAGAAGAAGAAGCCATGACGAAACTGTCTACAGCTATAGTGACCGCCAATCAAGGAAGAGGTTTTTTTTGGATTGCAGATATCATACATGCTCCTCATCGAGCCATCAACAGTAATACAGCATCTGAGGCTTCCTCATATTATCCAGGAAACGACACGTTCAACTGTGAAGACGAGGATCTGGAGAGACGGGACCCAATGCCAGGGTAATCCGGAGTACCTTAGCCTAGATGAACGTGCGATTTATGATGCAAAGATGGTAGAAGAATCAAGGGTCTTCGGATCAAGTTTGCCATACTCATAATCTGTAACCAACTAAGTCCGTTCTCCACTGTGGTTGCGATTTTTGTAGTTCACACATCGCAGAGTCTACAATATAGGGCTTTGGATGATTGGCTACACTCCTGATCACCAGGGAGAGTACCCAGAAAGACCCGCTAATGTGCTCTTCAAGATGATCAGCATTCAGCGGCCGATTGGCCTTTGACGCTGTCTCTCCGTCCCCGGTTAATCCAAGCATCGTCTTCAGTACTTCCGGAAAGAGCATCTAGGTAAACCGTCCAGTCTAGCACTCAATCTTATGATAGCACTCCAACATCGGTGGAGCAATGGTCGCGGCACTATATGGCTTTACCATATGGGACTCCCTGCGAAAGCATTGTTTGGCAGTTCCGATATGCAGATCTGCAGAAATGGCGTGTCTTCGTCACTACAAGGCTACTTACTTCCAGTCCTCATGCACACCACCTTGCGATCTTGACTGGCTTGATTGTCTTTCTCTGTCAGTCACAAGAGTTACTTGCCTGGGTTGTTGACACCATCTGGGCCATGGCTACCTTTGTCACTTGCTTGCTTGCCCATTGCACCTTCCTCATCTACCCCAATTTCCCTACCGGACATCTTTGTATGGCCTCGACCATCCTTCCTTTCTATTGAGAACTCTTGGGGCGTGCTTCGCTAAGGCACAATACACAACAGGACAGTATGATGCTCCTAATGTTGTTTTGCTCGCAACACGCCAAGTGCCGAGCTCATCGTATCCATTCAGGCGTATAACGAACCTGTATGATTATCAAAGCTGTTGTACGACAGGGAACTGTTTCATTCGTCCATCGAATAATTGTCGGGGGTAAAATTTTACGCAAAGATCACTTGAGCGCCGCCGCATCTCCTATTAGCATCGACAACAGTGACACTTTCACAAGCGAGTCATTCAGTTCTTGGCACATTCGTAAAGCCTCTTGTAGAAAATGATGAAGCCCAGTCCGCACATAACGTAGCCCAGTTAAGCGCATTCCATACAGTTATATGATCTATTTCCTGAAACGACGAACTACATGCTGGCCATATTCTCTGCCTTTGTGCACCACGAAACTGATCTCTCTGTGTCTCCGTCTTGAGGTGTACTGGACTTCGCCAAGATCTTCATCGCCAGACTTCCCGGAAAGTCATGATAATTCCGATGTGACAGCTGAAAGCCCTTGGCCGGATAACATTAGGCTTTGTAGCAGAAGAAGCGGTCGTTTTCGATCGACCTTTTTTTATTAATCGAAACCCTGTCATCTATCCCCAACGACACTCACCCGCCGGTCTCCGCTTCTTGAATGATTGTTCCAGGCTGCACTCTACTCGACAGCACGAGATTTTTTTTTTACCTCAGTCATGAAAGTCGTTATTTGATCTGCCAGTGATATTCAGCTGTTACCATTTAAACCGGGTGGAATTACGGCGGGAGTGCGACGTTATAGCCAAAGGTCTCTTCGAAGCGAGGACCTGGTGAAGCAGAAGACCTGGAATACTTTCGAAAGCAGTCATAAATGCTTTGGGCACGTTTCTCGCTAGTACCAGGAGGCTCCCCATGCAACTCTACCGCTCACGCTGGGCCTCAGTCTAAGTCGTCTGCATCAGTTGTTGTTCATTACCTTAGCATAGCCGTAAAAATTCGACAGACAGTAATAGTGCAGAAGTTGTTTGAAATTTTCCACCAGGGAATCAAGTCAATGAAGGCTTTCGTTAACCCTTTTATAATTGCGATCCTGTGATTGATCACAAGTTCAATGCGGGATCAAAGGATATTTATAATTCTCGGAATCCGCAGTGTAGGGCAATGAGCAGAGTATTTACGTCTTCTACAGCACGGTGTTAGTGTCCGTTTGCGTAGTGCAACCCTGGCAGGTGACTAACTTACATCAAAATACAAGGGAAGTCGTTGGAATAGACTCGATGAAAATTTGACACGCTCTTTCGAACACAGAAAAATCAACCATTGAAACTCTTTGCTGTAGTCTAAGTGTGCGTCTAAATTTCATCGGTTATTCGCCTATTTTTGCCTGTGTTGCCTGACCCGAAATAGTTGCTCACCAGGAGTGTGCGATTTCCCACTTACGATGCCGGTACTTGCTACAGCCCGGACTCAGATGCGCCAACCGGCGAAAGTTTCATACTCATGACTCGTAATTTTTCGTCAAGAGCGTCTGGCAGCCACGGAGTCCGCAGGTCGCATGCTAAGACAGGGTTCTTATCTAAATGATACCGCATACAACACTACTCAATAGTATCGTGCATCACTAGAAGTCGAAATTTTCGCCAAGTGCTGTAACCTGTCACCGTTCTGCAGTTCCGTCCCACACCAGATTCCGGCTCTATACCATACACATCCTGGTGAATGTACTGCTCATTCGTACGAACAGCGTAGGCAAAGTGAGCTACGAGTATTTTAACAGTCTACTTCATCAAAGGACAAGAAGAGCATCAAGGCGGTGACAGATTACGGTTTGGTGAAATTCTCTGACTTCTTGTATGCTACATTTCAGCTCCTTTATATGGTACGGAAACGGCTGGAGCTGTCAACGAATTTTAGCTTGGACATAGCATCGTTAAAATGAAGACGACTAGCTTATTTCTGGCGTTCGTTTCGGTGAGGAAAAAGGAGATAAAAGGACAAGCAGTTGATAGCCTGTGTCGACTTCAGTGAAGCTGATGGATCTGTGTGAACGATGTTTTCTCGGATATTAGAGCGATTTGGAATGTGAACTGTATGTTTCATTCCGTCTTCTACCGATCAACGCTCCAAGATCTGCTACAGACGTTTCTTGCTGCCGTTCTGCGGAATGGACGAAAAATCCGTGCAAAGAGAGAATCAAGAGTGAGCGGAAATTCAATGGTAATCGCGAAGTAGAGTGTGGGTCCTTAAAAAGTTCCGGGTGCCGGATCATCGGTCCGGGGTAATTGAACCGAAAACTGACGTAATTGGATGAAACGCGATTCACCTCCTTCAGACTCGTTTCCTTATTATGTTGCACAGCTAAACATCCCCTCTTTCTTCTCGCCCTTCTTCTACCTCTGCCATTTCTCACGTAGAACATTGAGAAATGCGCGGACTCTTTACTATCCTTGCCAGCGCTCTGTTTAATACTGCCCTTGGTCAATTATCTCTACCGAATCCGCCATTATTACCGCCTCCTGCTTCCAATGGGACCATACCTTCTTCAGGAACTCCCAACCCACAATGGAGTACATTACTGGGGAACCTGATTTACTTTTATGAAGCTCAGAGAAGTGGGAGATTGCCTTCGGACAATCGTGTGGGGTGGCGAAATAACAGCGCCTTAGAGGATGGATCCGACGTCAACCTTGATCTGACAGGTCTGTATACTATAGTTCAGGACCGTTGGTGCTCACTCTGACATACTTTCAATAGGTGGATACTATGACGCTGGGGGTGAGTATTATCCTCAATTCATTACCACAGCTGTCCCTCATCGCTATTACTTTAGACTATATAAAATGCACTTTCCCTCTGGTATGTGGAATGCAGCCATATCCTAATCAGAAATGTTCACAAACAAGGGCAGTCCTTTACGATCACGTCAATATGTTGGGGTGCCACGGATTTCGGCAAAGGTCGGTGGACCAACTCTTCTCACTTTATGCTCGGACTTAAAAAAATCAAGGTTACGATGATTCTAATCAAACGGCATATTTGGATTCCATGTTACGTTGGGGCCTGGACTGGCTTATTAAGGTTCGTCGTTTCATACTCAAGAAATTCACTCAGTGATGATCTTCTTCCATAGGCGCATCCCTCAAATGATACCTTGTATGTGCAGGTTGCTGACGGTTTGAAATTTTACCTTTCCTCACCTTCTGTGCTGTGCTCATTCAACCTTAGCCAATTTGGATAATAATTATTGGGGCGGCGATCAAGATATACCAACACCGCGGCCGTCGTTCCAAATTAACGATACCTCTCCTGGAACTGACGTTGCTGCTGGTGTCTCTGCGGCCTTCTCTGCATGCTCTAATCTTTACGCTAACCGCGGTTTCGGTGGGGTTTACCAATCCCCCGCGTCTTTGACGAACACTACCTACTCGGAAATCCTCCTCAGTCATGCGCAGAGCCTGTTTAATTTCGCCGTCAGTGCTTCTGGCGGCCAAGTTGTCTATCAGAATTCTGTTCCAGCTGTAGCTGAAAGCTACGCGTCGTCATCGTATGGGGATGACTTGACTCTGGCCGCATTGTTCCTGGCCTGGGCGACTAATTCGACGACTTTGTACGAACAAGCAGAGAACTATTATAGCTCGTTTGGGCTTTCGGGGCAGGATGGTGTTTTCAACTGGGATTCCAAGACTCCTGGGCTAGCTGTTTTGTTTGCTCAGATCGCCCAGTCCGGCTCTTCCATCGGCAGTAACGCCTCTGGGTGGCAAGAGGAAGCAGAACGATATTTCGACGGGGTAATAAACAACGACGGACGCACGTTTGAAACAAGAGGTTAGAATTGCTTCATTTTTTGGACTCTATTGAACTTACCATGGTTAGGTGGATTGCTGTACTATCACGGAGATTCTGATAGTGCAAGCCTCAACCCCGCTTTGAATGCCGCAATGTTAATGACTAGATATGCACCCATGGCTACTTCATCCGAGAAGACGACATCATACATGGTGCGCTCAGCAGCTGCACATTACTATTCGCGGCACTTGTCTCATGGGTTTTCTAGAATTACGCACAGATACAGCTAGATTATGCGCTCGGAAAGAACCCTATGTCAGGTAGGTTACGATCTTTCGTTAAAAGACAACGTCGCTCAACTTGGCCTGTAGCTCCATATGTCGTTGGTTCAAATCCCAACTCCCCCTCAAATCCTCATTCGGCCATGGCTAGTGGTGGAAGCGACATCAGTAATATTGACAGCTCGCCAGAGGTGGAAGCATACGTGTTGTACGGTGCAGTTGTCGGAGGACCCGATAGGCACGACAACTTCTACGATATTCGTAGCGATTGGGTCCAAACTGAGGTATGGTTCTTTTCTATGTGCTGATAAATGAACTCATCGTATAAATATAGGTTGCTTTGGACTACAATGCACCCATGCTCACACTGGCTGCGATGCATGTTATGAACGATACAAATGATCCATACTTCACAGCTCTGCAAGAAGGAGCGTATGTTCGACCACAAGGCGGGCCGTGTGATGCTGCTATCAGGGACGGATGTGGTAGCTCCAACGGGTTGAGCAAGGGGGCAACAATCGCAATAGCGGTTTGCATCACCGTTGTTGGACTTGTACTTGTGTCGCTGGTGGCGTACTATTTCTGGGTGGTTAAGAAGAGAAGATCATGAAGGTTTGAAGAACAGTTGTTCATGAACTTATGATTGACAAGAACTCGCTTTGTTTTGCACGTGTACGCATCATCGACAATGTACTCTAATTATATTGGTATCAGGGAAGATTTGTGCCGTTTCACCTCAGGCTGACAGACAGAACATGGGCATCCACAGGACGTAGACTCCGCTAGCAATCTTCAATTGCTAGGGCACGGGTAACCCAAACTCGGCCTGCAATACCTAGGCAATGCTCGTTACAGCTTTATCCTTCTTCCTTCCTTCGCGCTGCGTCAGATCATGTCGATGGCTACGTAGCCTTTGTCTTTACAGTGTCGTTCAAGTCAGCATACTGTTCTGCCTGTTTTTCCTTTCACAAACGCCTTCCTTGCCCTCACAGTGTTGTCTTTTTCGAAGTCGACCTCTTCTCCGTTGAGCTATGTGCTCAGCTCAGCCACTTGCGCCATGAAAACTTGGGAATCCTCACACTCTAACCCTAAGCTCCCTTTTGCGCTGCCGATAATCCGTATAAAAGTTGTCGATCCTTTCCCTTCTGCTAGTGTTCCCATCCCTGCGTGCCAGTGCAGTCATCACTGCTCCGCTATCGAATACACCGCCGTAGGCTATTTGGGACACCCATCAGTTGGCGAAGTCACGCCTGAAGAAGTACCATCTTCGTTGATGACCTTTGCTACATGGGTACTATGCAAACAAACAGGTGGACGAGAGGGTGGAGATGAAGACTCCAGGATGGCCTCTTTGCAGTGTCGAGCATTATCGCTCCGTTTCCTTTGAGAATACCGTATGTGCTTTCTTGCGGAAGCCCGGATCCTAATGCAGACACGACCCCAAATACTGGTCGTCTGCTATTGAGATTAATGCCGCGATGACATACCTTGCTCGTCAAGAGAGGATTTGGCTCATGCCACTTGCCTCGATGATGAACTTAATGTGGAGATCTCTCATATCGATATTCTCTATGGTATTGAACGGAAGAATAACTTTCTGAAGGTGGCTTCACCTTGTCTGGCTTGTTAACCAACCATGTACTTCACGCTTTCTCTTGTGTCATCTGTGCTAAAGTGGCTCCTTCAAGTCCACGACCAGCGGGCTACGTGATGAATATGTATTTCCATTCCTTGATGACTTTCTTTGCGTTGGAGATGTGTTGGAGTCTTCACAGCTGCATTTGGGTTACCATCTGTCGCGATGGAACGAGCATCATGGTAGGCCTGCACTTCTCCGTTTACAATGTGTCAGATTTTTTTCACACTTGCTGCAAAGAAATTAATTTGAAAGTAAATACGGTACGGAGCTTATAATATTGGAGGATAGTGGGGGTGAGGATATGGGAGGGACAAGTACGGTAGATGTTCATCCTTGTGTGAAGATCAAACCACACCGGAGATCTAGTGTCTGATATTGTAGCTGGATGAACAATATGTGCGTGTGTGTATTATGAATCTACATGGGAATTGAGAGTGAGGAATCTGTTCGAGGATACGATCTGTGAAGACTGTTGGACGACGCGCCGGGCAGGTCAACCGATCATCCGAACATCGACCTTTGTATTCGAACAATTGCCTCCCATTTGTTGCTTGAGCGCGTTGTTCTTCTCGCCATTTGCTATGTGCATTGCCATTGACAGTTGCAAGCTGTTGTAAGTAACTTGAAACCTTTGCCGCATCGGTTTATCGATCATGGAGCCTGCTGCCAACCTTTTGTTTACGAGCTTTTTGCGCCTTTCTTCGGACGCCTTTCTATTTCCCTTCGCCCTGCGGCATTATGCCTGTGCGGCGATCGGTAGTCCTGAGGCTATCCTTGTGCCTCATGCATACATAAAAACAATTGAACTCCATGGATACATTTCATGTTATAACAAAGTACCATCTGTTGGTATCGAGCAAATAGTAGGAAGAAAGAAAGGCATTTTGAAGACCGAGAGTGATTTTGGCAGACAATGGGACTTTGAATGCCGCGTTGACTCTGCTTCGATCGAGCAAAAATGTAACCCCTTGTTAGAGCATCCTTCTTAAATATCAACGGATTCTCGTCTTCCTTCCTTACTCTCACCCATGTCGACCTTTGACTCCCTCGTCGAAGACCTTACCCGCGACGCAAATCGCGCACAGCCAAAGGATGCTCTGCAATTTTGCGCCAATTGGTTCCAGCAGCGGCTCGAAGAACAAAGGTCGCTCACTCGCGATGTTCTTGCTCGTCGAACACCTGCATTTTCTCGCGATTTACCTAGCGATGTATACATGGATACGCCCTTTGGTACTCCACCGGGTCCGATATCAGTGTCTCCCTTCCACCAAGCACCGCACCGCTCATCCTTGAGGAATAGCGTCAGCCTCACTCCAGGGCCATTTGGTACCCTCAACGTTGCCGGGAATGCCTTGCTTGCCAACAACCCGATGGGACCTCCAACTATCCAGATGGACGGACGCGTTCTACCACCGCCATCGCCATTGTCGATGTCGCCCCCGTTCCCAGTGCTCGACGACACCCCAGTCGCACCCCCCACTCCTGGTAGTTTCCTCGTACCTCCCACTTCTGCAATTTTTGCAAGACGTACATCCGTATCAGCAGAATCCATCCCCCTCGACGGCTCAGATGAGATCCTCCCGGTCTACCCAAAAACACCCGACCAGCTGCGTCGCATTAGGGCTTCAATGACAGATAATCTGCTTTTCCGTGACCTTGAGGAGGAACAGATTACAGCAGTCATTGGTGCAATGCAGGAAAAGGCTACTGAGAAAGGGGAGGTCATCATACGACAAGGGGACGTCGGTGACTACTTTTACGTCGTCGAGTCGGGTTTGCTGACCTGCTACATCCGACCTGAACCCCTGCCACCAGCGGGGCTTCGTCGCTCAGAGGACATGTTTGTTCAGCCCGGATACCACCCTGAGTTTGGCAAACAAGTCTCAGAGTGCACACCCGGCACGTCCTTTGGAGAATTGGCGCTGATGTATGGACATCCCCGTGCCGCGACTGTAGTGTCGACTGAAGCATCTATGCTCTGGGCTCTGGATCGCATTACCTTCCGGACCATTATTTTGACAGCTGCTCATCGACGCCGCACGATGTACGAGCATTTCTTATCAACCGTGACCCTGCTGTCTTCGCTCGATTCAATGGAGCGAAGCAAAATTGCCGATGCGCTGGTCAGCAGGGTCTACATGGATGGGGAAGCTGTCGTGAGACAGGGAGAAATGGGCGATACCTTCTTCTTTGTCGAGGAAGGCGAAGCTGTCGTTACAAAAGCCCAAGAGGGCGATGATGGTGAAATTCGGGAATTCGAAGTTGGACACTACAAGAAAGGCGACTACTTCGGAGGCGAGTGTTCTACATCTTGTTTTTTCTTAATTTTTACTGATCTTATGAGCAGAACTGTCGCTTTTGCGCATGGCTCCCCGAGCTGCTACTGTTTGCGCCATCCAGCGCGGCGAACGTCTTCTTCCGAAGCTCAAAGTGGCGGCATTGGACGCTCCCGCTTTCACGAGACTTCTCGGCCCCCTTCGCAACCTGATGGAGCGGAGAGCAGGTGAACAATACGGGCCTGGACCGTGGTTCTCTGGCTAAGAAACGGACGATAAATTTGCAGTCGTTTCGTTTGGCTCAGTCGGGGGCTGTACGCGATTCTCTTGGCATGTCGCTATGGTGATGATCGCTAAATCTCAGAGTCATGTTGATGTAAGTTTCTATGGATTCCACTAGACGGAAGTAAAATTTAGGTATTTCTCTCGTACAATCTCTCGTGCTGTAGCGATAAAAGTGCTGTTTTCTTTCAAATGTAACATACATGCGCCAATTTATGTACCGAGCACTAAAATGGGGTGATCCGATGAAGCACGGGCAAATATTTTACGATGCTCCGCACCCAAAATAACGTTTCCACTTGTTAGAGACTATCGTGATGGGATTGACAGCTAGATTGAGGTCTGACCGCCTTCTTTCGTTCTTTTTCTTCTACACCATCTTTCCTAACGTTGTCCTTTCCCCTCATTCTCCTTCGCCTCTACATGCGAATGTAAAGGCGGCCATCAACTCAATTTTCCGAGGTAACATCCTCGAGCTTGGGGATATCTGAATATTCGGCAACCGCCAACCCACACTCTTTTGCTTCTCCAATCTCCACTTGTATGGAGGGACAAATTCTCGCGCAGAGGCAGGCCCTAAGCGGAAGTGAGTTCAATCCTCGTTCTGTTTAAATGATGTTGCTAACACAATTGCCTTGTAGTAGCGTCCAGTGCGACCAGCGTGATGTATGTGCTGGTGTTCTTCGCCAAAACGATAAGACTTATCATCATTGAAGTGGCAACATCGGCGATGCAGCCAGTTCAGCAGCCAGCGCTGTTTCAAGCGCGATCCTGACTTCTAAGACTTCGTCAGTGTGGTTTTTTGTCTGGGTGCTGCCTCTTATCATCTTTGTAGGTCCACATCGGCGTCTACGACAAGCTCCGCTTCAAGCGCATCCAATACTTCCAATACCTCAAGTACCTCTTCTTCGACTGCTTCGTAAGCCGCATTGACGTGTATATCATCAAAACGCGTGTACTTACTATCTCTGATCCTAGGTCGACATCATCATCTTCCAGTCCTACATCATCTGTGTCTGCTTCCGAGACGCTTTCAACCGCGCTAAGCAGCAGCAGCTCTGATTCTGCCGCTTCTTCGTTGCCTTCCGTCTCGGAATCTGTTTATGAGACGACCTCCGATGGTGTCATACACACAGTGACCACATTTGCGAGTGCTGCAGAAGAGTCAGCGACCGGTTCGAGCTCCTCTGCTGCCACCGCTCAAACGGGTGTAACACACAAATCTTTCCTCCAAAACAAATCTCTCTCCGGCTTCGTTTTTGCCCTGTGCGGAATCGTCGGCTTGGTTCTCATTCTCCTCGTGGTGACCTTCACGCTCCGCCGCAGGCGTAAGAACAAGTTGCTTAACGAGGCTATCTCCTTCGACCCCCAAGGGAGCGCGTACCATCCCGACCGTGACATGGAGGAGAAATTGACCCATCAGAGAGCCGTGAATAGTATTGGGGGCTCTGTGTCTGGTACTCATGAAAATGGCAGCTCTACTGGACATGGCATGTACATGCCACCTGCAGCCCATGGCTATTATGATGCAGGTTACAGTGGTCAAACTGGAAACGCGTACACCTATGCGACTTACGCACCTACAAGGTCCGAGGCGAGGAACCCAAGTTATGATCATCTTGGTGTTACCCATAATATGGGGAGTTTGGCTTTTGAGAACCGTAGCATGTCTCCTCCGAGGTCACAGGTCCCTGCTATGGGGCCTCCATCGAACAATTTCGGCCAGAATTATGCCTATGGGACGGCTCAATAGTTTGAAGGTCTGTTATTCGTATTCATGAATCGTCCGTGCTCTTCTGACCGTGTCTGTGAATATAGGTCGCTAGTTATTACCAACATTCACTTATACCCTATTTCACGGGTTTCGCTTTCAGATCTTCTCCTGACTCACGAAAGCCCTCCCAGTACATAGTCGTCGCTCATCTTGTTTATGATTTGAAAACCTATGGCAGCAGCCTTGCAATTTCCTAGATGGATTTCGCAATTAGTTTGATTCTATATGCATATAGAAAGTTTCTAGATTGCATTACCAGTTATGAATCTTGAAATTTCTCGATAAAAGTTTTTAAACAAAGTTGTTCACAGAGGGTAGGCTATTAGTATATGCCTGCAATTAGGCTGACCTGAGAGTGGCACCACAACTGGGTCGACATCAAGGGCCCCATCATAAGGTAGGGCTCAGGTGGGAACGGGGTCATCACATGATATTCACGTGATCTTTGTGACAAAATCAATAAATTGCTATCACAGTCCGGACAGACCTACTTTTGGGAAATCGGGCTCCGAGGAAATCTCGAAAGGTAAATTTTGAAGGTTCGCTCGGAGCCGTTTTAATTTTTTTGGGCCGCTGCATCGAGTTGATAGATTTTCTTTTTGAGATGTCCAAATTGGGACATGCTACAATATGTTGTTTGAAGTAGCTAGGATTGTTTTTAAGGATGTTATAACCTATGTAATGCATGTTCATAATGAAAGATGTCTACGTGGCCTCCGGTAACGCGTGAAGATGCAGCATGAACACGTCATAAATGAGATTGTCACGCACTGTCACATTTCACGTGATGACCCCGTTCCCACCTGAGCCCTACCTTACTATGACTGGAACGCAGCATTAACCAAATAGAGACGCAAAGCATGGGTGACAACGTACTCTCCAGCTGAATGTCCAAGCGACTGCTGTGGCACAATGCCGGAAGGACCGAATCAAAGTCCTCCGGCTCCGCCCAATTTAGATCCCAGTAATGTTGGTAGTCGCTTTCAGTCCGCGCAAAAATTATTATGAATTGCCGCAGTGCCGATGCAGCAAGTAGGCTGTCCAACTCTCGCCATTTGGAGCTATCGTCATGCAACCGGTGCTTCGAATAATGCCCCGATATTTCTACGGTCAGAGACTCCATCGTGAAGTGGGAGACGTTGGTAATTGTCGGACATATGCGATCAAGCCAAGCGGATGTAGATGTTACTGCAGACATGCACATTGTCTTCAAAGTTCGGCATTCGAGAAGTGGACAGAGATGTTCTAAACCGTATAACAAAACGATATAAGCACGTTACAGAGTTTGAGATAATAAAACGTACGGGCGCCAAACGGTTGACATGTAGAGAAATGTTCCAAAGAATTCTGATTCATGGACAGAAACTCGGCGGCGGCAGCAAGATCATCGCCGACGGGAGCACCATCTCCTTGGTGCGAACCGTATAAATCGAGGTGACGCAGGTGGCCGACATCAACTGGGGACTGTGGATGCATGAGGGCCCTGGCAACAGTATCAAACACATGGGCCTCCATCCGTTGGAGCAACAAGGTCTTCAACTGAGACTGTTTGTCCGTCTGAACGGCGACCAGGAGACTGCTAACATCAACACGGAGGACATTCTGCACGAAATCGATTTCCTGCAGCGCCAACACCTCGAGCGAACGGGTGCGTTGCAACAAACTCAACAATACACCCAAATCTTCGAATGTGATCCTCCTTAGCTCGAGTTTTGTCAGAACAGGGGAAGCTTGGGTGAAGACATGGGCTCCTTCCCACTCTGAAAACGCGTCCCAACCGTATATTCTGTCAAACCGAAGTTCGAGAGACTTCAAGTGAGTGAGGGTAGGTAATGCACGTGCAAGCGTATCGCGCAACGGCTTCCACCGCGCCTTGACTGCCCTGAAGCCGCCGGACCCAGGAAGAGCAGGACCCTTGGACTGCAGACTGAGCGTGCCAACCAACGGCGCAATATGCGGGTATGTCGCCAGAAAGTTGCAAAAGGTCAGGATACTTCGAAGCTGCGGGCGACCTTTCGAGAAATCATTCCTTCCATCTTCCCGAAGTAAATGGATACAGGAAAATATGAGCGCTTGGGAAGGACTGGTCCAGAGTCGGCAAACAAGTGAGCAAGCGCTCAGGGTCACGATATCACCGCGGAGTTCATGGAGGACGGTGTTGACGAGCTCCTGGGGGATTCTGCCTGGATTCTGCAATATTGAGGACATGAGAAATACTATGGTAAGTCAGAAAACGCAGTTCTGAATGCTTCAGACCTGCAGCGGGCAGCGACCATTTCTTGTGATTTCTGAGTCCAGGTGTCACAGGACGCGTAGCAATAACATGCTTACGGCATGCTTACCACCGGGCCGGCGGCTCGCTACCGATGCAAGATGCTTGGCCGTCCCCGAGCCCATGGAAGTTCCGAGATACACACATAGCATACACCTACATTTCAGTTTATCTAACATTCTACATGCATCGGACCATGCATACTTACTCGTCTCTGTTGATCAACTCGTCCCTTTCAACGAATCTCTATCTCCCTTAGGCTGCGGTTCTTCTCCATCATCGTCTGGTACCTGCCTTTCTGCCTTTTTCTCTCTTCTTTCCAAATACCATACAAGCCCTGTCACACCTAGCGTCGCAACACTGACGCATATCATCGCGATCATACCTCTGTGAAACCTAGGCGCATCTGTCGCCGGATAGAAAACAAGAGGCCACCATGCATTGATCACATTATTCCACATACTGTTTGGAAACTCGAGGTCAGAAATTGTCATAGAAGCCGTCAAGCATACAGACGTACTTCATAGAAGCGAGCACAATACCCCGCTCTTGATCATCGTCTGCACATATCTGGTTCGCCCACCTGAGTGCTTACTGTCATAAGGTGTCAAAGAATAGAATAATAGTACATACGCGAATGTGGTCGCTTGGCCGGCATAAGAAGCACCAGCAATATCTGTATAAAAAAATTAGATTCTGGTGGTCCAATCCCGATCGCAGAAATACGCACAGAAAGCGAAAAACTTTAAGCCTGTGGGACTGCCCCAAACAAGAAGGCAGACAGCAGACATAATACACGCGACCGACATGTACACCAGTACTGGCCATCGGATGCGAGTATAGTCTGTCCAGGTGGCGCACACTAGAGTCGACGCAATGGCAAAAGCGGTGGCGCCGGAGGGATAATAATCTGCAGAGAACATTGATGTTGATCAGTAAGAAGACGTGATATAATATTGACGGATGGACCGATCTGTTCGACGCTGTATCCTCCAATAGCTTTCAGCCATTGTCCCATAATGTTGTTCGATCCGAAACTCTCGGTTTCACCAGAGATTGCGAACTGATCGAGGAACGATATATGACTCGTCTAGAGCATTGATTCTGATACTTACCAGGAGGCTGCATCCATACCACCGCCATTTTCCAAGGATGCGTCTAACGGTAGCCCATGACACAGGTTTCCGTGCTACCTGAATTTCGCCTTGAAGCCGGTCTGAGGCTAACCTTTTTTCCTGTGACATTTATCAACACCACTCCAACGCAACAATGATGGAAAGATATGTACGTACATCTTCGCTCAGATAGAAAGCCTTCGTCGTCAAAGGCACGTCCGGGAAAATAAGGAAACCGTAGAGTGCTATGGGCAAGGTAATAATTCCGTCAATGATGAATCTGCCATGTCAGATCATCAGTGAATGTGTGAGACGACCACCATCACTGTACGAACAACCAACGCCATCCGCTTCGACCGGCATGACCGTTTAGATGTCTGTGACATTCATCAGAGCGAACCTCACAATTCAACAAGGGACAAATGACGTACTTGTATACTGCAGCCTGGAGAATACCGGAAAACCTATGCCCACGTTCAGACTCGTCAGGCTTAAAAAACAAAAGGGGACTTGCAGGGTTCCCGCCAAACCTGAGCTCGTAAAAATTCCAGAGCGTTTACCTAGTTCGCCAGATTTGTACCATGAGCCTAGTATGTAGTGGGTGCCTACGAAAGTCGACGATTCGGCCATAGCTTGGAAGAATCGAATCGCGTATATCTTCGGGTAATTCAGTATTTGCAATATACCAAGTCGGGTTGAATACCAACGGATTCGACATTATGCACGGCGCTTGTACTAAGGAGCACCGATTAAGCGACGGCATAAGTACGACTACGAGCACAGTTACCAGAAAGTCAGCACGCCCCAAAGGATCTGCATGCATGGGAGCCAAATACGCGGAGGAACGATCTGGAGCATCAAGTTATCTACAAGAGCAATAGAAAGTCAGTCCAGATCACTCAACACGACCGTTCTAGACACGGGATAAAGGACGATGACAAGAGAGGAATTATCCAAAAGCCATGGAAATACATCGCTCACTAGGGATCATTCCTACGATATAACCGCAGGTGAAGATGGTGTTGATTTTCTAACACGACATCAAAATGAGCAAGGAATACGCAACTGATGAAAGTCACAGACATTGTATTCAGTCCCGTACATGTGAAGTTCCTCCTTCATCCCACTCACATATGCGTTAGATATGTTGCTTGAGATGTGAATAGTCAATCCTTTGACGTTCTCCTTTTTTCGGGTGAACGATAAACGGACACGCTTACCTTCGATCTAGATCTGAAAGATTCCGAATAAAATAGGCTCAGCAAAGAGAAGAAGACAAGGCACAAACAATTTGTGAAGTACTATATACAGCAGCCGACGCGGTTAGTAAACTTCTGAATCTCAGAAGTAGCGAGAAAAATGGAAGCTGAACTTACCTGGAGGCAACAATAACTGAGGATGAACCAGTCGATCTTCAAGAGAAGCTTGGCTTCTTGGTGCATGGGCGCCATGTTCCCCCATGAAAGGGTTCTCATTTTGACGAGCGTTGCTATCCTGGGGAAAGACTAAGGTCGACGTTGAGCGAGGCGACACGAGACCACGGAATTTCAAGGAATGGCCTGATTGATGGATGAGATAGCGAACAGATAGGCCCACGATACGTCATTAGTTGGTCGGAGTTGGGTCGGCGATTAGGCGTTTCAACAGCTTCCCTTTCCCCCCTTCGCTAATTTTCTTTGAGCGATATTGGAAGCCTTCAGGCGCCAAATACGCGCATTGCACCTGGTTTTCATGCTCTTTGATCGGCTTTTGAACAGCAACTGCGTCCACTTCGGTCTCCCGCGGACGTGGTCGCAGGTCCGATGAGCCTGTCCGGACCTTTGATTTCGTCATCATTTCTTGGTCATTTTAAAACGACGTCCGACCAAACAGGACAAGAAAGAGTACCTGGATTGTGAGAGCAGGTCAGGAGAATCGTTCCCCAGACGAACTGCAGTGATTGACAACAAGTGCACCATTTCGTCCCAATCTCAGACATCGTCACCGATGACCTCACACGGGGGAAGGAAAATCGCCGCCCCGCCGGCTCAGCATGTGGTATCCATTTTAGCGGTCCCGAGTACATATCTCTACGCACTGGCACTGTACAGCTCACTGTACGTTGAACAACTAGGCAAGTGTTGCTTCTTGTTGTATATTCGGTTTGTAAGTTTATGCAGGGCACAGAACCCTGGACCATATCCGTTCTGTTCGATTTCGGTTACTATTACTGAATATGGACTCGGAAGCGACTGACTTCATTGATGTTTTAATAAGAAAACCTGAGTCAGAACAGAACAAATGCCGTTCCGGCTCATCGCGCATCACCAATCAAAGTTTTCCCAAGCCCCCAAGATCATCCGAATCCATATAATAATAATGGGTACTTGCTATTTTCTCGGGACTTTCTGGGCCTCTCCCCTTTTCGTTCAGCAATGCGTTCTCGCTGGTGCGCGCTTTCCCTTGCCGTCCCTGCTGTCGCTCTTTCTCTGCTTCTTGCGACCTCGCCAGTCGATGCGTCTCTTGTCGTCAATGATGCGCTACCAGTAGACAGGCTGCTGGCGAAACGGGATGACCACTATCACCATGTGGGTGCTCCTCTTGCCGAACTCAACGAGACAGAAGTGACGCTCCATCATGCCCCCATACCACCGTCATGGTATACGCTCGACTTTGAAAACGACCCCCCCACAGACCATCAATACCCCGGGCTCATGTTCATGCATGTGGTGATAATGTGTCTTGCATTCTTCGTCGCGCTTCCCGCAGGTGCGTCACCTCATTTCTCCCTTTGTAGTTCTACTCATATCTAAGTAGGCATCATCATGCGGTCCGTCAAGCATTCATGGCATGGTGCCGTTATGGTCGTATTTTATGGGCTATCTGCTCTGGGATGCGCCTCAGTCGCGTTGTACAAAAAGCTCACTCCCAACATGTAAGCCGATCGATCATCCATGACACAGACCCAATGACTCATCCCTGTGTCACAGGTACGAAGGTTAGACCATCCGCTCTTGCCGTTTTGACGACGAGACAATGGCTAATATCAAAAAAATCAATTCTCTTTCTAGGTTCCGTCCATGGAAGACAAAGCTATCTCATACTGGCTATCACGCTCGTATTAACGTGCATCGACCTACTCAATGTTTTCCGTCGGATTGTCTCCTTCTTCCGGGGAGGTCACAAATTTGTGTTGCGAAGCTTCTGGAATACCGCCATTTTGGGAAAGGATGAGATGGTGCATAGTTTGCCGGGCCCAGAGTATGCTGGTTTAGTCACGGAGGAGCCCGAGGAGCACGAACTGGACGACCCCAAGGCTCCTAGCCCGATTTCCGATAGGCACGTCCACTACGGCGACGAGGTCATCCACGGAGATACAGCGGAATGGGCCAACAATGTAAACCGACATCACAGGGAATTTTCTCATTCGGCAGCCTCAGATCGTACGCTCTTTGGGGCACGTTCTTCTCATTCAGACGACCTCCCCGGCATGGATCTTAAATCGGCCAAAGCGAAGGACACTCTGCTCAAGCGGATTGGCCAGGGTATGTTTGCGACCGTCGAGAGATCTATCGTGATAGCCGCATATGGCGAAGCGGTTCTCGGTGTCGTGATCTACACTGGTGCGTCCCTGTTTTGATCGAAGGAATGATCCGGTGTTAAAACCACCTAGGTGGATGCAGAGGAAATTATACAAACGGATGTCTGGCGCATCTCATCAGTATGCATCTCCAGTGATTTTACTTCCCGATATATTCATTGACCATCTTTGCAGAGGGCGGCATCTTCTGGTGCTATGGTCTGCTCACCTTTGCACGTTTCCTGGGCTCATACGCCGACCTCGGCTGGGCATGGAACAGAGCGCCTAACAAGGAGTATGTCAGCGCGGAATTTGTGGAATCCCTAGTCATATTTATTTACGGGATTACGAACACCTGGATGGAGCGCTTTGGCGCCAAAGCTGGAGACCCATATACTACAAAGCAGATTCAGCATATTGGTATCGCTGTACGTGTTCCCTCTCACGCATCCTCCAATTCTGATTGATACTTATGTGAACTCAGGTAATGTTCTGGTTTGCTGGTCTCGTGGGTATGGCTCTTGAATCCAAGAGAGTTAGGAAGTGGATGGCCTCTTCGACTATCGCCGCCTTGCCCTCTAATGGCTCCAAAGAGGCTGTTGCTGAACCGCCGAGTTACATTGCGAGCTTTAACCCTTTCCCCGCGTTGGTCATCGGAGTGACGGGAGCTGCAATGTCTGCACACGCACAGACATATGTATTCCAAGTACGTCAGCTTGTTTTCCGTTTACACTATCTCCGATCTATTCTTGTCGTCCTATTTTTGCGATCATCAAAGGATAACTCAGCTGATGTCCATATCTTGTTTTAGGTGCAAATACATATGCTCTGGGGTTACCTTTTGACTGCTTTCTCCGTCCTCAGATGCTTGACCTACTTCTTCGTTTGGCTTGGTCCGCCCCGTTCCATTCTTCCCTCTCGGCCGCCGACAGAGGCTTTGGGGAGCTTCTTCCTCGCTTGCGGAGGACTCTCTTTCCAGTTCTCGACGGAAGAATTGACCATCGCAGCTATGCGAAGAGGTCGTGATGGTGTGTTATTATGATTATTATCTTAATTGTTCATGGGCCTGACTGATGTTCCATATAGATGTTATGATGTTCATGAATGTCGCTGTTGCAATGACCTGCCTAGCCTTCACTTGGACGATCTGTGTCGTTGGTTTCAAGGGTTACTTGAAATCACGACTCAACCCCCAAGTGTCGTATCATAGTTCTGCATGATTGCCTGATCGTCAGGCTCTTTTAACGTGTTATCTACCAATCCTCTACATTCTATTTCTGTAGCGTTCCTTCCTTCCAATCCGGTCTCGGAGTTGTCGATGAATCGTAAATGATTCCGTTATTTACCGTTTTGTTACATTTTTGTTCTTTAAACTGTTCAGTAGCCTGATTGATTCTATCCCACACTGTATTTCCTTCACCTATTTCTTACACATCTTGTTTACATCGATCCGTATCACGACCACGATAAAATAGCGTTCCGACTTCTTGATGCTACTTATGACATGTATATACTAGCTAATTTGATGTAATGTCTGACCTTTGCTCAACGTAACTACGATAACAACCCGGTTACAGAAAAAACGTAGTCACTTAAAGCACCCATCCACATCCAAAAGCCGGCCCAGCCGCACCCAACGAAACCTTTCCAGCAGCTGGGTCGACTCTCAAAGTCCGTCTCGTATAGGACACGGGCTAGCTGTAGGGCGCCGAGCCCTGCACCACAGTAGAAGGGTGCTGCTTGAGAGTTAAGAATTCCGGCGTAGGATATTAGAGATACTGAAGCAACCGAGAGGCCACTAAGTATTGAACGCGTATGGTCACCGAAAAGAAGAGCTGTAGAGCGGATGCCAACAGTGACGTCGTCATTTTTGTCCTGGAGTCGGTCGGTTAGCACAGATCCAAAACACGGGATACAATAGCACGACGAACCTGGTGAGCGTATATGGTATCGTAGACTAGGGTCCAGCAGATGCCCCCTGCATATAGCGGTAAGCAAACGCTCCAATTGGTAGTGCCTGCAACGGCAGACCAGCCCAGAAGCGCTCCCCAGTTGAAAGCCAGACCTTGACAAGAGGCATTGATTAGTGATGCTGGACCAAGGCGAGTGAACTTACCGAGAACGGCCTGCGGCCAATGCGTAACGCGCTTCATGAAGGGATATATTGTTACCACAGATAGAGACGCAGCTCCCAGGAAGATGCTATGAGAGACAGTCACTTGCGTCGTCGTGGTAATCAAGATGGGCAATCACCTATACCAGTTGAATTGAAGCAACACGGCGAGTCCGGCCGACAATTGAGCTCCAAGGAAACCAACAGCTTGTGGAGTGGTTATGTCTCCCCGCGACAAGGGCCTTTCCCGCGTTCTTTCTTGGGCCTTTAAGTTTGACTGAAGGGACAACAAACACGATAGCTTACCCACAGCTTTATCAAGATGTTTATCCCACATATCGTTTATTGTACACCCGGCACCTCGCATTATAAATGCTCCTATGCCGAAGAGACTGATGAAGGTCAATGGTACGGTGTAGGGCACTTGAAGGGCGTATGAAGCCATCGAGATGGACCAAGCTGTTGACACAAGGAATTTGTGGGTATCGTAGATGAAAATAAAGAAAAAACTGACATACTACAAGGATAAAAGAGCAGCATAGTCCCAATGGGTTTGTCTATTCGACTCAGGTATAGATATGGTCTCATTTTTGGTGGTAGTTTTTCAACCCAGGATTTTTGGACGGGAAGGATCGATTGAGTTTGAGAGCTCGAAACCCAACGAATGCTGGCCAATGTCGGTATTGTGTACCCTTTGGGGAACGATTGGGTATGCCAGCAAGGCGCACATCGTCGTGGAAGCTGAAAGATTCGTAACGACATGGTTGAAAAAGGAAGACGGGAACCGGACCGGCGGAAGTGGCTGATATCACATGATCCAATAACGCGAGCGCGTCTGCCGCCCTAGTTCCACGCGTTTTGAGGCTCTTATCAATTCGATCGATGGCGTATTATAATGTTCACCACAGTATCAACGTAACAATATGCTATGAGATTCCGATTCCGAATACATGAAGAGTTAATTGAACAAAGCATTGGGTCTGAGCGAACGAGTGGGACTACCACTCCTTTCCGAGCTTGAAGGCCCATTCCCAATCTACAACCATCAATAAGTGAAATGCGAAACCAAGATAAAATGAAGACGGATCCACCTGCATAGACCTCGCCATCGTCGTCGACAACACGGCTCCTTACGTTGTACTGGCCAGATCGCGCGAGCATTCCAGATGGCGACTGATCAGGATCGAAGTTCTTAATGTACGGCTCTCCCGTTGGCGATGGACCGTACGAGCCCAACATCTGTTCAAACTTCTCCACTGATGATCCCAGAATTAGAGCACAGCAAAAAACGGTGGCTGATGGGATATACCTTTGATGCCTGCCCGCTTTACGACTTGGATGTATCGAACGCCCTGTAGGAATAAATGAGGTCCCGTTCCGAATGTATATGAAGTGACGCATACCGAGATGATGGAGTGGTTGACTTTGAACGTGATGCGAACGCTAGAGCGTATCGTGAATACGCTACATTCAATATCGCGCAAGGGCGGGCACGCACTTGTATTCAATGTCCTCCTTGATCGTGACAGGGTTCTTCTTCAGGTCAGCCAGCTTTGCTTTGTCGGCGAGTTGGAAGACGAGCGTTTTGCCAGGTGGAAGAGTGCTCGAATGAAGCTCCAGAGTCAATACGGTGACCTTGTCAATGAGATCAGCGATTGCAATCAATAACGAGCAAGAAGCCACGGTACCTTTGGGCCACTGGTATCCCCCGATGTCGTACCGGGAACGATGCCCAATGAAGCCTTCCAGCGGGCCAGGCTCTCATCGTTGGCATCAAGCTGCGCGTACTCATCGGCAGTCTTTGCGGCGGTTGGCTTGTACCCTGTGGTCGTTAAGTACACAACAGTGGCTGGGAAGGATCTAATGACTTACCAGGGGTGGTCGTTGGTGCAAAGTCGTCAGCCTCGTCTTTCTATAGGCAAGTGTGAGAATGAAGGGTAAAAGTGAAAAACAAATGAATGAAACGAACCGCAGACATCGTTCAAGGTGGTAGTATACTCCAATCAGGGAGGCTGCATAAGATCGCGATTACTGTTGCCACACTTTTCAAAGTCCGCCAATCGCCGACATCTTTTTCCAAGTTGGAATTCCAGCTTCAAGTTCGCTCGCGAGCATAGCGGAGTCAATGCATAGGGACGTGCATATTATTCGCCCACCATTTGTTTAAGCTAAGTTGGGAGGAGAAAGTGGCATGGATTCTCACTTTCAAATTGCCACTGACTCGCTCGGGGTTTTCGACAACTTGTTCACGCGCTCCTTGAAATTTCCCACTCCCGCATACATATCTATTAGAACATGGACGTGATCCTACATATATATTTCGTTATCAACTGTTATTTCATGAGAAGTGTATGGCATTACCCCGTTCCTCATCATCGCTGCTACAGACACCGACCGGGGCTAACGTTGTACCCTGGGGTCGTAATTCTCGAATTTCAAACAACAAAAAACAACAGTTATCATAATGAGTCGCTATCGATGTATACAAATAGATCCGAGATACTTAGCCAGTGTATGTCACTCCAAAAAATAATAGATAGTAGTAAAAACATGCCATCCCCCTGCTGTCCAGAACCTGCTGTCCAATTCGCTCATTATGCGCGAGGAGATGAAGGCGAGTGCATCGATTCTGGTTTTTGTCAATGAGCTGCATGGATATGCCAAATGGTCAACTACACACCTCCTTTAAACCAACACTTGCCCTTGCTCAGGTGGAAACACTTGGGTCCATTTGGGCAGACATGGCCCCAGCAACAGCTCTCGCCGTATGGGCATGGAAGACCTAGCTCTCGGTGAGTCACAACTACGAAACAACCGAATTTCCAACGGACCATTTTTAAGCCAATTGCATGGCGCTTTTTTGGCGTTGCTGGCCAGAGTGGCCAGCTGCTCCGGAGTCAAAATGTAATCGTGTGAATACTTGCACACCGCAATCTGTCAACAAAGCTATGAGCGAATGTGTATCGACGACTTCCATGCACGAGACTCACCCCTTTAGAGCAGGTCATTAAGTAGTGCTCGTTACACGGCGGCGGCGACTCTGTATGACCGGTCAATGACATGGGGGTGGCAGGGTGACCATACATACGCTTATGCAGAGGCTAGGCAGATCATACTCGTCAAAAGAGTAAAGAAAACGAAGCAAAAACGACGTACGAGCGATGGATCAATAAGTCGTGTACCAATAGGACGTTCGGGGGACTGCGGGCTGATGAGACCTCCGTTCGTTATTACCGAGCTGAAGGGGCCCACAGTAAGAGGCCCCGGAGACGGCTTCTGGATGGTCCGGAGTGAGTTCATGTTAAAGAATAAATTGTCTTCTTGTAAGGAAGGGAGGAAGAATGTCGGCGGTATCCCAGAGTCTCCTGCAGACTTGAGCGTCACCAACTTGCCCAAGAGGTGCTCTTTCGCCAGGTCGTCAAGGAGAGATGTAATATCGCGCTCTTGCACGCCTAAAAAGGAACTGATAAGCCACGGTAGTCAGAATCTATGAACCAACCCAACGCACCACCGAAGAACATGCGAAGGGTCAAAGGTAATTTAGCATAAGTCTGGAGGTATTCTGTAGCAACGTTCAGAAGACGAGTTGACTGAAGTTAAACAACTGATACGTACCTCGAATTTTCATAGTGACATCCTCGGTATTATAACCAACGTCAACAACCATGAAGCGCGGAGACGCATGGCTAAAGCCCTGTAAAGTTGAAGGTCAATAACGCCTAAGAAAATATTCCGTTAGAACACCCACAGCTAAGAAAGACTCAAACTGTTCTTCCGTGCAGAGCTCATGACCAAGCAGAGTATTGAGGACCTCCGACTTGTTGAAATAAACGGTAACCCAAAATGATAGCCCTCGTACGACCTGTACGCTTTCGTTGGCAAGGTACTCCGCGATGACTTTGGTCAGTTGCTTAGCCGCTTCATTACCGCCTCGGAATCCTTGCGAGAGTAGACTCGTGCAGAACATTGAGGCGCTTCCATTAATAACACAAAGAATGAGTGGATCCTGGCTCTGAAAGAGCGCAAAATGAGCGCTCCAACAAAGACCGAATGAAAGAAAGACGTACCCCACGAAAGACATCCATATTAGAGACCTGTTTGTTGAGCGTGGCAAGCTGCACTTTATGCGCATTTGCTTCCATTTGCATCGTCGCGTGATGGTCCTTCCATAACTCAATCTCGGCTTGGAGCTTTGCGACCGTGTTTTCGAGTTCGACGTTCCGCTTAACCGTCACTCGGGATAGATCTGAAAGAGACGAATTCAGACGGGTACGATGAAGCAAACGGAAGTATAAACTCACTAAGAATCCGACTGAGAGCTTCATCCCTGAAAGGAATCAATCAATGCCACTCTTACATAGACGAGATGGGATACGCACCACACCTGCTGATTACCCTCGCCTAAAGGTTGGGTCGCCATCGGGGCAGCGATTAAAAAATGGAGAAAGGTGAGGATGAACGGAGGGAGACTGGTAAAATTCGCGGTACCTTTAAGGCATGGCCCTTCGACCAAGCAATTGGGATCAGGTAAACGAGAAGCGGCTTCTCGGGGTTCTTAATCCAGCCAGGCAGCTTGGGAAGCGAAAAGGGAAATAGCGAGGCCGTAATGCAGCAAGATCGACTTCGCAAGTCACACTGAGGCGACTTTACAAACGGGTCACGGTGGCGGTCCGAATGACAAGCGCTTGCAAGGTGCTTCTAAAAGCACCCAAACCCTCCCTCCGGAAACATACCGTCGTGACCTTGCTAATGTACATGTCAGCATTTGTTGCAATCACCAAAGTGGAAGTCTTCTTTGATTGTTTTGGAAGGGGGATAACGAAAAGGGGGGACAAGAGTCCCAAAAGATATCCGTACCTCCGCGCATCATTTCTTTGACTAACAATCTGTGGAGAACAGAAAGCATATTCATACTGGTGGAGAGGTCCTCCATACATACATCATACTAAGGCAGCGGAATTTCCTACTCATTGATTAACACTTTCGGTTCTTTATGCATATCAACTAGAAATGGAAAAATTAGATCCGCATGACTGGAAAAGTCACACCCGACAAACCTCCAGTGAATTTACATTTCCCCTTCTTGTTGAAGTAACAGTTGCCAGACATGGGACAGACATGTCCATAACAACAGTCTTCTCCCCAGATACACGTTTCACCTGTAATCAGATCAGTCGGACGCCGCACTTATGACGAATCGACGACACCTTTGTTAACGTAGGGGCACGGGGCTTTCTTAGCGTTCGTGCGAATTTCGTTGAAATGCTCCGAGTCTAGTATATAGTCGTGAGCATACCTGCAGTCCGCACCGTGCTTGCAATTAGCCAAATAGAACAGCGTGCAGGGAGGGGGTTTATCTAACGGAATAAGGTTATTCGTGGAAATTTCTGACTTTCGATGTCACTCACGCTTCGAGAGGGGCTGTACCATCAGAGCCATCAGGACAGGGCGATCAATAGGACAAAAAAGAACAATGCTCACAATGTGAGGATCAATATGTCTTGAAGTGAAAGAAGACGACACGAATGCCTCGACAGACAGGTCGTCACTGTCATCCGAGTCATCACTGCCCGAGTCCAAATCCGGAGTCTCTGATCTTCTTTCGTTTGATATGGCAAAGGCGTAAGAAGGGAGTGGCAATGAAGGGCGCTGCACCGAGATGGGTTCTTGGTCCGGCACCGCCGAAGAAGGTCCGTTAGGATCTGGTGCCATAGGCTTCTGGACTGCGGCTGGAGTGTCTGATGTTATGGATGGCGGCATAGCGGGTCGAGGTATTACGAATGATGATCTGCGTACGGTGGCGAGGCCAGGCGGTACGCTGGATAAAGGCTGCCCTAACTTTTGGGGCATGAACAGCTCCGGTATGGTAAGCGTTGGTAGATCGAGCTCCGAGATACCGGCCGCCATATCAGTGTAACTCTTTAAAAGAATAAGCTTTTGCTTGTACCCTGCAGTTATCTGAGAACGAAGATTGGTCACGTATCCATTGTCGTGACAGCCTAAACAAATAATATCAGTGGTGCGTATTGTACGTCGATAGAGGAGAAGCAACATGTACCGGCAAATATTACTTTTGACGTTTGCGGCAAACGGATATCGTCCTCAAGGTGCGCTAAAATATCAATTTGATCAGCGTCCATGAGTGGAAGTAACAGATCACGACGAACCTTTAATTTTTGCATCGGCAGCCTCTTTTCCGTTTCCGACATCGACCATAAGAAAACGTTCCGCTGCCTGATTGAAACCCATGGCGAAATCATCAAATTTAATCTTAAGCGTGGTCAGCCCCAAGCGCCCAAATGTCTCAACGAGTCCACGTTTATTATAGAAAATGTAAACCCAAAGCTGGTACTGGTTGGCGCCATAGTTGGCGCCTAAATGTTGGAGGATAGAGTCGGATAACTTCTGTGCGGCTACGTGCCCACCAGCCAGGCCCTGGGCGATAAGCTCACTGGCAAAAATCGCGCCGTCACCATCGATCAAAGTGACAACACGATGTCCCTGCGCCGAGACAATCAACGTCCGCATCAGACAAAGAAGGAAGTGTCAAACCTGTAGTTGACTTGCTAATATCTCCTTCTGCTTCTCGCATTCGGCTTTAATCTTTTCACATTGTCGGTGTTCAGCGTCTACGTCCGCGTAGGCTCGCTTGTAGGCGCTTAATTCGGTTTCAAGCTGTTGAATTCTCTCTAGACACGATGCTTCGTTCTGTATCATATCGAAGACCTGATCTACATAGCTCGGTAAATGCGACGACAGGCAGAATTGGAAATTAGAAAACCTTTGAGTTGGTCGAAGTACAAGTTCCTGAGAGGGGAAAATACAGATTATTTGTAAGAATGTGGCAGGTACATTATCGACATGTACGTACAGAGGATGAGATTGTACTGAAGCAGACATGTGATCTTTGGTCGAAGATTCTAAAGACATGTTGGGGGAGTTCTAGTGGGACTGAGAGGCGGAGGCAATGTATTAATAGCGAATCAAACGGGGCCTGTTTATGCTGAAAGCCACGAGGAAACCAAAAGTAAAAAGTGCGACGAACACATTGTCAAATCGTGTCTATAGACAGAACTCGAAAACGCACCGAACACGTAGTCAGAAACTCAAGCAATGATCATGTGAAGTCTATCGCGGAAACGCTGAACAAGACAGGTGGCGCGTGCGTCAGGGAGTAAACCATAGTCCGTTTCACTAGGGATGCAAAAGAAGATGGTACTTTAATGATTTGCTGAGCATTTTCCTGATAAATCTGAGAGCGCAGACGTCGCTCAACACAAGAAAATCGAACAAGAGGTCTCAGGTCGGTATGAACGTCAACAGGAGTCGAAACTCTTCGATCAGAGAGATGTTCGATTAAAAAATGAGGTATATGCCTGTTCAACTTCAATAGCCTGTCGTGTTGCAGCCCAGTAGCTGAGACGAGAAACAGAAGCTCTGATTAACTGTCGACCCTAGTTCACAGGATGGTGAAAACATGAAGCAAAGACCACGCCTGGGATCGACCGGGGAGAAAACGTTGAGCAGAGGTTGATGGAAGGAAGATGATCAGATTGAACTCCGGGAACTCAGACTAACAATTGTGACATCCACGTGGAAGGTCACATCGTAACGGGGACCGCGAGGACACAACTCTTACAGCGACACCCAGTTGGAGAGCTCCCGGGACGCGTTTTTTCTTCTCTTGTCCAGCGAAACTGGACTTTTCCTAGTATGTCGGACTTGTATGCCACCCTTCAAGTGTCGCCAAGGAAAAAACGCTGTCCACCCGAGCTCAACGATGCCGACTACACACCTAAACGATTGCGGACGGCGTGGGTGCACTCTGCTTGATTACGTGCTGAAACTGACTGAAACTGGTGTATCTAGACCGATCACGCCTCCTGCTACTGCGTCGAAGAAAAAAGCACCGAAAACAGACGACTTACCTACTCATTTGTCGCGTCTCCAGACTATTCAAACTGGCCTTCAACACGCCCTCTCACACGCTCTCGCGTCGTGTGCTGTGTCTCCTTCCTCGGACACCGGTATTGTACGCAATGTGTTGAACCATCTCTCGCTAACAACATACACTGGACTAACTACCCAATTCACATCTGATGATCTCCGGAGACTCTGCTGGCTTTGGGAGTGGGATGGAGTCTCAACCCCCGAAAAGCAGCAGAGTAGTGACGACGATGAGAATCCCTTCTTGGATGCCCCAGCATCGCAGCCCAAGGATTGGACTCGTGGGGCTATGGGCATAGTTATTAGCCCTGCCACCCACCATTCCAAGACAGACAAGAAACGCGTCGCAGCTTACGGGATTGGAATTGAGGTTGAAATGGATATTGATAAGGACATGGGCGGTGGTATGACTGCCGTAGCTCGTTGGACGGCAGGAGCAGAACTACGTCAAAAGGAGTTTCACGCAAAGCTAGTCAAGTGGTCCGAGGTCCGTTATCTACACTATCCGATAAATTTATAACTGACGTGTCATATTCATATACAGTTACACTTTGAAGAGCCGTCCATGCCGCCAGTTCCCATGGCGGACTTGCCCAAATTGAGCACTCTCTCCAAACCTTCTTCTCTTACCCGCGTCTTCGCTTCGATCTCCCCCAAGGCTTCTGCATCATTCGCACCGCCTTTGCCACCCAGTTCTCCCTCTAAATCTCCTACAAAGCGTAGCCGAGATTTCGCGATTCCGTTTCCCATCACTCCTAACAAGTCTCCAATCAAAAATTCCATTTTGTTTCCGCAAACGCCATCCAAACGCGACATTCTTGGCTCCAGTAGTATACGTACCTTGACGCCACGTACACCAACTACTTCTAATGTTTCTGTATCCGATGTCCCTTCGGAACCGTCAACGCCCGTGCATCAACGCGGTCGCGATGCCTCTACGGTTCCGCAAACACCTACCACAGTCCGTCGTCAAGCGTTATATGAGCGAGTTCGTCAGCGTTCATTATCAGCGTCTCCAACAAAATCTCTGAGTAATGATATTGTTGGTGGTAAGCTGACACGCGATCAGATGCTCAAGCTCGGGCAGGAGGAAATGAGGCGACGTTGTTTACTTGGCCGCTTGGGCGGTGTCGCTGAGAGTGTTTGGATGTGTGTTTCCCTCTTTTGGTACTGCGATTTCCCTCATGTAGCTTATCCTTCAGGTTGTTTTCTGGGCCCGTCTCCGGATCATCTACGTCCACACCCTCAAAGAGGAAACGTCGAGCATTGCCTATGTCCGAGGTGGTGAATGCAATCATCAAGTCTTCTCCCGTACCCATATCCGCCGCTGAAGCCAGCGAATCTTTGGAAATGCTGTTGAAGCTGTGTCCGTTCTTCCTGAAAAGGCTGAACATTTCTGGGGAAGAATGGCTGGAAATGCCGGCGCCAAAGACTAACCCCATCAACATCGATGATAGTGCTCCAGGCACCATTGGAAGTCCTTCTAGCCCTAGGTCTCGTAAGGCTAAGGCTGACAGTGCGGAGGAGGTGTTGACAAGAAGTCCCAAGCGAGTGAAAAAGGAAACAGGTGGCTTGCGTGAAGTCAGAGAGATCATTAGGCGGGAGCTGGAGCTCCAGAACTAATTCATGCTTCATCTTATTTTTTTAATTCGTTTTGTATCTCTCGCTTACTGACTTTGATATGTAGACTACTGTATTGTTAGCTCGATTTGTATACAATTAATTACTTTTGTCGTACTGTAACGTCAATCCAGGATTTCTCTCCAAACGTCGTCCAGATTAAATATAAGTGATATGTGGCTACCATCGACTACCCTGAGAGTGGCGTTCGGATACTGTCCCGCCAACCATTGTGCGACGTTCACCGACACAGTTTGGTCCCGTTTGGCAGCGACAAGATATACGGGGGGAGCAAAGCCATCCTCGCACCCTTTGATAAGTGTAGATGGGGATAATCCGCCCCATCCTGAGTGGCAAATGGTTGGTATATGAAGAAATCCTTCCCATGTCTGCCCTACGCTGCACATCATATTCGCTGCCATCTCCCGCTCCAACTGACCCTCGTTCAAGCCGCGCTCCTCTCTCCAGCGCAGATACATCTCTCGCTCTCGGTCCGTCATACAGTCAAAAAGTGAACGACGTATGAAGGCTTCTGCTTCCGATATAGATTTTAGTTTTGTCACCAAGGCGCACCTCGCAAGACGAGCGGGAATATTAAACGGTATATAACGAGATGGCGGACCTGTCAGGAAGTAGGATTGCCACGGCATATCTTTCGCGTAATCCATGTGACAGTGTGGCGGGGAGTGGGGAGCGAGGAGGACGAGAGACGAAATTTGTGAACGGAAAGAGAACGCGCTTGCGGGAGCACCGTACAGCATCTGAGCAGCCACGGTGCCAAATGAATAGCCGCAAATAATGATCTTCAGGTGCACAGCATCAGCCCGTAGGTGGACTAACAATGCAGACATGTCGCTTGCAAAGGTCATGGGGTAATTTGAAGGGTCTGGAACAGGCTCGGATTTGCCCCAGCCAGGAAGAGAAGGAGCTATGAAATGGATGTTTTTCTCGACAAGGATTGGAGATAGGCGAGATGCATCGCCGACGGAAAATGCCCCGTGAAGAAAGAGAATGAGTGTAGAACTCGAGGTATTGCCATTGTCTGCGTAGGCAAGGGTCCTCCCGCCCGGCAGCGCCAATCGTTTGTCCTGGACATAGATCATGGATGTGCCCAACAGAAAAGATGAAGCCGGAGAATGCCATATTTGAGGAATTGATGACCGTGACACGAATATAGGGTGATGAAAGGGCGCCTGTTGCTCGCCACGCCTCTGTGAATGACGAGCTGCAGCAAGGTGCCGGTACTACCAGAATAGAACCTAGATCGGTCTCGTGAGAGGGGGCGTTTCTCGAGCTGTAGAAATAAATGGGTCGGCCAGCAATGGAAGCGAAGCCACGTTGTATAGCAATCACAGGACTTGCGGGTATCTCCAAATCGCAAGACCAGAGATGAGCAAATCAGAGTGATGGCGGGATCATGGGATAGAATGAAGTGGGGCCGCATGCAGGATCTGTTTTATTATGCACTGAAACTGTTGGAACCGGCCGATCCAGAAGGCCAATACAAGAACCGAGATGGGGTAAATATACAGATATGGCTTATAAGTGCCGTTAATTCAATGAATAGTTACTAGACCCGCCATGAGCCGCTCAAGTCTATCAGATCTTGTACTGGCAACTTTAACTGTATGTCCACACGCTGAAACGGGAAGTAGATCCGCCGCGACATGAACAAGGACGGATGGACAATTACATGCAAGATGATGGTGGTTGAGAGACAAGGATCATTTCGATCGAGGGGCTCCCGATACGTAAATTTCCGTCACATACTTGTAAGACCTTAGTGTGGGCGAAAGTTTTCGAGTCCCGGCACAAACCGCTACCCCAAGGCTATGTCTTCTTAGGCCGATCTGTATGTACTAGAAGGAACCTTGTCATCTGCCATTCAACCTTCCTGAACCATGACCTTTCCATACATCAAACAAACCAAGGTCCGTGACTTTCACTCCGGGCCATTCCCGAGTCCCCCACTCGTCTGATCCGGACGTGCAAGACACGAGACCCAAGCGCAGTTGGGAGTCATGAATCATATTCGTGCAGTTTATATTTACGATGCAAAAGGTGACTCAGGCTCCAATAGGCGCCTTTCCGACTACAGGGTCTACTGTATTATAATTTAGTCGTTTCACATGGTCCGTGCTCAGGGCGGGGGGAGAATGGAGCCCTAGGAAGCTCCGCCATATTTTGTGGCGTCGAGGAATATGTCAGACTTAAACTGATGCGGGTACAGTTCCTAGAGGCTCGCACTTCTCTCAAATGGCAATTGTCCCTCTTGATTGCTGAAGAAGTCGAAGCAGTACCTGAGAGCGATCTCAGTGGAGCATCGGAACAGGAATGGGTAACTATTAAGAAACGGAGAGCTGTGCGCCGGGGCGGTCTGTAAAGATACCATCTCAGGTTCAAAAGATTTTCTGACTCGGAGACGGTAGCAGATACGTGGAAGGACGAGGAAGCGAAATGAACTCCTGGTTACTGAGTTGGAGTCGAGTCCCTTTTTCCGAGTCCTATTCCGAGTTTCGATCCGCAATCACCGTATCCAACGTCTATACGGTAGAGCTAAAGAAGGACGAATCAGAATACCACAATCCCCAATTTTCACACATTTACTGTACCTATCTCGAAGCACTAGCTATTTTCAATGATTACATTGGCTTCGGATAATCGAGGGGCTAGCTTCTGCTCCGACCCGGATTAGATACTTCCCAAAATACAACCTTTAACGGGTCTGCTTCCCGCACCTGCCATTCGACCCGTAGGAGCGGATTCTCTAAACTATGCCGCAAAGATAGCGCCATGTTACCGGAATACGTCAAACTGAACCCATTCGATCCTCTGCCAAGCTTCTCCAACGGAGACCCATCGTCCAGACGGCGAAGAGAGGTCGAATGTTTGTTACGTTGTATTCTCATGCCCTGTCTGTCTCTTCTCAGCGGCAGGTCAAGACCGTGTTCCCGTCATTGTGCGACGCTCGCGAGACGAGTCAGCCTGAGGTAACGTTACGACGTTCCGTAGGGACGGGAGGACTCTCCAAATGCCGAAGACCGTGATAATTACATATATGCGCCTCAACGCCATACATAGTGCGAACCTGAAATTGCAGAACATAATGATTCTCTGTCGTCCGTCTAAATTCTCTGCTCCAGTAAATCTCAAAATGAAACAGGGTTCTAGAACGCAACGCAGATAAGAACAATTTCTGTCATCGAAAATAACTGCGCGGCGATGTGCGCACCACCTCTGGTTTCGTCCAAGTTTCGTCATCCGCCTACCTCGTACTCCGGAGCTCGCTCGTTCGCGGGTACCGGAACTTTACGACGAGATAATTGAACGAGACCAAATAAATAATAATGAATTGGGTTCTTATATTTTTCGACAGGCCATTGAAAAACCAAAGGCCGTAGAATACCCGCGTCCATGAAAATCATGGCGGCGGTCCCATTATGGGAAAGTTTTTGCTTGATGAGTTCTGTGGCGTATAGAGTCCGTCAACCCTTGTTGCTATCGGCATCCAAAGCGATGACTTACCAGAGCAGTGGAAGCCATCATTGTTACCATTGTCTGAACGCGCCGGCCTAGGACGCATGAAATTCATTCTACCTCAGACCAACTTCGACTTCGCGCCCGGTGACTGCCTAGACCCGCCGTCAACGTGAGAAGAAGTAAAACGCGTTGCGTTTCTCGATTTATTGGTGTTTCGCTTGTCTGTCCCTAGTAAAATCCGCACGGCTTCGCGACCTCGTTCAATTGCTGATACCTAGTGTTTTTGGCCACAAACGTTCGCAGCTGGACGTCGGTTCCATGTAAATCTTTATGGCTTCGTTACTTTGCCGGCATGCACAGGTCCAGATGTTTAACGTTCGTGTCCTCCTGGCTTCTTCAGTTATTTCTTAAAGGGGTCACATGAAGTCAAGTAATACGCGACTTGAGGTGATTGTAAGGCACGGGCAAGTCTTGCAATTTCCCACTCGTAATGTGTTGGCAAGTCGTGCTGGCTACTGTTTCATGTTATCGTGCTGCGAAATTTTCACATGAAGCGCGATATCAGCGCTAGCGGTAGACAGAACAGTTTCGGGGACATACCAAGCTGTCATTGACACTGAGTCGGACGTATACAGGCCCTGTACCCCCAGCTGCCAGCTGTACGACCCTGCTGCAACGCGACGTGATGAAACCGTAGAAATCGTTGCTAGCCGCGCCTGAGGCTGGAAATGGTTGAGTAAGTACTTACCACTTTGTTTGTTACCACTGCCAGAGCTCAATGTACTTACTTGCTGAACAATTCAAGTAATTGAAGTTGTCCGGAAAAGAGTCTGATCGGAAATCACGTGCACCGCGTTCTCCTTTACCACCACGTTCAATGCCGCCGCGTCCAGCGTACAGAGGGCCCAAGCCTATCAATCTCCTAAAGTACCATCGACCGAAATTAAGGCTCAGCCAGGTCCGAGAAGTACCACGTCTCAGCAAGGAATCTCGGCAGTATGTCTTTATCGTTCAACAATATCCTCTTCGTTCAGCGAGAGGTCCTTAGATGCATACGAACCCTGGCCTCATACCGTTTACCCAAGCCACGCCTCAAATTTCCTAAGTCAAAGTGTGCTGCCGTCCTCGTTGCCCTGTTCGTTGGCCGCTCGGGCGAGCTACACGTTCTGTTAAGCCGGTAGGTATGTACGCCTTATAAGTCTTTGTGCTGCTCGTTCAAAAGCTGTCGGTAAAGCCGGGCCGCGACGCTCAGGACCTTTGCAGGAGACACGTCTTTGCCCGGAGGAAAGGTCGATCCGGAAGATAAGAATTTCGAGGATGCCGCCGTGAGTTGTCAATATACTACCTAAGCTGTCGACGACCCATGTGAAAGCCTCCTAAAGCGCAGGGAGGCCTTTGAAGAGGTGCCGCACTATCATTATTTCCACTGTTCTGCCTTCACCAAGGCTCTCAACAACAGATTGGTTTACCTCGAGATCGTCGCAAGGTCCCCCTTCTTTGTGTTCTGGATCCTTTCATAGCGTCAAACCAGTTAATTGTTGTCCCGTCAGTAACCTCTCTTCTCCTTGTCTCGTTTAGCGTTTAATTTATGTCTAGTGTCGTCGTGCTCATCGTGGATAACACGCTACGAGTACGTTTCAAGTCGGACTTAGAAACGTACAGCTGACCAGCCTTGCAGCCGATCCTCAATTCAGCAGAAGTTGCTTCTCTATTTTCTCATCCACTCAAAGCATTCGTGTCCTCTGATTATCCTTTGAACGCCGAAATGGCATCCCTTGAAGTCCCCCATCACTCATACAAGGATCACAGTTTACCCCCAGGACCTGACGGTGCCTGCCGCCAAATGCGTGTTCATCAGTTTCTGACCGGCCGAGAGGCTGGGGGCACCAAGCCTGTATTCGGTCTAACTGCGTATGTGTTTTGTATGTTTTGGGGTCTCCATTTCTTAACACGCACCTTAGCGCAATACTCATACGTGTGGCAATGCTCGGCTATAGAAAAGAACCGGATTTCGAGGTGGAGCCACCTGGCGCGCCTACGAACGAAGAAAGAATTGCATGGGTGATGTACTCAAATCCGGATTTCCGAGAAGCATGCGAGGTCGAAGGCGTCGAGGTGGAATGGGAGAGTGTACGTCGTATCGCTGAGGAGGTTGTGGAACGAGATAAGCTCCCCCAGCCGATACGAAGTAAACTCTGATCCTTCTACCTCTTATATAGCAGGTTATGAGACCGTTAGGGATGCAGCGACTAAGCGCCGAGGATAAATATGGCCCATGTCAAATCGTTGAAATCAGAAGTACCTGGCTTCCTTGGTGTAAGAACATCACATGGATTAGTAATGAATTCTGCGTGCCCAGCGAGAAGAGGAATCCTATAATGCAAAGGATCCTTAATTACTGCATTCCTCGAGCCTTGAACTTGAAGGGTACGATGTTCCCCTAAAAGAACGGAAGGCAGTGCTTGGGGGAAATGCCGACGGCGCTAAGAGCATTCGCCGGCGCGGATGCCGAGGCCAGGGTGGTAACTTATCCTTCTACCACATCCTGTCTACCTAACATGCCCGCTCCTGCAGTCTATGTTCTCGCAATCGTCGGTACTGTAGCTGCAGGTATCGCTTTCAAGGAGGTAAGCCGTCACCTGTGTACGTTCTATGCATGTCTGAGCCTTCCTAGTTCGTATACGAACCCCACATAGCCCCGAGATTGGAGAAATGGGCTGAGGAATTCATCGCGAAGCGCAAGGCTAAGAGGAGGCAAAGAGAATCTCTAATTGCCGTACCTGTTTCCCTCCCATCGAAGGGCAAGGCTCGGTGCAAACGGTCTGACGATGGTGGCGATACGGACGACGACGATAAGAGCGCCTATGAACTCGAGAAACTCATCGCGCATGAAGTCCACGAATGGCGCAATGAGGTGGATAAAAGTAATTCTTCAACTCTTCGGCTGAGAAGGAACGCTGCATCGGAACAATCAGCCTTAGACCAGGTCAATGTCCCATCGTTTACTTGAAACCTCTGTGAGACTTACTGCGTATTTCTTCCTAGTCGAATATCTCTATCCCTTATCCTGCATTGATCCCCACACACGTTATATTCAATTCTTCCGCTCCGTCAACGCCTACGACCGTGAGTGATATCAGCGGAGCGTCGCCCTCGCCAACGTCGTCACCGCTCCCCCAGACCCTGCCGGAGATCCATCTCTCGTCCTCACGTTCGACCCTACGGTCACCATCTCCGACATCTCCCCCAGGCCGTCTCCCAACTCCAGCTCCTTCTGACGCACTTTCGCCACAACTCGCATCCGACCAACCCTTCCCGCCATTCACGTTTTCTCCAAGCTCAATTCCCAGTCTATCGCTCTCTCACCCCGTCGACCTCGATCAGGAACATGGTGTCGAACTTCTCTCGGCGCCATCATCTCGTCCTGACACGCCCTTCTCTAATGTATCAAATACGGAGTACCACTCGTTCTCCCCAGTCTCGGATGGCGAACATTTGGTGCTCTCTGATGGCAGTGATCATGAGGCAGTCGTTTCTGTGGCATCCTCTGAGAGCTCTGTCTCTGACATTGACGAGCATGACTCGGACGAGCACCGCAGTAACTTTGGCAGCGAAATATCTGCGTCCAGTTGGGCGAGCGTGGGTTCTCGGGCCCCAAGTCCTTAAGACTTGCATTTAGAACCCTGATGCGAAGCGTATATACCCGTGGTTTGTGCCAGGGTGTCGTTCGGATCCATATCTATCTTTTCCCTCATAATTAACGAGGTTTACAGTGCTCCTTCATTATCGGGCAGACTAGCTACATCGGTAACTATTTATCCCATCTCTGTCATTTTATATCTGCTCGTTGTCGTACTCGTTAAAGTGTTGTTTGTAGTGATAAAAATAAAGAACTTGGTTGTTGTACAGTGTTAACTTGGAAATATCGTCCGTAAATCAGTATTCAAAGCTGTAGAGTGCCTGAGATTGTGACAAGAAAAAGTAAATGAAGGTACGAAGATGTCTATTTTCCGGTACCATTAACCTGTGCAGCCCGTTCTCGAGCCAACTTTTCATATTCAACGCAGTCAATCACCCGTCCTTCTTTACGACTCGTCTCAGCCGCAAAGACAGTCAGATGGCTCTTCACGACATCCGCAATATCAGTTCCCAGGACTTTCTGGTCACCTGTCCGAACAGCCTTCACGAAAGACCGTATCAAACCAAGATCTCCGCCGCCATGGCCGCCACCCTCATCTTTTGGGATATGTGTAGTTGTCGTTCCCGTCCGAAAATCAGTGACAGTGAATTTGTTCATGTCTCCAACTATCTCCCCATGAGTAAAATGCATGCGGAGTTGTCTGTCGCATATCAGAGACGTGAAGGCGACCATGGTGAACGACGCGGTGCTCCCATTGTCAAATTCGAAGTTGACAACCTGGTTATCGCAGACATCATTGTCGCTTTCGTAGACGCACTTGCCGTAGGGACCGGATTTCAGGGCTTCTGTTATGTTTTCGATATCGGGGATACCGTCGACGATGGTCGAGGCAGGCCATCCTTTGTTGCCTCTGGATACGGGATCGAGATAAACTGTGAGAGAATAAATCCATCATATGATGCGAAGGGGGAAATTGTTCACCTTTCTTGGCACTATACGGACACGTTTTCTCTATTGGACAGTCAATACAGCGTGTGGCAGCGCCTGCTTCCACAGGTTTGGCAGATCTTCTAAAGTGCTGTAATGATCCAAACGATGATACACGAGTCGGGGTTGACGGGGAGAGCCAGTGGCAAATGATGTCGATATCACTATCATTATATCATTTAGCGCGCCTCTGGTTTGCGTGGAGGTAAAGACGTACTGGCAGCTCTTGGTCATGAGAGAGAAGGAACTTTTGTCCTCCTTCGCCCAGTTTCCTCGCACGTAAGAATGAGCAAAATGGTAATATCCAACGGGCTCGACTTGAACAAGGTTTATTAGTCTACCTAGACGCCCGGCCTGGACGATTTCTGATATCTCTTGGCTATAAGGAGAGTAGCGCATCACTGCGAACATTTAAATCTTCAGTCATCGCAAGTTTAGAATTGAACATACCATGTCCCATGCCGAATATGATTCCAGCCTTCTTGATTGCCGTCTCGATTCTAATGCAATCTTCTATGCTTGTGGCCATGGGTTTCTCGCATAGGATATGGTATCCTTGCTGCGCAAATGCTTCAGCGACCTCTACATGCATATAGTCCTGTACGGCGATGATGACTGCATCTGCAAGACGCTTTCCGATAGTGCTCAGTGTTTCTGCAGAGGCAGCGTGCAGGTCTCTCCAGGTGCGAAAAACAAGCGTATTATCGACGCTGTGCAAGTTGGCAAAGTGTTTCTGAGTTTCCGGGCGGGGTTCTGCGATGGCGACGACCTTGCAGCGATCCGGACATTGAAGAGCATATTTGGCGTATGCCTGCCAGTGAACCCAGTTTAGCGATAACGTATATCAATAGATTGAATAGGCGCACCTTGCCTCGTTGCCCACAACCTACTATAGCCAAGGTGACTGGTCCGGCAGGCTTTTTCTCGTCCAGGTCGTTTGGCATCGCAGAATGATAGGGAGATTCCTTTGAGCGCCAGGACCTTTGCCATAGGCTTTTAGATGTCGCTAGAAGGCCAGTCATGCGGTCGATTCGTATCAATCAAGGGAACAAATTTAGATAACAGAAAGCATAGCCAGGAGAACCAGCGCCGCAACTTGTGGACATCGTTGAAGAAAAAGGTACGTAACCGGATCCACGCCATTGGTCACCGACCTTGCCGCGAACGACGACCACGACATCGACGTCCATGCCACGTATTCTGCCACGTCTTATCGTCAAGCTCGCCGACCAGCCTGCACAGCAACACCAACGGTTTTTGGTAAAGCGAAAACGAAAATTTTCACGGCACGAGCCTGTACCGCCCCGCCCTTCTTTCGATCCGTCGCAGTATTCAGAATCCATACTCTTATCGCCCGACAATCCGATTACCAGTTCTCGGCAACATGTCCGACGAAAATCTCTGCCGCCTCGCGTTTTTGTCGCGAAAGGCGCCAAGCCACGGCAGGGAAGCATGGAACGTCCCAGAGAGATGACAGCAGAGGAAAGAAGGTGGTGGTCATCGCCATACCGTATGTACGCGTCGAATGATTTCTTTTCTGGGTGTCGCTAACTCTCACCCAGTACGAATGCTGTCTTCTTCAACCAGGAGATGCATAATCACTCAGCAAGACTTGCCGACCGGTATGGTACTGATCTTCATGACCCCAGCAGCATAACCGACTCGTTCAATAGATTTTATGATACGTCTTGGATTATTGCAGTTACCTGCCCCGAGAGCCAACCGCTCTGACAACAGGAGCATCATCATGCCTGACGGACTGGAGCATTCCAAGTTTGCTACGCGCCGGTCAGGCAGATCAACATACATCCTATGCTGGAAACGCGTCTTTGATAATTTGGATCCAAGTAAGTAACGCGCTTGCATATACTACCCGTGATTGACTTTGCGGCATGCAGATATGTTTCGACGCGTTACTGCAAACCCCCATCTGCATTCACTTGTGGTGAAACAGATATCACACCTTCTACGCGTCCGTATTCTGCAAGAGCTACAGCTATTGGCGGAACAGATGCAGCACTGGTTCACACGTCTACCTGTGCCACCAATATTACGGAGACTGACTCGTGAAGAATTCAAGGACGTCAAAAATACAGGGACAATTCCTTACCCAAACGCGGTCGCTCTGCTGGTGGTCCCTCCCTTAAAACCAGACCCTCAGTCGAAGAAGAAAGTGGAAGGCTCGATGTCACCTTTGCCTCTAACAGAAGAGGAAGAGAAAACACCCCCTGGCGTTCAAGATAGGCCAAGCTTACCATTGTCTACTCTATACCCATTATCTTCTCGTGCGATTACCGCGTCGGATCTATCACAACAGCTTTCTAGTCCACAGGTGCCATTCTACAACGGTGTCTCTTTGTTTCCCGCCCGGCCTCAGCGAGCGTCGTTACATGCCTTGCTCCTTCGGATTTTGACCATCGAACGCCAGGCTCGAGTCCGTGCTAAAGCTAACAGCTCGACTGGGATGACAAACGCAAAGGGCGATCAAAAAGGTAGCCATGCATTTCTTCTCTGCTCTGACGAAGAAACCATTCAAAGGGGTGACACGGCTGCTGTTGCTGTAGCTCTTTGGCGACTGAGGATGTTCGAAGAAGGAACGGATTGGGAAGAGAGCAGTCGCTGGGTTCTACGTCAGAAGTACCGCTCAGTTGATGTATTTGAGTAGCCACTCAATATGTTGAATACAAGGAGACAGTAATTGAAATTTCATGCTTCTACAGCCATTGGCACAACTCCACTGTCGATAGGTATCGTCTTTCCAGCACCCAAGACTTCCCGGCCTTCCCAGAACTTAGGAAGCTTATCACCGGGTACGAATAGTCTCTCGACACCATCCTCTGTGATGACACACATCCGTATCACACCACCTGAGGAGCCATCTCGCGACATAGCCAGCGCCAAAGCTGGATGGGACCATTAGAACAAGAAGTTGACATGCACCAGCTGACTTACTGTTCTTGACAAAATTCACAGTCTCGTCTCTGCCCCATCCATCTTGGTAAGTGGCATCGCAGTAACCATAGACGTATGTGGAACCAGAACCTATGGAACTTTGTTACATAGGGAAGGAGTCGATATGTGAAAGGTCATACCACCAATAGCCCAAGGCTGACGGAACAGCCCGCCTCCAAGAGGAATATTGTAGACACTGGGACCGACCTCCTTGTCCCATCCGGCAACGATGATCCCAGCACTTAGGGCGTCCTTGTTTTCGTAGCAAAACTTCTGGAAGATAGCTGCTGCTGCGTGCACCGACGGAGGAGCGCCTGCCGTTTGGCTGTACAACATTCGTCAACCTGAACCTGGAAAACGCAAAGACGACACGCACGTATAGATTTGAAGGTGGTAATGTACCATATCTGCGATAGCCTGCGTGTCCGCCGCAGAACCTGACCGACAGCAGTATACACGATCGTGGACGTGTGTGAGCTTATCTGTTACACGATTGGCCTGGAACACAATGAGTACACGGGCGAAATGAGATAGATGTTGTCGTACAATGTAGCTTCCTGTGGTTGTACGACTGTCTGCGCCGATGACCACTCCACCATCGAACTGGACGGCCATGATTGAAGTCTAGGGCCACCGTCAGCGGTGGCGACGCCCTACAAGGCCAAAAACACACACCCCAAGGTTGACCTCGCCAGATTTGAGCTGCTGCATGTCGATGTGGTCCATATTTGCTGAGGGAGAGAAGGAGAGAGGTATAGATCCTGATTTGGCAAGTGTTGCGCTGACGCGTCGCACGCGCGTCGACCATTGACCCTTGACCTCCGACTGCCATGTCCAGCAGCCTCGTTTCTCTATATGAAGACCTCCAGCGCTCCTTCAACTCGATACCGTCTGATCTCAAACGATGTGGAGCGTTGCTTTCTCAGCTCAAGGTCTGTTTCGACGGCAAAAAAAGGAATAAATGCCCTGACGATGAGCTGGCTACAGATTGGATTGATTGAAGCTGGATTGCTTATACCCCAGGGGGAACCTGTCCAGAGAGACCTAGTTATTGCTCGTCAGACGTACCGCTTTTGTTCTCCGTGCGCCGTGCTGATCCCAATGTAGGCGACATCCTCGAAATCGGCGCAATTTGGAGCATACGATCACGAGACGAGCCTTCCTTTGACCGATACTTCTCTCAGCTACAGACGTTTTATAACGATTACAGGTATGCGCTGCTGCCTGTTCACTTGAGCGCTTCTTCACACTCCGTCAGCTCCTACCTGCCACCGTCAAAACGAGAATTCCCCATTCGTGGCCTCAACCTCATCCGTCTTCTCACTCAGAATCGCATAGCAGATTTTCACACCACTCTTGAAAGTCTTCCGCTTCCTGCAGATGCCATCGGCGACAACCCATACATCAGCCATCCGGTAAATCTCGAACGGTGGTTAATGGAGGGAAGCTACAGCAAGGTGTGGAATGCTAGGGCTGAGGCGCCAGCAGAAGAGTACAAGTACTTTGTTGACAGCTTGATTGGAACCATCCGGTATGCAATTCTCTGAACTTGATGAGCTTTCATTGACTTTGCTTCACAGGAATGAGATCGCAAGCTGTGAAGAGTCCGCATACAATAGTCTTCCTTTGAAGGACGCTGCTCTTCTCCTCTTCTTTTCATCACAATCAGAGCTTCTCGCATTTGCGCAACAAGTTGAGTGCTATGGGATTATGCTATAATCCTTATTGTCGTCTTACATTTAATGCAGAGGGGCTGGGAGATAGATCTGACTGGTGCTACAATCACGTTTACCCGCAAAGGCGAGGAACAGCTAGAAATCCCAAGACAGAAGCTGATTGCAGCCTCACTGGCTTACGCACGGGAGCTAGAGCAAATAGTGTAGACGGCGCGATTCTAAATGCATTGATTTGTTTTTCTGGTTGCAGTCAATGGTTGGGAAACTACACGACAGAGTACAGTGAAAAGCCTGTGCTTTCTACTCGAAAGTTTCAAGAGCTTCCTTTGCCTTCTTCTCCGCCTCGTCAAATAGATCCTTAGGGACGGGCAAATGGAGACCATTCGTCTCATCACCGATCCATGACATCTCAAGCTCAAATTCCTTCTCTTTAGCGTCGTCGTGAACCAAATAGATTCTAGAACTAGAGTTGAGATCAGGGTGGATGGGAGAGGATGAACACATACATTCGAGCAGCATCTAACACCGCTTGACGCATGGAAATTGACGCCAAGTCGAGCTTCTCAAGCTCTGTTTTGGCTAGTTGACGACCCTTGCCCACTGCCGCGCCATGATAGCCCTACGAAATAATGATCAAAGCCTGACATGAAGGTGAATGAAAGAGAAGCATACATAGAAAACACCACTTGGTTCAATCACGTATAGTGACGGACCATTCTTGTCCACCGCCCCGAGGATGGTGCTGATTCCAAACGGACGAACTGATGAATACAGGGTATAAGCTTGCACATACAGGCCCAATCGATCTGCGAGTGACTAGAGGGAAGAAACAGATGAGCCTAGATTAGTCGAAGCGCTGAATCATTCTACCTTTAATGGGGGTGGTGTTCGGTATTGTTCACGGTAATTGGATGATTCGTCTCGAGCCCTGTTGGCCAGATGGCGACCGTCAGCGAGTAGACCTGCTGTGGCCTAAAACAACGGTCCTGTATCAATTATGTCACCTTTGAAAGACCGACGTACCATGCCAATATGTCTGTCCACCGTCTGTATCCGTCTGTTGGCACCGGGAACCAACAATTTGGAGTGTACCAGCTTCTCAACGGCCAGGATAACACCGCCTTTCACACGCAGACCAATCGCCGTCCTATTGAAGCCAATTCGTTAGATTTCTGAGTAATGTAGATATTGGTGGGCTATACCCCGAGTTCTCGACGGCCTTGTTTGCGTATTCGACCTTTCCAGCAATGTAAGCAATCTGAAGCCACCTGGTGCTGCAGAGCCCACCTGAAATATCCTTCCATCGGGAGAGTAAGTACTTGCTGAGAGATCGTAGCCTGTGCCAATGGAGGTCATGGTGGTAGATGGTGATGCCCTTACAGGACGCGCAAGCCAACGCGTCACCCTGTGGGAAGAAAGACCCATATCGGGCGTTTGTCTTTTTCGAGTCGCATTCAACACCTCGTTCTCTCTCAACGCAATGCCCGACGATCAAGACGCTCTGATATCTCTCAATAGCCACCCAATATTCTCTCTACCAAAAGAATTCAGTGGTCCTCTCGCTCAACCGGAATCCTCATTGGAACTATCCACTACCACGCTGCCAAAGTTCAGAAATGACAGCCCGACTCAAGATGGGCCTACACCGTCTGGACGACGGAAAATCATGGTTCTACGCGACTCGGATGTCATAGTTGCTGCAGGAAAGGAAATCAGGATGACACACCTGGGCGACGGCAAGTTCAGCCACAGTTCTGAGAAACAGTACAAGGTATGCTTCCAATATCTGTATAATGAACCTTGCGTCTCAATTCTGGCAGACTCTGCATACACCCAACCTGCAGTTTGAAATACATCATATATCCCTGAATCCGGGTGGAAAACTCCTTGCCGTTGCAGGCGCATCTCAAGTCGCGGTGATTGTACTTCCACGCTCCGGGTTCTTAAGGCTGGTTCCAGACAAGTTGGATTGCAAGTGTGTTTTCAGATTTCACTCTGTGAATAAGCATCTCACGCCTCGCACAGGTCTGTCCAAGTCGGTCAATATCATCATGCATCAGATACATCGCCGCCCATTGCCAAGATACAATGGCATCCTTGGGGCGAGGCTGGTACTACGCTGATGGTCATGACCATCGACGGAAAGCTCAGGTTCGTCAACTACTGTGTATTTAATACTTTGTTTACCTGCTTTCCTTAGAGAATATGACATCTCGGTTGACGCTGAGGACCCGCTCCAAGTACTGTCTTTTGTTCCAGACAAGAAACCTGGGAGGTCCTATCTTGCTGAGGACCCAGCAGATCGCGAAGTGGCTTCTTTCGATTTGGGTAAAGGGAAAGCCGATTGGGGTCCTTTGACGATATACGCCGTCATGAAATCCGGAGACATATATTCTATATGTCCCTACATGCCCAAAAACGCGTGAGTGATTCTCCGTCTTCGTTGCCGCATTAAACCAATCAAAAAAAGTTCCATACCCTCTGCATATGTGCATTCGTTGGAATGCTTTATCTCAGCGAAACTTGAACTTCTGTCTCGCGGAAGCACATCTGCCGCGTCTAAAAACCTCAGCACCATCTACGACTATCAGCAAAAATATGTGTCGGCTTTGGTGAAACAGCTTCCTGCAGGCAGCGTGTTCCCCGCTACCTCACGATCTGTCCCCATGCACCCGCCCACTACCATGAAGGCGTCGCCCACGCGGCAAGGTCCGTTCTTGTTGCAACCTTCGCCGCGGATGCTGGAGCACAGTGATGGTGGTGAGGCGACAGATATAGCCTATCTTGCCTTCGGTAACGACTATGACAATAATGAAGAAGAAGACGGAGGTGAGACCGAGCATCTAGGCGTCGTGATGATTGCATACCAAGATGGGCGGGTTGATCTTTGTCTTGACGTCGAAAAGGTAGAAGCCAGGTGGAGCAATAAGGTTCGTTCAGTGTGTTTTATATTTGTCAATTATTCTTAAATTGCCCTTTAGTCAAGTCGAGGGTTACCTATGCTTGCCGTGTATGAGACCATCGATCTTGGACTAGTTTCCAGACTATGGTCATTATCCCCTGAACTGCTCGACCTGCTGCAGGGTAACCATCCAGTATTCGTCGTCGATCCAATTCACGATGACACGATATACGTATATCATGCTTTCGGGGTCCATGCTCTGCACCTTGAGCCAGTACTTCAAAGTCTTACTTCTGCCTTGCGTGCCAACGATGATGAGGTGGACGCAACTCTGACGGAAGCGTTGCAGCAGTCCACTGTTACGAACGTGCAACCCATTCTATCCACCTTTTCAGTGGAGAAAAAGTAAGCTGCCTGTCTCGCATGGGAACGCGTACTCATGCAGGTTTTCCTAGGTGCTCAAATCCAGTGGTGGCCGTTACCATTCCCGACAACGTCTATCTAACATACAGCATCTTCATTCTGACATCTGCAATGAGAATCACAACATTCAATCTTGTTCTGCGATCGGAATCGCCTCGATCACGAACAGAAAGCTTACCACCACCAGTCTCTGATGATGGGGACGAGCTTAAGGAAAAGGATAAATGGCTGAAGCCTGCTGAGGGTCCGTCTACGTACGTCTCATTGCTAGGGACCGAGCCATTCCAACCAGGGGCCATTCTTTCTCGACCATCAGGACTTCCTTCAAATCCTCAGTTATCATTGCCTCCATCTGCGAGAGGCGAGTTAATGTTGACCCCGGAGACTTTGCGTTACTTGGCGAATACGGCTGCCGAACTCACTAATCAAATCCACGAAATTCACCTTGCACATCGACTGTCAGAAACACGAGCAGGGCTACAGGCGCTTGAACTCAAGCGACTGTGCGAAAAAGCCGCGGAACTCAACAATCTAGTGGACAGGCTGAAGGGTCCAGATCTCGATGCCAGCCAAGCTCGCATCCAAACGGTCCAGGAAACCCACAAGAGCTTGATGGCTAGACTGGACCGTATGCTGCAGCATATGATGGATAAGGCATCGCCCGAACTTAGTGAACACGAAACGAAATGGTTTGAAGAGCTGAAGAGAATGAAGCAAGACGTAACGGGTATAGGAAGATACGATGGATCTTCTCTCGCAGTCAGGGCAGGAATGGTACGTGTCACTTCAACCCTGGTTTCACGGGCTCATTAGCATGATTGGACACCGCAGATACAGCGAGAGTATGCTCGTGTGCTCCCTGATTTGAAGTCTCTACTGGAGAAAGAGCAAGCGTGGAACGCCAAGCATGCTCAAACCAATCAGACCCTCGGGGTTTCTCAAGCATTTGAGTTTGGGAAGAAATCCTCCTTCGAGTACGTGCTAAAGAACCTGTTTCTGACTCCTCGACTAACTGGATCTACAGGCAAACAAGGATCTCTCAACTTGAACACGATGTCAACCAACTCGCCACGAGACTTGATATTACTCTTTCCAAACCTCCAGATGTCGAACATTGATCTGTTGTTCTTTCTGTCTTTCGTTGTGCTGTGTACCATCTCATTTGAAACGGGTTAATGATCTCAATGTATTTTACTTAACAGAAATATGCGTCTTGTTTACAAAGACGCCCTGAGAATATTGTACATAACACGGATATCATCACTAACATAGTCGAGTGACGTGAAGGAGCGTTAGTAGACGTAGCGGACTGTCTCAGAAAGTCAGTCTATGAAATCTACCAACGTTTGAACAGATACGCACAGTCGGGATTTTCCTGGTCAGTAAGGTCGTCAAAGGCTTGACGATGGGCAAGATGCTCATCCTGGAGGGCAGATGGTTAACATAAATCCAAGACTTACATGGAGATGAGCGTACCGAATCTTCACCACTAGCCTGACTCTCTTTCAGTGATTGCGCGCGGCGTTTCAAGACATTCAAATGCATAAGCCGGACTCGGAGGAAGAAAATGGTTACGATCTGGAGCCCGTACATGACCATGTGGGAGATCCATGCTTTCACGTATCGAGGACCGTCATCAGAACGGAAAACTAAAATTACATTATCATCAGATATATAGTAGTGCTGGAAAGGTAAAACGTACCTTGTGGCCCCACAGCGTTTCCAACTGCCCATGCACTAGGAAAGGTTTCACTGTCTAGTTATTTCTAAAGATGCAAATGCACTCACATGAACACCAGCGTTGACCCGATCACTTGCTTGGACCGCTATGCGAATATTGTCAATTCGTATCCTTAGCGAGGCATTGTTTTACACATACCCCGCCGACATTTCCGGACATCAATGCCAAGTTCAAGACTGCAACGGCGCCGAAACCTTGTGTGCAACTGGAACATCGTTAGCGCAGAGTTTTGGACCAAGAAATTAGACGCACTAGAAAGCAATCAGAAGCCCGACTTTTGTCTTTGCAGACGTTTCTACACAGATAAATACAATCGTGCCAGCAATGTTGGGAAGAGTATATAGCTATCGACAAACGAAGGTGTTACATGAAAGTCCGAACATTGGTGAACAACGACTTACGAAAGCTAGCAAAAGTTTTTGGTTGTATCTTTTCGATAGATATGCCGCACTGAACAAGAAGGACATAATGATAGCACCTGCGAACGGTTAATTGGTGGCTAAAGGTAAATCTGGCCATTCTCACCCTGCGCAATGGCGAGCAAGTAGGTCTGCAAAACTGTGAACCCCTTCAAACAGTTAACACCGGCTGTCCGGGCGACACGAAGACGCAGTACTCACAAATGCGGTCAAAATGATGTTCGAGAAAGCACCAATACCGCCAGTGGGCAAAGCATTCGTGAAGGAGATCAGGGTAATAGCCCATATGGTTGGATCTAAAAGGCCTTCGACTGTTGAAGGGTGATGAGGATGATAGAGGATGTGGGTGCATATGTGCAACGTACTCGCTTGGTGTTTCTGTGCCAATACCTTGATTAGAGCACAACGGTGGGTGGGTAAGGATGACCTTACCTTGAACTCCTTGTTCTGCAATCCGGTATCATTTTTCCTGACGCGTTCTGCAATAAGAATGCGATCTTCGGGGGTAAAGCACTTGGCCCGCATGGGACTATCTGGGAGCCAGAATCCGACGAAGATACCCCATACGAACGTGACACAGCCGAGTAACTGATAGATCGATTAGAAATGGAAGACAGCGCGGCAAAGCGGAGGCCGCGTACAGTAAATAGTATTTGCCAGTTCTTAATCTTGGCGTCTGTGATCTGGGCAATTCCATAGGCAATAAGACCGCCGACGCATTGCTGGAAGCCATTCATAGAGTAAAATGACCCGATGACCAAAGCCTGCTCTTCTCGAGTATACCACATTGTAGACCTTCGTTCATCAGTGACACATCTTCCACAATACGGAGCCAACTCACAGGAAAACAAAGGCGGGTTGGCAGACACATTCAAACATACCCAAAAGTGTTCGTACGACAATCAAACCGACAAAGTTGTTGCAAGCCGCGGTGCAGGCTAGAACGGCACCCCAGGCCATGATACTGTCGACGAGACTAAGCTTCCATTATGACACGAGAGATAAGAAGCGCATACTTGAACGAAAGATATTTCGCGATAGGGAGTCGCTGAATGAGCCGATTGGTCGGGAACTCCCAGGCAAGTCTGTGTACATGTTACATATCTTCGAAGATGCGATATGGTGAACTCTTACATCGCAATATAGACTGAAATATAGTTAGCAAACTGCCCAAAACCAGAGTGTTGATGCTTACCACATGTAGTCAACCAGGCATACTGTTGGCCTTGAAGGTGTGTATCTGTCCGAATGCCCATGATCGAAGCGAAGTTGATTGTTCTATGAAGGGTATTACATGACGCGCTTGCACATCGGAGGGTAGCCGAATACTCACCCTTTATCCAGTGTTTGTGCAACTGAAGGTAAATGTAAGTGCAGGATGTGAAACGAAGCAAACACGTTTACAGTAAGTGACGACCATGACAAGCTAGCGGGTAGGAAGAGTGAGCAACAGAAGGCAGGGCAATGTAGAATATTGTACCAAGACACGCTTGTGAACGAGCCATCTGAGCCGCCTGTTTGTCGCTTCGTCGATGACTACAGGCGTGTCCTGCGAGGCGAAAAAGTTGGCGACTTCGGCGTCAATTCCGGCTGGCGGTGCGCCTTGTGGAGGGAGTATTTAGCCAGTGACGAATTGTCAAGCAAGAGGAGGTAATTACCAGAGGTAGGAGAACCAGTGCGGTAGGAGCCTTTCTCGACATCTTCAACATGTTCCTGCAAGACCTTCGCCACGTCCGACATAGTGAGAAGAGATTGAAACTTCGGACCCTCTGAGAAGGCATCAGCAAACTTTTTATATGATTCCATGAAAGGGGATCGGAAGGTCCTGTGATGTGATCGCCCCTGGCCTAACAGTGGTACGCGACCTGCTACAAGTCGATCGTTGGTCCGGGGCCCCGCAGTTGCACCTCGTTATTTCCCCACATGCCCCCGGCTGGCGGTCCGCGGCCCGCTCCCCTTCCCCCACACACACTTTAAAGCGAGATCCGCGGCCAGAACGCTCCTTTCCATCGCTATGTCGTCTAGAAATATTAACCCTCGAAAGGTAAGCCCGCATATCGCCCGCAGTTTGTCATTTCCCTCATCTATTGTGCAGGTTCAAACCCTGCAACATATCCGCAATCTCATCAATTGCTTAGTGAACATCAAAGATGAGACCGGAGAGTTCCTCCTGACCTTGGAAGATGGAAGGGTCATCGATACGAAAGGGTGGAACGACTGGGAGGTGAGATCATCGTTATCAAAGAGATCGGCTTCTGACTGGCGTATTCTAGTGGACACATGGAATTGGTTAGTGATTTCCGGTATCAATGACGAAACACCTAAGCGCAAAACAGGACTTTACGGACTTTGGAAATTTCATGAAATCGCCGGTGATCAGGAGGCCCTGGATATTTCCCTAGCGTGGTTTAAAGACCGCTTCGAAATTGGAACTACCAAAGTATGTGAATTGTGTTTCCGAGACACGGCGTTCGCCTGACTTCTAGAGCAGAACGTCAATACCATGTCCCCATTGTTGACCGCCGCGTACCTTCATGAAGGGAAGTACGCCAGTTATCTCGCCCATCTGAATTCTTGGGCCGAATGGGTGATGTATGACATGCCCAGAACCGAAGACGGCGGTCTGCAGCACATCACGTATCTTGTTGACAACTACCAGCAACTCTGGGACGACACACTGATGATGTCTGTCTTACCTTTGGCGAAGATTGGCCTTGTATTGGGAAGACCTGCCTATGTTGAAGAAGCTAAGCGTCAATTCTTGCTACAGTAAGCCTGTGTGATCGTAAGAGACGATGCATTTACTCACTGTTTATAGTATCAAGTATCTGCAAGACGTGCAGACTGGACTCTGGTTTCACGGTAGATGTTTGTCCCAGCTACTCCGGTCTGCACTTACATCCATGAATAGGGTGGACATTTGATGGACGACACCACTTTGGGCGGGCGAGATGGGGCAGGGGAAACTGTTGGGTGACAGTGGCCATTCCAGACTTTGTCGAGATGCTTCGATTACCTGAAACCGACGGCGTCCGGCTGTTCCTAGTCTCCTCTCTCGTCGCTCAAACAGATGCTTTGGTGAAGTATCAAGACCCCGCGACCGGCCTTTGGCATACCATTCTCGACGATCCGACATCGTATTTGGAGGCGTCTTGCACGGCTGGATTCGCGTACGGAATCATGAAAGCGCTAAGGCTGAGACTGATACCAAAGGAAGAGAGATATGTTAATACTGCGAAGAAGGCGATTCAAGCTGTGTTGGATAACATCACTGAAGCTGGCGAGTTGAAGTTGGTGTCGTTTGGAACTCCTGTGTTCGACGATATCGAGGGGTACAAGCAGATACCTCTGACGAGTATGCCATACGGACAGAGCCTCGCCCTCTTGGCGATGACAGAATACCTTAGAACTTTCCTGTAGTGCTGTCGTCGAAACCGGTGATCAAAAGAACATGGATGTTGCAAAAGCGATTACTTTACGTAGCGAAAGTATGATCGGGCCTCAGAAAGGCTCACCACGATCACGATCAATTACGATCGGGTCCGCGTCTCTACCTCCATCTCCACTCCCAGAAGTCCTTCATTTCAAAAGCGATTTCCTCCATTTTTTGTGCATCTGACGGGGGGAACCTATATGTCTTCGTTACAGCATTATTCAAGGCAGAATGGCCGAGCGGTCCAAGGCGCATTTAAATGTAATTTTAAATTTTCAATGGGCCGCCTGGATATCCTGTTGGGCGAAAATGGTGGCGCGAGAGCACCGAGCCAGAGGCAAGCACCGGCGACCGAGCTGACTCTGGTCCACCTGGATATCCTGTTGGGCATCGAGCACCGAGAAAGCGATGGTCCACCTGTATATCTTTTTGGGAGAGGCAGGGATACGCGGCCGCGAGCGGTGATGGCATGTGACATGACAGGTCGTGATCGTCAGACTAAACTTGTAACGCTCTGCCCGTGACGTGACAGACCGACTACGCTGACCAGTGACGACGTGTCTTCGAAGGTGGTCGTCCTCATGTGATTCCAACCCCACTCTGGGGCTCAAACCCTCTTCCTTTCCCCATGGAACCACCACCCAACTCCCCAGGCGCTCAGATCAGAGACCGGCTCCAGCACCTCGAGGATGCCCTCAAAGAGCTCCTAGAAATCGATCCAGCCTCGTCTCCCGGTACCCTCAAGAAACGCGAGGACCTTGTCCAGGAAATTCTCCATCGAATGAGCCAGATGACTGCCATGAACGTCCTATCCCGTCGCCAACCCACTCCCACTCCTGCCTCGCCTTTAGGTTCGCCTTCAGTTAGCACACCTCCTCCCGCTGTAGATCCTGTTGTCGCTCGTTACCAGTCACTGCTCCCAAAATTCAACGCTGAACAGTTCCCACCACTCACAGCCCAAAACTTTCGGCACAGGCTCACAACCCCCAACAACGGCAACTATGCTGTAGCAGAGAATGACGCGTTCGAGATGCTCTTCCGTGGATATGTCGACACCACTCTCAACTGGGTATGTCATCACTTGCCCCGCTTTTCTTTCATTGAACCTTGCCTTAGACGACCGTCCTCTCATCCATGATAGAGACACGCAACAAATGGGACGTTGTTTGTACGAGAACTCAGGGAATGCGTACCATTGACACAGAGGCTGAGCGTATAAAGGCAATCGACAAGGTAAGCAAGCCGCCACCTTCACCAACCATTCATTGACACTCTTACAGTTCCTGGACGCCCAAATCTCCGTGGGATGTGGCGAAATGTTTGTCGACTATGTCATCCGCTGCATCGAAACTATTCGCTACGTGAAGATATGGGACGCTACACCAGACATTGGCGAGCCAGCAGAACGCAAATGGAAAATCGAATACCTAAAGGACACCTTCCAGTACGAAAATCCGATAGTCGTGCGCACTCTGGACGAGGCACGTGAAGCAGCCGACAAACCAGAAATCATCAGGGCGGAAAAGGTATACAAGAATAGGCTCGACGCGCATAGAAAGAAGCACTACCGCAAGTTGGACATGCGCCGTCCACTTGCAATTCTCTATGACAACGCAAGTGCCTCCAACGCCTACCAACACTCACAAGCTGACCTCGAACTAGTTTGGTGCCGCAGTACTCCTCGATCCAACGTGGGACGTGGTGGACAAGGGTCAGAAGAGACCCAGGACCAAGATGTTCAGCTCGTTGCTGGCATATCTTTGTGCTGATCTGCCCAAGGAGAACGGGATTCCCATTCCAGCACGGCGTTACGAAGCGGGCCAGATCGCGCTGAGGGAAATCTTGACTGTTTTCGCACCAGAGACCTTGGAATATGTACAAGACTTTTTGGACGAATTCGCACCAGTTCGCTTTGGCACACCCGACGAGGACTCTGTCAGCGACGATTAGTACAGCTTGTAACAATGACATCACGCGTAATATGATCGATATAAATACCTTCTTTTCCCCTCCTCCCCTCACTGCCGTCCTTCGTCATGCCACTCCTTGGGGCTATCAAGTCTCGAGCAGAGCTGTATGAGGAAGGGCGACAGAATCCTCTGGTCCAAGCTCTGGAACAAGCCAACCTCGATGAGGTCCCATTCTTCAGGCAACTCTCCGACAGCTCCCTCCGGCAATATGCACGTATCGATGTTCGTTGGGCAGAGCTATATGCTTCTGAAAAGAAAAAGGGGAATCCATGGGGTATTACAGAGAAAATCAATGTAGGCATTGCCCTCCCACCTAGACGTGCGTTTCTGCTGTTTCCACTGCATATATGCGCTCATATTTCACCAGAGGCTTTTATTGCATTTGCCATGTATCTCGCGCTCACTACGCAAGGCCTCTTGGGATCACAGTACGCCGCCAAAAGCACAATCAAGGGTTATATGAACACACTTTGGGGCGTGTTTCGTCGCAACGCCCTCCTCCAAATTCCCAGCGATTACCGGCAACAAACCATTGCCTTTATCGACTCTGCAGATCTTGAAAAGGCTGTTCCACTGGTAACGCGTATGCGTGAAAAGCCTATTGCCAGTACTCGAGACATCACCATTTTCATCCGTGCCGTTTGGGAGGATCGCAATATCATTCGCACCACACGCATGCGCATACAACTCTGTCTTTTCATTCTCCTTTCTTCCCTCTCTACAGAACGACCAGGTGCTATAGTCGAGAGCTCCTGCTACCGTGGTACGAATCAAGCTCTGAAATGGGACGATATCGAGGTTCACATCATTCCCAACCCGGATGACCCAAACCGTCCCTATATCATAATTCGTGTTCGCATCAATCTCCTCAAATTCCATCGTAAAGACGACTCCGCATATAAAGACTTTATCCTCTTCCCAGAGCCGAATCCTAACCGCGCCATGTGCCCCATATCACTCATCATTGCTCTCGGGATCGAGGACAAGGTCTGGAAGAATATTACCACTGCCGATGACATCTTTCATCCAAAGATCCCTCCAACGGACCACCATCAACTAGTGACTATAGGCGGAAAGAGACCCGTTCTTCGTCGCGAGGTATTCAGAGATGGTATCTGGATAACACATGCTGAGCTTGCACTACCATATGATTGCCTGTCGAGGCACCTCAGGCAAATCAGCCTTTCCCTGGGATGGTTAAGTACGTCTCCAGTATCAAGTATGGGCCAAACATTAATCCGTCTTCTAGTCCACCTAACTAGCTACTGTCTCCGTCGGGGCGCCTCCAACAGAGCTTCAAAAGTCATGTCAGAAGAGGAGAGGACAAGCTTACTTGGGCATATAAAAAACGCGATGGAATTTGTTGTATGTATGCGCCATCTCTACCCCATTTTAGATTCTGACTCTTCTACCAGCAATCATATCAAAGTCGTCAAGTTAGCCATGACCTGGGCGCCATATTACATGGACGGGACCAAGATCACAAGGCGCTTAAAACAGCCCAAGTCCTCACAGACATGTCAAGCCGAAGCGATCCCCGTGCACCATTACACCTTCCTCCAGAAGCAGCCAAGGACCTCTTACAGGACGAGGATCTCATAGAAATGCGGAAACAGCGGGAAAAGGTACTGCTTTCCCCTAGATGCATCCTCAGCTAATCTCTTTGTAGCTCAAAGAAACCGTGGATGATGTTTACAAGCGACTTGACGAAATGTCGGATGCGGCTGACGAGAACAGCTGCCAAGAACGTATTGCACTTCAAGCTCAGGCCGACATACTCTCTGCACGGCTGTCAGAGTTTGACCGCGTCTATAAGAATATTGTACGCAGAAATGCATACCACCGACTTCCACAATCCAGGAAGGAGTATTTTGCTGGCCATTCGGAGCGCCAACTGACTGGACAGGTGCGACCTTCCCTACATTTACTCTATAACACGCTTATCTGTTCTAGGCTGCTCCCCAAAAAACAAAAATGCATACTCAAGGTCAAGAAAACACAGACAGAATATCTTTGTCTATACCAGGCATACTAGCCACCGACCCTCTTGACCAAATCATGTCCTTGTACATCAATGGTACCCAGGAGTTTTCGTCGATTACGGATTCCGTTCTGTCCTTTGTCAATGCGGTCATTGGCCTACCAGCACGGCCCTTTGCTACCTGCTATCCCGGTGAATTTCCGACTGAGGACAATACCTGCCCCGTTTGCGATGAAGTTTGCAGGTGCGCTTCTTCGATATTGTTACTCAACAACTTGCTCAATGAAATATAGCAAGATAAACATGCGGAAAGGGATCGGATCTCATATACATTCATGCATCACAAAGCAGATGTGCGCTGATGCCCAGAAAAAGGCAGAGGAAGCCTTTACTCCCACACCCTGCTCTTGGCATGGCTGCATCGGCAAAAGAAACATTTACAACACTCGCAAAGATTTTATCACTCACGTCGCTGGCCACTGTAGTCGCCTGGTGAAGCCCAGTACCACCGTCGGAGAATTACGCTGTTGCATGTGGAAGGACACTGTTGGTTTCTGTGGTGTAGAGGAGCATGAGGATTGGCTCGTGCATTTTGCGACAGAACACGGCATCAACCTTCAAAGTACTATCGCGGTCGACTACTGCACTCTCTGCTCCCAGTTCTTTGTTGACAACATCGGTGATCGTTCTGTGTGGGAGGCACACTGTATGGAGCATTACGACAATCTCTTTCGTGTGTTTGAGGACCGCGCTGAGCAAGACCAGTCTGAATTTCCTCTCAATGCCGATGCTCATCTGCTTGACAATCCACGCGCGATTCAGTTTGAACACGGTTCCGGTTTTGCCTCAGGAACACAGCCAGAGATACATGGCCATTTTGCCGATCGTATCGTCTTGGTCCCAGCGCGCTGTCCTTTTTGTCTTTACGATGATGAAATTTCTACCTCTGTGCGCATGAAGGAGTAAGTGGTATATCTGTGTACAATGATACGTACTAAAACTCCTTTAGGTGGCTTGACGCAGATACGTTACAGCGGCATGTCAATCGCATGCATCTGGACGAGCTTGATCAAGATATCGAGCACCAATGTCCGATCCCGTCGTGTGGCATACACAAATTTTCCTACCCTGATCTCCTTGAGCACCTGGTCTCATACCATCGCCTTGCAATCTGTGGGACAACTGGGCACCGCATCTATCGACGTCTGCTTCTTCCTGTCGTCGAAGGTGATATGGTGATTGAACATTCCAAGCGTAAACGAAAGCCAAAGTCCAGCCCGCTGACAGATGACGAAAATGAACCACCGTCGAAGAAGACCAAGAAAAAGTCCAGGGACGCGTACTGGTGCTTTGGATGCTCAGAGCCTTTCCAGAATATTGGTAGGCATCTGCGTGCGGCCAAACTAGACTCTAAATGTCGGCGTGTCGGTGAATATCAATGGCGATTGGCGACAGGCGAGTTTTCCGGAGATAGGTTGTCCTGGGTTTTCCAGCCGGTATGTAGCTACACCCTCTGTCCCGCTCGATGCTCATGTGTGACAGGAGGATTTCTTGGAAGCAGGATCGACCGCTAAAAAAGGCCGTGATCATTACTGTCCCAAGTGCGACAAGCAGTTCCCTGACATTCGGCAACACATCCCCATTGCCCAATGCGGCTCAACAACATTCCGGATTAACAACGGCAAGCGACACGCAAGGGAAGGTGATTTGCACACTTTTGATGATTGGGTCAAAAGTGCTCCTCCCTACATTTCTCCTGCTATGGAGTTGGCGATGATCACCGCACAGGCATCAGCACGGACTCTCCGTGATCTCGGGAATACCCTACCTCCAGAACTCCAGAGTGTTCTGAATTCGCTATCTGATACTGGCTTGGAGTTTATGGAAGAACTTTTATATTATAACTAATTGCTATTCGAATACATGACATACTGAGAACGTTTGAGAGCAACAAATTGATACACTATTTGCGAGGAAAGTGACGGAACCATCAGTCCGAACAAGTTGATACACTGTTTGCAAGTAAAGCGAGGAAACCATCCAGTGAGAAAGCAGTAACGAGATTCTAGGCAGGTGGTGGTGCAGAGACGGACATATTGGGGGCCTGTTGGTAAGCATATTGGTTCGTATCTGGTGCGACTGAATATTGGTATTGCATGGGAACGTTGTGAGGGAAACCATATTGTACCATGGGTTGAGGTGGTTGCATAGGCTGCATGACGGGACGATGGTCAACAGGCTTGGGAGCAGAAGTTGCAGGCTGCAACGCTGGATTTCTAGTCAGAAAGATATGTCAATGTGGGAAAAGGAATATCGTACGGATTTTGTTCTCCTTGGCATATGTTAGCGTCTTCAGCCTCACTTCTTCAGCGGCTTTTGACGCGTCTGCAGCCTCTTTCTGTGCCTCTGCGGCCTCCTTTTGCGCGATAAATGCGTCCTTTTGTGCTTCAACAACAGCCTTCTGAGCACCCCAACAACTCATTTGCTTCTCTAAAAGCTGGTCCAACGATGCCACGTACGAATCCTTCAAGCCGTGTAGACCCTTCTCCTTCGCGAGGAATTGTGCAACGAGGTCTGAGATAACTCCGCTCGCAGAGTCTACGCGCGCCGGGTCCAGAGCTGTATCGGAAGGAGGTTCGGTGGTTTTTTTAGCGCGAGTTTTTGACTTTTGTGTCTTGGGTTTCGTAGAGGTTATCTCTTCAGTTGTTGGAGCGTGATTGTTTGGAGGGTCTTGCGTAGCTGAGTCGGCATTGATGGTGGGGTCCGGGTCGGTATCAGGAGTAGTCAAAGTCGCGCTCGGGGCTACCGTTTTGGTATGGGACGCTCGGGTTATCCTACTGCTGCTGGCACTTGCACGTCGTGAACTGTCGTCTGGAGCTAGTCTCGTACGCTTCCGGGGATAGACTTCATCATCACGTTCGATCTGAGGGCGCTCCACAGGCTTGGTGACGACCTGGACTTCGTCTTCGTCGTCAGAGATGATGATAGGCATCTACAGTGGTGTTAGGCGCGTGCAATCTCGTATGTGGAACACTCACTGTGTTCGTGATGGTGGTCAGCAGCAATGAGCCAAATAGAGGCACACAGCTATGTCAACCGGAATGAAATTATCAAATCAGACTAATGGCACTGCCGTACTCATGTCTATTATATTACACCCCGAGGTCGGGTATGAAATCCTACTACTCGTTCGTCCTCCTCCTGGGTGCCATAGCGAACAGGCAAGTAATCGTCAAGGAAATCCTCCACATATTCTACCAGTGCAGGCGCAAAAATTCCTATAATCTCGACCAGCGTGTTCCTCGCTACTTCGGACCGCTTAGCAGGGATCGGAATGCTGCAATCGCTATTTACGTAGTCCGCATCAGAGTCGTTAGACATCTAGAAAATGTTAACGCCTTCAGGCAGGAGGGGTAGGGACTCACTGGTGTGATTCGTGGTCGTGGAAGTAGATGTAAATGAGGGCAGCGTGCTCCACTTTCATGCTACCTCTGGGGCTGAAAACACGTGAAGCTCAGAAAGAGAGGGAGAGTAAGGACAAGGTGGCCGAGCGGTTAAGGCGTGTGACTCAAGCAATTCGGGTTCATTCTCGGATCTTGCTCCGAGAGGGGTTTCTCATCACGGTAACGTGGCGTGGGTTCAAGTCTCACTCTTGTCACTTTTTATGTAATCATAGTCAAGCTTGCCCGATCTGGGTTTCTCATCATCGTATGATGGTGTTATGTGCATGCCGCCGGCCTCCGCTTCACACCCATCCCAACTTCAGTTCTAACTCCAGCAATTCTCATTATCGGACTCTGTTATCGGACTCTGCGGCCTCTGGCCACTTACCATTACTCTGCTCCATTTGATATTTCATTTATCATTTCATTTCGCTAATCCACATATTAATTTTAGAACCCGAATCCGGTAGCAAACAGACCCGCCAGAGTCCATCGGACTCAGACTCGGATTTATCTACTCATATATATACTGTACAATTACTTGTAGATACTCAGTTTGAATATCAGTCCACGGCCTCCACTCCGTTGGACTAGCTCTTAATCTCTTATCCACTCTATGTTCTCCGCGGACTCTGCTCCACTATTCAACTTCAGGGCTTCAGCTCAAGGGTGACGTTGCTAATAGCTTCGCCAAAGCCCATGCACTCCGGCGGACTCCACTCGTGCAATCAATCTTGATCTATTTGGCATGTCCCTAACAGATGGCAGGGGTTCGAATCCCATTTCTGTCAGTTTTTGTTTGCTGCGTTCTGAAAACTTAAAAGTGTGCAGTGCACTAGGGCTGCACATGAAACCTCTGGGGGGTGTTTTGATACAATAATTTACCGTTACTTACCCTATCACATGCATAATCACATGCCTGACACACATCGTTTGCAAAAAATCCGCAGCATCTTCATCTTCGTATTCTTTTACACATTTTTCTTTCTCCTGAAGTGTGATTCATTGAAAGTTACTAAAGAGATATGTTTTAAGCTGTAAATAAAATATAACTACACTAGGATTGAATATAGTGGTAATATTGCCGCTGAAATCAGTGAAATGTCATCACATGACAGGTAAGTTACCTCGACGAAAACCCCTCCAGCGGGGGGAGGTAAATTACCAGTAACTAACCGGTTCCCGATTCTTTCCGAAGAATGAGGAAACGACAGAGGGTTGTAGAAAAACGTAACTGGTCGTGAGTAGTGCCAAACTGTCTGGACAGGGGCTATACTCCGGGTTGGCTTAGCCAATTTGCGGTGATTGGCGAGCGTGCGGCACGCTACGGCTGGCATGCCGGGTGGCTGAAGATGATGGCCGATGTGGCTGAAAAACTCTCTCTTTCCGATTTCTCCCTATTGGTTTGGAGAATGGCTTGCTTATAAAGAGCCTTATCGCTACTCTTCGCGGGAATGTTTATTTTTCGTTCCCTCTGTCTACTTTTACCATTTCTTCGTAGCACTTCCTTCCATGGATGATGGATCTCCTTTCTTCTTGTTGGGCTGACACTCTTGGGCTCGTGTCTTTCTAAGCCGCTGGCCATCGTTGTGGACTTCACTGTTCACATCATCTTCCTTCTTTCTTCCTCCTTTTTTCGTCCTAATGCTCTGCACATTCTTGCTCCATCCGCTGCCTGTTTTGGGGTTTGCATCTTTGTACGGTCTTGACTTCTCTGCCGTCCTTTTTTCCTAAGTTGATGCATCATTTAATTTGTGCGCTTTTTGGGTATATCACCTGTATGTTTCTCGATGTGATGCTGTCCGTCTTACCTGGTTCGGCTGGTTCAATCTGTAGTTGTACCATTTTCTCTGTACGGTGTGTTGGTGAATACTGCTGGGCATGCCGCGCGTGCTTTTTCACATTGCTCGCTTGGTTTGATTTTGCTGGTATGCCGCTTCGCCACGAACTGTTGTGTATATCGCGTGGGCCCTTCCTTCTCAATCGACCTGTTTGCTCGTGCGCTGCCTTGTTCACTTGCCTATCTTCTTTCATCGTATATCTTGTGTTAGGATTGTGTATTTATTTAAATAACTATAAAACCGAGTGAGAAAATGCGAGCTGGTGGCGGCCGAAGGCCGCCACCGAGCGAGCTTTTTCGAACGAGGTCGCTATACAGATTTTACCTTTCAAAGGCATAGCACATGTAGTAACGGCCTGCATAGTAGCTACATACCGTGGCAGAAAAACAAAAGCTCAAGGAAGTTGACAATTATTGCATTTTGATCTTTGTCCGATACTAATATTTGAAACAAGGGAAGAATCGGGGACACGGCTTCCGCCGCTACTGGATAACTTACCGGTCCGAAACCCTAGTGTATCAAAACCTAGGGTTTCGTGCGCAACCCTACAGTGCAGTGTGCAGTGTGCAGTTTGAATCTTCATCCTTAGTACACACTTGTCAATTTTTATCACTAATGGCCGTCGGTTGAAACTTGACAAGTCACAACTTTCAACTTTCAATGGTAGTTCTTCGTATATTATGTACCAGCGACGATGTCGAAAATGAAAATTTCGAGGTGAGTAGGTGAGTGTTCACCTACTCCTGAGAAATCTGGCCTGAAAGCGCTGGCAGCATCCGCGACGAAGGTGGATGGCGAGAAGATGACTTTGGAGATGATGCAATTCTAAAAGATCCATAAATTGCTAAAGGCTCAGCTCCGTCCAGGAGATCGCCTACTACAATCGAGCTGGAGAACTATTGCAATTGATGTTACTAGTCCACTGGTCAACGACCAGACCAATCAGCTGAGAGTAACACAGGAGGCAAAAATATGATGCGAAGTAAATACACCGACGCTGTCTGTCAATCAGAAAGCGGTTACGGAACAAAAAGCCACTATGTGGTGAGCCGCGGTATGTTAACTTAGGTTTTAGTCTTAGAATCTTCCATCAATATCAAGTACATCGTTTTCGAAGTTTCGTTACCAACAGTCTGACCCTTCCCAAAGGGGGCAAATGGAGGGTGGTGTCAACTGGTGTGAGTTGACAATCATCACCACGTTTCACAGGCCTGAAAGACTTCAGAAGAACCATAACAGCGATTCATGTTTATAGCTTGATAGCTGTCGAAAGATAAACTACCACCAAGAAACGATACGGGTGAGCACGAAGGAATAAAAATCTACAGTCGCTATGCGGTCCATCCTTGGGTAAGAAGGTACTGTACTAGAATGTGTGTAGACCAAGTTCGGATCAGAATACAAAGACTCCACACTCAAACTTTCGTGCAAGGCATATCAACTCACGATCGAGTGTTAATCAGGAGCCGATAGACTGTAACCTCTAGGGGAGTAGAGGTATTCTGTGAGTCTCCTAAGCCAGGAGAAAATGTTGTACTTACTGAAAGCATCCCAAGCATGCGTCTGAGTCAACGCTAGACTTGAACCAGTCCCAACCCGACCTGGATTCTGGTCCTCTTAGCAGCATCGACTGCCATCAAGTACTTCCCGTCGAATAGAGTCTCTGGAATCGATTTCCTGTGTCGCACCGTCTATAGCTGGCCTGCCATATCCGCAACTAATTAGTCGTACTCAGGGAGCCATGTTGAACCCGCGGCATTGAATACTTGGGGCATCAGCTCAGCTGAGAGCGCGAATCAGGGTTAGCACTGCCACAGAAAAGTAAACTTTCTTCGTCTGTCAAGTATGATGAGCGACACCAACCATTCCATATGTCCGCTGCTATAGCACGACGATACCCCCGTCGAAACTGATTTCTTGTGTGGAGGGACTGGGAATGAGAGGAGAGGAGCTGAGGATTTGCCAGTGACGTCCACCACGTAGTTTACCTGTCGCGGTTAATTAAATGCAGATATCCCCAAAAAGTACGAGAGGCCTGTCGAGGATTGTCAGATTCCATTAGCTTGGGTCCTGGATAGTGATCAGGAGAATCGGTCGACGACTACTATTTCCTATGTGAGGTTTGGGTACGTGCCGTACAGTAACAGTGCTGTATGTTCATCCTTCCAAAAGAGATCGAGAAAACTGCTGATGCCTTCCCGTCGTGGATACGTTAACCGTAAACCCCTCCCGTCTTTGGCCTGTGATACACTCCGACAGCGTTCGCGGAGCTGAAAGACCAGCCAGCGTGACGCAATAGCGTTTTCCCGGTCTCCAAAGAGTACCCGAAAGACTACGAGCTAGTGGGTGATTCACATGGGTGTCATCCCACTTTCGGCGTCGAACATTCTAGTACCCGCGTATTCGCAATGTGTGGTCGCAGATAACGGCTTCCCCCCTCGCTAGAGCTCCACCACGGAGACCCGTACTGTGGAGTCGAAGTCGGCAGCTTCTGATCCTGCCTTTCCGAGGAGAGTTTTTCTCACTCGTGCAGCCCATGGGACCATTTCGAATGTGCTTAAACAAACTACCGACAGAGATAGCAAGTGGCGTTGTGCAGGAATCGCCGAAGGTGCATATGACTCTGGCTTGCTTTCCAATCCCCGCAAACATTGTTTGGGTCGAATGCGGTCTAGGTTGTAGGTTAGCGGCAGAAGAACTTGTGGCTATCATAAAGAAATTCTGCCTCCGCGAATTTCACCGCATCTCGAAGCTCTGGTCACCTTGTCTCATCCTATGACTTGACACAGCACCGACCGGTCATTCGGCCAATAGCGTAGAGCAAAAGTTAGCGCCATAATTAGGGAGGATGTCCACATACATTTACTCTTGTACACGGAGTTGAAGTGGGGGATCCTTCTTAGCAGAAATAACGATATTGCGCCGCCCGAGGCTATCTGGGGCTAATTAGCGGCTTGACGTGAAATCAGAATATACACATAAGCTCTTAGGTGGACGCGCATTTTGCCACGCACCGGCAAACGCTGCAAATCCATTGGACAGGACAACTTTAATCATCTGGAACGTGTTTTGGGATCAAGAGTGAGTACCCCGAAAATGAACTGCCTTTTGCATCGTTTGGGGTCCAAACTCTGCAGATACCATCCTAAAGGGACTTGATCGATGAGCCACGACCTCCCGATTCAGTCTCGGGTAACCGTACTTAGGCAGACGCGACACCCAAAAAGGCTCGCTCGTTTTCGATCGTACGCGTCGACTTTCGGCGTCAATAATTTTGAGGACTCTGTGGCCCACATGTCAGCCTGGCGGCAGATAAAGAACACGCGGAACAATTGGATATATGCGCCACTAGGTGGGTTTACCAACGCCGCGGTTGTTGAATTCATCAGTCGCGAAATGATGGATAGGCGGAGATTCGGACGCCAAACGTTCGACTCAGACAGGAGAAGGGGCAGTAAGCACCAGAGAGCGGAAAGATAGTTCATGTAAACATATGCATAAAGCCTCTTGTGAGAAAGACACATCCGGAGCGCCTGTTATAGTGACTCCCCTCCCATACATTGAACCATTCTTTGCTCGTTCGTTACTTCGCCTTTTGCCAGGATGATAGAGGACGTCGTAAGAGGTGAAGCATCTGCATTGACGGTTCAGACGACGTGTAATAAGACGGAGAAAGAGACAACACACCTCGAAGGACGCCACTCGTCATCCAAACAAGAAGCGCGATGGACGCAAACGCGCGAAGTTCGCCTTAACGCTGGGAGGTCCTGTGAGGTCTAGCGACGGGTCAGCGAGCGAGCAAGGTAGCAGAGAAAGGCGGTTGACCTCGACAAACCAGCCTCGCGGGGCTACACTGATTGAAAGGAGCTGGCCGAAAGTGGGGGTGGAACGAACCCAAGGTCAAAAGCGAGGAAAAGACAGGCTTTTATATGCTGAAGCGTCAGGTCCAGAATGCCAAATCTAGTCAAGAATGGAGGTGATTGATTTGAGATAACGGCGAGGCAGCGGCTCAGCTGATCCGCCTAATTCCAGCGGCACTAGGAGCCATAGTGGTGGTCCAAGAGACGGACATAAAAAGGCCAGAAGATCTTCAGGTAGAACGAGATGCTCGTTGGAATATCAGAGTTAGAGTCCAAGCCAAAGCTTAAGCCAAACTAGACCAAATTCGATCAGACCCTTCCCGGGCTCAGTCATCACTCTTACATCTCTTCCATCCACTCTACAAAGTCTTCACACGTAGGAGGCAGAGTTGTAAGCGGATAGCTGGCTGTGGGTGAAGTGAGGTCCGTATCTTCCTTTTCTCGTCCTTTTTTCTCGCTAATTGGCGGGTTATCTACCCCTCTCCAGTTCAGAAGAAGTCCGGATTTCGAGTATGGCGTTCCAGTATTCCAGGAAGGGTTGCTTCAAGTGCGGTAATCGTGAGTCTGACAAGCATTCGTCACGGGCCTCTGTTGAAACATTGCAAAGTCGGTCATATTGCCGAGAACTGTTCCTCGGAGCAACGTCTGTGCTACAATTGCCGCCAGCCTGGTCACGAATCCTCCGCCTGTCCGTCTCCCCGTACTGTTTCTGCGAAACAGTGCTACTCCTGCGGCGGTGTCGGCCATATTCAAGGTCTGTCTCGCACTGGTCCGTCTTAGGGGACTAAGCCTCACGTCCGTACCAGCGGAATGCCCGAGTTTAAGGATCCAGCAGCAAGGAAGCAATCAGAAGTGCTACGTACGTTACCATTCGTTCTTCTGATCCAAGTCGTCACTGATTTTCTATCCAGAACTGCGGCCGATTCGGTCACATTGCTCGTGCCTGTCCCAACGGAGCCAACGGGATGGGAGGCTTCGCGTCTCGGGCGCCTCCCCCCGGAAGGGCGCTCAATACCGCTACTTTGCCGCCTGTAAAGTGCTACAGGTGTGGCGGTCCCAACCATATGGCTAGGTATGTACCGTCTTGCTTTTCTTTCGCCGTCTCACCTTCCACAGGGACTGCCTTGCAACTCCTGGTTCGCTCGGTGAGACCGCTTCAGTTGCGAACAAGAACAAGACCTGCTACAAATGCCAACAGGAAGGTCACGTAAGTGTCCATGGATCGTCGCTGTCGTCGCATGGAGCTCAACCATTCCCGTAGATTGCCAGGGACTGTCCCGAGACCGAGACATTTGTTGCTTAGGAGGCTATGGCATCGCTTTTCGAAATTTCATGATGCCTAGCATGGACTCCGCTTTTTTTATATGTATCATTGCTCGTAATAGCGTTATATCTTGTTGGGCATCTTTATTATTTCGAGTAGAGCTTACGCCGAACGAAGTGTAATTGAAGCTGTATTTTCAGTGATCGGGATCCAAAATATTTTCAGAGCGCGATCTCAAGAAATTGCCGCAAGGTGCCGTGTTATTTTCTTTAGCCGCAACCAGCAACATGTCAATGATTTCCTCCGCCTTGTCTATGCTGCCCAAAAGAGCAGGCCTCACATCATGCCGCATGTTCACTCTGCCGCTCAAGCCTGAACAGAAGAATTTTCCGTGCGGCACACCCTTTGACTTTTGATCTTTTTTTCGACTTTTCTCTGAAGAGGCATCGCGTCGCGGTTTTTGCACCACACCGCTCTTTCATCGGAGCAGTTCCAGCGGACACGTATGACATGCTACAGGTGCGGTGAACGTGAGTCTCCGCGTCAGTACACCCGAGGGTTCTTTCTGACATTTTCCAGCCGGACACAGAGCTGATTCCTGCACCAAGGAGCGCACATGCTACAACTGTGGGCAGCCTGGTCATGTTACTGCTGACTGTGACGCTCCTCGGAAGGTCTCTGTCAAACGGTGTTTCAGTTGTGGTGAAGAGGGACATGTAAAATGTATGTTTTATTCTACTCGTTCTTCCTCTTCCTCAAGACTGACAATCATGACAGCCGAATGCCCTCAATTAAAGTGTTTTGTGCGATTCTCCCCTGCTCGTCCTGCTCTTTCTCTCTAATGTTCCTTTAGAGATGCGGTGGATCAGGACACATGTCCCGGAATTGCACCAACGCCCCCGTAGAATCAGAACGCACGAAAAACATCAAATGCTACAAGTGTCAACAGACGGGACATGTATGTATTTTCGAACCTGGTCGACGTCGAGGCGCTGACATTCTCTGTAGATCTCTAGAGACTGCCCCGAGACGCAGCAGGCAGAATACTAGTAGCTGGAGCCCAATGTGTACCTTCTCGAGATCTCTCATCTACTCGTATATAGCGTCTATTACAAACTACAATTAGTAGAATCACAAAAGCATTTTTTTGCACTACAAAAAACAGCCGGTGGCAAAACACGGCTGATGAACTTGTTTCGGACCACTTCACGCCGCTTGCTACCCAAAAGGCCTACATACCATAGAACCCTCTTCAGCCTACCAAGCTTCCCCCCATCCGGAGAACAGACATACCATGAACAGAAAATATTTCCGTGAGACCAGCGTCTTAATGATCCTCCTTCTACTCTGACTTTGCCGGTGAAGATACAAGAGGAGCGAACTATACGCCATAGTATCGGACGTGTCTTCCTACCCCCAGTTCATCCCGTACTGCACCGGCTCGCGCATTTTGCACAAAGCTACTCATGACGGGTCCACGATAATGGATGCAGAACTGACCGTCGGGTTCATGGCCTTCCAGGAGAGCTACGTCAGCAAAGTGACATGCACGCCCTTCTCGTCGGTGGAGGTACGTCCAATCCACCTCGTTCTTCGTCTACTAAAGCAAGTAGGCCATTGCTTCCTCCTCGACGCCCATGTTCAAGTCGCTCAAGACCATATGGCGGTTCCAACCAGCAGGCGAAAAGGAGCACCATACACTGGTTTCCCTCGATCTAGCGTTTGATTTCGTGAATCCACTTTATACGTCGCTGTCCTCGGCGTTCTTTGATAAAGTGTCTGGAGGGATGGTGTCGGCGTTTGAAAAGAGGTGCGATGAGGTGTGCGGTCGTGGCCGTGTATAGATAGGTACGGACGTCAGATTGTTCCAGCTCAAACACGTCTGCTTAACGGCAAACTAGACCGTGTTCTTCCCCACTGCCTCGTTGCTGCCTCAGCGCTAGAACCGCCTTCCGAGTTTCGTTGCAAGCTTCCTGTCAACAGAGTCCCAGGGGTTCGTGTATGATAGTAATCTTATTTCGAAACGGTCTACCAGCCCTCTGCTGTACATGTAGCAGTCGGTTGCACAAACATTCGATATCCATTTGCATAGACGATGCGAAGGCTACAACAAACCCGACGCTCTGTATAATCCTGATTCTCAAGGCTTTGATAAATATGGTCTCGCACCCGTAGCAAGTAGCTTGTCGCTACATATCTTGATGAAACCTGGCCAACTGCTTGACGCCATTTAGAAACTAGGACACAGAATAGAGTCTCAGGTATCTTTACCATTTCGTTAGAGAGGAGGGTTCGAAAGTTGAGAGAACTTATCATCATGCGAATGGAAGTATTACCCGATACCTCGTTAAGTTGCACCATTCAGACCTGTGAAAGTACATTGCGAACACTTGTACTTCGACTGGTCCCCTTTTTCATGATGCTTCGTTGGTTCGAGTATGTCTCCACGGAGACACTATGCAGTGCGGCGCTTACGCATGAAAGGAGCCGGCGGGATAGCTTCTCCTCCCTATCTATCATAGCTTTCTTCCTGAGCTAAATTTGTGTTACATTTAACACTGCTGCAGTGAAACATCGAAGATGTCACGTGGTCGTGTTAGTACAGACACAGGCTACAAGTACAGTGTACACTGGGCGCGCGATACTGACACAGGTTTATAGTTTGCTTTGGGAATTCTTAGGCCGAGAAGCAGTGTACCCGATCCTGGGAAAATGACACCGAATGATACCAAGCTTTCCTTCAGTCTCGATCACAAACTCCTCCAAGTTTAAGCCCACTAATTTCCCAACAGCCGGAAACTTTGTCGCTGCAATATCGGACAGTCAGATAGATAACGAGCAACTGGGGAGCGACCGACCAGTATCATCTGGTGCGATGGAAACGAGGTCGCCCGGCTGAAATCCGAGACGGGCCCCATCCGCAGCATCAAAGCCGACAATATCATAGGGTTCGTGGGGGGAGACCGAGATTGCGCGTGCAGCTTCTTCCCCCTTGAGTCTGGGCACACCAAACTGCGTTCTGAGAGTATCAAGGTGGTTGGTCATTCTCGAAAGCCACTAGCATTCTGCGTTATTTATAGAGCGTCATCAAGGTGAGCGCTGCGGACCTTTATGACATAGGAAATTTTCTGCTCATCAAAGAGGGCCTGAGCTTCGGGCATCTGGAAAGATTTGACCCAAGAATAGACGACGTGAAGGGCGATATCGGCGAGACTGGGAGAAATAGTATCGAATAACCACTCTCTTCCGTCGCGGAGTTGTTCCTCAGTCAAGGCCCGGAATAGAGACAAGTTGAGGGTTATGCTAGTGCGTTTGGATAACAGGACATACCAGATGTGCTGATAGAAGACTGAGGCATCTTCTGCGCGTAGCCGCCATGGCAGGGACGGATATGGGACCCATCATCTAACATAGCAATAAGAATTCAGTGGAATGACAGAGATAATTGAGAGCACTATACCGATGATCGATCCTTAATGAATGCTTCTGGGAACTTCTCCCATGGAAGGAGAGGAGGTGCAAGGGGGAATACTACGCTGTCAACATAGTTCTTGGTGTATATCTTGATAAGAGTTGCGTCTGGACTGTCGCCCTGCTTTTTCGGAGGAAATATAGTCCCATAGCCTTTGGCGGCGGGAAATCTTCGTTCTAGAGTGGAGCAGATCAAACTGGAGGCTTTGAGGACAAAGGAGCGACATATGCAGGTGAAATGAATAACCTAGTGTCACAGTAGACGTCGTTTCCGATGGCCAACACGGGGATGCGCCTGTATCCCAGACCAAGCAGTTCCGTGATCTCAGGTCGCGGCAACAATGAGGCGACCTATTGATTCATTGAGAGCGGAACATGAATATGTGGAATTTGTGAGGTGGTGGGATACTGACATTGACTTTATGATGAGGTACATTTTTGAGTAACAGAACGTTGTCAACCTTTACTGAAAACGGAGAAGCATTGTAACTGTTCCGAACAAGAAGCGGTCGCGTCTAAGCACCGAAAGATGAAGACGCTCGAAAAAACTGACCGATATATAACTACAGAAGGGGGCTCGGACATGGTACTGCCTTTGGGGGTGCTAGTAACCAGGAAGGCGCTTTTATGTGGGCCGGTTCAAGATTGCCGGTCACCGGAACAGAAAATACGTGTACAACATGCTGGGAACGTGACATACAAACGACAAGCGAGAGAGAGCGACTTCATTCCGAACTTGCCATCGTTCGAATCGAAGACATGAGACGCAGGCGAGCGGCGCACTGTTGCAAGTGGCGCCGCACAGGCGCGTGCAGGACTCTACGGGGTCCAGCACGCGCTTGTCTGGGCTACTAAACGGGATATACAACGCGATTTGCCTATGAATCAGCCTATACAGTTGCAGGATGAGCCAAAAGAAATTCAAGACGGAGAGGGGTGCGGGAGCGCTGAATGAATATAATAATAATAAATTCGAATTCCTATTCGGGGTCAGCTAGGGAAGAGTGATCGGGGGCCGAAAAAGCAGTGTCCTTACCTCGCCTCGTTTCCGTCCGTTGCCAAACACTTTATTTCAATCTCTGACTTGGCCCTTTGCCAGTCCTTGTTCTCTTTCCACCGCCCGCCGTCGTCGTCGTTACCGAGCTCGTTGATCTTCTCTTCTCTTCCAGCAGCGAACAGACCTTAACAATGGCTGATCGCCCTCCTGCTTCCAGCGCACCGTCCTACCCTGGACAGAGCGACTTCAGTCACACCGACCCATATGCTGATCCCTTTGCTGACCGTCCTCGACAGACCCAGTTCTCTGAGCCTGAACGGCCATACCATGCTGGCTCTACCCCCCGCCCTTATGAAAGTACTACTTCTCTTCCAGACTTTGGCGTACGAGGCGGCGCTGATGGATACGACGACGAAACACTCGAAAAGGAACCCTTGAATGCAGGAAACTTCGCTGGGGGTTTCTATCCTCCAAAGTATGTGCTTCGTTGCTTGTCTGCTCTCTTTGAGATTCTGACCATCATCACTTCAGTGTCGATCCTAGCGCTTTTGGCGACCCCTATGCCCGCCCACCGTCTGTCATGTCGACGTCCACGAACGGTGTCGACAGTGCATGGCGCCGGCGCCAGACCATCAAGCGCGGTGTGACGCGTAAAGTCAAGCTCACTAACGGAAATTTTATCGCTGAATATCCAGTTCCGACACCTGTCTTCAGTGCGGTGGAAGCCAAATACGCGTCTACCCAGACGACAGAATTCTCGTGCGTCATCCGCAGTACTCTTCAGAAATAGTACCCATCATTGACGGTTACTTTCAGTCACATGAGGTACACCGCAGCCACCTGCGATCCCGATGAGTTCACTGAAGAGAACGGTTGGTCTCTCCGTACAAAGATGTACAACCGAGAAACCGAGATTCTCATTGCGGTCACCTCTTACAACGAGGATAAGACCCTCTATGCCCGTACCCTTCACGGTGTCATGTTGAACATCCGTGACATCTGCAAAACCAAGCAATCAAAGTATTGGCGTCGTCAGGCCGAGGAAGGAAACCCGGGGTGGCAGAGAATCACTGTCGCTCTCATCGTTGATGGACTCGAGGCGATGGACAAAAGTGTCCTTGACCTTCTCGCCACCGTCGGTGTCTATCAAGATGGTGTCATGAAAAAGCAGGTCGACGGAAAGGACACTGTCGCTCATATATTCGAGGTATGCCAACCCATGCTCTCTACCTATCCTGCTTGCTTATGCTCGCTTATAGTATACGACTCAACTTTCCGTCGATGCTACGCCTCAACTAGTGCTTCCTCAAGCCAATGACCCGAACAACTTGGTTCCTGTGCAGATCATTTTCGTCCTCAAGGCGAAGAATCAGAAGAAGATCAATTCTCATCGCTGGTTGTTCAATGCTATTGGAAAGATATTGAATGTACGCGACCTCATCATTTTCTGCTGTTACATTATGTTGACACCACACATAGCCCGAAAATTGTGTCCTCATCGATGCTGGGACTAAACCCGGTCACAAGTCCATCTATTATCTATGGGAGGCCTTTTACAATGACCCCCACTTGGGTGGTTGCTGTGGTGAAATTCACGCCATGATTAAGGGCGGTAAGAAGCTTCTCAACCCTCTCGTTGCTGCTCAGAACTTCGAGTACAAGATGTCGAACATCTTGGGTACGTCCCTTATATGATTTCATTACCTGTTGTTTCTCATCATACTGCAGACAAGCCCTTGGAAAGTAGTTTCGGTTACGTGTCAGTGCTTCCGGGTGCATTCTCAGCCTATCGCTTCCGTGCCATCCAAGGGCGACCCTTGGAGCAATACTTCCATGGTGATCACTCTCTTGCCGACCGTCTCGGACCAAAGGGTATATACGGCATGAACATTTTCACGAAAAACATGTTCTTGGCTGAAGATCGTATTCTTTGTTTCGAACTGGTCGCGAAGAAAAACGATAGATGGGTTCTAACGTACGTCAAACCGAGTAAGGCCGAGACGGACGTACCCGAAACAGCAGTCGAGTTGATCGGTCAACGTCGTCGTTGGTTGAATGGTTCATTTGCTGCCTCCGTGGTAAGTACATTACCGCTATCCACAGCCTGTCGGTCTCACAATTCTATTAGTATGCTCTGGTTCACTTCTTCAACTTTTACCGGTCTGGTCATGGCATCTTCCGGATGTTCTTCCTTCACGTTCAGGCATTCGTACGTTTATTGTGTGGCAATAAAATCCGCACACTCTGACCGCCATGTAGTACAACATCTTCTCCCTGGTCTTCACCTGGTTTTCTATGGCAAACATGTGGCTTACGTTCAGTATTATTATCGATTTGTGCCCCGATCAGGATATCATCATCTTTGGGACGGCGACGGTAGTAAGTGCTTAGCAGAATCGTTTGAATGCCTGCATAACGTGCTACTTCACGCAGACTCACTGGGTTAATCTGGCTTTGAAATGGATCTACTTGTCCTTCCTGGCGCTGCAATTCATCTTAGCCTTGGGTAATCGACCGAAAGGTGAACGGATGGCTTATACTATAACTTTATGGTATGCATTCTTGTAGTTTTTGGTGTCATCGCCCGCTAATTACCTTCAGGGTGTTTGCCGTACTCTCGTTATACCTTCTCGTTTGTTCCTTCTGGCTGACCGGCAAGGCGTTTTCGGTATGTTCTTTGACACCTATCCCACGCAAAGGTTGAGCTGTCGTATAGAACATCAGCAGTGACTTGCAGAACAAGTCGACGAGCCAAGTTATTGCTTCCTTCTTTACACCACCTATTGGTGCACTGATAGCGGCAATGGTGTCGACCTTCGGTGCGTTCGATATTTGAGAGTTGAGGGACACATTTTAATCCTTCTCTAGGTATCTACTTGATTGCGTCCTTCCTCTACGTGAGTTCTTTGCTCTCGTCTTAACAGCTATCTCCCTGACACTTCGTGATGTCAGCGCGATCCTTGGCACATGTTCTCCAGCTTCCTTCAGTACCTACTCATTGCAACAAGTTTCACCAACGTTCTTAACGTATATGCGTTCTGTAATTTGCATGATGTGAGTTCTATTGGGAAAGCATACCTGTTCCTTCTAATGTGTGCTGCAGGTCTCTTGGGGTACCAAGGGTAGTGACAAGGCAGAAGCCTTGCCATCGGTGTCGTCAAAAAAGACCGAGGGCGCAGATGCTCCTGCCGTAGAGGATACAGTCAAGCCACAGCAGGATGTCGATGATGCGTTCAAGGAGACGGTCACCAGAGCCATTACGAAGGTGAAAACCGTAGAGGTCCCGGAGAAGCCGACCATGGATGATCAAAATAAGACGTTCCGAACACGCTTGGTGGCGATGTGGATGCTCTCCAATGCTGGACTGGCCATTGCAATCGAAAATCTGAACGGCCTGCCAAATGAATCGGACCCGGAGTCGGACGAGGCACATCTCAGAACTAAGCAAAACACTTACTTCGCTATCATCCTTTATTCGACATTCGGTCTTTCGCTAGTACGATTCATAGGCGTAAGCTCCCGTTTTTGTGATGGCAATATTCCTCTTTGCTCATTTTTTCCTAGTGCTTGTTCTACTTCTTCAAGCGGAATTTGTTCAGGTGCTGTCGCAGGAACTAGATGCCATTTTTCCATAATTCTGCTATCTTTTGGATTCATACATTGGACGTTTTTATGCAGTGCAAATGCTTTCCCCTATCGCGTGTGACTTCCCTCTTTCGCTATCGATCGTGGCCCATCCCTCCTAGTGAGGTAGAAGTCCTAAAACTAGTAGGTATATACATATATTAGCATTAGTCGTGGTCGAGGTGTACGTTTATTCATGATACCAAAACGTCGGGAAAGGTTACTTTTCAAGAATATGTAAGCTTTCGTGCTCAGTTCACTGAGGTGGTAGCACATGCCGCAAGGGAGGTATAAACGGTGTTAACATAATATAAGCTACTGTATTTAACAGTTCAGTCTTACGAATACATCCCTGCATACTCATCTCTGTCATCGTGTCTACTCTCCGAGCTGCTAGGAGGAATAAACATTGGTGTGAAGGTCCCAGCAGGACCTCCAGCTGACATACGTGCAAATAATTCTTGGATGTCCTGCGGGAGGTCTTGTGGATCAAAGACCAGCTCGTTCACATCGTCTTGTGGGGGGGCCGGAATTGGCGGTGGTGGCGAGTCTCCTTCAGACCGGCGCATTAGCGCCTGACGGCACATCGGACACGAGTCATGCTGCATGAGATGAATGCCTTGGATCCAATAATTTACACGAAAAGTAAAGCTCACCGAGTCCTGGATCCAACGGGATATGCTAAAGGGAGGTCAAACGTGGAACAAAAGAAGCTGCAAATCAGGAGAGGACTCAACTCCCTCCTGCAGAATAAATGGCCGCACTGCCACTCTTGCGAAAGCCGGGCCACTCCGAGTTCTTCAATTGGGAAGGCCGGTGAGTCCATCGCCACTGCCATTTCTTCTTCAGCGAGCAGGGCTGCGAATGTTGTGAAGCATATCGGACACATTGAATCTGGACGGCAATGAGGCGTCGAGCACATCAGTACTTTTTGTGTTGCGAACCCTTGTGTCCTAAATCTGTCACTTGTTTCTCTGTGAGCCGAGGTAGATTGTGGATCAAGTCCTGGATTTGACTGTAAAAGTTAACCTTCACTGCCAAGGAAAGAATTCGGGGTAAACATACTTTGGAGAGAGTTGACGTCCCTCTGAAGACCATAACTCCAGTCGCTGCAAGATGGCCTCCCTTATCTGCTCTCTAAACTGCTCGTACAGATCTGATTGCTCCGCGGGATGCTCCATGCTTGGATCTGCTGGAGCAGGAATGGGACGTGAGAGGAAAAAGATAGACGCATCGGACCGAGATACGCGTCAGCTAACAAATCACGTGTATAAGATATTCCCAGTTGGTAGTACAGACAACAAGATGATGAGATGCATGGTAGACAACAGTGAAGATATGCTTGTAATATATCGTACAAGTGCGCCCCAGATATATGATGAGAAGTGGGACCAGCCTGTCATCAAGATGATAAAAATGCAATGGTGAACGTCAGATCTAGAACGGATTCTCGTCCTCGTCAACATCCATCCTCATCTTGGTCTGCTCCTTGTTATCAATGTCTTCGTCGGCCTCGCCTTCACCGTCGCTTGCGCTCTCTTCCTTCTGAGCGAACAATTGAACGGGTTTGGCTCCCCTGGAATACCATAAGATCACAAACAGTCAAACTAGAGGCAAACGCACTTGGTAAAGTGCTTCTTCTTAGCATCGGACAGCTTCTGGCTGCAGGGAGTCATCATATTGTCTGTTGGTGAAACAAAATTGGGCTTTCTGCATCAATGTCAGTCCTAGCCAATCGATCAGGCATCCAGTACTACTCACAAGCTCTTTGCCATCTTCTTTGCCAACAATGCCTTTGCACCCATTCCCGGCGCCTGGTTCACGACGTTGCCTAACGGTGCTTGGGGCAAAACGACGTGAGCGGCCTGCGAAGGATTGTGGAGAGGCTGAATGGGAGTAGCATCGGGAGAGTCGTTGGGCGTCGATGTGGAGGACATAGTGAGCAACAACGGTAACGCAAGCAAAGAAACGGGGTGGTGGTTGGTAAGGAAGAAGTGGTGGGAATTTCCAAGTTCGAACACGCCCAGAAAAGTCTTTCCAACATCACGTGGCCGTTGTTTCTGCGCCACCTATCGGAATCATCCTCTCCGCCCGGCGCCATCACCATCGATTCATGGAAAAATCTCTCCTGTTGCTCCCACCAGAGGTTCTACTGTCTATATTATCTATTCTTGACTTTAGAACACTTATAAAATGCAGACAAGTATGTTTTCCTACAGTGGCTACTATTACTATATTTGACCGGTCAGTGAAAGATTTGCCGCAAGGCTCTCGATATCATAGACAGCTCAGTGTCACTCAAATACAAAATACATCTCGGCATGAACCGTCTTGAAGACAACAACAGTGGCTACTCGTCGCAAGAGTTGCTTGAAAAAGTTCAGCAGCATCGCAATGCCTGGCAGACTTTTAAATATTCCGACCTGCTACTTTTTCCATGCGCTGGGAATGCATGGGAACTTATAGGCAATGTCCTTGCCATTCATGTCCCTGGAGATGGTTTTACTTTCCATCAAATACCCTCGGCTCTACGCGGCATCCAGAAAAACCGCTGGACTGTTAAAAGCGCCAAAGTTGGCGTCGAAGTAGAGGATTTCTCTATGGATCGATCTCAAGATCTACTAGTGGTCTTGCAGGCTAAGCGTTCGCAGTATGTGGCTCGCTCTTTTCGTGATTATACTATATTCATGCGAGCACGCGTTAGGGATGACTGCCTATTCCCTGTACACATATTGACAATGTCTGGCGACAAACATCCACTGGCGCATCGGCATGTTCTTGAAGGCGTGAAACTGGAGAACGACTCCGAGATGTTATATGATATCCGCATATACGGTGATCTCCTTGGCGTTCTCTTCACTGCGATCGAAAGCGATATTTCCATCCTTGTGATATGGAACTGGAAAACCGGTCGGATCAAGAAGGTTCTTTTACCTCTCTCATTCCAGAGCTAAACAGTGCCTTTGTGCTCATTACTCTTTAGCGTGTTACTGGGACAATGCTGGAATTGCAAACCTTCATCCTCTTGACGGAAGACATCCTAATGATAGGGTCTCTGCAAATAGATGGAGAGCCCACTCCAAATCTGAGAGTGTATCACCTCGATGGAGAAGATTACGTTGCAAATGACATGTTGGACAACATGGCGTTTCTGTGTGCCCTCACCTTCCCACTTCCGAAAGATGGTGTGGACGTTGAAATTCGCCTTTTCTCCGATCCTCCCCCCGCAAAGCCGAATCAAAACGACGGACTTTTTATGACATGCCACGACGACAGGCTTTTGGTCATTGGCTATGACGCTTATGTCAGTGACACGGAAACAGAGTATTATTCCTCCTTTGTCCCACTGTCGTCTTTGATGGCCATAGTGGAAAGATGCCTAGCAGCTACGGATTCGGAAGAAACGATAATACCTCACTCTGAATGGGCACACCATACGGAGGTCACCACGTCGGTGCTTTCGGATGTCTGGATTTCCGTCGTACACGGGATGAGGGCTATCACACACGAAATCGACGGCACGCTTATCAGGGCAAGAATACTTGATTTCAATCAATACGCGATCCGAAAGGATCTTGAGGAAGGACGCGCGAGGACGAGCAGTTACGAGATCGTAGGCGCGGAGACACCCGCTGTCAGGGTAAATGGGAAGTTTCTTAAGGATGGCGACGGATATATCAACTCGAGTCTGAAGCAGCCGTACCGTGTCGTGTCCAGGGACCTGCCTAAGAGCATCCGGGAGAATGTGACAGATCTGATGCTAACGGAGGACTCGGTAGTCATGGTGGTGCGTCCCTCGATCCGCACGTTGTTGCTTATTTAAATTTTCCGCAGCTGAAGGAGGTTGAGTGCGAGATGTTTGGCATCCTGTCGTTCTGAGGAAGAAGAGAACGTGTTAGGTGTAATAATGTCAAGGTGATGCGCTGGTCGTGCTGCAGGTTTACGTTGTTTTACTCTCGCGACGGCCTGGGGTGGCGTCAGCAGATGGATATTATCTGTAAGGGCCGGTATTGGCTGAAGGGATAGGCAAATTGAAACAATGGAATTAGTTATTGGGCCTGGCTAGGTGTTTCCAAATTTGGACTTGTTACAGACCGTAATTCTTCTTCATCTGCTTTCCTGGACAAATATAAGAAAGGGGCCTTTTCTTCTTCCCCCGTTCACATCCCTGCTGCCTTTCCTTTCCTTTCCTTTATTTCTTCTTCCCTCCCACCACCACCCATGCCTTCACCTGAGAATCTCAAGAAGCGCAAGATCGTTGTCCTAGGTGCTCGTTCAGTCGGTGAGCTGCTCCTGCTCGGACCATACGACCCCGGCCTCACGCCCACACGACAGGAAAATCCTCTCTCATTGTACAATTCGTGGAAAATCGTTTCGTTGAAAACTACTATCCTACTATCCAGAACACCTTTGCTAAGAGCGTCAGTTTCAAGGGCACCGAGTACGACTGCGAGGTCATCGACACTGCGGGACAGGTGCGACCCTCGTCGGATCATGCCAGTGCATTTGCCCACTCACTGCTGTCTCTAGGACGAGTATTCTATCCTCAATTCGAAATACGCCATAGGAATTCACGGCTATGTTCTCGTCTACTCTGTCACATCACGGAGCTCCTTCGACATGATCCAGGTTCTATATGACAAAATCGTTGACTTTTGTGGGGTCACTGAGATTCCGTGCGTGATTGTGGGTTCCAAGGTCGATCTATCGACGAGGTGAGTGCTCCTCCACGATGAGCAATGTAATGATGCAGACGTATTTCACCTTTAGGCAAGTGCCCGCCAAGGATGGAGAGACCCTTGCGCAGACAAACAATGCAGTATGGGTTGAAACTAGTGCGAAGGAGAATATTAATGTTGGTATGTATCACAACCCGTCTATCATCGCGTCTACTCACCTTCTCACAGGTAAAGTCTTTGATCTCTGTTTGGGGGAAATCGAAAAACATTCGCCGACTAAGCAAGGCGAGCCGCCCGCCAATCGTTGCGTCATAATGTAGGGTGACCTCGAGCTCCCCATCGTGCCATTCAATATGAATGGCTGTCTCCAAGTCGCATGTATATGGCATGTATCTTATGTCTCTCTCATGGCTACAAGGACTACTAGACCCTTTTTTACTCTTATGACTACAGCATATGTTTCCTTTTCGTTGTATATTCTTCGTACTTGTAAGTTAAGAACCCGTACCATAGCATCGTTTTCAATTTCTTTAAAATCGTACTGTTACAGATCATACAAATTCACGTTCATTCACGCCGAACCGTCCCCCAGGAACCTCGTCTTCACCGCACGACCTTTCAGCCCCACTGCATGCACCACTTGTGGATCTCCAGGAACAAGATCAATGGCCTGGTCACTGAATTTCACATCCTCGCCTTCGACGTTGAGTACTATTCCCTTCACGGGCTTCCTCGTGGATAGTGTGACGGATTCGCCGTCTTGGGCAACCTCGGCTTTCAAGCCAACATCCTCGAGAGCCGGGAAATCAATGAACTTGAACGGTTCCGGCCTGAGCTGATGTCAAACAGAGCTCTATTTCCACGTTAATGAATAGACCACACACCAATTGGAGTATCTTCCCAGCACCTCTCCTTCCTCGTCCAACAGGCGAGCCGATACGATGATGACCCTGGGCACATCACTCCACTTTTTCCTAGTATGTACACCCGGCACTTCTCCTTGGAATAGCTCGGTGCTTGAATTCGGCGCCAATACTATCTGCTTGGACCAATGGTTGGTCCACTCGGAATGTAAATCAAAGGAAGTCACATCGAGGGTCGCCTTCTTTTCAAAAAGTGTACTGTTTGTACCCCAGATCTCCAGGACGGTATCGATTGTGAACTTGGCAGCTGACCGATAGTCTGGGTAGGTTTCCTTTTCCTTACGGGTCATCCCAACGGTGTAAGGCCGCAGTTCTCGAGCGACCGCGAAGTATGCTGGCTTGGGTCTGAGGAAATAATCTACAGTTGCCCATGAAGTTGTCGGCCAGCAATCATTAAGCTATATGGATATTGGCTTAAATGAAAAAACAGGCTTGGAATGATATCAACGACTGACCTGCCACACAAGAGCACCCGCGGTATATTCTCTTCCTTTACCACGCCAATTTCGCCTCCAGAGTCGATATGCAGATGCGAGTGTTTCGGACTGCATCACCTGTGTATAGTATGCATAGCTGTGGTTGTAAGTCGGGATTATGAATCTTCCAGCCGGACAACTTACTTTTCCATTTCAAAGGAATGCTTGAAGTTTTCGACCAGGTACAGCTGCCGACTAGGTTAAGACGAGCTTCCTTGCTGCTTCCTTACACCGGTACTTACCTCTAGCCGTCTTTCAGAACCTGCCGCCTTGTTATGATTGCTATTGACTCTACACCGTCCGTGAGGAGCTAGCAAGGACATAGCATAACATGATTATCCACCTAGATTGCGGGTATCGTTGCGATTTGTCACCACCAAGCCAATAATCAACCGTACGGAGGTCAGGGTACCCTTCCCTGTAATGATAGACGTTAAATCTATTTTACCTACCCAGTCATCGAACCACATAAAAACGTACATGCCAAATTCTGATACGAAGCGACCGGCAAGGATGTCCCAGTTGTGCCAAGGCTCTTGTGATCCGTGCCAAACGTTCCCTACGAACAAGCATGTTGGAAACATACGGGACCGAATGCCAAGGAAGCATACACTGATGGAGATCTCCATACTTCTGGTCTCCAGTATCCTTACCGAATCCACTATACGGCGATGATCGATGATAGTATACGTCAGAGTACTGCTGCACAATGGAAGGCAATACACGCTCATAAATATGGCGCGCAGGAAAATCGGTCTTTCGGAAGTCAGATTTCTCGTCTGAGTAATCCAGCTCTAATTTGAGAGACTCTGCAATCTGGTAGTCTTTTGCTAGGGCTCAGACAACAGCAGGAGGATGAAGATAGAAGCCAACCTTCATTGTTTCCAGCTGATAGATGAAGGAAGTAAGACGAAAGAAGATCAAGAAAATAGCCAAACAAACCGAAAATAACGATGGAAGGGTGGTGTCGCAGCCTCTTTACATTCTGTACGGCTTCCTCCTTCACAGACTCAAGGAAAGAATCGTACGCAGGGTACTATCGTGATGATGTCGTGAGCTTATGCGAATAATTAATTATAGAATCATACCTGGCCACAACCAAACATGAAGTCTTGCCAGACAAGGACTGACGCCCAGTAAAATTAGTTATCGGGGCGTATTCAATCTTATTATGTTTCAACTTACTGCCGAGTTCTACGACAGCGTCAGAGCTAAAATGGAAAGCATTCCAACATGACGTACCATCGCAGGTGTCATAGAACGAGTCATGCTCGTATATGCCTCCTCCCCAAACACGAATCATGTTCTGATTACCGTCGACTAGGAGTTGCAGCCAAGCCTTGTATCTCTCAGGTGTCATGCTTAGCAAACGTTAGCGTCCTGCGACCATGTCCAGAAGTGCACCCACGTTGTCAAGAAAGAATCTGCCGGAATCCAGTTGGACCCTTTGCAAAAAGGAGAAAACAAAAGATCAGGGACAGCTTCTTAGCCGCAGTGGCTGCCACTTACCTCCACAGAAAATACGGATGTTATTAATTTCGAACAAGAACGTTCTACCTTCTTGATCAGCGAGTGGATCTTGTACCACACTAACGCGCCGACAAGCGATCCTTTGTGTCCTTCGGTCAAGGACATGTCCACTCGAATCGGTGATTTCGACCTCGGCAGTGTACAATGCCTGTCTTCCGTATTTGATGGGGTACCATAACTCTAGCTTTCCTGGTTCAAACTGAAACGACACCGTACCTTGGCCGGTGTTCATGGGTATCTTGTCAACAGACACTGGAATGGAACCGTCTGATGACTTGAGTACAAACGATGCGAAACCCGGTGTCTTCTCTGACAAGGTAAAGCTAGCGGAAAGGTCGACGCTTAAGGATTCTGAAACACGCGTCTTGACGTCCAGATCGGTTATTCGACTTTGGTATGTGTGGAGATAAATGGGTTTCCATGGTCCGATAGTCATGAGCGTTGGGCCTTTATAAGTGAAGTCAAATGACCTCGTATTAATTTCTCGAATAACGTACCCCAATCCCAGCCATAACTAAGAGATGACCATATCTCAGCCCACGTATGAAATTATAACACAAACCAGACTGACTTGTATTGGGCTTTGCGAACATGAAGACGACTCGAGTCGCCATTCCATAAGTTGAGCTTTTCGTGTTGCTTCTCGATTTCTCTTCCCTGGGACAAAGAAGCTCGGCTAAGTAACTGCACCGATGACCACAGAATGAGTCGGACGGACCTTGCAGAAGGCGCTCTCGAAGTCAAGGACCAGGGCATTAGTGCCTACTTTCAGATGTGACTTCACAGACGCTCTGTATGCGGTGAACTGATTGTCCGTGCTGTTTTCATCCATAAGGAGTTATTAGAGCAGTTTCGGAGTGTTAAGCTCACGATAGGATCTTCTTCTCGTTCTAGAAGCAATCCGGTCTGTTCAGTATTTCTGAAAACCCGCAGTAAAATAAGAGGTACCAAAGAAACGCTGGCAAAAGTGTCGAGGCCATCAAATACAAGGTCGGCGTTAGGCGCTCTAAGCTCGTCTTCAGTCACTTCAAAGACGGTCTTGAAGGACCATGAGCTCTCGCCGATCCCTAGAAGCGGTATTAACACGATTCTAGTATCACGCCTTCATCGCCTACATTGTACATCCCACTCATGCAGGCCTATGAACTATAAAAATAGAATTAGATGACTAACTTCAAGCTCACGATGTAAATAATCGTACTGGATCAGGTATCTTCTTGTGTTTCAAGAGCTCAACGTGAACGGTGGTCGGAAATTGACTTGCTTGCAGCCATTCACCGTCTTTGGTACCTTCGCCGCCTCCGATTTGGGTAAACGACCAATCTTTCAGCTGGCGGATGACCGTGGTCATGGTTCGAGGAGAAGATGGAATATGGGAACGACATGGTCGAATCTAGATAATATCGTCGAGCGATCACCTGTACGTTGTCTAAAAATGATATCATCGTAATATACCAAGGTGATACCGATGATTCTCCGCTGGCTCAATCTCGTTTCCTGTATCAAACCAAGTATTAGTATTCTATACCCTCTTTCAGATCCTATCTTACGTTTCTCTCCAAGGGTTCAGCGCTGCCAAGGATCAGTGTCGACTTGAGAACATGCATACCGAACACTGAGGCACCCGCTAAGATGCAGACAGTAAACGATACCTCAATGTCCATTGAGGAACAACGATAGGTTGAGTGAAAGTACTTCAGCCACAGATTTAGGGGTATCTAAAACTAACAGACAAATCTTGCTCTTTTCAACACCGATGCCTCTGCATCAAGTCCATCACTGCCTCGTTTGTGAGAATTTTCCTCCGGCGCAGCAGGTCGTGTGCAAGTTCCCATGATGGTCTCATATACCCAATCAAAGGCCTCGCCCAAAGCATGACGCTGTGCAGCTGTGTCCCCCAGGGCGGAAAGCATATCCAGACCCGTCTGCTTCTGTTGAGCGAATTTGCCATGCACAATCATGCTTGATGGTTTGGTTACCTACAAATGGTCAGGAGACATTGAATGAAATTCTGAATAAGGACGATACCTTTAGAGTGAATGGTCTGCCGGCTTTTACAGTATCAAAGCTCATACCGTGCTTAAGGGCAGAGGAGAGTTGAAACTGATGTTCAAGATGATTACGGATGTTGTCGACTCCGGTGAACTGGTAGACTTCTTGAGAAGAACGGCACAAAAAGTGCCGGAGTTCCTTGCACTGTAGGCATGCAGAAGTCCCGCATCCGAATGCCAGGATCTCTGCAGGAATCGGCTCAGTGGGCTTTGCGGGCATACAATGTCTTGCGAACAGCTTGAGTGTATCAGCGCAAAAGGTGACAAATGGTGGTTCAGCGAAACTTCTGTTCCAGTAGGCCACTTTTCTGCACAGACCAAAAACGAGAGGCGCCAGTTTGGTATTGACATACAAATCTTCATCGCGCACGGTGGAAATCCCAGATACGAGTTCGCGCAGAACATCTTGGCTGAGGGTATCCCCACATCCGATACTGTAAGCGAAATCGAGCAAATCGACAATCGAAACTGGAGTAGCAAATGTCCAAGATGACCTTCTGTCTTTAAGGAACTTGCGAACTATTTCCTCCAGACACCCAGTTACAGTCTCCGAGAGAGAGCTCTGAGAAGCTGCGACATAAACTTTCTCGTATAATACGCGAGCGACAACTTTGATGAGATGCTCCTCGAGGGATGCAATGAAATTCGGGTTGAATCTAATAAAGTTTTAAAGGTTTGAAATCGTAAAGGAATCGAATATGACATACAATTTGGCAAGATGGCCGTCTTCGCAGTGCTTCAATGCTACTACAACGGGCTCCCATCCATCTTGTTTTCTGTGACATACGAGCTCCGAGATAGCATTCGTGAAAAAAACGCTGAATGTCGGCTTCAATTCTGGATGCGCATCTACTACGCTAGCCATGTCAAGCACAAGGGCCTCGTAATACTTCCAAGACGCAAATTCTTCTAAACCGAACCTGTTTTCGGGCGCCATCCGATTGAAGATGACAGCGCATTGGTCGGGATGAGCGACCTTGATGCACAACAATACTAATTTCGTGATCGCAGATGGATCACCCAGGGACCTGTCTAGGCGAGAGCCGCAGCGCAGGCCAGGCGGATAGTACACACTCTCGTCGTACGGAGTGCACAGGTATGCAAGAGTCTCCTCAACGGCATGTTGGATAGACATGGCTACCGCCAGATTGACCGTGGCGGTGTTCTCCGCCTTTCTAGAGTGAATGGCCTCTATCAAAGGCATCCAGACGGAAGCATCATACAACTGCGACTGAAGTTGGGGGAATATCCTAGCGTGTGGGTTGTCAGTAGGTCGTCCGGAACCAACAAGCTCAGGACTAACATATCTCTGAAATACATGCAGTCTTCATGCACAATGACACTGCACATCCAGTCAACTTCATCTGCTTTGAGGGTCTTAATAGAAGCCATCATGACGTGGTCTTGCTGCCTACACCATTCCTTGACAACTACGAAGTTTCCCTGCTCTTTTGCCACATTCGTGGTAATCTCAAGAAAGTTCCTCCTCATCGAGTTCGAAGGAAGATTGAAAACGAAATCGGCAAAGCTACAAAAACTTTTAGCACGACTGCGACTTTAAATTTGTCGACTCCCTTACAAATCCTTGAGCTTGCACCAGGAAGCGGGGATTGCTTCGTATATAGAGATCAATGTGGCTGAATCGACGATAACTCCATCATAATTTTTAACCTTGCACGCATGCGCGAATCGAAGAAAAATATCGACGTTACTCCATCTCATTGAAACATCGATTACCGTCAGCAAAGCTGTTTGAAGGTCTCCGATGTGTTTGCGGCGCGCGGTTTCTGTTTCTCGCCATGACCCGTAGCGAAGAGAGTCGGCTAGTCTTACCTCGCGTGCTGTGCAAGCGCGAAGGAGAGTATCAAGATGTTTTGTTTCTTTTTCGTTGGTGGTCCGGGAATTGGAAGCCCGTAACGAATTGACGGCGTAGCGAAAGATGTCGCCAGTGGTTATTTCAAGGTCGGACCACTTTGGCACGATTACGATCAGAGTCTTGGACCAAACTAAGAGGACCATTAATGAAGCAAAGGTGACTAGAAGAGAACATACGCACTGTAGGTGAGCACTCTGTACTGAAAAAGCTATCAGTTCTTCCGTTAACGGTAGGTAGAAACAATCAAATTACACACATATTCATCATCGCGAGCGAAGATTTTTTTCGTTGGTTCACCACTGTCGATCTTGCCATTGATGATAAAGGAGTTGTTCAAATGCAAGCCCAGGGAGACGTTGACCGGCATCCCAGACGTGTCGACCACGTAAGAGTGATAAACGTACTTCCGTGGACTTCCATAACGATAGGCCATGATACCATCCATCTCACTCGTGTGGTCACTCCATTCGCTATCGCTTCCGTTTTTGTAGTCGCTGTCGAAACCTACGTGTCCAAATTCATACGCGGTGTCGCGCGGCTGTGCTTCAACTAGGGCATCCGCAGCATACTCAACCTCTGCAAGATAGAGCCCGAAGCCAAACGCAGCGGCCAGAGGCTGCAAACAAGCCAAAGTAGCCCGGTCAGAGCCCATCAAATCCCTATCCACGCAGCCCTCCAGTTCTGGAAAATCGTAAACGTTCTCGAGAATGTAAGCCCTCAGAGAAGGCGCAGCAACATGATTCCACGACGCGAAGAAGTTTTTTAGGATGAGGTGTGCTCTTTGAGTAGTTTTGGAGGTCGGAGCTTCATGAGCAGCAGATTTAATTGCGTTTGCAATGCTCTGCAAAGTAAAATGAATAATTTTGAGCCCCAAAGTGGAATGTTACACAAACATGAATGCCAAATGTTTTCGGAGGAACAGCAAAGGTGTTCATGCTACGATGAAGCAGATTGAAGGATGAGTGCAAAAGTAAGGTGACGAAAAAATAGCCGTCACTCACTGTCACGCCGACGTGGCGCCACGGTATTTGCAGCATCGAGCGCCATTGCGCACGACGCCTCAAACGGCACCCGACGCCCAACTCTCGAGATCAGAACTAGTGTCATTACTACCAGTAACTTCCTGACGAAGATCCAACAGAGAAACGGAGATATGATTATGAGCGACAGCACTCTCACATCGTGGGAGAGTGCTTCGGGACATTCGAGATTTTGATCAGGACATTGAGCAATGTCTTAAAGACATACTAGTGGAAAGTAAAGGCAACTTGTCACTTGTCACGTGTCATGGCATAACGTCACGCATCCCGGTCCGGACACCCGACGCTCAAAAGGAACACTAGTACTGTGCAGTAGTTTAGTCTTAGATGTTGATTAGATGACAGCCAGCCCGTCTACTAAGTACTAAAATCCTCTCTTAAGAAACTCTCAGTTTCTTTGCGGGAACTGCAGCACCCACTAAGGTATGCTTCCGAGATTTATCTACGTTTTCCTGACTAGTTGTCACTGCTGGCACAGCAGATGGTTCAGGACTCGGAGCCCGCGTACTAGCGATGGCTTCGTACACCGAATCGAAGTCTGCACCGAGTATCTGACGTTGGACGGTCAAATCCCCTAGAGCTGCCAACATCTGAAGACCCTGCTTCTGTCGCTGCTTGTACTTACCGTGGGCAACCATTCTTTCAGGTTTTTGGATCTGGGGGCCGTTCGTATCAGCAGGAAGAATACAGAAACGAAAAGGGGCGCTTGAAGACATACCTTTAATGTGTAAGGTCGTCCATACTTGTTCGTTTCCCACTTGACACCATACTTAGAAGCCGAAACCGCAGTGAGCTGGTCCTCTACATGAGTGCGAACAGCGGCTATTGCCGTTATACTATGAAAGGGAGTATTGGCGGTGAAAAACTCCTTCATGAGAGTGCAGTCAGTGCAGTATCTGCCGCACCCAAATGATAGCAATTGAGCTGGAATCTGCTCGGCAGGTTTTTCTGGCATCAGTTTCTGAGCAAACAGCTTCAAGGTTTCAGCGCAGAACGCAGAAAATTGCGGTGCCGCTATATAGGTCTTCCAAGTCTCCATTCGGGGGGGCAGACCAGTAACCAATGGGACGAGTTGGTCCATGATGTATTCGTCGTCCTTGTCGTCTTTCGCAATAAGCTTGTTCAAGATGTCCGTGCTCAGAGAATCTCCAACGCCAACGTCATAGGCGAAATCCAGAAGGTCAATGACAGATGGACGGGAGAGGGAATAGTAGTATGACCGCTTTGGTTCACGGTGATCCCGGACAACCTGATCGATGCATTGAGCGACAATCGCAGAAATAGCGTCCTGGGCGGCCGCGTCGCTTAGAGTCGGGAGTACACGGCCATGCAGACAACGTGCCAGAGATTTAACGGGCTGGATGCTTTCTTTAGCCAAAATTTCGAATCGTTCTCTTGTCAAACTAAAGCGAACTTGGTTAACCTCCAATACTATTCGATATAACGGAAACTCCCTACAGGTGCGTTAGAAACTCGTGGCTGGCTTGTAGTAACGCCAGGGCCATTGATTCAGATACATCTTTTCTCTGATCAAGAATTTCGCAAACGGCGTTCTCGAAGAAACTCTTGAAAAGTGGCCTGAGGTCGGAATTTGTTTCTACGACTTTCGTCATATCAGGTACGAGGGCTTCGTAGAACTTCCAGGCTTCTCGCTCTTTTCCGGATTTCATGCGATCAAAGATGACGGTACATTGATCGATGTTGGCGGTATCGACACACAGCTGAACAAGCTGTGTGATAACGGCGGGGTCACCGCTGAATTTCGCCTCGGTGTAGCCTGCACAGCGCCTGGGCATGTCGTCTTCGTCACGGAAATTGTATGGCTTCTGAGGGTATGCAGGGGTCTTGCCTACGACGTGCCGTACACATAATGATATCACTTCTGCTGCTTCAAGTGTTGAGATGCTAGACTTCTCCCGGTTGAGGGCCTCAATAAAAAGGAGCCAAAACTTCTTTTCGTATCGTTGATTCCGAAGTTGTGGCAGAAGTCTAAAAGGGACTGCCTCAGTCTCTGTGCTGAAGAGATAGTAAAAGGGAATTGTAACTGACGTATTGCGAAAGAAGTTAATGTCATGTTTCTTGACAACACCTGTCAACCACTCCACCTCGTCAGGTTGAGCAGTTTTGAGGTTGGATAAGATGAAATCGTTCTGAATCTTTTGCCAAGCAGTTACGGCGGCGGCACCCTTCTTTCCCTTTGCCACGGCAGAGATCTTCTCAAGAAGGACGCCTCGAGTCAGGTTGGAACTGGAGTGCTCGACTATTTTGGAAAAGCTAGAGTTGGAACATTAATTGGGCACAAGATGCCATATCGGTTATATACGACGTACATTTCCTTGAGCGATTCCCATTGGGCAGGGAACGCCCGATACACTGAAACGAATCCTTCGGGGTCAAGAAGGGCGTCAGCATGCGTCGTCAGATTGCATGCTTGGCCGACATGAAGGAAACTAGCGACATCTTTCCACCTAATCGACAGCTCAACAGAGACCTTGACAGCTGCCTTAAGATCGTTGAGGTGTTTCTGGCGGTCATCTTGGGATAAGTGCCTTCCGTACGACGTCTGATCTGCAGAGGCTAAACGAGCGGCTCGGCTAGCGCAGGCATGTACGAGACCGGCGAACAATTCCTTTTCTTTGTCACTGGAGGAGCGGCTCTGAGATTTTTGCAGAACGTGGCAAGCGTAATGTAACACATCGCCTGTGATGACCTTCACATTAGATGCGATTGGTACGACAAGCAAAACTGTTCGATTCCACACTTCAGATTACAGAGATAGGCGAGGGCGAGGGGAGGTAGGATCAACACTCACGGTGTACCAATTCTCCGCACTACATATGAGTACTGGTCAAGGGAATGCAAAAATTCTAGCAAGGAAAGAACATACGTGTGCATCTTCATAGTAAAACTTCCTCTGGTCTGGTTTACCACTGTCAAGCTTCCCGTTCACGATGTTGGCGTCATCCAAGTCGAGTTCTGGGAGGCTAACAGGCATGCCGTCCAAGTCGATCACTGATTTGACCTCAATTGAGTAGCCTTCTTCTTCTGCGTCTCCCATACTGTAATTGTCGGCCTCTTCGTCGCTATTGCCAGGACTATCATCACCAAAAGGGCTGTCGTAGTCATAATCGAAACCGAAACCGCCGTAGCCGTAACCGCGCTGCCGATGTTCTGTCATTATGTCTCCCGTTAACTTGTAGGAAGCATTTGCGAGATACAGCTTGAAACCAAACTGGTTTCCCAAGGCCTGCACGAAGGTAAAGAGCGCGCGATCTCCGCCGGTCAGTAACTTGGCGGCTGCAGCAGCTTCCGTGTTGGGGAACTGATGGTACTCCTGGAAGACGCATGCGCGTACGGACTGTGTCGGTTTCATGAAAAGTTGTTTGATCTCTTGCTGAGCCTTTTGGGAGGAGGGTGTATTCTGGGCACCTTTGTAGAACGCGTCCTTGAACGTGTCTACCTTGCTCTGTTTGGCAGTTCAGCACTACCAGATTGTTCACCTGAAGAATTAACATGTACCGTGGCTCCAGTTCGCCTGCTGTTCATGGGGTTGGTATTAGCCATAGGGGCCATAGTTTGGACTTTGGGCATCCTGGACTGCAATCAACTTTCGAAGGTGAAAACAGATAAAAGCGGGGAAAACAATCACCTTGCCGTCGTTGTACTTTTATACTATGGCCAACTCCAACCAAGTCTACTCTAAAATCTGCGATTCAAATAGCGAAAAAAAAACCGGCAAGAAGGTTAAAAATTTCGACGAAGACGTGTGAAAGGGAAAGTAAGTCCATCGGAACTCAAAAATTCAACCACGCCTCAGGCAACGCAACGTGCACGAGCTAATATCCAGACTGGACTGTCGATACACAGTCGAAAAGGCATTTTTGTGGATAATAACTAGGCTGCCTAATTTGTAACGCGCTTGGACCCGGGCCGGCAATCAAAACCTTTACCGGCCGGTGTCCGAGTCCTCAGGCCTCAGGCCTCAGTCCCCAACCTCAGTTGAAAGCTCTTCTTTAATTCAATGTCAGACAACTTCAAAAGAAAATCAGAAATGGTATAGCCACACATACGTACATTATATGGAATGGGAGATGAGGAAACAGCGAACACCTGATGAAGAGATGGTCAATATTGGCATATTGCAGATGACAGATACCGAAGTCCTTGGGACGACTGAAATCGCGATGGTGTTTTCTGATTTCCCATCCATATTTCACGATGGCGGCGCTATTCCGCTCATTACTTCGTACAGCCCATCTATTTGCCTTCTGCTCAGCTTTTCACTCCAAAAGCGCATAATGGGTTCCCACTCGTCCTTTGATGATGGCATCCCAGATCTCCTCCCATCTAGTTTCTCATCACCGACTGTTTGATACGCTCTCCTTAATGCAACCATGGCATCGTGAGGTAAAGATGGCTCGGCTGGTGAAGCGCGGTGGACGACAAGTAGAGGTGTCGGGGACAGTTCTTCTATCGTAGGATACGAGAGAAGTGGACCGCCTACAGACACTATCGAGCCGAATTTTCCTTTCTGTTCCTTCCACCACTTCAACCCAAATTCCGCCGCGATGCTTCCGCCCTGAGCGAATCCCAAAAGATGCACCCTGTCTTCTCGCCAGGCACAGTCGTCTACCAAATGCCGCAGGACCTGTTTCATCAGATCCAGTGCGGGGGTAGGGTTGGGATATCGAACGAGCTCCCCGAGCAGATCGAATGAATTGTACCACTGAAAGGCATCCTCGTACAGATACGGGATCTGGTCCGGCGCCCTGAGGGCGAGAATAGCGGTCTGCGGTAATTTCAGCTGACGACCGAGATTTGAGAAGGGCTTGTGGGTATCCCCCAGGCCATGAAGGAGAATGAGTATATTCTCGTCGGTGCCGTCGTCGCTAGGGCAGTAGAAGAAGGGGACGAGTATCTTGGAAGCGCTGGGACGGGGCTTTACCCGAGGAAGTGCGTTGGAAGCGGTTTCATGTTGTCTGATGTGTACGTTTGACATGCCAGTAGTTCTCAGTCTAGTAGCGACCGAGCTCGAATTAGCGGTGATCGTGGTGATCGTCACAGTTATTTTGATGTGATCGAAGTATTTTGTTGCATCCGGAACAAAAGCCGGGAATTTCCGGCAGACAATTCTAACGACTTGGGCATATTCTCTGACAGTGTATACCTCAAATGTCTGTAAATTTTGTGATATATGTGCTCCTGCTCTGCTGCATATTTTATTTCCTTCCCAGGGACTGTAGCGATGTGACCAAAGGCAGAATGCGCAATTGATGGCAACTGTTTACCCCTGTTAGCTGCGGTCGGCAGGCTCCTGCCGAAAGTAGACAATAGACCAGAACAAAGGACTGGCCCCCCTGGTCGGAAAGGAGGATAAGAGGCAAGGCGGCTGCAGTGCGCCGCCCTCATTGTACCCTCATTTTTATTAGCTGTTCACTCCTTGTTTGTTCTGCACGTCTTTCTTGGGCTCTTACCACCATGTTCTCCTCTACTCGTTCCTTGCCTCGTTCTCAGCACCCGGCTAGCCATAGCAAAAAATCCTCCATTGCCCCCTCGCTCTCAAGCACCATGAACTGGCTGTCTCGTAGCTCATCCTCCGTTTCTGTTAGCCAGGCTACCCGGCACAAGTCCTCTCGTTCCATAGAAATAATGTCGCCCAGATATGGTTCGCTGGGCACAGGCGCGACAATCGTTCGGACCCCCGACGAAGCATTGAAGGACTCGGGTGTGCGTCTGACATACGAAGACAGCTCACCCACAGAGGAGACCTACCATGGCTACATCCTCGATGAGAAGCCGGAGGATATTGATAGGCCGCTTCCCCCGCCACCACCTCCACTGCCGTTTGAGCTGGAATCTGACGAAGAGGGTGAACTTCTCGACTCGGATGATGATGACGATGAGCGCATTCGAGCGGCACCACCGAGACCGACGCGTGCTCTGCCGCCATGCCCTACAATCTCCCATTCGCAACTAGCCAAGGCACCGTCATATACCGCTAGTTCCGATTCTCTTCCACCACCTCCCTTTCGCGCTATCCTTCTTTCCGACGCGCCAAATTCTACCGTTGACCGGTCGAAAGTCATTGTTACCCTTGAAACATGCACACATACCCACAAAACCACTTTTGATACCCTCACGTCGCAATCTTCACACTTGTCTGATTTCTTAGCGGGCTTGTTCCCCCGCGCACGAAATATGTCCGATGCGTCATCTGTCTACTCAACAAATAGTGACGACATGCAAACCCCTTTGCAATTGGCCCCTACGGGCTTTTCACACAGTCCTTTCCATCTTCATGTGTTCCTTGACCGGCCAAGCGAATCGTGAGTCCCAATTGATTGATCCCCGTTTATGTTGTTCTGAATCAAATTCTGCAGATATCCTCATATCCTCGCCTACCTTCGTTGTCGTCCCCAATACCCTCGCCTCCCTCGTCTTGACATCGGCGCCCTATTAGACCTGCGAGATGAGGCTACGTTCCTAGGGCTGACAGGTCTTCAGGTACTCTGCGCAGAGGAGATCCGACGTCTTGCTACCGTTGCACCATCCGTGCACAGCATGTGTGCGTCGGTGCACAGTAACCTCCTTGAGCGTACTGGGCGTGAAATGCAACGGCCTGGACCAGGGACAGGGGCGGCACGCGACACAGAGAAGAGTTTATCTGACGGTGGAGTTGGCTACCGCTCCCCACCTACACCTCAGTCGTGGACGAAGAGCCGTACTCGCGAGTCCACGTCAACAAGTAGTCGACGCTCACCAGCTGGCTGGATATAACCAGAATCATTTATCTTTGGGCTGTGGTATTTATTTATCTTTCTCTTTTAGCTGCTTATGATCATGTTACCTTACTGTTCTTGACTGCTCTGGAATGCGTCACTGTATCATAATCTTTAGTTCACGACCATGTATCCATAAGTACATAGCATATGCCTTTTAGTTCTTTTAGTCTGTCGTTACCGTATAAACGCAACAACATTACCACGCCGCTGTTCATGTCTACCTTATCAAAGCTCAACCGCTGATTCGCTTTCACCTATCAAGGCGTCTTGCATGTTTCGGAAATGTTTCAGGCCGCCCCTGTCATACATCCATGATGGCATACAGTGAGAACCGGCCTCACTGAGAAGATGACGTTCTGCGGCAGGTTGTATGAAAAATTTCCGGGAGAATCAGAGAGATGTCGAAGGCCCTCAGGCACGAGATTTAGGGCGGACAAAACGACTGGTAAATATATGGGCTGAGTTAAATCGGAACATGGTGTATTCATTACCGAGCTTTCTAAATTCTATTCTTTCCAGTGAACGATCGAGTTAACGTTGCATTGGCAATGATCGAAGGAAGCATACGCATTTGGTTCCCATGACTTTTAAGGCCCGTGAATCGCTTGTCAATGCAGATGACGCAGGCATGGGAGATTAACGTACATAATGTATCATAGCGGGAGTCAGAGAAAGAGATGCATTGCTCTGGCTTCGGATATGAAAATTTGGCTCTGGTTTTAGCCGCACGTACGTTATGTTAGTACAAGGGAGTACCTTTCTGTATCTCACTTTGCGTTAAATTGTTTTGTGGCGTAGCATAGAAAGAAGATCGACGGAGATAGATAGAGGAGGCCTCAGACGTCGGATATTTCAACAAACTTGAAGGGTCGTGAAAAGCCAAGAAATTGGCTGTTATTCTTGAGTGGCGCTTGTTCCGCACCCTACTTGAAGAAGGAGAGAGCTGTCCTATCTTGAAAGGGCCTCCTGTTAGGTCCGGCCCGGGGACTCGAACCGGAGCCGATACACGAGAAACAGTGATCAATTGCGTTAGTATGAAATGCCGAGCCACTAACACCGCTCAATAACCCTTGAGAAGCTTCGTAGAGTAGAGAAATACTACTAGAGAAACGGCGGCCAGCACGATAGGGAGCGGGGGATTGGCTCGAAGAGGACGGCATGGTAGCCATATGGGGCTAGACCGCAGACCATGGTAGGCGAGGCCGGCAACCCATGATCGTCCACTTTAGTCTCCCATGACTTCTTCATTTCTGTTTGGTTTCACATCCCCCATCCCCTTCGCTTTAGATTATGTCGGCGGTAGCCTCCTCGTCTGCAAGTATCATCGAGCGCAGCGTTCGTTTTGACGACGAATGCGTTCTCATTCCCCAGTGTCCATCCAAAAAGCCAGGCCTGTTGGTCATTAAATCATATATTCTGCCCTGGTGGAAGCGTAAAGCTTCACCACATAATCGGGGCAACGGAGCAAATCAGAGCAATGGTATCTCATCGTCTGATGACAGAGAACACATAACGCTCAAAGTTCCTTTACCGAGGTCCGTTTTGTACATATTCAGCTGGTTGATCAGGTTCTAAAAGGCATGTTAGTTTCCTGACCAAAGCTCCGCCGTCGCCTCATTGCACACATACGGAGCCTCTATCGCCCTGTCTTGTGCATCGCGAGCGGCGATCGACGTCGACCCACTCATCTCCCACTATTCATCACACAATACCCGCGGCGCTCACTCGCACGGCTTCGCTTCCAATGACTGACCATACTGGAAAACCTGTCGCCACCGTGCCATTGCGCGCGTGTTGTCCCAACTGTTTTCACGCAGCAGAGCAGTCTTTGCAGGAAGGCAAACAGTGGAAAGAAAAATTCACACGTGGGGCCAGAAGACTGAGGCGTGCGAGCGTCGATTATTCTCCTTCTACCGCCTCTACCTCTACATCCTCAGAGATGAATCTGAGCCTAGAGGCGGCGGAGGAGGCCCTGTTTCACCCACGGAGACATTCTTTGTCGACAGCGGAAGAGGCGTTTAAATTGAAGCCCGCCACAGAGCGGGAGACACTGTCTGGCCTGATATCTATCGTGTCTATACCCAAAAGTCCGCCTATTGTCGAGGAAGACGAGGAGTTCCAGGCTGGGACAAGCTGCAGTCTAGCCCATAGATGATGGAGACGCCACCTTCGTTAACTCAAACGCTGCGGCTTCTGAGAAAATGAAGGAACGTTGTTGATCTGCTGGGGTTTCTCCGTGGATGGTCCGTTGTTGTAGTATGCACAATAAATAGCACGTACTCCCACGTAGGTAGCTTTGAGGCTATATACCCTGTTTGAGCTGCTTGAATGGATACAAGTCAATCGATTGGATGTTCTACGGCACAGGAACTAACTTGAGTCGCCAAGAACCAGTAATCTAGACATGCGCATCATCTCTTTGGTGCCCAGAGATCATATAACTCCCTGTCTGCGGGATCGAAACATGTCAAAAGCGCTGGGTCCGAGCGAACCAAGACCCTTCTAGTGGGAGTCCCCATGTGAAAGGATGAACGCGAAGCTTCTCGCGTGAGACGGCTGCTTATGCCAGAGTCGGAGAATGCAGTAGAAAGCGAAGGGGTGTTTTGAGGCTGCTTCACCAAGGTTATTTGTAGACAAAAAGTTTCAGCGAATATTCCCTCACCTCATTTTGAGAAGAAACGTTTCTTGCACGGAGGGTAGAGTCTGGAGTGGCGGGGTCGTCTGGTTGTGGCTTAGTTACATAAACAGGATAAACAAGATAGCAACGTACTCGAGAAGGGGGGAGGGGGAGACGTGGAAAGAGGAGACGAAGGCGAAGCAGACATCGCGGCGCGTCGGCAGTCAACAATACGAAAAAGAAATTCAAAAGAACAAGGTTGCCAACCTGTGCTATACAAACCGGCCGAAAATGGTTAAAAGCGTGACGCAGCCCTCGTGATTTTGTCACACTCGTGAAGTCAGTTTCTCCACTTTACCTTTAACCACCACCTCCTCATATTCTCCAGCTATGAATCTCTTCAAGAATCGTACGTATCGTGATTTATCTGGATTAACTGCCACTGATATCGTCTCGTAAGTGCTGGGACGAGTCTGGCGTTTGTATTCCCAAGCTGCATAATTGATTACGGGCCACTGACTCTGAAATCTTGTAGAGGATCCCAACGCCGCTGAAGGTACGTCCGAAATACTTTGCCACTATGGTATCACAAACATTCCATCATAGTCGTGAAGATCTCGTCAGGCCAGCTCTATCTCATCCGACCAGGCAACATACGCTCATCTCGTGAATGCATGTACGACTCGAAACCCAATTCTGGTATTCTCTGTTCTTAATTGAAACTCGGACAGATACAATGATGCCATGGCGACTATTCGTCGCATTCCAAGTGCTGAGCATAATTTCCATCTAGTGATCACCAGGGTGTATGAAGAGGGAGATCAGGAGCTATTAGAAGATGAAGACGAAAGTGCGTCATTCTGGTCGTGTCTGTGTCTAGAAAACTGAATATCCGCTGTACAGCTGATGAAGAACGCTCTTTTCTGATCGGAGATGAACTAGAGTTTCGCTCGGGAGAGACCGATGGCGAACCTACGTTTATCTGGCGGGATCTCGAAGGAGACGTGGATGAGTTTTACGAATATGTGGCTACGAACACGAATGCCCCGATGAAGGTGTTCTTTGAGACATGCATGTATCGAGCCATGTATGAGCGGAAGTATAAAGTCAACGGGGACAACATCTCAGAGACGGAACTAGAGGAGTTCATATGGAAGTAAGCTCTCAAAGACTTCTGTTATTCAGCGATTCAATCTTACCTTGTGTCCTGCAGGCCGCAGTCGAAGGCGCCTACTTCAAAGAAGCGTGAGACACACGACGAGCCCCCTGCGACTCCCACATCCGTTGCCTCCCAGGCAGTTGCTAAGGGCAAGGCCAAGGCTGATGCCATTAGCAAGGAGCCTACCACGACGCTTTTCTCTTCCGAGGCTGAGCTGTGGTTGTGGTGTCCTGACGAAGTTCAAGATGATGGTAATATTGGAGTGTTCTTTAACCAGGGGATCGTCATTGCCGAAGTCATCCAACGCAAAGGCCAATACAAGTTTTGGTTAACGGCCAAGACAGACGACGACATTCTCCTCGCCCATGAAATATCCACAGATATGAACCATAGATCATCCACAAAGATGTTTTCTCTTACTTGGAATCACTGGGACGGCGAGGAGTCCTCAAGTTGGCTGGTCAAGTTCCCCCCGGATCTGGAGTTGTACAATTCGTTCTTCCAGCTGTTCCTTCAGGCGCTCTGGGAGACTAAATTCCAGAGTCCATTCTCAAAGCAGAAGGTGCGAAACTTGCCGGTGCTGAATTGTATTGTATTTTACATGTCATATATAGGCGGAAGATCAAAGGTACATCTTTAGTGCCGACGAAGACGTCGTCATGATCGACGTCGAAGATGAAGAGGACGAAGAGGATGAAGTATTGTCTGGATTAGAGCCTGAAGATGGTTCGGCTTGCTTCTCAATGTCGTCCACAGTATATGTTTACTTATCATCCCTCTAGACTATGATTCTGAAGGGGAAGAAGAAGAGGACGATGTGCCTTCTCAGCTTCCCGGCGAGAAGAACTCGATGCTCATGGTTGGATACAAAGGGGACCGTTCGTATGTCCTGCGAGGCAACAAGATTGGGGTCTTCAATCATACGGCGGACCACAACGTCAAATATCATTTATCGATTGGCAACATAAGTACCACAGACGGCAAGGCGTTTACACCTAAAAATGTCAGTGATATTTTAGTATGCATGCTCACATGTCTGATGATCTCGAAGGTCATGCTTCACGAACAAGACTCGAAGATGATTCTGATGAACCCCGCAGACCCCAATTCCTTGTACAATATGGACATTGAGCGCGGCAAGGTTGTAGAGGAGTGGAAGATTCATGACGACGTCACAGTTTCCCACATCGCCCCCGAAAGCAAATTTGCCCAGACTACACACGAGCAAACACTTGTGGGCGCGTCGCACAATGCGCTGTTCCGCATCGATCCTCGAGTCTCTGGCAAAAAGTTGGTCGACAGTCAATTCAAGCAGTATGCGGGGAAGAACAAGTTCTCAAGCGTCACCACGACCGCGGCAGGCAAGATCGCGGTTGCAAGCGAGAAGGGTGATATACGGCTGTTTGATTCGATCGGGAAGAATGCGAAGACGGCACTGCCTCCGCTTGGTGACCCTATCCTTGGTATTGATGTGACGGCCGATGGACGGTGGATTGTGGCGACGACGAAGACATATTTGCTGTTAATTGATACGCTTATCGGGGAGGGGAGATGGCAGGGTAACCTCGGCTTTGACCGGAGCTTCCCCGCGACCTCCAAGCCGATACCTAGAAGGCTCCAGCTGAGGGGCGAGCATGTGGCCTACATGAACCATGACGTTTCGTTCACGCCAGCGAGGTAGGCGTGTTCCGCTTGTTCGTGTCAGCATAACTGACAGGGTTGTGCATAAAGGTTTAACCAAGGCGAAGGACAGTCCGAGAACGCGATCGTGACCTCAACTGGCCAATACATCGTAGCATGGGACTTTTCCAAAGTCAAGAAAGGCATGCTGGATAGATACGAAATCAAGAAGTACGAAGACTTGGTCGTGCAGGACAACTTTAAGTTCGGCGACGATAAGGAGATTGTAAGGACCGGATTTGTTTCAGTGCATGTGTGTGGCGTGCTGATTTGATTTATTTTAGATTGTGGCGTTGCAGAATAACGTGCTAGCTGTGAACAAGAAGAGCCTGAGAAAGCCTACTCGGTCATCGTTATCCGGACAAGTCCTCAGTGCGCGAGGACATTCGAACATTGTCAATGCTCCGTACTGAACGCAGAGTCAGACGACTTACGATTTTATGGATTCTTTTTCGCGTTATGAATTGTTATCTTTTACATCATTACATGTTTTCCCCTTGGATATCCTATATAGTAGTAAACGGTCTCGCAGCGAATGATTTAACATGTATCTCGACAGAGTATTACTAGCCTGGACTAATGATACAGTGTATCATCATCGGCGCAGCGGCGGGCGAAACCGCAGTGATGAAGGAGGCGGAAGCTGAGGAAGGTGAGTTGTGGGGATGTAGGGCAAAGAAGGCAGGACGCACGATAACCTTCGCTACTTCTGAAAAATCTTTGGGAAATTTCCATCCCTGGCGTCGACATAGCGGCCGATTCCCAGATGCCAACAAATGCGAGGAATGAGCAGAGTCATGCCAAGGCCTATTGTGGCCCATAACATTGGGCTCCAATTCCAGACGTCCCACTTCTGGTCACCGAGGGACCACAGGGTTAGGTAGAGGTGCATCAAGTCGCCGATTAATAACGGGCAGAGGAGGGCAAAGGTAAACTTTTCCTGGAGAGCTGGGAGAGCATGGAGGTGCTTCCGGACGGCAGAGAGAAGGAAGAAGTTGATGACGCCGACGAGGGCACATACGTGGGCGAGCTGGATGACGGTGACGAGACTGGCGCGCGGTAGGACGTCTGGCGGTGGCGAGTCTGAGGGCCACGCCGCCTGACCATCATGGGTCTAGATGGTGAGCTCTCTGAGTGGACCGTCACGGACAGCAGACAAGAATGCAGCTCACGCTCTTCGGGTCACTGTAAATTTGTGTCAGCGACGAGAAAGAGAGAAAGATAATGCATACATACGCCAATGCTCCAAAGAAACCGAGGATGCATAGAGTGGGCTCGTAGGCAGCAAATATAAAATAATAAAAATCGGGGAGAGCAGAGTGGGGGGGCATAAGGAGCGACGGTCAGGGATATGTACAGGACGTGTGGAGAAAGATAAAGGTGTGCTTCGGCTCAACGGGACGCTCGAAAGCGACAGGCCAAATTGAAGGGCAGCCCTCGCAAAAGATCACCGAACGCGCATGGGTGTCACTTTTGCCCCACGTAATCGCCGAATGTCATCACATCAACCCCGGGCCCCGTCCCTGGCCTGCCCTAATGTGCCGTTATTTAGCCAAGCCAACTTTGAAAGAACCGGCTTTCATCTTACACCCAGGTCCTCTTAGAATACCAAGGAGCATCCCATAGTGGGTTGTATACCTAATGGCGAGGACCGAGAAGGAGGCATAAGTACCATGAAGATTATAATGCTCGTGACGGATGGATCGTCGTTGGGCTTCGCTTTCTTCTGACATTTTCTGATGTATATTTTAAACGGGAAAAAACAACCTTTTTGTCGTTCTACGGTGGAGAAGCGTAGTGCACGGGATGGAGATTGACATGAGGCATTGCAGATCCCGTTCAGAAAAACGTTACGGCCCAGGAGCTTGGTACCTTGGATCAGTCCCTGTTCTTCGATCTTGAGTGCACTCGCGGAGATGTGAAGGGGGTGATTAATTCAGTGTTTCATAAAGTTCACGAGTCACCTTCGAATGCATGTGCAATTGAGAATCTGATTGGGTGATTGGTATGTTTTCTGTGGTGGGCGCACGCTAATAATAAAATTGCAACCGAATACCGGGCCGTGTGCCGGTTTTCTGCTTCGACGTATTGCCATGGCTGAGTCTGGGAACAAGACTCCCTCCATTGCCTCGATAGACCGCCCACCTGACTCTAATGAGGGCATCCCGCCGTCCAAGGTATACCACCCGTATTCAATCCATGTCCTGGCTCTCCTTATCCCGGCTTCCATCTTTGGCCTCCTTGCGAGACTCGGACTGGAGGCGCTGGCCACATATGATGGCCAGAGCATCTTTCCATTGGCGTACCCACAAGCCGTCGGCTGCCTCATTATGGGTTTTGCCGTTCATCTGAAAGCACCCTTTGGCCAATTGTATGTCTCTGTCTAAATTTGCCTTTCGTGGCTCATTGTCTTGGTAGTTATGGACCACTGTATACTGCAGTGACCACAGGTGGGCCCCAGCTGTGCTTGCCTGGCTTCCATTCTGACTGCCAGACAGGCTTCTGTGGCTCACTGACCACCTTTTCCAGCTGGCAAGTCGACATCTTCGAGTCATGGCTGAACTCGCCAGTCTACCACAGAGGCGGCCTTCGTGATGTGCGTCCTTCTGTCTGTCCTGTACTTGTACTGAATACCGTCAGTTCATCGATGGCGTGAACAAGACTGTGTTCACACTCTCCATCTCACTCGCCTCGCTTTCCTTTGGGACCTCGATCGCAAAACTGGTGGCGCCACGCCTCCCCAGGGTTTCCCCACCAACCTTCATCGTCCGGTACTCCGTTTCTGCCATGTGCATCCTCACCTACGCTGCCGCGATCCCGTTATACTTTCGGCTTGACCCCGATTTCAGACATCAAGCCACATCGGCCTTGCTCTTCGCCTTTCCCGGCGCCCTCTCCCGCTACGTTCTATCGACGCATCTCAACCCCTTACTGCCATCCTTTCCCGTGGGCACCTTCGCCGCAAATTCGCTTGCAACGGCGTTCCTTGCCACTTTTCATGTGCTTCAAAGAAAGACACCGAGTGTGTCGTATTCTGCGTGCTCTACCCTGCAGGGCCTGTCTGATGGGTATTGTGGGTGTTTGTCAACCATAAGTACCTTTGCCGCAGAGGTCAAGACCCTGAGACCCTTCGCCAAAGTCCGGTATGTCTTGGCTAGCTGGGTAACCGCTCAACTGCTGTTACTCGTTATCGTTGGTCCGGCTATGCTTTCCCACAATGTATCGGAACAGACGATGTGTTCTTTTGATCATTGAATGCCATACTACTTTCTCTCATAATTGAATGCCTGGACGGCGTCTAGTGCACCCGCTCCTCATGTCACTCACGTATACTTCTGTCATTAACGCGGGCGGATTCCCATCGATATGAAGATGATTCAGCTTCATTCAGTTCCAAAGGATCAAAGTCCTCGGTTCCGGGCACTATCGCCGGATGCGTGGGTGAGTTATGTCGGGCAAAGTCTACCCGCTCTAGGACTAACTCATTCGCTTTCCCAGGCGTTAAGTCAGCGCCAAGGCCATTGCTTGTCGTACGACTCTACGAGCGTCGCTGATACAAGATGCTTTAGGATAATGGGTTGGTAAACATGGAACTCCACCGAGTACACGAGACAGTCCGCAACTACATCGCCGGTCGATAGGGCTTACGGTGTCCACAAAGCCGTCGTGAAAGAACAAAAAAATACCCAGCAGGCTGTCCATTTCTCGTAAAAATCCGTCTGCAGCCCAGGTGCTTGCGAAACGTGTTCTATATGGCTGTTTGGGCACAAGGGTGCTTTGGGACCCGACTTATCTCGGTGAAAGGACAATTGTATGGAGGAGAAAATTTCCTGCGCTTCCTGTGGGGAACTGGACCCGGTATCATCTTGTGGGAATCGCTTCCGGTTCGATTGATATTTCTGCATAGAACAGGGAAATAGACATGTGTCAATTTCACTCTCTGGAATCTGAACATATGGCTTGGCGAATGACGAGACCTGGTACGCCACGGTTCGTTAGAAGCCATTAATTATTGTGGGTTAGCCAGGTGACAGACAAAGGTGGGAGAATATGATAAATGGACGCTGTCGCACCATCTTTGTGCTTACAGCTTTGATACTATGCTTCAATATTTCAAGAACACTGTTCTAGTTCTAGCATTCGATGTGTTCCGGCGGCTAAATCTCGCGAAGATTGATCACTGACTTCTCCAGAACCTGTGAGGCCCAGCCCTGATAATTATAACCGGAGGAATTGTTTTTGAGAAGTCACAGCAGACCCTGACGCAGCTGCTTCGCGGGTTAACGTTATTTACGCGCGTTGGACCAAGGTTAACGTCTCCCCGCTACTGAGCTAGAGCGCCATGGTCTAGGTCTGGTCAATCAGATTTCGAACAAACTAAAAGCTGCACTTGTGACTTGAACTTGGTCTTATTTCCTAGTCTTTCCTTCTGTATTTAATAGATCATTCTCATCAAGTTCCTACGTTTGATGAGTCGGCAATTATGTACCCAATCAATCTCTTAGGTTCGAACATAAGCTTCTGAGGTAGCCGCGACGATATCTCGTTGTTATTGGCTACTTTGGGATTCATCGACCCGGCCCGGGGGAATCCTAGTCCTTTCGTTCCAGTAACTCTAAGAATTTCTTACAAGTCGTGCTCAGCATTCGCAGAAACCCAATTCACAATCCGTCGAGGAAAGACTAAGCATTAGAAACGATGATCAGGCAAATCAGAATGTATATGGAGACTTTCTCTCGCACTGATAAGCGACAGTCACGCCCCTTGCGGATGGCTTGCGGCCAACGTGGAGGGCATCTTGCCCCACAAGTACCGTCTGGGTACAGTACATACCAGCACTGGATTGGCTGCAGGAGAACAAAAAAGCACCACTGAGCACCGAGAGGAATTTGCCTGATCGGAGTTTCAATACCTCGTTCCCACTCACAGCCGTCGTGCCCTTGTCCCGCAAACGTTCGTTCCCCTTCCTGCTAGATGCCTCGGAACCCGATACAAGTGGACACCCTACCAGCGGATGCAGAGCTAGAGGAAGAAGAAGACGGCACCGGCGAGGGCGACGAAATCATGGAGGAAGTCGACGACCAAGAGGACGGCTACAGTGAGTATTCCTTCCTCTATTCTTGTCCACCACTCCCTTCCCATTGGCATTACCATTCCAATGATAATAGTTTGAAATCTTAATGGCTACTTTTTTGTTATGATTCACTTACAGCTTCGTCAACACCCACTTCAACAGTCACTTGGATCAGTTGGTTCTGCTCCCTACCGGGCCACGAGTTTTTCTGCGAAGTTACCGAGGACTTTATAGAGGATGACTTCAATTTAACGGGCTTGAATGCGATGGTGCCGTTCTGGAAGGAGGCGATGGAGATGGTCCTCGATGTAGAACCAGGTGCGTCGTCATGCTACGCCCGGTTTTTCCACTCGGAGCTGACGACAAAGCAGACGAGGATGCCACTAAAATTCCCGATGTATCGATTGTAGAGTCGTCTGCAGAGATGTTATACGGACTTGTTCATCAGCGGTACATCCTGACTCGCGCCGGGCTGCAAGCGATGGTACGATAGAGCCCCTTCACGGAGGGACCGCGCGATGATTAACTTTCTGTGCTTCCCGAATAGATCGACAAGTACGAAAATAACACTTTTGGGACGTGTCCGCGCGTTTACTGCCGGTCAATGAACGTCGTGCCGTGTGGACGGTCAGATACGCCTGGTCTCGACACAGTGAAGCTATTCTGTCCCAACTGCAACGATATCTACGTACCCCCAAGTAGCCGGTTCCAAGGTGTCGATGGTGCGCTATTTTCTTCTATAGTTTAAGTTGCGAATTGTAACTAATCGTGTTCTTATCTAGGTGCCTTCTTTGGAACAACCTTCGCGCATCTCTTCTTCCAAAGCTACCGAGAACTTGCCCCTGCACCCTTCTACAAGCCCATCATGTCGTCCGGGAGCTCTTCGGCGTCACCCAAAAGCAGCAATGGCTCGAGTGTCCCGGCGTTTGTGAACCCCAATCCTCATGGTGGACAGAAACGGGCGGAGGGGAGTGTTTACGTGCCTAAAATATATGGTTTCAAGGTCAGCGAGCGGGCAAAGAGTGGGCCGCGTATGAAGTGGCTGCGAATGCGTCCAGAAAGTCCAGAAGAGCTGGATATGGTCGATTGGCGGGGAAGGTGGATAAACGGCGATTATGACGGTGAAGGTGATGAGGACGAAGAGGAAGAAGACAGACAAATGGAAGATTTTGACCCGGTATGGTATTTTTCTCTCTTTTGGATTTCGATTCTCCTTTTTTCTGACATGTTCGTGTTCTTAGGATGCTATAGATGAAGATGATGACGAAGAGGAGGAGGAAGAAGAGGAAGAGGCACCTAGCGTGATGCAAGGACAGCAGCGATATGGACGAAGGGTAATGGACCTTGTCTTGGCCCAAAGCATGTCACATTCTGCGCGGACTTCTCCCACTTCTAGTGTTGCGCCTCGTACACCGAAGGAGTCTCCACGGGTGAACCCATCGTTGTACGTTGCATCGCCACCAATCAGACTGGGGCTTCCTGGAGGGCAGGTGCGCATGGTGCGGCAGTATGCTCCTCGCCTAGAGACGCTACCCCCGACTGCGCAGGTTTAACTGATTAATTTGGCACATATTCTCCTCTTTGTTCTTCCCCACCATTCTATTTTGTATACACCCGTTTATTCCGCTGCAAGATACCACCCGCAATCCTGTAGGCTCTAGGAATATCATTTAGCTCTGCTTCCTTTTTAATCATTTCCCCTTGGGTTTCGTGTGCTCATCCAGAATGGCTCAGGTAAGTGCCATTGCACTCTTTTGGGTAGCGACGTTGACTCCTCGAGGTCCGCACGGACACCAGTACTCTCTAGACCCACCGCTCCCTACAGACCTCTACGGATTCTGGCAAGTGCGCCCACTCAGAATCAGTTTATCATTTTTTCAATTTGATGATGATGACCGGACCCCGTCCGCAGTCGGATCTAGTCTTATCTGATAAGGCACCACCCAGTCTGATATCTCTTCCAAACGAATCGAATATTAATAGCCATTTTGACGGCATAAAAGCTTGACGCAACCATGCTCTTCTTTTCTCATCCCTGCCCCCAATGTCTGAGCTTGATACCTCTCGCAAGAGCGTCGCCAGCGATGATCACGTTACTCGTGACAATTCGCCTGACAGTGATGTTGCAGCCCACACTGGTGTCGAAGCCGTTAAGGCTACCCACAAGGTGTATGGCAAATACTCGAGGTGGTGCCTCTTCATCGGGTAGGTCCCTTGGACCCTTGCCAAGAATTCTTTTCGTTGATTCTTTGATGCCTAGTATCGGTTTGGCTTCGTACATATACTCCCTCGATGGTCAAACTACGTACTCGTACTTGACGTTCGCGGCCTCGGCCCTCAAGGACCACAGTTTGATCAGTACCATCCAGACCGCTCAATCTATCATCAGTTAAGCTCTCTCTCTCTTCTGCGCTCTGGTGAATACTGAATTTCGTTCAAGTCGCCTGTGGCAAGCCCGTTATTGCAAAAGTAGCGGATGTTTCGTCTCGAGGATTTGCCTACGTCTTCGTTTGTGAGTTTAACCACAGAAGTCTTAGCGTAATTCTCTTCTCATGTCGTGACTAGTGGTATTCTATGTCGTTGGTGCGTATTTTTGACGAAAACGTCTAATGGTACTATATTTTAACGCGGAACCTCTTAGGATACATCGTCATTGCCTCGGCCCAAAATATCCAGACCGTTGCAGGAGGGATTGTCCTATATGCAGTGTTTGTTTTCCAATTTATCCGTATGTCTCTATCGGCACTAACAGCACCCGTAGCGGGTACACAGGTTTACAACTCCTCACATCCATCATTATAGCCGATATCACTACCCTCCAATGGCGTGGCTTTGCTGTAGGAATGACCTCCCTGCCGTTTATCATTAACGCTTTCATTGGAAGCAATGTGAGCACTCAAGTACTCGAGGGTGCCGGCTGGCGCTGGGGATGTAAGTCGGTCCTTGTATTCAACCGTTCCCAGGTCAACTGATAATAGATGGGATGTTTGCGATTCTCGTTCCCGCGTCTCTGTCGCCACTTATTATCACGCTTGTCTGGGCTGAGCGAAAGGCCAAAAGGTTGGGATTGGTCCCGGAAAAACCCAAGGCTAGTAATGTTATACTTTTTCTATCCCCTTGCTAACTTCCTTGCTCTATAGTCCGATAAATCCCTCCTACAGCGAACTCTTGAAGTCATTTCCCAACTGGATGTTGTAGGACTGGTACTCATCGGTACCAGTGTCGCCCTTATCCTGCTTCCTTTAACTCTTGCTGAGAACGCCTCTGGAGGATGGAATAATCGTGAGGCTATTTCTATACTGTCGACCTGACGTTTCTGAAATACCTTTAGCGTCCATGATCGCAATGCTCGTCATCGGCTGCGTCCTCTTCCCTGCTGTAGGACCTTGGGAATTCAAATTTGCAAAGTATCCTGTGATCCCAATGAGGTTCATCACAAATTTCACAGTCGTCGGCGCAAGTTTAATTGGTTTCTTTGATTATGCATGTCCATCCTCATGCAACTTGGTTGTCCGCTCAATCTCTGTGCCAGATTTCGTTCTACCTCACTTACGTCTATTTGTACTCTTTCGTCATCGTCGTCAAGCCATGGTCGGTATACGTCCTTTCGGAATGTACAAATCTAATAAACCTCTACAGGTCTCTCATCAATGCTACCTACTTCATTCAAACACAATCCGTAGGCCTGACGTTCTTCGGTATCCTGTGCGGTCTCGCCATGAGGTTCCTACATCGATACAAGGTATGCATCATGGTCCACGTCCCATGTTCTCGGTTTTAATTATCGTCCCAAAGCTTCTCCTAGTCGTTGGGCTCGCCATTCGACTACTGTGAGTACCCCCCCAATGACAGCCTAACTCCAACCACTGACCCACCTTCCCTGACAGTGGGGTTGGTCTCATGATCCACTCCCGTGGCGCAAACGCCTCCGATATTGAAATTGTTTGGACCCAAATTATCCAGAGCATGGGTGGTGGTATGTCTGCCATTACCATTCAGACAGCCGCTCAGGCGTCTGTGTCCCACAAGGACGTCGCCACCGTCACTGCCATGGTGCTGCTGCTCACAGAAATTGGGGGAGCAATCGGAAATTCGGTCGGTAGGTAGTTCTACCGCGAAGTATATCACTGGTACTGATCAGGTTAGCTGGTGCAATCTGGACGAACCTGATGCCCGGAAAATTGTTGAAATACCTCCCGAACATTTCACAGGACGAGCGTGATGCGCTGTATTCCTCTATCACGACTGTGACTACTTATGCACGCGGTACGGAAATTCGGGAAGGTGCTATCTCAGGTACGATAGTATTCATCACTGCGCAGTGACATACATGATCTATGACTGACATTTCCATTTCAGCTTACGGAGATGTCATGAAAATCATGCTCATCGTGGCCACCGTAATGAGCGTCATTCCTCTCATTATTTCGCTCTTTATGCCAGACTGGCACTTGGGTGAGAAGCAAAACGCTGTCGACGAGGAAGATTTGGCTGGCGAGGTGGACCATAATACGGCTCAAAGCCGAGCCTGAACCTGGTTTAATTATAGATCATAACAGATCATATGGAAGTCCTATATATAGTTGCCTATTTATAGTGGTCTTTTGAGATCATTCCTTCTAGAGGAAAGTTTAGCGGGTAAACGAAGAGGACCCTAGAGGACCTCGTAAGGAATAGTGCAATCAGGCGGAATCATATCAGATAATCAGGTTTGTTATCTGATAAGGCCCAGGAACTTGATGCATGCACAAGAACCACCTAACGCATCGTTTCCGATCCAGCGCTGGTGAACATTGAACCGTTCGGACTGAGCGTCATCTTGAAAAAGACATCCAGCGTCTATATGCTCTAGAATTAAACAAAGCTGACTGTCGACAGGGTACATACTAGTCTATATTACAATCGGTAAGCACTGCACTAAAATTGGGAACTTTACACATCTTTCAGTGGATAACCAATATCCACCCATTCACGCATTCTCTGACCATACCGAATGATTACCCAGATCATCCTATGAAAACCGATGAATCAATCATGATCAAAGGATAAACAAAGAAACATACACGAACGCAGACCATGCAATAACAGTTGCGATCACGTCAGTCGCAAGCACGCCTATATGTTTAATCGAGGGCAAGATCCCTGACGTTGCAGTTGCAAGCACGATCGCCCTCAACCCGCTGCAAATGTCTCCGTTAAAAAACCAACTTGAGCCACAGAAAACATGGACACGTACGTAGTAGCGGCCATGACCTCTGCGCTCCTCTCGTGGACAACATCCACGGCATATGCTGTCGCCGGAGTCAGTACCAGGTCTACGCCGATCCCGTTCATGAAGAAGCAAAAGAGATTCAGTATCAGTCCAACCTTGCCCTCGACAAAGTGCGTTACAAGGCCGGATAGTAGGACTGAAAGAGGGACGGGGAGCATGGCGCCTGGAAGGGCGGCTATAAGACGTGATTCGGGCCGCCAGATGTCAGTACCGTATTTGGTGCGGGAGGCGATGACCACGCGGTCTGAGAGCCAGCCTGCTATGGGGGCGCCGACTGGAGATAGCAGGATGAGTAGCCGTGCAGTCTGAGCAGTGGAGGACTAACTTATATTACCCAGTCCGCAGGGGATGAAGCATGCACCGATAAGAAATTCGTTGGTAATGTTATATTTGACGCCCTGGGTAATTGATGTGGTGAGTGACTGGCATCAAACGTGGGCGACGCTACGCACGACAGTGTAGGCCACGGGCATGAGCAGGACTGGTGAGTAACGGTCAGAATGTGTCATGGTAGAGAAAAGGTAAATCATACCGTAATCCGTAATTAATACTGCGGCTCCGGCGAGTGTCTGAAGTATAGTACATTAAAGGACGGATTCAAGCGAAATGACAGAACACACTCACAGCAAGCAGGAGGTTCGGACTTCGCAACATACTCAGAGACGCAAAGGGATTAAGCCATACCCATACCCAGCGCTTCGGGGATTCGTCATCAAGTTCGCGAAGCTTGTCGATCCCCCGGGATCCTGGGTGACTTGTCTCTGGGAAGAACAATAAGATCGCTAAGAAAGCCAACAGTCCCCATACGGCAAGAGAAATCTGCGTCCATCTCCATGACGCATAATGGGCACCCCAACCTAGAAAGCAATCCTCAATACTCCCATTAAAGGCGGCCTAGATCACAACTCACCACCTGCAACGGGTGCGAGTGCCGGTCCCAAAAGGGATGCCTGCGCAGGATGGGATGAATCAGCGATAGCTATTTATTGCATGCGGACGGCCATACACCGAAGAAGATACCCATTGCGGTTCCCCGTTGGGTGAGTTTGTAGATATCGCCTATGACTGCAGCGCCGACGGACATGCCTCCAGATGTGCCGAGTGCTTGGATAAGGCGCCATATCATTATTTCTGGGATGCTGTTGGAGAGCGCGACGCCGATGGAGCCGATGCAGAGGAGGGGGGTGCCTATGAGGTAGACGGGCCGCCGACCATCTAAGTGGACAGATAGGTCGGGTCGGTAGGAATATACAAGATACAAGGAAAGAGATACGTACAAAAGGAGGAATAGGTAGCAAACACCATTGCACCCATGGCCGACGCAAGGATAGAGAGGCTCACTGCGAAGCTGCGCCAAAGTTAACGGCGAGTTCGTCATTGCTGTAGAACAACACCAACCTAATCATCGGACCCGTTGAATTGAGGTCTGTGGCGATTTGGGGTATGGAAGGAACAAAGGTGCCAGAGGCGAACACTAGAGACCAGAAGTTGAGTATCCTGGCTTGCAACAATCACATTTGAGGCTTACTAGGAAGCAAAGCACTCCACGACACCAGTGCTACGATGGTCCTCTTCCTGGCTGGCGAGAAGCGGCTGTAGACATCTTCACAGTCGTCACTGGAGGCCTCATCAAGGAGAGGAACCGTCTCGGAGGACATGGAAGGAAGCAGACAGAAGGCAGTCAGGGATCATTATGCGCAGTTATCGAATGATATAATAGGCCTCGGCTTCCAAACGAAGAACGACAACAACCATGGTTGTTACAAAGAAAGCTGTATTTCTTGGGCCAGAGACGCGTCGCCCAGTGTCCAAGAGAGAGATTCGACGCGTCCAAGAGTCGTTGGTAAAATTCCAGGGGGCGATTAGATCATACAATCTAATCACAATGAACAATCTAATCGAAGTGTGGGAAGATTACGCAAGCAACTATACAGCTGCAGCCACAATCGCACGTGACTACACGAGGGTTAAGCCAAACTTTACGGTCGCTGCTAGACGATATCCTCAAGACCCCGACAAAATGACCCGAACCAGTGAGTGCTGGGTATTTTCGACGAATGTATGCTGATCTGGCCAATGCAGACCTACGGACCGGCCTCAACAAGGGCCACCCCACGACCCCCATCGAAAAAGCCGTGCGCCCCAGCCAGCGCAAGGGCATCCAATCCGCCAAGACCAAGTTTGTGCGGTCTGTTGTCCGCGAGGTTGCTGGATTCTCAGCGTATGAGCGTCGGGTAATGGAGCTGCTGAGGAACTCAAAGGTACGACAACAATAATGGCTGCATTGCGAAAATACTAATTTATTCTCCAGGACAAAAAGGCGAGAAAGTTGACGAAGAAGAGGGTCAGTAAAATTTGGGCTGGTATGGTGACTGTTGACCGACTTGTTTACAGCTCGGCACTCTTTTGCGATCAAAACGCAAGTTGGAGGAGCTCTCGACGATCATCCAAGAGAGCAGGAGGGCAGGACACTAGATATGCTGGGGTTTTCATTATGTTCAATCGATATGACTATGTTCCCAAAAAGCAATCGATTTATTCTGCTGACCGACTGTCGGAAAAAGCTAATGCGCAACCCCCTTCGTTGAAAGAACCCGGCGGTGCCTGAATGACTATGCAGCAACCCGGTTCTTTTCACGCACGTGAAAAGGATGTCCCGGGGAGCGTGACAGAACCGCCGGATACCGTGCATAATATAATATTAAGTCCCAATGGAGTATTGTGGTACACAGGAATAGGATAATATAGTGCACTTACTGCCCGGCGCGATGGGTTCAGGGACACGTAGTTCAATCGTGGCTCTCTCTATAGCATTGCAGACTCAGTCGGAGCAGAGTCACCGAGAAGACTGTATCGAGAGTCCTATCTACTGTTGCGTTAGAGAGGGGACAATTTACTGTGCTAAAATGGTACACCTTGGCTTCGAGCTGATAAGCGTTCCAACAGACAACATGTACGCCATACCGCCCTTTCAACGCATACTGTACTCATCCTTCATCGAGTTGATTATCGAGAGAAGGTCGATGAAAAATGGTATTGTGAGGGTGAACAAGAGTTGCAACGGCTGTAGTATCTTCAAAATCCTACCAAGTGATGGAGTTCTAGGGAGAAATTCTGGGGTAAGAGATGATGTAGGCCTATGCGAATGGACAACATAGATAGATGAGAAAGGTGGTAGGAGACATGATGGGCCGGCATTTCGTATTGGTTTCGTAATCCGTGTAGGAGGGCGAAGGTATTGCGCATAGTCCTTATTTACGCTAGAAGTAGGGAGAAAACAGAGCAGCATACTACTCCGAGATGCTTATCTTTCCAGCCTATGAAAACAGTCAAATGGGTAATCAGCTGGGGCACACCATTTCCCTATCGCAGAGTCTGCCTTCTCTCCGTGGATCCAAACATGTCAGAATGGGTACAACATGATCATAAGATCGTAAAATGGCTGGTTTCAAAGTGGTGGATACAACACGACGATGGTACTACGACATAAAAGCCTGGACAGTATACCTGGTCATTAATTAGCAAAGCATGCTTACATACAGCGAGAAGAAACACTCACAATATTCCACTCTGATGTAGGAGAACATTCTTCCTTTCCCCTGGCCCCAACGAGTTAACGACGATAGCGAACACATAAAAAGAAGTAGAAGTAGAGAAGCTGGCTTGTGGTAATCCTGGCTTTCTAAGGCAGTTTTTGGGACAGTACAGACTACCGCATGACGAAAACAAGTCGCAGAACTTTCTTGTAGAAGGGCAGTAACACAATCATTGGCAGAGATTGCAGAGATGAAGAAAGAGGACAACTCACGACGGTATCGGTAGGCGCTCGAAATCAGTCCCAATTAGGAATGCGTGACGGGACAGCCGGCCGAAGCCAATTTGCGGTCGGGGACAAAAAGATGTCCAATTCCCATTGAGGAACCGGGTTTCCGAGAAACCCCAGGGTTCTGTGAAAGAAGGGGGTTGCGCATTAGATTCATCCCCGACTGTCTGCTGACTGGAGACAAATTTGATGCGTCACCCGATATAATATGCCGATGATGACCGGTGTATGCATGAGTAATGGCCCGGCTGAAAGACTGCCGAAATCATTGGAGATAAATCGTACGACCAAGTTTCCTGCAGCAGCCCTTCCCTGCTCGCCCGTTGTGGAATGCGATATGGACTGCGAGAGCGGAGGAAATATCCAGGGTTGAAACGACGAGTTTGGTATGGAGAAGCTTCCTCCGAATCCGAATCCGAGGCGCCAAGCGCTTACACAAAAGCGATGAGTCATGTTGATGTCGTAAGTGATGATAGTACGGATCCGGCGGAATACATTTTACTGGGCTGTTTTTTTCGACAGCCATGTCAGATTCACTTGCTCCTCCTCCACTCAACAGAAACCGCGCTTCCTCCACTACCCTCTGTCCTGCTCTCACTATTCGCTCCCTGGGCCGTCGTCGCTCAGGCTCATTGCTACAGCCGCAGCTATCCCCCTGCGACTCGCCTATCTCTCCCCCGATTACAGAGCCAGTTCCAGAGCCAGAGGAGCCCGTACAGCAGACGGAACAACCATCTAATATGCTGGCTGTAATTGCGTCGCGTATCCTCCAGTCGGTCCATGCTCCCAGCCACAAGATGTCCTGGTCGACGCCCTCGACGCCCAGGTCTGCCTCTGAAGATGACTACATTCTACCAATGTCGGCTTCAGCTCACAAGACATCCTTTGGCGATGTGCTCAGCGAGAAATCATCGGTCTCCCCACTACCGTACAATTGGCTCCAGCGTCTGCCACCAGTGCGTACACCGGCCTTTCGTTACGTTTCATACTCTAATCGTCATTGTCTCTAGGTCCAATTCCCTATCATCCTTGTCATCTCTCTATTCCCGATATCAACAGGACTTGTCTTCCTTGCCCTGAGGACCCTGCCCATATCCTTCTCATGGCCGCAAAATCTCGCAGATCTCGCAGAGCTAGGGCGCGACCTCCATGGTTATTCGCAGAGTGGCCCAGCGCAGCTCGCCCACGTTATTGGGATTCTCGCAATCACTGCCGTCTGGAAGCACGCTTGGTCAATCCCAGGTAGTGTAATCTGGGTCCGTTCCATATATTTCTTAGAGTCACACGATACTTACTCTGCGGCCAACAGAATGTTCTTGCGGGCGCCTTGTTCTCGCCTGCGTATGCTACCCTTCTTCTGACCCTTCTTACCACCATTGGATCCACTTGCGCTACGCTTCTCTCCAAGCCGCTTGCCCCCTTCCTCACCCATTTTTTCCCAAAAGCCCTGGATCTGACGCGTTCTGCGCTCGAGGGTGGCGCGTCAAAGGCCGAGACTGATTCGGAAGCGAGGCAGACGTCACCTTGGATCCGTTTATCCATTCTGCGGCTAATTGGTGTCGTCCCCTGGTCCGGCATTAATATTGCTTGTGGAGTCTGTGGTGTCTCAATCGCGGATTGTATTCTTGGCGCATTCATTGGTTCTCTTCCGTGGACGGCTGTTACCTGCCAGGCAAGTCTTAATAATACCTTTTCTTCTTTTGCTCATGTTTAAGTAATCACAGATAGGGGATATCTTGCAGACCGTCGCTTCCGCACCTTCTCCCACGCCTCAAACTGTGTCTTCCCTCCTTCTTTCCCCAGAGATCATCGTCAAACTAGTATTCCTGTCTTTTCTCTCATTAGCGCCAATATTAGGCCGCGAGCATCTACGGGCGTGGTTGAGTTCGGGCGAAGAGGTCGGCCCCGCGGAGTCAGAGCGAGTCTCGAGATGGACCTGGGTACAAGAATGGAGAGACAAGATCAGAATTCCTTCCCGGTCTCGAACGCGTGAGCGGCAGGAGCGGTTCGCGAATCTGGCTATTCTCGTGCAGGAGAAGCGTGCGATGGAAGATGTACTCCCATCATGATACCGACCCTGACGGGGCTTCGGATTCGTTATTACTTGTGTATATTCCTACGCTACGCCTTCGACACTGACACACATCATTGCATACTAGACCCCCATTCATTTCGCTCGCTTTCACACACGCACATCCCCATACTATCTACGATCATCCGCTAATAATGCCCTTTTTATGACTTGGATTAACGATTCAGTTGATACGATATTTATCCTTGCCTTCCATTATACCTATCATCCTGTATTCTTGCATTTGCTCGTTGTCGATGAATTTACGTTGGCGTTTTATACAGAAGCATTGGACGTATAACCTATCTGTCATTTAAATAGTAAGTACTAAACCAGGTAACTAGGCTGGACGCACTTTTTGTATCGGGCCCTTTTTGAGGATGAAAGTACAGCGAGGCCTAGAGATCTTGCACGCAACGAAGAATAGACACCTAAAACACAAGAAGCTACATAGAATTTTACCCGAGAGTTTTACATACCACAGAGTTGACAAGTAGATTAGTATCACAACGAGTAGCGGTACAGTCGTACATAGCAGTAGAGTACTGTACCCCCGCGTCTTCGCCCACTACGAGGCGTGTTGCGGGTCACCAATCCAGACCTTCATCATCATCATCATCAACAGCCTAGAGATCTTGCTGCCTAATAGGGTCATTTATTTAGTTTAGTTTTATTTATTTATTTTACTTCCCCACCAGTATCGGACCGCACTTTGGCGTGATCGATGTGGTATTCTAAAGCTCCGACTATACCATACGGGGCTGCGCCGGCGGCACGATGATTAGTCGCAGAGTCTTCCTGTACTTACTTAGGCGGTGCATAACTTGAAAATACAGCAGGGAGGTGCACTCGAGTGTATTTATGTTAAATACAAAGAGCACCTGAATTTTACCTGGACAACACTAGAACTGATCATCAAGATGGCGGAAGATACGGAACATTTTATAGGTATTAGACACTGTTTTTATTGATTTCCAAAGAGTGTGCCCTTCCTTGCATATAATTTCAAAGTTTCACTCATTTGTGTGATGGTAGGAAACTAAGAGCAACGCAGAAATACCGATATCTGAACTTCTGAAGAAATCCTTGCCGAGTCACATGGTTTCATTTATACTTCTTAAGGTATATGCGGAGTTTAAAAATCCCATGCGTTCGATCACGGAAAGTGCAGTCTACTTGGTCGTTATTCCGTCCTTCATCCCCTCAATAGGAACTACATGGCCTCGTCAGACTGGTCCGACTCTATCGGACGTCGGTGCCACGGAAGATGCGACGACAATGATAATGCTTGGCTCATTAAATACATGTATGCAATTGATCTACGGAAGATTAACAGTAAAAATAATATAGATATCTTAAACACCAAGTCTAGGCAGGGGGGCTTAGTCTCCAAGTCGGACACGACCAAGGAGAAAACATACTTTCGTTTACTATGTTCATAAACAACGTAGGATATCGACACTGCTGGGACGACCTGTAGAGTGTCAGTCCGCATGCACCATCTACCCTGAAAACACAAACCTTTGCCAAAGTCGGAAACAAGCCCCGATAAAACCCTCTCCACCCTTCTCGGGCCCAAGTCTTACTTGCAACGTCAAACACACCCGTATATCGCTCAGGATGTCCCGAGCTTCCAGACGCCTGCAACCGCGTCCTCACCAAATTCATCGGGTACACACTCGTAGCACCCACACTCCCTGACACACTCCCAAACGCCAACAGTGCAAGCATTCCTGGTTCGTCCTTGCCGGTGGAGCGCAGGTACGCCAGTTTGAGCGCCTCAAAGGTTGACATGTCGATAGCGGAGTACCTAAAATAATTTGTCAATGATGGAACGTGTCGTAGGGCAGGAAAACGCGAACGGGAAAACACCGACAAGACCAATCTGGAGGGGGGGGGGGATGGTGATGAGGTACAGCCGAAAGCGAGAAATACGAAAGGCTTACTGTTAGGCCACGGTAGTAAGCTCGAAACCCTCCAAGCCTCCATACATGACGGACTGCGGACATTAATGTCCGTCGCGTTCCAGTATTGCTCATCATCTGGGTCTGTTGGACTAATGTCAGAAATGCGCGGAATGAAACCTTGAGTTTATGACGTACTTTGAGCGTCTCGACGGGGTATATACCTAATGACACAAGCAACATGAAGTGCAGATCAAAGAGAATTAAGTGGCACGACTTACATAGCTGACTGCTTATTCCGCCAATCCCACCGGAAAGAAAACGACTAACGCCACTAATTTCCCTAGGATCGTCAACATGATCCCAATACTTGGCAAACATACGTTTCTTGAGAGATGGAACAAACGATTCAGTGGAAAAACAAAGGCTGCCTGCTGAACACTAACAGCAGACTCATACGCGAAGAACTTGATCGCAGACTCGGGGAATATTTTGACAACAGACAGTCCATTGCCCGTCCAGAACGCGAACACACCGCCCTCAGAGTATATCCGTCGCACAGCGTGTCCTAAAACATTGACACCGCCTGTCTGTGCAAGCGTAGCTCCACCGAGATCAGGTGGACGGGTGATAAGGAAAATTTTGAGTCGATCAAAGGGTGCGGTACACGTCCGGGAGACTGAAATGAGAAAGGTTGAGGACGCGTGGTGCCGTGTGTATATAGGAAGGACGACGGACCTGCACCGGCAACGCCTCCCGCTAACAGGAATTTGAGAGCTGTGTGCCCTTCGAGCCAACCGTGGCTGTCGTCAAAGGCATCATCATCGTCTTCCTGCTCTTCCTCGTGTTCGACATAGGTTGACTGTACTGGAGGAAGAGGCTGTGGTATCGCTGGTACTTGTGTATTCGGCACCGCTTTGCTGGGACCGTCTGGGGGCTTGTCTTCGGCGCTTAGACTGACATCACCTAGCATATACTCAGTAGTAGCATCAAACGACGCGTGTAGGACTCACCTTCCATGGTGACACGGGCCACGCCTTTACCGTCATCTCCCAGGAACTTGTTCATCTGGTAGTACTTATAAATCTCAGTGGTAGAGATTTTCCGGGGAAGCAAAAGGAGGAAGTCTCGGAATTCAGCAAAAGTTACAGTCCGAGATTGGGGAGAAGTCGTCAAGTATGTTATGAATTCCGATAGTGTGTTTGGAGATAATGTGATGCCTAAGTCAAAGAAACTTTGAGACTAGAGTGATGGGAACATCGAGCTCGACTGACCCGCTTTTCGTAGTGCTGATTCTAGTTCCTCCGATTCCAGATGGCCGTTCCGGTCCAAGTCAAGCTCGTCATGAAATATCGTCCAGAGTTCTACACACCGGATAGCGTTAGTACAAGATTCCTTACGAGATCAAGGCGACATACCAACTTCCTTGGCCTCGGCATACTCAACGAACTGCTTCCAGCCTCCCACTCGACCAAGGAGCTCATGTTCGTACGCCGCTCGTAGCTTCTTCGCATTTTCAGTCGAGTCGGGGGCTTTTCCCAGTGCTTTCGCGCTAGGTTCCCGATCGAAATTATATCCACGCACTCGGATGTGTCGCCACAAGGCCAGTAGGCGACGTTTCCTGTTCTCTCTGCCTTCCTGCAGACGAAATTCTGCCAACGTACGCGGCAAGCGCTGTTCGTGGTTGTCCCGCCTGGTTGTGGGACTTTGCTGGGCCATCCAGAGTGGGCCAGCGACGCGATGACGACGAAGTAGCGAGGTCGATTTCGAAATTTGATTCGCCCACGAATGATATCGATGGAATTAGTATGAGCGCGAGGTGCTCCGCACTAGATGCTCATTGGTAGGCAACGGGGTTGCTGGGTATCTGATGGTCCACAAGTTGGCATTATGTTTATCTTTGCTTGTCTCTACCGGCTCAAGACGAAGTGTTCCGCCAGCGGATGTCCATTTAAATAGACTAACTAGGGTACATGCCTAGATGTATAATACATTGTCTTTATCCATCATATTAGCATCTGAACAGTCGACTCCAGAACACTGAAAAACAGCCACGGCTTTCAGGCTGTCGAGCCTTGGGCTTAGCTACGATGAACATAGGAAGAACGGTGACGCCATGTACTGATGGCACCTGGCCTTGAGATGCCGGCGTGCTCGTCCCTGAGTCTAGCGAGCTAGTGCCGAATGTTGATCGAGATTTTTCAGTCATGAATGAAGGCTGCGTCGACAATGTCGGGGCTCTGTATTTTTCGCTCTGAGAGAATTCATGAGTATAATTTGTAGGACCTCTGGCCTGATATATTACCTGCTGGAGTTGAAAAGGGGAGCCGAACTGATCCTCAGGTCTGTCAGGTCTGTCCTTGCGATAAACAGCAGGCTTAGGCGGTGTCGGCGGCCGATAGCTCTAAACCAGCATGAGTGTTGTTCGTGAGTCAAGTATACGTGTACACTCACCTGCCGATACGCGCGCGACCCTCCACCAGGACTTTTGGTTGAGTAACGGGAACGAGCGTCACCAGACACGGACCTGCGACCGCTCCTGGGCGACTGCAGCAAGATTAGAGGAATAAAGTCAATGAGAATGGAAGTGGTGGCGACTAACCGGCGAGCTGATGCTATTAGGTGAATAGTAGAATCTGTCTGAATTGTCCAAAGAGTGAAGCGACGTTGCACGAGAGATAGCTTCACGCCATCCTTCGGGTAACTAGGAAACACAGGTGAATGTTTAGCGAAAAGATAAAGCAGCGGCAACTTACCGGTGGCAGGTTCTGAGAGTCTACGGCAGACATGGACGAAGCGTAATCAGGCTTCTTGCCCTGGAAAAAACTAACATTGGGGGACGACGGAGGCGAAGGAATATACACAGGGACGGGCTTCCGATGGGCCATGTTTTGGCGAAGCTCAACACGACGTGCTGCAAGTTCGGCGCTCATGACGATGCCAGCAAAGGGTAGAAGAGAGGGTAGGGTCCACTTGACAGGAAAAGGAGAGAGAAGTAGGGCGCAACCAATTGACGGTGGGCGTAACCCAAAAGTACCAGATCGAAAAAGAGAGACCGGGGCATGCCACAGCGGGCACTTGATCAAGACAAAGGGCGGCGACTGAGCAATTGGACAAGCAATGATCGGCAGCCACCGACCGTCACCAGCATGGCCCCCAAGAGGAAAAGGCGTCGTCCGAGAATATCATATATGGTTTGAGTCAGCCCACGACGGTACCGTGCAGCGTGGCCACAGCAAGGATTCGAGTCAATATGAACTAGGCGCCGCTTGCTGCTTTGGGGCTCAAACGTGACGACAAGGAGGCAAAGGACGAGAAGGATAAAGCCATTCTATATAGAGCGGACAATGGTCCCTTATAGATGGGAAAATCACCACGAGTCAAACTAACTCACGACCGTGTCAGCTTCGCGATTATCTTCGACACAAAAAAAAGTCACCGTGAGCTTGTCGTGCGACAGAGGGGCACGACTGATGCCAGGGAACAGCCTCCAGCACAATCCTGTCATCGTCTTCATATCGTCGTCGTCGTCGTACAGGAAGGAGAGCAAACAAGGCCGGCCCTGAAGGACCGGCGGGATTTCGGCAACAGGTGTGCTAATCGCGATCTACCTTCCTTTGAGCTTCTAATTACTCAAACGCGTTCCAATTCGGATTAAATTCGCGTTTTTCTACCCTTTTTTTCTATTCCTTTCTGCCATTTTCGAGGCAATTTCGAGTTGTTCATTTTTTTGGACAGCCTGTCGACGAATCGAATCGAAAATGATGTTCACAAGTAAAACTTGTCAAAATGGATTCGAAATTAGTTCTTACAGCATCCGATTGAACTATGTTCTTTTATGCTCCCTCGGACGTCCACCCTGATCAGATTCTGGATTCTTATAAAAGGGCGCATGCGATGCCTTCTCACCGTCCTCGCCTCTTGCTCTCTTTCTTCCATCTTCTCTCTTTTCTTTCCCGCTTTTACCTGCCGTATTCACTATGCCTCCTCGTGCTGCACCTACCGGTGGTCGTGGTGGCCCTGCTATCCGTGGTCTCAGAGGCGCTGCTCCTCGCGGTCGCGGTGGTGGTGTATCGGTTGGTCTCCCGACCGCTGGTGACCATATCAGCACCATCGGCGTGAAGCGTAGCGGATTTGGTGCCAGTGGACGCCCTGTGAAGATCTTCGTCAACTCCTTCGAGTGCACCATCCCCAAGAGCATCATCCACCATTACGATGGTATGTGTCGCGTCTGATCATATCTTACTGTCTTCTGACCCTTGTTATGTTGCTCCTCAGTCGGTATGTCCTCTCAGAACCGTATTCGCGCGTACTTCTTGACGTCTCTTTCATAGTCATCTTACCCTCCGAGAAAACGTTGCCCGCGCGTTTGAACATGGAACTGATCAAGGAACTTCAGACTACGACTGCGCCCGCCATTTTTACTCCTCGTGCTGTCTATGACGGACGGAAAAATCTTTTTGCAGCCCGAGAGCTGCCATTTGACGGCGCGAACTACATGGAGGTATGTCAGCTTTTCTGCAATTACTCTCCAACAATGACGACGGTACCACCAGTTCAGCGTCACTCTCCCGCCTACAGACGCCTCAACAAGAGCGCCCAAGGCCTACAAGATCAGGCTCACCAAGGTGGCTGAGATCAATCCCGAGTACGTCTTTCTATCTCTGGTTCCGAATGATTCAAGTATGACTGATTCGCGGTCTATAGGGTCCTACACCGTTTTATAAAAGGTGATCAATCCCACGACAACAGCGTATTGACTGCTATCACCGTTTGTCTCTTTTCTTGAGTCTCTATAGTCTGTCCTTACTTATTCATGTCAAGGCTCTGAACGTCGTAATTCGCATGGAGCCGTCATTGAATTATCCCTTCAACGTACGGTCCTTTTTCACCAGTAAGGAGACTTTAGATATTGGATGCGGTCTCCAATTATGGCGCGGCTACTTCCAATCGGTACGTCCTGCCATGGACAGGATGCTGATCAACGTCGACATTTCAACGGGTACGATGTACAAAGAGGGGAAGCTCATCGACCTCTGTCTCCAATTCCTGGGGAGTGAATTCCCTGAAGCCATGTCTCCCAAGCGCGGTTTACCTGATCGCGAGCGACTCCGCCTTCAACGTTTCATTACCGGCATGCGCATCAGAGTCCTTGGCAAGACCCTGGGTCCCAGAGAAAAGGCCACAGAGGCCGACTGCATAGGGCCCCATCGAGTTGTCAAGAAGCTTAGCGCTGTGGGCGCTAGCTCGGTTACATTCACCAACGCAGACGGTGTCACTACGACCGTTGCTGACCACTTTAGGCGTAGCGCCTCCGGAATCCGCCTCAACTGGCCCGACAATATTTGCGTCGAGGTATGAAACCGACTTTTCCTCATTTTCTGTATTCTCATTGTGCCTTGTTATAGGTCGGATCCGGCGCGTTGATCCCACTGGAACTATGTTTCATCACTAAAGGTCAAATCATGAGGAAACAAGTTCCACCGAGTCTGACCCCAAAGGTCCTCTCATTTGCGACGAAGAAACCTCGCGATCGTCTTGCGAGCATCAGGAATGGTCTCGAGGTCCGTTGTGTCGTTCTTTCGTGTGATCAACGCTCATGCGCTGTTGTAGGTATTGGCATATGGACAGTCGGACTACGTTCGTCACTTTGGGATGAGCGTCAATTCTGCTGCCGGTCCTTTGCAGATTCAAGCACGCATCTTACAGCCCCCTACGCTTAAGTACGGCCAGGGTAGCAAGCAGGCAACTATCGTAAGTTATCCCCTTTGTTGTATGTCAGTTTAACGAGCTTTCCTAGGTCCCGCGAGATGGTGCCTGGAACATGTACGTCACTTATCTTTCAACACCTCGATCTCAGTTGATAATATCTCTGACAGGGTCGATAAACGTTTCTTCCGTCCAGCTCAAGTCGGCGTCTGGGCTGTAGTCATCTACGAACAGCGCAATCGTTTTGATGATAGGGCTTGCTCAGAGATGGTCCAGAGTCTATCGAAGAGTTGCCGAGAAGTTGGTAAGGCACCTATTCGGCTCACGCGTTTTCATCGCTTATTGTACTTTCTCAGGCATGGTAATCAAGCCTCCTGCGGTCACTATATGGCAAAATGGACAAGGAACTGTCCAGAGTCACCTGCAAACTGCAGGTCTGAAATGCAAGCAAGCAGTCGGCGCGTTCCCATCGCTCATCGTTGTCATCTTGCCCGAGCACGGAGACGATATTTACACCGCCGTTAAACAGTGAGTTTCCGCCAATTACATTTTCCTGTTGCTGATTGTCGTATAAGTTTCGGTGATGTTACGGTTAGTGAAACAAAGTTACTGGTTTACGTCGTTCTGAATTTGGATCTCGTAGGCCGGCGTAGCGACGCAATGCATGAAAAGCAAGAAATGCTTCGGAGCCAAAAACCAATACTTCGCAAACGTCTGCTTGAAGTGCGTCTAACGTTTTTTCAATCATTTTGCATTATCCGAACGATCCATAGGATGAACGTGAAGCTTGGTGGTATCAATGTCATTCCTGATCCCACCTCGGTCAGACTTCTGACCGATCCGGCGACTCCTACCATCGTTATGGGTAAGTTCTCGCCCTCTCATCACTAGACATGGCATCTGAACATTTCGTTTCTCTTTGTTAAGGAGCGGACGTCATTCATCCAGCTCCAGGCTCCGACAGCCGACCTTCGTTCACAGCTTTGGTCGCTAATGTGGATTCTGACACTGCGAAATACATCGCCAGTACGTGTCTGAAGGGCTTCATACGAATAGCCGGTACTAAGCTTCATTAAACAGCTACCCGGGTCCAAAACTGCCGTCAGGAAATGATTGAAGATCTTCAAGAAATGAGCAAGGTGCGGGTGATTCATCTTGTTCACAGCGTGTTTACTGAGAAAGGATCTGAAGCATGTTCTCTCCAACTATATGAACTATCGATCCCATGTCGAGAAGAAGGCTCAAGGAATGGCAGAGCCCAAACGTATCTTGTTCTTCCGCGGTATGTCCTCATGTGTAATCTCTGTTCAGGCTCTTATGAACCACACTTTCAGACGGTGTCTCTGAGGGACAGTTCCAGGAGGTCCTTGACAAAGGTTGATCTTTTCAATGATTTTGTCTGATGACATGCTGATCCCCTCAACAGAATTGGGTGCTCTGAAAAGTCTGCTGTGCTCGGTTATCTCGCTCTCTTGTACTGACAGTATTTACAGGGGCATGCGAGGAACTCCGGATTAAACCCAAGATCACTGTCATCGTCGTCGGCAAGCGCCACCACGTTCGGTACGTTTGTTTGTCGCTCTTACAGCCCTGCATGCTGATTAGAATACAGGTTCTTCCCAACCAACGATAAGGAAGCAGATCGCAGCGGCAACTGCCCGGCGGGCACGGTCGTCGACCGAGATATCTCACATCCGACGGAATTCGACTTTTATCTTCAAAGTCACGGCGGGCTGCTCGGAACCAGTCGACCTGCTCATTATTCGGTTTTGTACGATGTGAGTCTTCCCTGTTTTGCACAGTATAGTTCAGTGTTTAAACCCATTCTTACAGGAAAACGCGCTCACGTCAGTCACTTTATTCTGTCTGCTGACATATGACGAAACTAATGGCTTGCTCTATCAGCCCTGATGCCGTTCAATCACTGTCCTTCGCCTTGTGCCACGTCTATGCTCGCTCGACGCGTAGTGTGTCCATCCCTGCGCCTGTATACTGTCAGTCAGCTCTGTCTATTTTACGTGTGCTGACATCCTCTTTAGACGCCGACATAGTATGCTCCCGTGCGAAGAACCATTACGATCCCTCGGGCAGTGTCGACTACTCTGAGTCTGGCGATGGCTCCAAGGCCGATGAATCTCTGGATGCTTTCAAGCGTGGCTTCAAACCCCTCCACGCCGCACAATCTAAATTGATGTACTTCTCTGTACGTCGATTGAATCTTTTCGACCTGACGCATAAGCTGACATGTTATAACAGTAATCTGTAGCTCGTAGTGTTTCTCGTTTCTCGCATCACAAAAGTTCCTCAATCGCTGTCATCTGCTGTAGTTATCAACCCTTGCGTCATCTGTCATCTAGTATCAATCATCGCAATCATTCATCGCAAACGCTGTAGCTACCCCATTTCACTGAGGGGACAAGTCCAATCAATGTAGTATTTATGTATATCTTTACTTTCTCAATTTAATGTGGTTTTCAAATGCTCTTGCAGTTGCCTAAAGTTTCTATCATTGTTGATATAACCAGTCAATCCTTCTGGGGCGTTTGTCCTCGGTTCAACCACCAAATTCCTCCATTCAGATAAGTTGCAAACGTCAACCAGGCGCAGTAGGGCAGAAGAAGGTAGGTTGACTGGGATTTGGTAGGTCTGTCAAGAAGTTTCTGGAGCCATAGGGTTATTTCGACTTGAGAACCATGTAGCTGGCAGATTCATACCGTCATGTAAAAGGTAGTCCCTGCGAGGAGAACGCTATCGATGAGTGCTAGGCCGAGCTGATTCTTAACATGAGTATTGTCCTCATGTGTGTGTCGCGAACATACCTTCTTTCCGTTGAAGAAAAGCGGACTCCAGATGAAGTTCATAGCCAACTGAGCGTAGTAGAGAGCGATTCCTAGCTTGACATCAGATCTATGAGTACAATTAGTTCCGTGGTAGATCTCGTTGAATCTCATTGCTCACCGTGTCGAAGGATTCGAGGCAGTGTCTAGAGCGTTAACGGCAAGATGCGACGCGTATCCCATAGCTATTCTAGGGTTAGCCAAATTTGATCTGCTATAGAATGCCTGAACAGACACAAGTACAGCAATGGCCATACGACAGGGAAGACTTGACGAGGCGGCCTGCCTGGCGGGCCACGCAAATTCTTTCGTTTGATGAGACTGGCTTGCGCAAAGACATATAAAAGTACTCGCCTTGTACCAATCGCCTCTCACAACTTTTGCTGTCGATGAACCACTCAGAATACCCAGACACAGAGGCAGGCCGATGGCAACGACGGCATTGCGGGGAATGTCGAGAAGAATCGCAGGCAGATAGATTTCCGACATGGCTGTTTAATTTCAACTGCCAGCGGCTGCTTTGTTCGATCCTCAAAGACACTGACGTCACGGCAAACGCGATCGCTAAAAATTTCATTTACATAAAGGACATGATAGCAAAAACAACGAGAATGGTTCGAGAAAGACTCTTCAACCGCTGCCCTCCGTTGATCATAGCTTGGACTCCAGGACACGACATAGGGACTTGGGTACTGGCAGGATTGACGGCGGCAGTTTCTTGAGTTTGTTTAGACGGCAGTCCAAGAGTAGGTTCCTTAATATCGCTAGATGAATCCAAGAGGGAAGCAGTCTTGGTGGCTTTGAGCTTGTGCATGCGCGTCGATGTTGCCGCTGTCGTGTCTGACTGAGCATCATATGTGCGGGAGCCTGTCTTAGTGTCAGAGTCGCTCGTGCTACCAGATCCCCAGGGAATATTATCGCCGTTGGGCTGCGATGAATGTTCTGGAGGCGTAGTCTCGCCAGACGGTGATGCAATCTATCACAGCAGACCTTGGTTTCAAAATAGATTTCAGAAGCATATGACTTACTGTAAAGCGCGTTGTCCACTTGGAACCCCCAGTGTCATTTCCATTCGTGAACTATGGCGCAAGGCGATGAGGACAACAAGAATCTCGGGGAAAGAAAAGAATTACCTCATAGAAATATATGTGGGAATAAGGTGCAACGGACGGACATGTCCATGAGAAAGGCGTGATGGCTGAATCAGTGCCATCCAACCCAACAGCAACCGTCTCAACAACCTGCATGTCGTCGTTGGAACCAGCCATAAGTTCTGGAGAAAGGTCAGGAAGGGCGGTTGGCAAAGGCGAGTTGCAGTACTGATTGTCATGTTTTTCCAATCTTCATCAGTGTCCACATTCCACTTGATGAGACATGGCGAGCTAGCGTTGAACACATCGTTGGGGCCCGGAGCGGTTGGGACAACATCCGCACGAACGAGAGCAACGACAAAAGCGATAGAGAGAACAAAGGAGAGCATCAGGTCAACTGTAGATATGTGCTAGCAATGTGGTGGTACCAGACCGATGAAAGAGAAAGGAGAGAAGGACGAGTGAGGGATGGCTATGTTATATAGCATTCTTCCCACGCATGTCATTCTTATGTTTACCTGCCCCGCACGAATGGGATCTCACAAGTGCATATTCAAGAGTCTGTATTTCAGACCGAGTGCTGAAAAAGAGGGTAGTCCATGGAACACAAGTAAAATTCAGACACTGACCCAACGAACAAGTCAAAACGTGAGACTCGTGGACATTGAGATGAGTAACAGCAAGCATAATTCGATGGCATATACATACTTCTCTAAACGCAATCCGTTCGAGTCCAGAGTCTAATAAGGTTTGTGCCTGTTCTTCTTTAGGTCTCTCTCGAGTTGCTTAGCCTTTCTATGGCCTATCTCAACCGGCCGGATAGCAGTATCATCGGCCTTCTTCAGTTTCACAGGCCGGTTGCCAACATACTTGCCTATGCAAATATAATCAGCCAGCGTCGACAAAGATAAGGACCGACCTACCATCCATCTCTTTCCAGGCCTTCAAAAAGTCTTCAGGATCAGAAAATGCGACAAAGCCGTACTTGGCCTACACTGAAGGTCAGAAACTATCAAGCCGTGGACTGCCTACTCTCACCTTCTGGCTTAAACGATCTCTGATTACACGGGCCTTCGTGAACGAAGGGTACTTGTTGAAAGCGTTCGAAAGAACATCGTCAGACACGTCGTTACTAAGGTCACCAACGAACAACCTGAACCACGCTGCAGAAAAAATCGAGTCAGTCACTAGAAATGATAATAAACAAGGCCACGCACAAGGATTCCACTCGAGCAGCGTCTGGTCTTCCCAGACCTTTCCTCCTCCCTTACGCAAGACAGTGGTCCTCTTTCCACCCTTTGCAAGTTTTCCACCAGCACCACCCCTCTTGTCAATCATCGCGCCCGGAACATACACGCTCTGCTGCGCAAGGATACCGACATCGTACTCGTAGGCATTCGCAGGAACGGGTGCGCTGTGCGATGACGATCCCGGTAGCGGATATGAAGGGCCTTGGTATGGTCGGTGGTAAGGATTGTCATAAGCAGAAGATTGTTGGTTGTATTGCGAGTAGCTCGAGTTGGCGTACGGGTCCATGACAGTTCAGTGCAGAGAGTCACACTTGGTGATGTAAGCTTTCCTTTTCGGTCATGGCGTCACACGCCGTGACACGAAGAATTCCCTCCAAGTTTTGTCCATCGTCCCCCGTCCCCCATTCCCCTGGCCGTTCCTCAAGGTATGTCCCCCAATTTCACGCTGCTTGAAGGCCCGGTGTCGTCTATTGCCCGTTTTGAATGTTTGGGCTCGTTACATTGCGGTCTTGGGCTGGATGGATTCAGCAAAATTTGGATGACAGGCTGACTTTGTGTTTCTGTTAGATGCCGTTCGTCAAAAAGGTCAAGTCCGACGCGTACTTCTCCCGGTTCCAAGTCAAATACCGTCGTCGGAGAGAAGGCAAGACCGACTGTTGGTTGATTCCACAAAGTCCTGTTGAATACCGCTGACCTCCTGGTATAGACTACGCTCGTAAACGATTGGTCACTCAGGCCAAGAACAAATAGTACGTTTCTACTCTCATTCTACTCTTAGCCTTCTCATTTCTCCTTAGCAATGCTCCAAAATACCGCCTCGTCGTCCGGTTCACCAACACGGAGGCCATTGTCCAGATTGTCTACGCCCGCCTCCAGGGTGACTTCGTCTTGACGTCTGCCCGTTCAAAAGAGCTCCCACGCTATGGCATTAACCATGGTTTGACAAACTGGGCAGCAGGTTCGTATCAGGTCACTGCAGTCATTGGACATGGATACTCATCACTTTGTCACCTAGCTTATGCTACCGGTCTTCTCTGTGCTCGCCGTGCTCTCACAAAACTCGGACTCGCAGACAAATACGAGGGTGTTGCCGAGCCTGACGGTACATCCGTATTGACTGAAGCCCTGGACGAGGAGGATGCCCCTCGGCCCTTCAAGTGCTACCTTGACGTCGGTCTCAAGCGTACATCCACGGGTTCGCGTCTCTTTGGTGCTATGAAGGGAGCTAGCGATGGAGGTATCTTCATCCCTCACTCCGACAAGCGCTTCCCCGGTTACGACCCGGAGAGCAAGGAGCTGGACGCTGAGGTGTTGAAGAAGTACATTTATGGCGGCCACGTCGCTGAGTACATGGAGAGCTTGGAGGAGGAAGATGATGAACGGTACGTGATATTCAGTTTATTCGCTTTACTTCGTCTGACACATTTGGGCCCTTAGCTTCAAAAAGCAGTTCTCGACGTACCTCGCTGATGGTGTTGGATCTGAAGATATTGAAGAGATCTTCACGAATGCCTATGCTGCCATCCGCGAAGACCCTACGTTCAAGCCTACGGACAAGACAAAAGACTGGAAGTCGGAGAGCAAGAAGTTCAGGACTCCCAGGCTCAACCTCGAGCAGAGGAAGACCAGGATCGCTGCCAAGATCGAGAAGTTCCAGGCTGGCCGCGACAACGACGAGTAGATGTATACGCATATGGTACAACATGCTCTGTTTTCGATATCATACATACACTGCATTCCCTATGTTTATGTTATGGAACCCCCAGTGCCTTCCGTATCTTTCCCTCGACCCATGGGATAAGGGGATCATTACGACCTGAGTGATATATTTCTGATTCGCCTTGCTTCGGTGTGTGTCGATCTAATCGGAAGAGAGTACATCTTAAAGTTGAATTTGCATGAAAGTCTATTCGAAAATTGCTGATGATCAAGATTAGCTTCGTGTCGAATGCATAGATGGCTTAAGGACATACAGCGTGCAGCCCTCCCATCTTCCTACACATCGGTTCAAGTCCAGAAACCAGATTCCACTGACGTCGCCACTTATTTCGCGACCGAGTTCACATATTCGCTGAAGTAGGAAGCGTCCGACGTCGTCAGTGAGTAGCTGGTTTAGCTGAGGAATAGACGATATTGTCAGGGTAGCCTGTGCTAGGTGCGCATTTAATGTTGACGGTGCCAAGAAGGAGAATCGGACAGTATGCCTGTTTTTGATACGTCAATTCAATGATTTTGCACTCTTGGTCAAACCGAAACCCCACCGTCTGTCAATCCTCAGTATACATTGGCCACCTACAGTTTTTGCATGACGGTTGTCCAGGAGATTGACAAGCTCGTGTCCCACTTCTCCTACAGGTTGGAACCAGAGCGTGGATGCTATGCCGGCTAGGGTAAGGGCTGTGACGATGCCCTCTATAACTGTCTTGACTCTCTGGCAGAAGACTTGGTACTGCAGTAGATCAATGATTGGCTGTAGAACAGGTGGAGGGTCTATTTTGGGAGCGTCGCTCCCGCTCAATCTTTGTGATTTAAGATGCTGGTGCCTCCGGAGAAGCAGGGTATGTAACGAATGATAGATCAAGTCGCAGGTTGCTTGCTGTAACGCATTTCGGGAGGCCAAAGGTGTGACAGAATCGCTTTCGACCTAAAAATCGTCTGAGCAAAGCCGGAGTCAAATATAGCCCTAACGTACCAACTCAAACTTAAGTTCGGTACCCAGAGCCGAGTCAATGACGATTAGACGTTCGGAAACCTTGGCGGATGCCGTTGGCAGTCTGCTAGCTTCATGAACCAGAAGAGAGAAGATTTCTTGCTCGACAATTTCTCGCTGGGAATTCTTGAGTAAGTTGTCTAACGCAGAGTCCTCTGTCCGGGAATCATTTTTCGAGAATGCCAAAGAAGTGTGGCCTTCGCCGCTTGTCAATGAAACACGTAGTGAGGTACGTTGCCGGAAAGGAAATATTAGTTCCTCAGAGGCATTTTCAAGAGATGCCATGTGCCCAATGGCGCGACGCCTGAAGCTAGAAGAGGCTTGGAATGAGATCAATAAGTGATCAAGTACCAGGAAACGTAAAACCAACATTCTTCTAGGCCATACGATATCAAAAAGTCTTTAGATGACTTGTCAGCGCCCTTTCCAGTCGCTGACCCTAGTGGTAACGGCGCTGGTATCAGTGCCCAGTTCCCTCGTCGTATTTTGAGGGCATCAGCCCAGTATTTTTCTCCGCGCAACCTGCCACCCTCTAATCTGTCGGCGGCAGCTCTGAACACGTCGGACGCCTTTCTTAACGCCTCATCCTTGCTGCCAATCGCCAGCTGGGTGTTGAAGGCTTGAACAGAGACAATAGGTGGAGGTTTTCTGATGATGGTGGCAGCGAGTGGAGCGGCCTGCTGTTGTATTTCTGGGAGCGGTATTCCAGGAATGGAGTGAGGCGCTTGTCCAGGCGTCGACAAGATGGCGGAGAGCAGATCGCGTGCATGGGTCATCTCTCCCAGCGCTATGCTTGGAAAATTGTTAGTCGCCTCATGGGATATATGCGTGTAGCAGAACGTACAACAGCTGAGACGTTATCTCCGACCTCATCTTGAAGAGCTCTTCACTGGTCATAATGCTGGGCCCATCCTCGTCGTCGTCGTTCTCGGACGTGTCTAACGACGTGTCCTTCACATCAACATGGGCCTCCGCAATCCTGTCAGCCAGATTTCCATCCTTTGTCTTCTCAAAGAAATCGACTCCTCGCTCAAGAAATATGCGACGCAAGTTTTCGCCGAGCACTTGAGAGGTAGTCTGTTTCCTGCATATATACTGTTCAGTTTTTCTTTGAGCAAGGGAATGATGCATACGGTTCATATATCTGCTCGCCCTGAGGAGTTATATCCTGAAGAACTGGAATGGGCACGCCATTCTCGTCCTTGTAAGGTCGTTCAAGAGAAAGTTTGAGTGTTTTCCAGGAAGGGGTCTCCATGGGAGAGAGAGTCGGGCCGTGTGCCGGTGTTGACGGATAAGATTTGAATTTCAGCGAGTCACATTGACCGTATCCACCATTCGTACCTTTTTATCCCTTATCCCCCACTCCGTCAGCTCCCTAGGCCAACGCTGAGAGACCTCCTTCCAGTCGCGGTGCCTGTAAATACAAGTCATGGTCAAGACTCTCGACAAAGCTGGCGCCTCAACACAGTCCAATCCAGTGAAACGGAAAAAGGTCGACGATGACGACTCAAATCCTGCATCCAAGAAGAGGTCTCGGGTCAGGTATGTTTGCTGTCTTGCTTTACGGAGCGGTCGGTTACCTCTCTAGCTTTAGCTTTTCATGTGGGGAATGTCATCGTCGGAAACAGAAGGTCAATTTCTTCCAGTCTTTGGTTCCGGACGTGGGATTGATTTATTCCTCATAGTGTGATCGACAAGTGCCGTGTTCGCATGTCTGTCGCCTCTTTCTTATTCCAAGTAAAATAATTCTGAATTTCACCAGTGTGTAGCCAGGAAGGTGCCTGACTTATGTAAAGCCTACACGCCGGGCAAAACTGAGCAGGATATCAGCGTGCGACTAGCGCGGATAGAGCACATCATCGAAATGGCTCTCCCACAGTACTGCATGCCAACCACTCCTAACTCATCGTTCGACCCCCATATATCTGAGTACCGACAGAATGCTCTTGAAGAGGACAACTCACAGCCGGAAGATCAGGATCCCAGCGGAGGAACCTTTCAGAGCGGAAAGTGGTACGGTAATAGCGCCTCAGGTAGCATTGCTCCTGGGACCATCCTCGAACAAGTATGTCATATTGTATAGCACCCTTTCTCTATTGTCTCATCCACCCGGTTACTCTAGCTGCAAAACGCCTTCACATCCACCGACGCCGAAGACAAGCGTCTTCGCCGTGATGTCAGATTAAACGACATCATAGTGAATGGATCGAGCCATCTTTCTGCCACTGCTATCGTTGGTTCAGAACTCGAGCCGACTGCTGCGGATAACTTGAAAAATCTTGTACAAGAATGTGGAGTCTCACCGCACAAGATATCGGAGCTTCTGCATGAGCTTCCACCTCTGAGGACATCACAGGTGCTCATTGACTATTATTTTAAATCAGTGCAAGTATTCCTACTCAGCACTGGCTTTCTCCTCGGCTCAAGTTTTTCAGTAATTGGACCCGCTATCCTATATCCGAACGTGATTTCCGCGACGCTTACAGCTCTATATACAATGGAGGAGACCATGGAATATCAGCCACGAATCCTCATGATGTTCGATTCTTGCCGTTGCTATTCGTCGTTCTCGCTATCGCTGTGAGACTTGCACCTGAGGATGTTTCTGGGGATGCAAGGACGAGACGGGTTACATCTCTACGATATTATTGGTCTTGTAAGTGCTAGCTTATCTGACCTTATACATCGTCGGTCTAACTATTTTAGCGCGGAGGTCACTCCTAATTGCGGCTGCGATCCAACCAGATTCGTTGGACATCGTGTTAACTCGACTTTTGGTATATATTTCCTGTGCCCTTTCCTGAGCGTTTGCTGACGCCGAGACCAAGAGTGCTCGATTTTTGACTTTTGATCGCCGAATAACTGAGTGTTGGAGTCAACTGGGCGCTGCTGTTCGGACTGCGCAAGCGCTAGGTTTACATCGTGACGGCGCTTCCATGGTATGTCGATGGGACCCTTCATTACCAGGTCGCTAACACTTCAATTAGGGTATGGAACCTCATTTGGTTGAATATCGACGCAGAATATGGCAAGTTCTCCTGAAGCTCCTTTTACTTACTAATCTTATGATGTATTTCATGACTTAGGTCATACCTTTATCATGCGGACCGTTCATACGCTCTTGTCCTGGGGAGGCCAAATTCTATTCAGGATACATACACCTCAACTCTACCGCCTTCGAACATAGACGACGAAACTTTGAATCGTCCTACTCCTCTTTCTTCCCCAACGCCGATGACCTTTGTAATCCTAAGGCATCAGCTAGCTTCAATTATCGGTCGAATTGCTCATCATTTCCAGCAAGTTAAGCCGAGCCATTATTCTGAAGTAACAGCGTTGGACGACGAACTGTTAAATTTCATCGCCAACCTTCCCCCCCATTTTGCCCTCGAACCTGATCGCTCTTTGGATGAAACCCACACCTACATTCCTGTGCATCGTTATCTTCTCATCACCGAGATCATGTTCGTAAGGACAAGTCTCCATCGACCATATATACTCAGACGGCTCAGTTCCGACCGTTATGCTCGCTCAAGAGAGGCATGTTTTGAATCGGCACTTAAAGATTTCCAGGTTCGACAGGCCTTCCGAGAAGTCCAATCAAAGGAAGTCCGAGATTCCCTCAGTAATGCGTACAGGGAGTTCCAGACTGCTATGATAAGTGGCATATACCTGGTCCTTCATCCAGCAGGGAAGGATGAAGCGGCTATGCATGCCATCCTTGATTCATTCATGAAGGAACACGAAGGCATTCGGGATATGGACGAAACGACCCGGCGGGAGCTGAAGACCATAGAATTTTTGAAGAACAAAGCATCCCAGCGAACTTTGCCCAATGCGATAGGATCTCTACCACCAAACGATCCTGCACACCTGTTACTAGGTTTACAGCAGTCTTCTACACCTCACCCTCCTCCATTCCCGTCTCTCCTGAACTTGCCCAGTGCTTCGTCGCCACGAAGTCCATATGCGACACATATAAATCAGTCACCCACGTTCCAGAGACTGCAAAGCACTTCGGGCGACTTCGAAAACTCGCCGACAGCATCTGGTAGTCCCAACGGTGAAGAGGACTCTGCCGCGCAGTCGCTGTTGGACCATTGGTGTAACGCCATCAGTGCGCCATTGGAGGGATCTAGCTCCGCTTCTTCTTGGGGCGGGCTTCCCGGTAACTTCGCCGGTTGGGCGGGAACAACATCGACATTGGTTGGAGCGCCGGATCCTCGTATTTTAGCTGGTATTGATGGTAACGAGTGGAATTATTGGGAGACGTTAGTCAACCAGATTCGAGGGCCTGCTCCAGGATCCAATTAAATAGTAGGCAGTTTACATGCAGTAGATATATTTAGCACAACAGGCTTTAACTTCTCGTCTTTGTCTTTTTTGTAGTCCTAGGTCGTGGCTTGTATCAGAATAGGACCGGTAATACCTACCGCCGGCTCGGCCAGTTACCCTGTGCCGGTACCGCTATGATAACCGATGTAACTCTGGGATCGACCAGGTATCCATCCATCTTCTACAGAACTGGCCTGCATCTTTGAACGCAGACAGACGCAGGACACACGAGTCTCACTACGTTCCATCCTGTTAAATTTTAACGTCTCTGCCGTCGGACGCGATTTCATTGGATCAGGAGCGTATTTTTCTTGTGGTGTTGCCATCACGAACGATGTTTCGCATGAATGTGGATTCTTCCAAATGCTATTGAAGCTCGCCGCAGTCAAAGCTAAAGCTGTGGGAGCAGTCAGGCTCAAAGAAATAGAGGTTTACGTTATGAACAAGTCTCTTCTATGGTGATCCTGACGTTTTGAAAGTGCGTTACGCGTGGGTATTTACACTTCGGTACTTGCAACGCCGATACAAGTCCCGCTTTGTTATTTCAGTCAACGTTACAGTCTCGCGAGTCGCCGTTACTTCAATCGATTGTCAATCAATGGATATCAAGAAGGAGGAGGTATTTCTTAGTGGATCCTAATAACTCGGACATCTGGTATTTATTCAAAATATCTGGGCTTTGGTGGAGAATTGAGTTTCCAGGACGGACGATGCAACAGTGCCATGGCCAATAAACGATGGTATTCTACTCTTATGCTAGCCTTCAATCCATCTGACCTTTATTGTAGGAGATTGTAGGTCGGCAGCCCCGTCTAGTTGCGCTGTAGACAGACGTCCTTTCTCGGGGCTTTTACTTTAAGCCTGATTATCGTCATTGCAATGTTCCTTTAGGAAATCTGACATCTGTGCCGCGGTTTTGTCGAGGTCTTGGCTCTACTAATCCCCATCTGAGGTTTGAACGCCGTAACTGGGACGACCTTTTGCTTTTCTTAGTCAATGGCATTTATCTTACTTGGCCGTCCCCCCGAAGTTTCTGCCATATAAAAGGTACGACGTTCTTGGAAATTTTACTACCAACTTCCTTCAACCTGCATTGCAATACTCTTCATTCATCATCATGGCTGAACGTATGGTGCGCGAACCGTTGTCTGGCATTGATATTCTCGTCGCTGGTTCGTTTAAATCCTTGAATGCTTTCCTATCATTGATCACTTTACGTGTAGGGGGAGGTCTTGCAGGCCTAACCGTTGCCATCGAATGTTACCGTAAAGGTCATAATGTTCGCGTCGTCGAACGTCGACCAGGCCTTGATCCCTTCGGTGAGTTACACGTGTAATGCATAGGTCTCTTGAACTCAAGTCGGCTCGAGGTGATTTGATTGGTATCCAATCCAGTGCAATTCGTATCATGCGCAAGTGGCCGGGGTTTGTCGAGAAGCTCACTGAGCACGATTTTGGACCAAACCTCCACATGTACAAGTTCGACGGGACTCTCATCGGAATCTTCCCCTTGGGCATATTTGACTTCGATATTGGAGAAGGCGCTATTGCTCTCAGCCGTCTTGACGCTCATCGTGCACTGCATGAATACGCTGCAGCCCTCGGCATTTCCATTCAGCATGGAATCAACGTCCGGGATTATTCAGAAACCGCTGAGAAAGGCTTTGCCATTCTTGAAGATGGTAGCAGACTTGAGGCGGATCTTGTCATCGCTGCAGACGGTGTTGGCGGTAAGGCATGGGGTTTGGTTAGTGGTAAGAAGGAGGAGCCTGTCAGCAGCGGCTATGCTGTGTACCGCACGACCTTCCCGCTCGAACATGCATTGAAGAATCCAGAATTGGCAAAAGTGTATGACTCCGAAAAACCACATGTGACGGCTCATATAGGCCACAACACGCACATAGTCACAGGTAAGAACAAGAACAAAGTTTGCTGGATGATGACCTATTTGGTATGTTCATTCTATCATCCTGAAACCGGAATCTGACGACCTTACCAGGATGATGGCAATGCGACCGAAGATTGGTCGAAGACCCAGAGCTCCGACTGCGCGCTTCGTTACGTGAAAGACTGGGGTTCAATTGTACCGGCCCTAGTCAATTCGGTGCCCAACAAGGAAGTTATTGACTGGAAGCTCATGTGGCGCAATCCCCAGCCCAAGTGGGTATCTCCCATGGGCCGTGTCGCCCAAATCGGAGATGCTGCCCACACTCTTCTTCCCACAAGCGCCAGTGGTGCGACTATGGCCATGGAAGATGGTATTGCTCTCGCAGCTTGTCTACACATCAGTGGAAAGAATGACATTCCTCTGGCTGCGCGAGTCTATAACAAGCTTCGGTTCGTCGGCCTTGATACCCCAGCATTTGGCACTGACGCAATTCCCATGCTTAGGTTTGAACGTGTCTCTTGCGCCCAGAGGATGGGATTTAAGACGCGTGAACAATGGCACCACACGGATTGGGATGCTATTATGCAGAATCCTAAGCCGCTCAGTAGGATCGTCGGCGACTGGCTCGCCAAACATAATCCGGAACAGTATACCTACGACAATTACGCCGCATGCGTAAAGAATATCACGGAGGGTGCACCATTTACTAACACCAACACGCCCCCAGGCTACATCTATGAGCCGTGGACTGTTCAGGATTTGTTGCAGGCGGCAAAAGAAGGAAGAGACGTCCTAGATGCCGGTGATTGGTCTTGATGTTCTGGTTCGAGTCGTCAGGTCAACATAGAAAGCACTCTGCATAGAGATCCTATATATGTTTTTATGATCAATTAGAAACACACCAAGAGATATTTGGTAGAAATTGGTTCTATAACTTAGCTTTAACGTCACATAACTTTTCAAGAACTGTCTCCGTGTCAAAGGACCCAGCTACCTCTCCAAAGTTGGCTAATGTATACAATTTCCCGGCGTACTTTAACAACAAGCCCTTCAATACTTCTATGACACGGTCCCCGAGTTCGGTGGTTCCAACACTGCCTCCGAGGTCTGCCGTCCTCAAGCCATGCCCTCCTAGCTCAGTTGTCTGGTCATACCCACCGCCGGCTCGGCCAGTTACACTGTAGGTTAGACGCCGGTACCGCTATGATAACCGATGTAACTCAGATATTCTTTGGGAACCGACCAGTCAGTCATACGTCCATCTATCATCTACAGAACTGGCCTGCTTCTTTGAACGGAGACAGACACAGGACACACAAATCTCGCTATATTCTATCCTGTTAAAGTTTAGCGTCCCTCCACCCTCGGACACGATTTCATTGGATCAGGAGCGTATTTTTCCGCTGTGCGATGCTACATACACTAGGCCTTCACCATTACGAACAATGTTTCGCACGACCGTGGATTCTTCCAAATACTATCAAAGCTCATTGCGGCTAGAGCCAAAGCTGTGGGACCATTACCTTGCTGGAAAGCAAGGTCTACCCGACCCGAAACTTCCCACCTATATTTTCTCCCGAAATCTGCCAATTTCAAACATACATTTGTCTTTGTTTGTTCACCTCTTCCACTTTGCTCCCTCTGGCTGCTCGAAATCTGCCAATATCAAATTCCGCTTTTGAAATCTGTCCCTAATTCCACTTCGAAGCGCGTCCCCGGCCCACTCCTCGCTGAGACCACCTGCTTCGTCGCCCAACACCATTCATCAGTTTCGATAACATCACCAGGGTGCTCTGAGAGTTGATAAATTTGCCGTAGGTCGTGCAGTACATCAACCAAGAGCGTTCAGACTGTGTGTACGACGACGATCCTCTGAGATACATGAACAAACGTGGGCTCGCATCGCCGGAGGAACCGCGGGCCCAAACGACCGACAAGCTAGTACCCTGGTCTTTATATCTCAATTTTTGTGTTATCCTTCTAATACATCCCGTCCAGTTGTCTACGCTAGCCCAGTTCCGAATCATCAACTACGGGATGGAAAGATGTCAGCTGCTCGTTCCATTACCCATAAAAAGCAGCACGACAGCTTCGTTTGGTCATCCCTTCTCGTTTACCGTCTATCGCCTCGAGCCCAGGATTCCCTTGAAAACCAAGACACTCTGCTATCAGACCAGGCCTGCTTTGGTATTGACTCTGACACTGATTCACTTAGACCCTCACGGCCTCAAGGCCTCAGAACCCAAGAGGAAGTTCATTGTTTGATTGGCAAATGGGATAACCTACTCACATTTCAGCTGGCGTGCTTTGACACGGAGATGCTGGGAAATGAAGTGGGGTATTTCCAGTGGAGTGGTGGCAAGCAGAGTATGGAGGGGAAGGATCTTTGGTCAGGTAGGTGTTATCATTTCTAGCTAGTTTATCTTGCGACGCTGATGCGACTATTTAGCGATGTATGTGAAGCAATACTCGACCGTCTAATCTGTGGTACTGTACTATGCAATCTAAATGATCTTCTGTCAAAGTCTCTACATCATCGATATCAGGGAGGTCCCGTTTCTTGGCCCCCCTCCCTCGAATGGCCTCTGAGCGTATCTCGCGACGTCGCAGATTGCTCAGACTGCAGGAGAGCACCTTCAGGCTACATTGAATGAAGACATTCGGTCTCGACCTTCGAGTCGTTGCCGCATTCCGCTCGGTTTGCGTGCTTGGGCTCCTAGCTGTTCTCTGAGCACCATGAGGGAGTCCTGCGGCTGATGACAGTCCCCGAAACGGCTAGTAGTACTGCTATCCCGCCGCAATGCTTCCGCGCTACGATGAAGGAGGGTGGCCACACAGCATCCGCGCTACTGCCCCCTCGGAGACTCTATTCTATCCGTGTTCCGTTGCAATGCTACTGCGCTACAACGAAGGAGGCACTGTCGTAAGCACTTGATGCTGCAAGTCTCTCGAGTCTCAGCTATGGGCCTACGGCTCGTAGCTCACCGTCTCGCTGGGATATAATTCATTTTGGATTTGTTTTCAAAGTTATCTGTTTTCATCTCCCTGTTTCTTTCTTTATTTCTCACCTTCCCATTGCCGAGGCCGTATCTACAGTACAACACCCTCTACCGTACCATAATAAGTATTCATGCATGGCCCGTGAAAAAGAATTCGCCACTGCTACTTGAGTGTTGCATACGCACATGCTGCCAGCCGGCAGCCTCCTTCCAGCAAGGTCCCTGTCGCCGGCGCCGCGGCGGGCCCTTGTTTCAAATGGAAGTTTACGTTATAGCCAAGTCTCTTCTATGATGGTCCTGATGCTTCTGAGGGTTCGTTACGTGTGGGTATTTACACTTCGGTACTTACAACGCCGATACAAGTCTCGCTTCGTTATTTTAGCCAACGTTACTGTCTCGAGAGTCGCCGCTAATCCTTTCGTTCAATGGACATCAAGGACATCCAATATTTATTCAAAATATCTGGATTTTGCTGGAGAATCGAGTTTCCCGTGGCCAACATACGATGGTGTTCTACTCTTATGCTAGTCTTCAACCCATTTGACCTTGATTGTAGGTTGGCAGCATCTAGTTGCGCTACAGACCGACGTCCTTTCTCGGGGTCCTTACTTTGAGCCTGATTATCACCATTGCAATGTTCCTCTAGGAAATCTGACATCTGTGCCGCGGTTTTGTCGAGGTCTTCTTGGCTCTACTAATCCCCGTCTGAGGTTTGAACGCCGAAACTGGAACGACCTTTCGCTCTTCTTAGTCAATGATTTTATCTTACTTGCCCGTCGCCCCGAAGTTGCTGCCATATAAAAGGTACGTCTTTCTTTGAAATTTAACTACCAACTTCCTTCAACCTGCAATATTGCAATACTTTTCATTCATCATCATGGCTGAACGCATGATTCGCGAACCGTTGTCTGGCATCAATATTCTCATCGCTGGTTCGTTTAAATCCTTGAATGCTTTCCTATCATTAATTACTTTGCGTGTAGGGGGAGGTCTTGCAGGCCTAACCGCTGCCATCGAATGTTACCGTAAAGGTCATAACGTCCGTGTCGTCGAACGTCGACCAGGTCTTGACCCCTTCGGTGAGTTGCACATGTACTGCATAGGTCTCTTGAACTCAAGTCGGCTCGAGGTGATTTGATTGCTATCCAACCCAGTGTAATTCGTATCATGCGCAAGTGGCCGGGATTTGTCGAGAAGCTCACTGAGAACGATTTTGGATCAAACCTCCACATGTACAAGTTCGACGGGACTCTCATCGGAATCTTCCCCATGGGTGTATTTGACTCGGATACCGGAGAAAGGGCTATTCCCCTCAGCCGTCTTGATGCTCATCGTGCACTGCATGAATACGCTACAGCCCTCGGCATTTCCATTCAGCATGGAATCAACGTCCGGGATTATTCAGAAACCGCTGAGAAAGGCTTTGCCATTCTTGAAGATGGTAGCAGACTTGAGGCGGATCTTGTCATCGCTGCAGACGGTGTTGGCGGTAAGGCATGGGGTTTGGTTAGTGGTAAGAAGGAGGAGCCTGTCAGCAGCGGCTACGCCATATACCGCACGACCTTCCCGCTCGAATATGCCTTGAAGAATCCAGAGTTGGCAAAAGTGTATGACGAAAAACCACATGCCACCGCTCATATAGGCCATAACACGCACATAGTCACAGGTAAGAATAAGAACAAAGTTTGCTGGATGATGACCTATTTGGTATGTTCATTCTATCATCCTGAAACCGGAATCTGACGACCTTACCAGGATGATGGCAACGCGACCGAAGATTGGTCGAAGACCCAGAGCTCCGACTGCGCGCTTCGTTACGTGAAAGACTGGGGTTCAATTGTACCGGCTCTGGTCAATTCGGTGCCCAACAAGGAAGTTATTGACTGGAAGCTCATGTGGCGCAATCCCCAGCCCAAGTGGGTATCTCCCATGGGCCGTGTCACCCAAATCGGAGATGCTGCTCATACTCTTCTTCCCACAAGCGCCAGTGGTGCGACTATGGCCATGGAAGATGGTATTGCTCTCGCAGCTTGTCTACACATCAGTGGAAAGAATGACATTCCTCTGGCTGCGCGAGTCTATAACAAGCTTCGGTTCGTCGGCCTTGATACCCCAGCATTTGGCACTGACGCAATTCCCATGCTTAGGTTTGAACGTGTCTCTTGCGCCCAGAGGATGGGATTTAAAGCGCGTGAGCAGTTGCATCACACGGATTGGGATGCAATTATGAAGAATCCCAAGCCGCTCAGTATGCTTGTAGGCGACTGGCTCGCCAAACATAATCCGGAACAGTATACCTACGACAATTACGCCGCATGCGTAAAGAATATCACGGAGGGTGCACCATTTACTAACACCAACACGCCCCCAGGCTACATCTATGAGCCGTGGACTGTTCAGGATTTGTTGCAGGCGGCAAAAGAAGGAAGAGACGTCCTAGATGCCGGTGATTGGTCTTGATGTTCTGGTTCGAGTCGTCAGGTCAACATAGAAAGCACTGCATAGATCCTTTATATGTTTTTATGATCAATTAGAAACACATCAAGAAATATTTGGTAGAAATTGGTTCCATAACACTTAGCTTAAATGTCACATCAACTTTCAAGAACTATCTCTGCGTCAAAGGACCCAACTACCTCTCCAAAGTTGCCTAGTGTATACGGTTTCCCGGCCTACTTTACAATAAGCCCTTTAATACTTCTATGACACGGTCCCCAAGCTCGGCGGTTCCAACATTGCCTCCGAGGTCTGCCGTCCTCAAGCCATGCCCTCCTAGTTCAGGAGCATCCAGGACCTTCCTCACAGCGGTGTCGATAGCTTTCGCTGGTGCATCTAAACCTAGGGAGTATCGTAGAAGCATGGCAGCACTCAAGATAGTGCCGATCGGGTTTGCAATACCCTTGCCAGCAATATCAGGCGCCGACCCGTGAATTGGTTCATATAAACCCGATGTAGGTTTGAAATCTGGAGACGGTGCAGACGGCGCACCAGCCAATGAGGCAGACGGGAGGAGACCCAGGGACCCGGGGATGACACTTGACTGGTCAGAAAGGCTGGAGAAAGGAACTGTCAGTGATAATCCAAGCGCGTAAATTTCGGCCTGACATGTCTCCAAACAAGTTTTCAGTGAGAATGACGCCATTCAGCCGTTTGGGGTTCGCGACAATCAGCATTGCCGCTGAATCGACAAGATGATGGTCTAGCTTGAGCTGAGGATACTCTTTTGACAATGTTTCCGTGACGACTTTTCTCCACAAACGTGATGCCGCGAGGACATTGGCTTTATCGATCGAGTGGATTTCCAACGGAGGGTTAGCTGCCAATGCGATCTGAGCAGCAACTCTTGTAATACGCTGAACCTCGGGAACACTGTAGATCATATTGTCCCATGCAGTGTCCACGTCTGGCTCAACACCCTGTTCTTTACGGGTACCAAAATAGAGCCCTCCGATGAGTTCACGTACGACAATCATGTCCACGCCCTTAGCGATGGAAGGTTTTAAGGGTGTGTATTCAAGAAGAGACTCCGAAGCGAGATTGGCCGGGCGGATGTTCGCGTACAGACCCAGTGTCTTCCGAAGGGCAAGAAGGCCAGATTCTGGGCGTACTTTGGCGTCGACACCCCACTTGGGACCTCCGATGGAACCTGGGCGCGTGTGAGACGAGCATTGGAAGGCTACGGATGATTCGACACACCCATTAGGATCGCATCAGCTTCCTGGCACGCCTTGAGGGTGCTCGGGGGCAAAGGCTCTCCCGTCTTGTCTATCGCGCAGCCGCCAAAGTCATGCGTTTCCAGCTTGAGATCGAAGTCTGACGAGGTAGAAGATACCAGTTCTAACACTCTAACAGCCTGGCTGACGACTTCTGGGCCTGCAATAGCATTCAGTACGGACGATCATCGGGATGCCGGGAGGTATTCATACCAATACCATCTCCGGGAAGGACAACAATTCGAAATCTGGAAAAAGACGGAAGGTCAGTCATTAGTCTAAGGAAGGGCGATGCTACTGACGATTTTGGAGACATTATGAGGTGGTAGTGTGTGATAAAGAAGCAAATTATTCCTGTCTGACTTTTCCAAGAGTCGATGTCCGAGATGTCCCGACAATGTCGGCCGACGGAAAATCTCCCGATAAGATTAGCGATAAGATGAATGACAAGCGCAGCCAAGCAACTACTTCAGCCACAACATCCATCATGCCAGTACGAAATCGACTGCTCTGCTCCCTTTTGCCATTCTGACGAGACCCTAGGCTTACCATTCGTCATTCAATGAGGACCCAGACATTCGCCAGGTCGGCAACATGGCAGTCCTGCCAATCAAAACCAAGGTTCGCGGTCCTGCCCAAATAGGTGCGCGGTACCACACATCCAACAGAACCACCTGTTTCACTGACGGCCATGCCATCTCAGCCGATCAAGAACAACCAGATATTATTGACGAAACCCTTGATCTATTCCGAGCCAACTCTCTTTTCCGTAACTTTGAGATCAAAGGCCCAGCAGACCGCACCCTGATTGTACTCATTCTTTACGTCTCTGACTGCCTGGCCAAAATCGGGAGTGCACGAACACCACCGACGCAAATTGAGGCCTCGAAACAGCTCAATACCCTTTCTGTGGACAGTTTTCCGATCCCTGGAGATGCCAACTTTGTTTTGAACGCTCATTATGCTGCGCCAGGGAGTAGGGTAGATGCAGGCGAGTCTTGCGTTTTGCTAAGAGGAACTTGACTAGATTATCGTATCAGATTATCTGCGACAGTATCTGATACAAGTCCGTCAAGAGTTGGCTGCTCGTTTGGTCGCAATATTGTACGCAGACGGCACAGGCAAACCAAGCAAGTGGTGGATGTCCTTCCAGAAGAGGCGTTTCATGAACAGAAGTTTGGGTGCATAGAGTGTACTGTAACGTGGCTGTAATTAGTATTACTATTCGCGACGAAACCGGGCTTATTTCCTCCTCTTACGCTCATTGGGATTCTTTTTACCGTACCCAATGATAGGCATGTCTCCGTCCATACCCGCGCTTCGCATACTCCTTCCTTTACCTCCGGTTCCGGCACTCATGATCTCTGGAATCCAATCTGGATCCATCCAGCTGCCTACAGCTACACCCGTGTCCCCGCGAGCACCCCTCGCAAGTAAACCTTTCATCATCTTCGCCTCCTCACGCTCGCGTTTCCCATCGGCCATTTTCTTAGCTCTCATGTACTCTACTTGATCTTCCCGGAGAATCAGACCTTCACCAGGACCAGTCTTGGCGGATCCAGCCTTGGGGGCAGGTATCGAGTACTTTGTTCCTCGAATTCTATATTGGAAGTTAGGCTTAAGATGTACTTGCATCGCTGGTGTATCAGGCGATGCACCAGGATCAGAAATCGTAACAGACACGCGCAACAAGGAAGGATTGCCGCATGAGGGGCAGAATTTCTTCGACGAATCCTTGCATATTCTGTACACAGTTCTTCAGCTTTATTGACATACAGACAACATAATTGACCCACTTGAAGCATGCATGACACCGCAACACCCAGCTCTTCACTTTCTGTATCCTCCTTCCTTCGGTCCCCACAAGATTCAAACCCATTTGCAGCAGCACATTTTGCATTGCAAAATCGGCTGTCATGCAACCAACGGGAATCACTTCGTTGGTTTTGTCTTTACCTTTCCGGCGAGAGGAATCAGAACTCGGAAGAAGATCGAGAGCCCGAGATTTGTGTATAGCAACATTTGCGGGTGTAATCCATTCGCCTTCGCCGTCGTCTTCATCGGATGGATCGTCGTACAAAGGTGCATTTGGCATGCCCTTGGATTCTGGTGGGGGATGCTGAGGTGGGGGCTTAGCCTTCGATATTGGCTGTAGTTCAACGTCGAGTGGTTCCAGATCCTGCATATCTTTGCTCTCTGATTGTTCCTCAGCTTGTGACTCGGACTCTGTGTCGGAGGGGGGTGGTTCGGAAGCATCAGAAGGATCTCTAGAGCCATCATCGTCTTCATGAGCATCGTTAGGGTCATTATTCTACTGTCAGTAAAATTAGTATGGTGATCACCATGCTAATATAACATACTCGCCTCGATGGTGCCCTTCACAACTTCTGCTTCTTGGTTGACCTTCTCCAACTTTGCTTGCTCATGTAGTGTGTGGGTCAGAGCTAAGACGCAGAGATCGGGATGGGACAAAACCGAGTAATCTCCAGTCTTTTTGGCCCACTGTATCACTGCAAACGTTCACGCCGCGCTCAGATAATTCGTTCTAGGCCACACACCTGTAGCAAGGCTCGTTGCACTCGGATTTTTCACCTCTATTTTCACCCCATAATTCAATCCCAGCCGTTCCAAATGTTCACGGGCGTTTTTGTCCCTCAACTCTTCTATTATCTGGGGAACTGTGACGTAGGTTTCGGCCAAACCTCGCAGAGGCGATAGGGATAGCAAAGGGCCGGCATCGAGGACGAGATTTTTGCACTTGGGCTTGTCGTTTGTCATTGAAGGGAAGTGAAGGGAGCGTGCTGCAGGGACGAAGAAGAGACGAAGAAAAAATCGTTTATCTTATCTCGTCACAGTCACAGTCACGTCACATCTATGACGCAGCGCAGGAGTCTCGCAACCATGATCATGCCAGCTGCCAGCCCCGCTTTCAAATCTATTTCTTGACCATGGACGACGACAGCGAGGCCACGTCTCTTCTCTCTGTCAAATATACTCCTTCACCGGATACATTGACGAGTCAGTATCGCTGCCTTTTCATTGTTCTCATTTTTGATCCCGTTTCTTTAGAATTGGTGAAGCGTCTGCGTGCACTGACGCTGACGCTCTTACCGGTTGAAGTTTCCCCGACAAGCCTTAGCGAGCCTACTAGCCGGATCATCACACCCCAGGTCATCGCTGCTTACCGCGAGTCGGCCGGAGATTTCGTTGAAGCTGTGAGTGAAACATATTGCATTGGCGCGTTTTCATTGCTAGAAATATATATTCAGCTACCATACTGCTTGCTTAGAGCTCGAGCAGAGTTTATGTTTGATGCTGACCATAACCCAGCTGATTACGGAGAGAACTATGGCAGAGGTGCGTTGTTGTCTATATGAAACAAATCAGAAACCAGAGCCAGTGGGACAGCTATCGCGTGCGAGGTACTTGCTAGGAAAATCGTGCATCAGTCCCCGCCAGATAGGATCAATGCATTCATGTCGACGCGCTTCAAACATCGACAAATTGATGGAGACGAGAGTGACATGACGAGTGCGCTTGAGATGGCCATCGATCTGCATTGGTTCGTCCTCATTGTATTGGACTACATTTCCACTGAATCAGAGCGTGTAGCACTATATTCCTGTCCTCGACGGAAGCACAGGACGGTAAATAAACTTATCTTTACTTCCAATAAGTTGCAAGTTGAACTTATTCTTTCCAGTCGTTGGCGCGCTTTGGCGAGGCGACCTGATTCAGAAGAATGATGAAAATCTTGAGATTGAATGTATGCTCATGCTTATAGGATTGGTATGATGCTGAAGCTGGCATAGATGTTCCATACGCCCAAACCCATCCCGAAACTTTCTGGGGACACCTAGATCCGTCTCGTCTTTCAGTGCCGAGATACCTAAACTTCGTCCGCATCATTGTCTGGTTTGTGCTTCTGTTTGTTTACTGCCAGACAGGTGAGAACACCAAAGAGTCATAGAATATTACCTGATATGCACGCTTTCACCCAGTTCGGCAGCCCGCGGAACGGCTAGACCCTCTCAACAATGCCTATCTGGATGGATGGGAAGATACCTTCTACTTACTAGCACTATCTATAACCTTGGAAGGTTAGTCACAACGTTTTCATGAAATGTTATGACGATTGAAGTGTTATTATTGCAGACGTTTACAAGGTACGCGTTGTTATAGTCACGCAGCTTCGCGGCAGCCGTTTAACGAGTTTCCAGTTCACGAAGCTTCTAACCTTTGTCACCTGGCGTGCATTTTCGTTCTGGAATATGGTTTCCCTTATCACCGATTCACTCATACTTGCCGCATTCATTCTGCGCGTCGTTGCCATGCGTGTAACAAGCGACGAGGAACAGATCGGGTTAAGGATTGCGAGCTTCCAAGTTCTTAGTTTTGTATCTCCGTTCATCTGGATGAGTAAGTAGTTCTTCTCACCTGGTCTAGAGTTCGACTGACATTACGGCGTCAGAGCTCTTGACTGTCTTTGACGGCTACAAGTACGCCTAAACTCTATGAGTTCTTCACGCATTATTGATTTTCGACTTCAGATACATAGGCACAATGCAAATATGTATCGCTCGAATGCTACAAGAATCAGGCATATTTTTTGCTGTAAATCGTTTGCTGCTTCATTTATCCGATTTTTTTCTAAAAGCAGCCTAGTTGCTATCCGTCATGGCTTTAGGTTTTACACAGGCGCTATGGGCTTTGGACGCGGCCGATGGTCAAGCTAGTCCGCCATCATCAGTGGTGAATGTGCTGGTTCAAGCCCTTCTAGGGTATGTCTTTCCTCACCTTGCCGCTTTTGTCTTTACAGATCAATGCAGGTCTCCAAATTTCGAAATTTTCACGAGGTACTAAATTATTTCAGAGTCATACTTTTAGTCTCCTTGCCTAACATCTCGTCGTAGCTCAAGCGGCCTTGTGATGTACTACTTGTAAGTCCTCAGATGCATTCATGGAACTTCCCTTATCACTGTTTCGAACTAGCTGGAATGTCGTGACGGCAATAATTCTTCTCAATGTGCTAATTTCTTTGTTCGCATCGGCATATCAAAATGTAAGCATGCTCTCCAAATTAATGGATATCGTTGATGTTGCGCTGAGCACCAGTGACGTAGGTCGTTGATGATGCAGAAGCGCAATATCTGGCTTTCTTCGCTGGTAAAACGGTGGGAATGATCAGGGCACCCGATGTCTATGTCTACCCAGCGCCTTTCAATCTCATTGAAATCCTTTTCGTTACGCCTTTTGAGTCAGTCTCGTCTTTCTATGATATCCTTTCTTACTGAACAAATTTCAGCCTCATTCCGGGTGCCCGTTTGAGCAACAAAAACTACGCTAAGGTATGACCTGACTCCTGCTTCCGGGAAGGGGTTTTAACTTTCAGTTTTTAGTTGAATAGAGCTGTGATGAGGGTAGTTTTCATTCTTCCCTTAACTGTCATTGCTCTGTATGAGTCGACACGCGGACGCCACTGGGTGACGGATTGGTTACGTAGCGATAACGAAGGCGACGAGAACTATTCTCAGAGCAGAAATCCAGAGGCAGATGCTGAAGAGGATGGCCGCAAGATAAGTAAGGTCCCCTTCGAAGAACTGATCAAGGCCTTCCCCAATACAGCTCAGGTACGCCTTTTCTTGAAGCCAACATTCGAACCTAACCCAACGTACCATACAGTCGAGTGAGGAGTTGCTTCTGAACGAGATCAATGGATTGAAGAAGCAGCTGAACGCTGTTCTACAAAAATTGGATGCTGGTGGTGCCAGCGTGAAAGGAGAATAAAATGGCTGTGCTCTGCAGGGGGTGAAAAAGAGCACAAGGATTTCCCGCAACTTAACGGATACTTCATGACCTGTTGCAAATATTGGGTCATATAAATCATTCTTCATCACTAGCAAGTCGAAAAGGACAGGAACTTACGGGTCTAATTCACTGTACCGAGTCGATGTGGACGTTACTATCCTATGCATATATTTTCTTGATTCCCATGATTCGCATGTCCCTGCGTATTGAACCAGGGGCACTTGGGCAATACGAGGTCCGTAAGTAGAATATGACACGGGAAGACCAAGCGATGTGTTTTCCTGGTGTGCGCGCTTGACATTCACTCTCCTCAACTTGGGCCTGATTCAGCAGCGAGACAAATGCAAAGTGGTAGGATTTCGTCTTTGGACGCTTGAAAATCTTTCATGACGATATCCTCGACTTGAATCCGAATATGAACTGGATATCCGAGTCTATGTCGGACTCGTTGCCACGAAGGATACGGCCTACCTCTTCCGTTGACTACCGTGGATGCTCTTGTTGAACTCGTGTCATTGCAATCAGCTAGAATTGTTTCTTTGTCTTTGACCTATTGATGAGACAAGAACGAAGCATATGGTTGTTATTTTGTTTGTGAGAACACACAGGCCGGTATATAAACGCATAAACGGTCAGACTACTCGAAACCACAAAAGAAAATTTGTCCTTTTGGCGCCATAGGTATGCGCCTAATCAAACTGATCAATCCCTGCAATACCCTGCACTGTCGGCGATGTAGTCTACAGAACCATCAGGCTGAGTCTGTCCACCGAAGTTATCGGCGTCCTCAGTGCCATGACATTCGGTGAAAAGCGAGCACGTCATGAGTGGGCTTCCGTTCTGTAGGAGAGATCAGGACCTGATAGTACTAGCATCGGATGAAATGTACCTTTCCGTTAACATCGTAGTAGGCTGTATTTAAAGTCAGGAAAGAGAGAAATGCGAAAAATAAATAAAGATTTACGATTAATGAAGTTACATCCTTGAACGCTGTCGCACATGTCCTTGCATTCTAAACGGGTTAAGTGAGAAATAGTCATGGGACATGGGTTGTAGATTACCGCACCTTCAATAGTGTCAACCAGTCCGTAGGTCAAGTAGTCGTCGGCTTGGACGGCCCCGTTATAGTTATAGAAAACCTGTTTGTAGCCATCGTCGTCCGAGGGAGGAGACTGATGGAAAGGAGGCCTGGGGCAAAAGATGCCAAGGCCCAGCAAGTCTAGGAGCGAGCAGACAACCTATATAGATACTAGTCAGAGTTCGTCCGCGAAAGCATGTTTGTAAAACTCACGCTATCCTTCAACCATGTCAAGGAGATCACCAGGTAATCGGGATGATCGCCGTAGTACCATCCTGGCGAACATCCTGGCTCCCAGGGCGGGATGGGAGCGCCATAGTGGTTGCTTTTGTTCAGGGTGAGGCTGACGTCCGACGAAGCATTGGTTTGTGTGGTGGTGGCAGCACCACGGACCGTGAGGGCGGTCGCAACGGTTATGAGGAGGGTAGAGAAGAAGCGCATTGTACTAGATGAAGACTTTGGATGAAGCTCAAGATGCTGAGTGAAAAGTATCGATCCCTCTTCAATTTATAGAGACGCGTTCAGGTCCTGAGCAAGCATATATCTAAGGGTGTATTATTTTGCCGACATAGCCAGTACCTGAGCGGAACTCATGGAGATGATGTCTGACTTCCAGCGCAAGCAATTGCTTGTACGAGTAGTTAGTTCCTTGATGCTCTAAGCGCTAGGAATACCTGAATCGGCGAGCTCGAACACGTTATTCCGCACAGACCGGGAAGTAAAAACGGCCAACCGAAGACCGACGCGGTGACACAAGTGCAGATAGAAGCTCTCATGGGAAGAAAGCACCAGTACTATTCGTGTGCGGAGCACAAACGGAATTGCGGTGATGGACGCGCACCCATAAACATGATCGGCGACCGAGGGCAAAGCGGCTATGCCGGATCCTATTATCAGCTTTTAACGCGTCCAGTAATACGCTAATCCTCCGAATCATGCGGCCGGTCTCATAGTCCGTTCGAAAGTCGAGGTCATTCCGCAAGCGGGCTCGAACAACGTCCGAGAGAAGAAGACGTCAAATGGACGACGTGTTAATCACCTTTGGAATACACAAAGAAAAGCAAGTCAGCAAGAAGCTGGAACCGTAAGATTCGGCCTCCGACACGTGAATGAATGGTTAGTGCGACGGGGATGATAATTAAGTAAGAGTAACTTGCACGTTCTTTCTGGATCTCTCCGTGATGTCATCACCGAACTGCCAATCAAAAGATATGCAGGCACTGGACGGCGTCGACAACTTGAACGGTCCCATATATTGGTCAGGTCAGTGTTGAGTAATTTCTAGGCTCCAGAGTTGGTGAGATGGCATAGCCCAGGCAGTCGTCGACGGAGCTGAGGATCCTGCTCGAGCCATGCCCGGGATGCTCTGAGAAGGCTATTTCATGCCTAAAATAAATCGTCAATGAAGGCCAAATATCGGCCATCGATTATTGATGAAGGTGATTCATTTCACGAGGTCTTTCTCTCATCGTCAATAGGAAAGCGGATTTGAAAACATAGCCAGCGTGGCCTGCTAGTAGTTACCGCAAATGGCTCACAGTTTGGCTTGTATCTTGAAGCCTTTTCCGAGTCATATATGATTTTTTTTGGCTGCATGATATTCGGACGTAGAAGGCAATAAACTGAGAGGTAAGAAACCATCATGACTCTGATGTAGACTGGCGGGTAAGTTGCGTCAATACTCCCATTGACTTTATGAAGAAAGGCCGAATCTCGTTAATTTCCATAGAGCAAAGACGTGTTAACTGAAAAATTTTCAGGTCAAACCGGATCATTCAATGAATGGAGCGTACCAGTAAGTCGCTGTGATCAAGCTGCCGTAGACCTTCTCTGCTCTTTGCCTGACGAGCCTCACGTATGTCCTTAAGCAACGAACGTAGACGATCGGGGTTTTGCAGGTCATCCGACGCACTGTCACGTCTGTCAGATAAAAGTCCAAGTAGGTTGCTGATGGTACGTACACATCGAGTAAGACTTTGGCTATTTCGGCAAATCGGAAAGGTAGGCTACTAAACTCCTTCTTCGTAGTTTCCTCGGTCAGCCGGTCTTGCAAATATTCTAGCGCGAATTGATCTGGATTGAAATGTAGTGGCAATGATCGCTCACGAACCTACGCTTAGCCAATCTGGAGCGACAATATGACATTTCTTCTTTGATTTCAGATTCAATGCCATCCAAAGAGGGATTTGGGCTTTATGTGGGGGTCGCAGCGGACCGTACGCGCCCTTGTAGCTCCTCGGTTACAACTAATGAAATACGTGTTAAAGAAGACAAAAAGTACCGAGATGAAAGCAGTTTTTTCCATAGATATAAGAGGTATAATTTCAATGAGCTGCTGGCATGCGATGAGTTCGAGCTCTGGCGGTGTAACAGACGTTCGCAGTGACTGAGGCAACGACATGAGGGACGGAAGGAGGGTTTGTTTGCTTGTCATCAGCTTCCGGTTGCGGTCATGTGATCGGCGCGTTGGTTGGACTGCGGCTGCCACAAGACGTTCCCGACTCACACCTTCGAAGCTGCCTTGAATTCAAATAGGAATCTATCATCTCTTTACCTTACTGCGTCACCAGTTTCGCAGTTGCTCTCCACCTTCTATCCCACACTCCCACTCATTTCGCTATTATTCGCCTTCGCAGCCACAGCAGTATTTCTGCTCGCTGCAGTCTCAATTATGCTCGGGTCTCGTACAAAAAAGGTCACTTCCTATGGAAAGCGTAGGCAGCGCGTCGTCAATATCACGTCCGAGGAAAGAAGGCGTGGAGGGTACGACTTGGATGCGACAGAGCCCAAGCTAGGGACAGTGGTTCCCAGCATCAGGAACAGGGAGAATATTATACCATTGGCTGTCAAGGGAAGAAAGGTGTCGTCGCCAAGGGTGGTTGTACCGCGACTGAAGAAGCGCTCACCCAAAACACCTCCAAAACGGATAGGCTCGTTATTCACAGATACCCCTGCTCGGACACCGTTGGCGATATTCCATCCAAATGGACCGGGTTCCCCAGCTATCTTGCCCAAGCGGAAACAGCCATTGTCCCCGGCAGCTCCATCGGGGCTACGCAAACCGTTCTCGCCATTCGTCGAAATGGACATCACGGTGGTAGACGATCAAGGCCAGACGCTGAAGAAGGAGAGGAGAGTCTCGCGGACAGACGCCAAACCAGTGAATGAATCTGATAGTGATTCTGATGTCGTCGTCGTCGCGGTGCGAAAGCCCCGTCGGCTAAAGAGTCGCGTCGTTGTCGTTTCGGATGATTCTGGATCTGGCACTCAGTCTGGATCTGATAGCGATTTCTCCTCCTCTTCATATAATCCCCCCCGAAAGCGAAAGCCCCGACCGATAGTCAGGAACGCACAGAAAGCTGCGGCTAATAGCCAACGCGATGCCACTCGTGGCGCAGGACGTCAACTTCCCAAAGCGCTGGAGGCGGATGCTGCCATAATTGCCCCGTCTAAACCATCAAGTAATCTACCAAACAACCGAGTCTACATCGACCTCACGGAAGACACCCCTCCATCAATACCAGCGCCTGCTCGATATCAGCCTGGTATCTTACCGATTCATAAACCTCGTCAACTGACCCCCGTTCGACCGAGCAAGAACAGACTTTTTGCTCCTCCCTCTCCTCCTTCCCCAACGACAACCTCTGAACTTGATTTTGACTTCGACGACCTGTCCATAGGTGAGGATGACCTTGGCGCCACCGATAGCCCTGCGCCTAGTGTGCCTGACTACCTCCGTCCTCTTTTGAGGGAGTGTAACCAAGAAGCATGTGGACTACACGAATTTTCCGCGTTCATATCTACATTCCCATTTGATCCTATTTTGTCGTCACCTAATGGACCATCTTCCAAACTCCATTTCCGCAAAGTAGGCGAAGCGAGTTATTCAGAAGTGTTCGGAATTGGCGACGTTGTTCTTAAGGTTATACCTTTAAGGGACGAGACATCTTCTGCAGACGGAGGCGGCAACTCGCCACCTGCAGACGTCGAGCAACCAGCGCCTACAGACGTCCGAGATGTTCTCAAGGAAATCATCGTCACACGTGCAATGGGTGAGGTTTACGACGGCTTTGTTAAGCTGATGAAAGCGTACGTTGTGAGGGGACGGTATCCGGAAAAGCTTCTGCACCTCTGGGACGAGTACAACCGGCAGAAAGGCTCAGAAAGTATACGTCCAGGTTGGTTGACATTTCTAATCGGTAATGCTTTATCCTGAAGGAACCCTCACAGATATGTTCACGCTATCTCAGGTTTATGCTATTGTAGTGTTACCGAATGGCGGGCCAGACCTCGAGACCTACACTTTCAGAAACGCGACAAAAATAGGTTGGCGACAGGCTTGCAGTATATTCTGGCAGGTTGCCAAATCCTTGGCGCATGCAGAACAGCTGGTGTCTTTTGAGGTGAGCTACGGATCTCCTTAAAATCTTACGATGTTAAAGTTCAACAGCATCGAGATCTTCATTGGGGTCAAATTCTTGTGAAGGATCTTCCTTTGCCAACCGCATTGCCTCTTCAAGCGCAACCTCTAAACCGGAAGCCTGCTAAGAAGGCTCGTACACCGATGGACGACAAGTGTCATGGCGTGCAGGTGACCTTGATCGATCTTGGACTATCTCGTATGGACGCTGGAGACGGTTGTGGCGGTGAGATGATTCATTGGACGCCTTTTGATAAGGAGATATTCCAGGGCGAAGGTACGTGCTCCGATGTTGACCTCAAGTCTTCCTAACACGAACAATTAGGTGACTATCAATTCGATATCTATAGAATGATGCGAGACCAAAACAACGGCAAATGGGAACCCTTTCTGCCGTTGACGAATGTTATGGTGAGCTGGCTCACCGCTGATTTTGTGGTATGTCTGACTGATGATACCGCTCAGTGGCTCCATTATCTATTGGTCAAGCTTCTTCGCTTCAAGGGAATCAGACCTCCAGCACGCCGAGGCCAGGCCGTCCCTCCAGCATCAAGCACTCTTACAGAGCGGGAGTGTTACGAATGCCTCATAGACTTGGAGCAGTGGTTAGGGCAATGCCTCACTACTGCTGCAGCCAGAGTGAAGCCCGTCAAGAACCGAAGGAAAACGGTGGTCCCGGACAAAGGCGAGGCAAGTTTGAATCCAATGTGTGCTGGAGAAGTCGTAGAATATGGCATCAAGAAAGCATGGATCAAAGCCATTTCTCGATGAAAACATGGGAAGGCAGGCATCTAAATTTGATATCCTACTATATATTTCCGCCTGGATTCTTTCGATTTTTTTGGTAGTTGTAAGATTGGATGAATCCTCTATGTAATGTAATGTAAATAGTCCTATATATATCGATACAGAATACGGGGTTGCGCGTAACCGACAAATGCTAAGGTAGTGAGGAGGGTATCCGTCGCTGGTTGGTAAATGATCTAGGAGCGTAAATTCCAGCGATTGCGATGCATTGCTGTCGTTAACGTGGCGTCCATGATGTGTACAAAAATAAATGAGATTTAGCATCCATCAAGGAGCGAGCTTTTTGGTATGGTCTGACCGTAGTCATCCACCCATGTCGTCAAATTGGGGTTTTGGTACGCTTCATTGTAGCTGGGATTCAGAAGTGGGTTTGTCATTAATGTAGTCGATATGGACAAGATATTAATGGAACGTACGTTGCGATATAATCTGCTGTAGGGAAGTCTTTTGGATCACATCCGATATTGATGTTGTCTGGGTCCTGGAAAGACAGTGACGAGTTAGAGACAAATCATTATGTTCATGAAGATGTTAAATCCTACCTGGTAAACCCGGATATAATCTACCAACATGACTGCAGGGAACGTGAGGTGATCTAGATCGACCTCTCCGAAGTTGGTGGACATGCCCAAGTTAGCCATGATGTACTGAACCAGTTTTGTTACATCGTTGTACAACATGCTAATAGTGTACTGACCATAGGCTCTTGTGGTATGGGTCGAGCAGAGATTTCGGTAGCGGTATCTGCCCCCACGCCAGCAGCGTTTATTGTCCATGCGAGCTTGCCATCGTTGATCCAAGAAATGTACTGAGTAAATGTGGTGAGTATACAAACTTCAGCGAGGAATGTCGAAGAAATCTTACAGCGTTATCTGATGCGTAGCCTTCATAACGAATGAGCACCATGGTCTGTGTGGAAGTGTAGATAGTTCACCTGGTTTATACTACAACTCATGAGCGGACGAGCGATAAGATCGGCTCGAAAGAAGCTCACCTCAAATCCGTAGATGGCAAAGCACCCAGACGCCAATTGATAGCACTCTTTATTCGTTTCTGATACCACTGAAGTTGCCTGCTGCGTCTTTCCACCAATATACGTGTTGAGCATGGATATAGTACTATCTGCAATAATCATGTTATCCGAACTGTTGTCCCAAACGTATCCTGCGTTGAATGGCTGGAATAATATTAGCTCATCATCTGTGTATTGCGGTCAGGGAGAGCTGCACGTACTGCCCACTGTCCGGATTGCGACACTTGACCAGTGCCGTCACTGATTTGTGCCTCAAATACATCGATTTCAGGGGCAGCCCGTCCGACATATGTGCCATCACTGTGCTTTGGACCTGGATGACTTTCTCCGTTACAAGTGCACCGCGACAGTCTCTGTCCGGGTAAGTATGATAACACGTAGTTGACATCTTCGGCACCACTCGTTTGAGCTATTGCCGGTAGACCATTGATTGTTTGATTAGGTGCTGAACCAACGTCACAGCTGTCATACGTGTAAGGCCACTGCAGCAGGTTTTCATATTGTTATCGAGGAATAGTGATAAAAAAATGTCGCACCGTGCCGTCAAGTGATGCACCATATCCTGCACGTCCCAAATTTCCCATAGCCCATACGGCCGGCCATAGTCCAACGATGTTGTCGATTCCTGGAAGTTGGACAGAAGAAACAAGGTAACCGCCAGTAAAACAGAACTTATTCCTTTGTTGAAAGTGTTATGAGATAAGTTGATAACACTCTAAGGGGCGAGTCAATTCACCATGTCTGTATATGTGCTGCAAACCGGCATCAGTTTTAGAAGAGGCACGAGAAGACTTCTTTTACCTCCTTCGTAATCAAGGCCGTGTGTCTGCTTTGCAGATAGCGTGAGAACGAGAGAACCGTTCCTTGTCGTTACAGCGGCCGGATCGTACCATTCCATGTTGTTGGTTGCCTGAAAGACAGTGAGGATTGGAGACCTTCTCCAGCAAAAGGACCCAAGCGCACCCAATAATGAAGGTCGATGGCCTCCCAGTAAGGATCATCACCTGGATAAAATGTCCTCCCTTCCTCCTCAAATTCATCAGAAAATACGAGACGCCACTTTTTCCCATCGCGCCATGAAGTGAAATATTGGGCATCGTCTGGCGTGTCCATGTCTATTAGACCAAAGTTTCCTATTTCTGGAACCTAAAGATAGAATGGGCCGGTGGTTCATCAGACAACCCAATATGACGTACCTGCCCCGACGCATTCACTCCCAAGTTCAAGGCTACTGACTCGTCTTGCTCCCGCATATAAGTGATGATCGGATAGCCGACACTATATATGGATCGTCAAGGGGACCAAACACGAGAGAAGCTTGAAAGATAATGCTTACAACAACGTCAGCATTGCCGCGCAAAGAAGAAACAAACAACCAATATTCGCGATCCCTCGGCTTGAAAGAAAGGAAAATTCCCCGTCATCCAACACCTTTTCTCCTCGAATTGCGGGATTGTGTAGTTCATCATCCGCTTCTGTTACGTTTGGCGACAAATTTGAGCCCCATGCCTGCGGGTCCGCAGAAAGTGAAAACTGCCAGCAATGCAGTTAAGTAACCATTCGAATCCAAAACGTAGTAGGAGCAGGTACCTTGTTTGATATAGATAAGCTGGAGATGGTCGAAGTAGGGTACGGCGATGGCAGCTCTCCCTATCAAATAAAGTCAAACTGCGTAACTCTGCGAAAGGTCTATATAAGTATCCATACCCATTCCGATTCCCGTCGGAATGTCTGCGATGGACCAGCCGAATGAAGGAGATTTGTAGTGGACGAAGTATCAAACCTTCGTGGATAAGACATGGGTGGGCAGAAAGGAATGGAAGGGAAGTAAAAGAGAGAAGGAGTATATGAGGTCGGAATCGGCGAAAGTGGCGTTAGCACGCGCTCTTATTTCGAAAACCTTTGCCGACGAGCCTAAAATTGGTTCAGCAGCAACAACTCCACACGACGCGTCTCAAAATGGTAACAATCCTTCTCGATCATCGCAGACGCGACCTGGCAACCGTCATTAAATAGAACCCGGCATACAGGAAATTTTACTTCTTGATCAATGCCTCACCTATTTCCAGGATTGACGTTATTGGAGGTTGCTGCGCGGAAACTATTCTCATGCCCCATCACCCGTTCAATGCTCGCGCTCAGCAGGGCTCTGAGAACAGGTATGGCTGATGAGCATCGAGCACGGAAATGTAAATATGCCGAAAATGCTGGAACTCCCCTGTCGGCTGTATTACGCGACCGACACCCTGAGAATCCGAGAATCTTAAACATCTTTCACCGAAATTCTGCCATTAGATGACCATGCCTCCCCGGCCACAAGTCTTTGACGCTCAGTTCATCACCTAGACTCAAGTCATCTATGAGGGAGACATCCAGAGACTTTTTGAGGTGTCGTGAGTCTCGTTGAATAACAGAACGACTACGTCACCGTTGGCTAAGGGACCACTCCAAATCTGACGTACATTCTCTTGACTTGCTGCCCTGATTTAGGCCGCCGCTTTCCCAAGCAAATCCTCAATCACGTCTTTGTTTTTCAGAATATTCAGGTTATTGCCGGAGAGCCAGGCTAAGTCGGTAACTTGGCAAGACTAGAAGCGATTTGAGTGCTGCCCAAAGTTCAAAGTGTCCTCGTTTTTGCCAATGTCTCGTTCGTGATTTGTCCGATCCTATATGAATATCAGAAGTGACACCGTGTTATCGCCGAAGAATATGACGCACTCGAACATGCCCATGTCAGCGAAAGAAAAAGGCTTCTGGAATTGTGCGATTTCGCGCATCTTACGGATGTACGCTAGAACGGAGCATCCGGCGTCTATGGGAAAAGATTGATCGAGCCATCCGAAGACACCTCTGGCAGGGCGATGTGAAATGGAAGTAGACCTTCAAGGCCCCATTAGACAACCATAAAGGGGGCCTTGGGGACCCCCCTTCACTACGACGTTCCACGCTATTAATCCGAATTGGGAATTTCATTCGGACCCATATCGGGATCGACCATCCGTCGACCTTCCCCGCGCTTCGGACCGCCTGCACATTACGCGCCTGCCGTTGTGCGCACTCCCCTGCACTTGTACACATCGGAATGCAGTAGTTAAGCCGTACATTCGACCTGTGTAATATATTGTTGCTTCTCTATTACATCCTATTAAGTGGGCTGTGATTGCGGTAATCTTTTGACCTTCCTTGACCTTCCTCTGCTCTCGCGCATCGCTTCCGGGTTGTAAATCTTTGGGATTGAGCTAGGGTATCGCAAAAGCAGTGATAGAAGTACATATGCATATGTCCCAGGCTTCCGAGGCCTGTCCGTATCATCTTCTGGAACTTCTGGGAACGTCAATGTCGATGTTCCGGCTTTGGGCTTGCTGGACTTATTCTTGTGCTCGAAGCGTCTGGCATTTATCTATTTCCTATATATACTAGCTTCTATTGTTGATACGCGATGCTAATATCTGTTGGAGCATCCCACGTACCCCACAAATGGTGAATGGCGAGCCCCAATGACGTTTGGAGATCGATCATTTCTGTACCCCATATACTAACTGTTCCCTATCTTCGCTGTGAGCATATATTATCATGGGCAGAGTGCATAGTTACATTCAGATTATTCTGCCCATAATGAATGACCCCGCAAGCATGTTGAAAGCTAATGTTGCTGTTTAATGGTGAGAACTTGAATCCTTCACAATTTGTTACTTTTCATGAAGTTCGCGATTGTACAGGAAATGACAGAGAAGGTTGTTCTAGCTCATTCTGGATCCATTCATCACGGGCAAGATGTCAAGAATATTACTCCGTATTAATTATCTGGAAAAGTCGAGATCCAAAAAAGATACACAGTGTTCGTTCTCCGGGTCATTGAAATGATTGAACCTTCTACCCGGAAGGACTGATAGCCTCTGAGTTCCATTCGGAATATTTGATACAGCCTACACAGATACATAGAAGATGCATATAATGAATCAATTTGTGACTTATATGACGATGGAAAACGGGGAAGGGAAGTACAAGGCAAGTGGTATCAACAAAGCTGGAAGGTCACAGAAGCTCCCAAAGACGCTCCGGAAGATAAGTACAAGTAGGCCATGGCTTGGGACGTTTGCAGAGGGCCTTCTGTCGATGTTATTGGTTGAGTTGTTGCTAAATTATAAAAATCTATCCCTGGGAAACAACCCACGAGAGCGAGGGAAGGTCAAAGAAGCTCAAAAGATCACGGAACCGGGAAAACACAGGTCACGGGCAAAGATTCAACAGAGAAGCAACGGTATATTATCATATCTTTAACTGTATGCCTCGACTACATATGTTCCGATGTATACAAGGGTACGGGAGCATGCGCGACACCAGGCGCGTAATGTGGAGGCGTCCCGAAGCACGGGGAAGGTCGACGGATGGTCGATCCCGATATGGGTCCGAATGAAATTCCCAATTCGGATTAATAGCGTGGAACGTCGTAGTGAAGGGGGGTCCCCAAGGCCCCCTTTATGGTTGTCTAATGGGGCCTTGAAGGTCTACTTCCATTTCAAATCGCCCTGCCAGAGGTGTCCGAAGATGCAAAAATCGACTTACAGCCTGTATTCACTGTTCAGACAGTAAGCTGTGTTGGCACATTGGCAATCCTGATGTCCGGCCTTGTCTCCGAAATTATGCATTGATATCACTTGCCATGCGCTACATGCGTTTAACGGCGTCTGCCCAAAACCAAGGGAACTGGGAGCCCTATGAGAGTTTAGAATTCTACATGAACATTCTGACCCTTATTACCACCCACTGGCACATGGAATAAAGCGCTCCGCGATTAGAACGAGACGTGGCATCCCACATCCCTAGAAACCGCAGAATGATTCGGGTTCAGTCTGTTTCTTCTCGAAACTTACCGACAAAACGAACTTGAGGCGGCTCAACCTCGGTGTGGAGGCCACCACAGTCTGTGCTGAAGATAAGCAATTTATTCTTGGCAGCAAACGGTACGCACTGTCATAACTCAGAAAGTCTATGCCCTGCCCCACTCAGTGCAAGTGGCAATATCTTCATCTTCCTATAGACGATGATATCGGTATTCATGCATCGCATGCGAAGTAGCAGTTTATGACATACATAGCCGTAACTTCCTGGAGTAAACCCGCAGTCTAAGAAACTGATACGCCACGATATCAATTTCACTTCTCGTATTGATGGTATGATGACAGTTGACATACCCCACAAAAAATATCCCGACCTCGAGCCCCTGGGAGTGGAGGTAGTCGACCATTGGTTTGATATCATTAGTAGGAAAGGACTCAGGATTAGGTTGCCGCTTTCCACCATGTTCTATTCAACGCTGACCAGTACCGACAACCTTACGCGAAGAAAACCTTGAGTCGTCGTAAAACGTACTATCCGCTTCCAATCCATACCGTTGACAAAGGGGTTCGACTGTGATCATCTACTAGTTGATCCTTTACATGTCGCGTCAAGGTGACATTTTCACCGCACGGGCCGTCGTCGAGCCTTCGCGGGGATGCAAAGGCGGTGGTGGTCCGCCTCGATATCATGGTTGTAGCTGAGTGAACGCAGCATGGTCACGTTACAGCTGCGCGCCGTGCGTGCTCTACTTTAAGCTCAGTACTTAGTACTGTTGGCGTCGCACCGCCATCACGAAGCTTTTCGGGCGTATTTTCAAGTTTTCCAAACTGTCGAGCGAGCATTAATCCAGATACCAACAATGTGTGCAATACGGCATTTGGCGGGCCGTACGGGCCCTAAGTGATGATCAGGGAGAATGAGTCATAACCTTAACCTCATGGTATTTTTTCCCTGTTTCCTTCCACCATGACTGTTACATTCGAGTCCCTTCCCGTCGAACTAATAGCAGAAATTCTCGGAGAACTGGACTTGGAATCCTTGATAAAAACATCCTATCTATCCCGCCGGCTTCTTACTATCACATCTGATTCGTCACTGAACCCATGGAGGCGGCCCATTCTGCACAATCTTCGTTCTGCGACTTACGAAGACTGCCTTAGACACCTTAGCGTTCGCCAGACCGTACCAAGGCAAAACTGGATTGAAATTCTTAGCTTAGCACGTCCCTCATTCATCCTATTTGACGCAACGCTACCCAACCTCAAGGCGGCCGATTGGGAAGAGTGCTTTAACCGCCGGTTCCTCCCTGGGTGGAAAAAGTGGAAGAAGGATGGCGCGTCGTGGAGAGAAGCTTTTATAAAGTTTGTTGCCTAGCATCCTCTTGCCGATATCGAACAGGTTCCAATATTTGGACAAAGGCTATTGCACCGAGTCTGGCATCGCAGTCAGACATCTTGCACCGCAGATGAATCTTGGACTAAGTTAGCTCTATTTGGCGCTTCCCTTTGCGCGTCTAAACTAGCATTTTAGGTATGTTGTACTGAATCGGAACGGGTCTGCGAACGAGTTAGAGGTTTCGTCAAGGACCTTCAACCCTGTTGCTATCTTCAATGATATGAAGTAAGTTATGCGTGTTTCCGCGGTTGACTAATCTCGTTCATTTTCACAGGCTACAAAGCAACCTCGCGCATCTAGAGACCCGGATCAGAGTACGCCCTTTTACTTTTCCCAACATCTGTGACGACAATTTGAGTAGCTCGTAGTAACACTTGCCGACGTCCGTATACTGGCTTTCGGAACTTTGAATCGGCCCCGGAGTACATTGATGGTTAATCCGAATGCCCACATATTTTTGCATCCTCCAGGTATTGAAGCAGATGAGAATGATACCAACCCAAGAATGCAAAGAACGGATCATCCTGTTACAGACCATGGTGTCTATCCCCTGAGTGATGAGCCTGATAATCGTGAGTAGTGTCTTAACCACTTTTATTGAACGTTTCATTCTGTTCACAGAACTTACATATCAGGTCACATCCCATAGCTATACTCGTCTGACGCATCCTCTCCCGGCGGTCTCCCATTTCGATTACCCGTGGTTTACACCCGGTGGTAGCGACAAACGCTGGTTGGGATCCGGTGCAGAGGAGGAGGAGGGTCTATGTTGGGTAGGCGGCTTGATGTACTTATCGGATTAAACCTATTATTCCGGTAACACGAGGCTAATTTTCCACAGGGTAGTCGCTCAAATTGTCGGACCTAAGTCGTACGAACGATCGGGCGACTGGCCGCCATTGCAAGACTTGGACCTTGTCCTGGGTCCGGGCCGTCAGCAATACGCATCATTTACATGGAACGACCTCAATGCGATAGCTCCTTGGATGGAAGAGCGCATTACTAAGAAGATCAACGGACCTGGTCTGGGTATCTAGCGATCGATTTAATTGTGTTATTGTCATAGCCGAAGACTGTCCAGGAACACTTTTGGCACCGCCGGTCGCTAACGCTGGGCTCGATATACACGTGTGCACAAGACAGTATTTGGCTTCCTCTATGAGCCGAGGTGAGACATCGTATATTCAGACAAATGACAGAATCTGTTTTTGAAATTCATTGTTCATTGTTCTCCTTTGTAGGAAGTCTCCTTTTATATCCCATCTCCGTCCTTGCCGAGGCTCTCTTCCCGCTTTGGAACGCGGAATACTTTGTTTGGGTCTTTGAACAATAAGCGCGATCTGTCAAGGATCTTTCTCTTCCGGCTATGTTCATTTGGAATGTTTTAAAAGCGTCAGAAAAGTAAACCGCTTATTCCTTCTTTCCTTCTTCATACCCTCACGTTCTCTACTATTACTTTCAGCGTTGCTGGTCAGCGTCAGATACCTCCAGATACCACGTCAAGACCTCATAATTCTAAATCGTCTTTTTACTGTTGTCATGCGTGGGGTGAGTCCTCCGTTGCTAAAAAAAATGGATACTCGTCTAATATCCTCCCTTTCTCCCTCGTGCAGACTCGAATCTACAAATGTCATTACGAAGACTGCACTTCAGCCTTCTCACGCAACGGAGATCTTAATCGACACACTTTAATTCATACTCAAGACAGGTTGGTCGTTAATTTGACTGGTTCTTGGTTTTTGACGGAGGACTATATCTTTCAGGCCTCATATCTGCTCTACCTGCGGTAGAGGGTTTTCCCAGGCGTCTGGCCTCAAGACGCATCAAAACGTCCAGTAAGCTTTCCCCCCTACATGCTAAACCGAATGAGTTCCTTATTACTGCACCACAGTACGGGAGAGAAGCCGCATTTATGCGCTTATGGTTGCGGGAAAGCCTTTGGCGATCCTTCCTCTTGCTCCCGTCACGTCAAGGAGATCCATGAGACCATGAATCCTTACCATTGCCCAGGATCCAGATGTAATACCAGGTACGTTTCTGATCAGTCTGCGATTACTAGTACCGACTCTTGCACTTCTTTGATCTATTCAGCATCAAGCGCCGCGGTATGTTCATCCAGCACCTGCGGAAGAAGCATCAGTTGTCGCGGGAGGAGGCAGAGGCTCACGCCGATCTGCTGGAGGGCGCCACTCACCCGGTCCATCGTGGACGAGGCAGGCGCGGTCGCCGCGCAGACTCAATCTCGCCTTCTTCTCCTTCTTCATCTGCAACGTCAGAAGAAACCACGCCTCTTATCCGCCTTCCTGGCGTATCCTTGTCTGAATGTAAGCTCTATCACTTTGACCACGGTCTTAAAGATGCTCACCGTCTGATTGGCAGACGCGCCCCAGCCCACGATGCCTTCCTATGGTCCTCCTCAAACCTATTCGGATTATCTTACTGTCCCCGCTTACAGTATTACAAGGCACAATTCACCTCTTGCCCTTGACCCCGGGATGGTATATGGCTTGACTCCCTCACGTTCTTCGTCTCAGACGCCTTCACTTTCATTTTCTCCGTGTCCTTCTCCCGCACCGTCTACAGACGGGTATCAGACTCCCCCGATGCCCAGTGTAGGACTCAATCATGGTGGCGAACTTTCTTATCCCGTCGCCATTCCTACTGATGAGGCGTGTTATGGCGCGTATCAAGTTCTCGATGCGCAGGACGCCCCTCTCCTCTTCAGCATGTGGGATGCAGCTCCTAAGCAGCCCCCTCAGCCGCAAGACCCGCAGGAGTGGATGAACCTTTTCTGAAGTTTTTAACATGAACATTTTGCAGGACATACCTTTTCTCATGGACATTCTTTTTATTATGTATCCATAATCTAGTTCATGACGCCCTTCTCATTTCTGGTATAATACCATGACGTTATGGTTTCAATGTCGTTACGAATACTTCCACGTTTTCGCCATTATAATTCGTACCCTGTATATCTTGCCAATAATGGATACCCTTCGTTGTACCATTTTATTATTTGTCAATTATGCAATGTTGCCTGCCAGTAGTTGTATGAGATACGGAATTGTGTATTACTTGACCTAATTCATGTCAGCATGAGGAGACCTGTTTAGCACTTAGGTGACAGCAGAGGACATCGTAGCAGTACCTTGACCGTTAATTGTGATCGACCGTCGATGGAGAGGTAAAAAAAAGGAGAGTAGATTAGCAGTGATAGTAAGATAGTACACCAGTATATACTTCAGAACCGTCATCCGGGCCACTTAGGGTAGCCATTTGACTACACCACTTCTTTCACGGCCTGGTCTTCGGTCAAAAATTAAGGCGTCTTCAATGTTGAAGACATCTATCGCACGCTGGAAAGAGATACAGGACAAGTCAGTCCGCTGGTGTTCCATGTCCCCAACTTTGATCCTCTCACCTTCCAAGTTGCGTGATCGAATTCCATGATTAGTTGCCTTCTCGGAGCACTTTCATCTCTTATTGAACCATCTTCCTCCGAACAAGGATCTGAGAACATTATAAGCCGTGTACTAGTCAAAATGAGGCATATTTCACAGATCATTGGTTCGCCGTCTTGAAACTCTAAACCGGCCTTGCCTTCACGAATCAGGAATGACAGGTGGAAGATGTTTTCGACAGACTGAGCAAAATCGTGGGGATTTACGACAAAGCGGAATAGATTGATTTTGCCGGTTCTCTCTAATAATGCTGATAGCTAAGAAATTTCATTTTAGATGAAAATCTGAAACTACCGTAGTCAAGGGTGCCAATGCTCACTAGAATCACATTCTTGGTGGTTTCATTATCGGAGCGTGCGATGTCTGCTTCCTTGAGTTCTTGTGGCCTTCGCTGGTCTGCTTTATTCTTCTCCAACCTTGCGCGTTTGGCTGGACGCTTCTTCACTTCTACAGAGAGCGGCCCGAGCCTTTGAGGTATTCGGATAATCATTCAGCAAAGAGTTCACAAGCACGAAGATCGACGTACATAAAGCTTGGAGCAGGTACTCTGCGGCTCTTTGCTAGAGCTTTCCGTCCAATCCTTTGCCAGTCAAGGGCCCTTGTCGCGTCAGGGTCCTCCTCTTCCTCACTAAAATCAGAGTCACGGTCGACTACGTCTTCAAACCTGCGGCCGCCCATAAACGTAACAAGTCTGGTGACTAGCTCATCAGCATCGAAGGATACGCTCCCGCACTTTATTGAGCGGGCCTTTTGTGTTCCTAAGTTGGAAGCCAGGAGCAACAAAGCGGAATCCAGCGTGGCTTCCTTAGGTCCTTTCACTGAAACCAGACGTGATATCGAGGTTGAGTAAAATAAACGCAAAAAGTACCTTTCTTGAATAATATATCTGCCTTTCCGACATCCTGTTCCATCTGCTTTATGCTCACTCCTGCGATATTAGATCGATACTCTGTAAATCCGCATATTTAGAGGGGAAGCATCTGTCACAGAGTAGGTTATTTATTTGCCTTCCATTTTCTTGGCGAGGGATCGATAGTTCTTTCGAAGTGCGCGTACATCTTCGACATCCTGATCAGGGTCATACGCCAAGGATTCTTGGAAGGTTGATCCATCCGTGAGCGCGTATGAAGTTCTAGTCAAACACACCTTGATCAGAGTCTGTCATATCGCTGGGTCACAGATAACAGACAGTAGATAGTATTCAACTTCGAAGTTCGAGTCAAAACCGGAGCCGACAATCGACTCCCAAAATTGGAAGTGAATCGCCCCTGACGGCACGAAAGACCGACGCTGGCGTTGATCTTATGTTCTGTAGTAGTACATGCATAGGCAGATGGCATCTTGCGACCGGATATATTTAAAATAACGTTATTAAACAAAGCTACTGTCCATCATAACGGTCGAGGTCTTCCTTTATTCTTCTTCCCCGACAGAAATCTGTTGTACGGGTTGTAACTATACTGCTTGGACTGCTGCCAACGGTCCCTGGAGTTCACCGAACCTGAACTATGCCTTTTGTGTTTGTTATTGGGGGTGCTGTAGAATCGATTTGGAGGTATGGGTGATGAGACAGTTGTCCGAGACGGGGCGGACGGACTGGTTTGTGGAGAAGACGCTTTGGGTGGAGAAGCAGACCCTGACGTTTCTTGGGATCCAGCTTTACTTTTCTCTTCGTCATCTTTCTTCTCCTCCTTCTCCTCGTCCTCGCTGTCGTCGCTAGCGTACTGCGCCAAACTGGACAACGTCTTCTGCGCCGACTCAATCTTCTTCTTCACAGCATCGGCCTGTGGATCATTGGTAGGGCTCAACTTCTGGCGTTTAGCATCCGAAGGGCCAGAAGCTTTGTCGGATTCTGTGGGTAAGAGGGGCCCGATAAATGGTTTAGACATCTTGACACCTGTGTCCTCGTCTTCATCCTCTGGAATCCTTCGCTTCTTCATGCCTGCAGTGATTCCCTTTAACGGGTGTACACCGTTGGTCACTGGCTGCACCTTATCGTTATGATTAAGGGCGGCTTGTAGTCTTTCGCCCTTGGTCCGTATGTAGAAGAGAATGTACGCATTCTTCCGTACAGGTGTCTGATGAACACGGGTCACAGACTCGTCGTTCATCTCATACCAATCGCCCGACCTGCTCTTCACGAAGGCGTAGTAGTGTCCGGAGTTTGGACCACCACCGGCATGGCAAATGACACCATATAGGCTGTAGAGAGGTCCGAATTCTCCTTCGCTCATATACGGAGCAAGGCTGAGGCGCTCGTCATAATTCACTTGGTGGCCGATTTTGTTACCCATGGGCGAGAAGCGTTTGAGGTGGATAGTGCAAACGAGAGGCGCTTTGTGTATTGAAAAGCGTTTCTCTGCATTCACATATTTTTTGCACCTGTTAACTGGTTTAATAGGTGGAGCACAGGAAAGGAAAATCGACGCACCGTTCGCACTTGTACTTATCACCGCCCTTCAGATAGTCAGGGGCAACGAATTTGTGTAGAGCGTCTTTGACTGAGCTCGTTCTGTGGATATCGAGACTAACATCGAGATTGCTGTCGAACGTGTCGCTATTGTGGCCGCACGATTGGCATGTTACCCGAGATCGCAGTTTGCCGCCGAATATTTTATGTACCCAGCTTGTCTCTGCAACCTTGGGATCGAGTTTTCTGTGAAGATCCAAATATGACGAAATTGTTGTGGCGTACCCTAAAAGTGCACTTACGGTGGATAGCCGAATAGACATGACTTTTGTAAGGCATCTATGGCATATCGAAGAAATTCATGCGAATCTTCTTGTCGACCTCGCTTCAAGTGCTTGGCAATAACTGATATTCATTAGATGACGAAGAGCGGATGAAGGTAGGACGTACGATGTAGCTTAGTGCTGATTAACCCGGGTGAAAAAGCCGACTTGTTGGAGTAAGCTTGAAAGCAAACTGATCGCAGGTTGCAAGCCATGCAAAAGACATTCTTGACACGACCTTCATGAGATATTAACCACTGTTTCGTACGTCCCCCGCAACGAAAACCAGATACGCGCGCTGAGCCATGCTGATGGACTAGGGCATCAAGATATGCTCAAGATGAACCCATCATTGGACACCTTACTGGACGCAGCACGGATATCTACCTTTCGTCACTGTAAAAGAAAGATTAATACTCACAGATTTCGTTGTGACTGTAAAGAACGGCGAGTAGTGGCGGGGTATGGATGAGACATTGCAGGACGCTGTTCAAGAAACACGTATTGCCGTTATTGAACAACCCGGACCCGATATTGAATTTGGGAGGCCAAGCCGTGTCGACTTCGCCTGTGTACAGGGACTGTGCGTCGGCGTCTAATTTGCTGACTGATCGTTTGGTGACTTTCGGGGAGAGGAGAGGGGATGATTGGGAAGGTACAGATTGCTGGACATGGTATTAAATAACAATCAACAAACAGTGGGCAACCCGCGCACCTCTTTCACTGGAGACGCCTTCCGAGTAGGCGTGGCATTTATAGGCTCATATTTGCCCTCTGCTACAGCCAAGGTCCCTGAAGAAGATCCTTCGATAAACTCTACTGGTGGGGGTAGAAGGCTATTGAAAGCCTCTAAGTCTCTTGAAGGTCTACATGAGAGCTGGTCGTCTCCATTCGAATGCGAAGGAGAAAAAGTAGGAGAAGGGGCCGGATACAAAGGAGACGCCAGCATTGCAATCGCTGGAAATCTAGAGAGACAGCGTCTAGGCAGAGAAAAGGGAAAGAAGCATGCAGGGGGGAAAAACGAAGGCAGCGTAATTTGGGGTGGTGAGGGGAACAGGGTAGGGGTTTGTTGAAAACGCGCCAGCAAGCACAAACAACTCCACGTGGTCCGATGTCTCTCAGACAACTGACACTGAGTCTGACAGACATCATACGTATTCACAATTAAATCCTTCTTCGGCTTCCGACCAGTTCCTCGATCTTGGGTCGAGGACGTCAACCAGCCTTTCAATCTCGTTAATATTAGTACAGAATCTATAACTTGGCTTTCGTAGGTGTTGCGACTTGAGCGTCCTCTTCCCGTCCTTCTTCCCACCACACAACTGTGACCGTAATGTCGTCTCGATGCCTCCGAGAATATGGTGCCGGAATGCTCACCAATTGTCGCAATGACTCCTCATCACCACCCCCGAGTGCATTACGAATAAGATGTGTACCAACATTTTCATCGCGGAATGCCCATGATCCACTGTTTCGCTTGCGACGGTGATCCTTACCCTCTACGCCACCAGTCTTGACGGACGTCGGCACAAGAGATGGCAGTTCAGCCTTGGGAATGACACCTCTGACGCCTGCCAAGTGGCCTCCAACGAGGCTCACGACTTCTTCAGAACTACTCAAGGAAGGAAGATCAGTTCAGCATACAATGAAGGGGATGTGACCTTACGTGAGCTCGTCCCATAAGCCATCAGTAGCCAGGACCAAGAATCGGATGGCTCCCGGCGCCGACTGGTCGAAAGACAGCTTGCGGTGAGTGACTTCCGGACGTGCGGTAACATATGGTGGTGTTTTCAAAGTCTGAGGCTGGCTCCGTAGAGTCATATCGTTGCCGACCATGAATGCATGGTTGAGACTAGATGGGTGTAAGAATCAGGTCAAAGACGACGGCGACATGCCTCACGCATCGTGCACTTCGCGTGTCCATTTATAACGCGCGTCACCAAACGCTCGCGTAGGCTCTAGGCCTCCGAGTACCCGGCCGTTTCGTATAACCGTGTCTGCTTCATCTTTAGGGTGCTCTGCTTGCATTCTACGATAACGATCAATGTGTTGTATGCCGAAGTATGAAAGAAGCTCACCTCTTTAATTCATTTGGGTTTCTTCCTGTCTGGTCCTCACTAAGAACATCGACACGCAAATGACCTTTGCCGTCAGGTGTTGGTTCCCAAACACCAGCAACAGCGCGGCTATCTCCTGTACAAGCGACATATAGGTCCTTGTGAGCTGTATCAAACACGGCCAGCAGAGCGCAACTGCCTGGATAACGAATAAGAAGTCTGATGAACAGCAGAATAGACACCCATACCTGAGACGGCCGGGAGCATAGTCTTCAGTGCAAGCGGGTGTTTACTGAGGTCTGGTATAGCCTTCGATCGGTCCATATTGCCGGCGAGAACACGGAGGGGGGCAGTGATGAGTTCACGATCTAGGTCAGTGAATGCATCCTGTATAGCGAGCGAGACACGATGAGGATCAGCGTCCTGAGCAGACCCGAGCCCGACAATCGACTTAACACGGCCAATAGTGGATTCAGAGAGGGATGTTGAAGAGGAATTCGCGATGAGCTTGGCGAGGGAAAGAGAAACCGCTCTAATGAGAACCAAGGAAAGTAAATGGGAGGTGTCTCCGGCACGGTGCCCATCCATAACGGCGAAGAACAGGTAGTCACCAGAAGCATCGTCTCTTTGGATGATCTGCTTTGAATGTGTGTCTTCGATAGGGTCATTCGAAGGCAGCGCTGCATTTGCGTAGTTCCACGCGATACCGTCCTGTCGCAGCGTCCTTTCAGAGTTGGCACGCTCGCTTAAACGTTTGTTGACTTCTTCCATAGAGAGAAGAGGTAGGACCTTGGTCGACATGGCTGGCTTTCCGTCCATATCTTTGACCCTGATAGGAATAGAAAACGTTGGCGTAGTTCTGTAGTAATACAAGTACGCTGGAGTACCAATTGCAACTGTCGCTGCTACTGGCTTCCATGCACGTCGCCACATCGCGGTATACGGCCTAAGGGGAGCTAGAACGCATATTAGGAAAACGATATGAAAGAAAATATATGAGATGAGATACCAGTTCCTGCGCGGATTAGGGCTGAATTTGCCAACTTGACCGATGCGTCATGCAATTTCTGTTCCTTTGAGTCTGCTCCAAGTGTTACGACAGAAAAAATAAGGCGACAGCGCGACGGACCGGGAGAGGCACAACAGGTGGCTTGCTCCAAATTTAGCAATGTGTCGGTTATATAATCATACGATCACGTGATAAGGGCCATTTACGTGTCGCTGAGCTTGAAAAGCGTTTCAAACTTTAACCACCACCTTGTTTGTCGTGGCAGACGGCGTCAAAGACCTCCCTTTCGCTCCACGTCGAGCTCAATACAGCACTTCTACCGGTTCAAGGCAGTTCTAGTTGAAGAATTCATCAGATTCCTCGTGAATGTACTGCATGGCGCAAGCGATCGAGTCATCTCAGCAGCCGAAGCGGTTCCCAACCCCCCCAAGCGCGCGCATCTTTCAGGAAACCGAGAATCTCACAAGACACAATGCTGTCGAGTCCATTGTGAGTGACCGAGCCATGGTCAACGGAGTGCATCCTCAAGATAACGTTGTCAAGACCGCAAATTCGCAGGAGCCCGGCCCTTCATCTCCGAAGAGAGCCCGCCTTGCACGACCAACGCCGCAGCCACAACCTGAAGATCTCGCAAAACTTGGCATCAAAGTACGAGACTTTGCCTATGAAAGCAAGCTGCCCCCAATCCCGCCCTTCCGCCGCAAGCCAGCGCAGCTGAGATCCCCCAAGCGTTTGCATCGATTTGGTGAAGAGGATATTGATAATGAGGACGTTTTCTCGGTTGGCGAGAGACCAAAGTTGCAGAGGGTGGACACAGAGCCGGTCATCGAAGAGCCAGCCAGTCTACGAATGCTTGCTTACTCCGACATCACAAGATTGCCACCGTTGCTCTTGCCTCCTTCACAGCCTCCCATTCATGACTCACAGGAGTCGGAGCCGTACGTCGACATCGACACCCCTCTAGTCACGCCCAACGGGTCCTTGAACTGGGGAGCCAAAGATACCAGCTCAATTCCCGCTTCTCAGCTGGACACAGTGTCGCAGACGACTGTCCCAGATCTTATTTCGATGACGCAACTGGCACTTGCACAGCTCGTCGATTTACAGAAGGACGACATGGATATTGAACCTGTCGCTGTCTCTGTTCCCGACTCGCCAACTCCAGCAGCCCCTCGTCTCGCGTCACCTTTCCCGACCAAAGCAGCTTCGCCGCCCGTTCCTCCTTCTTCTCCCCCAGCGACGCCTCATACTACTGTTCCCAGTTCTTCTGCTGAGACCTCCCCGCGGTACAATTTGCGTAAACGTCCTTCTCCACCGCCTCATTCAGAGCCACCTCGAACCCGACCTCGTCTGTCTTCTCGATCAACAGTCCATAGTCGCTCTTCTGACCAAAAGTCGGGCAGCCCAACTAAGCCACGACCAAGGCGGAAGAGCACGCGCTCTACATCGCGTTCCAAGCAGGGCGCGCATTCATGACACAGGATTGCTAGCACTCTGTACAGACTATCGAATTGTTGTCTACGATGTGGATGTTTAATGTATCATGTATGGATGCTCTATTATCGCCTCTTCTATACCCACGACTCACATGCGATTCTTCCCTATTGCTCGTTGTTCACTTTCAGCTCATCGGGTTATCTGCTTTCAACTTTCGCTCGACCATCGCTTCCTTAATTGATCATTATTGTCCTTCAATCCAACAAGGACTCCTTTTATTTTTCCCAAGCATGTACATAGTTGTATTTCGCTTGTATCCTCATGTCATCGTTGCGCTACGGGAAGTCGAATCAAACTGTTCACGGATCAGACTAAGTTCCTAAGTATAAGAAAGTCGCTCCTCCACAAGTTGCAACTCAAAAGTATGTATAGTAGTAAAAGTCACTAGCTCATAATAAGGTGACCCTGCGAGAAGAACAATTGCATGTACTCCGCGCGGTCCTGTAGTCCTGTGTCATGTTGGAACAGATGTAACATTACCAAATATATATTAACTCCAACGAGGTATGTACAGTCCAAAACAGTACCGTAAAACATCCTTCTTTCCAAGTTTCAACGCGAGGAAGGAGTTTCAATTTTGAAGCCCTTTTCCGAAGCTCTTATATCGACCACGTGAACGCCAGTGCGCCCGTGTTTCTTTCAAGTTTCGCCTCTTCACTCAAGTCCGCGCTGGCGCCTTGATGTGGGAACAGGTATCCTATAGCAAGTCAAGCTTAAGCCCATCGAGTCACCGGACTCATGGAACCCTGTACGGCACTGCTGAAACAAAGGGACTACCGGGCCCTGAGCTCTGGAGTCTGATGTACCCGCATAAGTACTACTTCCGTCTCACGAATACTCTCACACATGTCTACACCTGGTGAATCACCCTCGATTTTCTTCCTAGGCTGCACGGGCTTCCTTGGTGGTCACTTGCTGAAGTCTCTTGGGCGTGATCTGCCCACGCACAATGTCATCGCTCTGTTGAGGGATTTGTCTGCAAGCCGAAAAGCCAGCGTGTCAGAACTGCATCCAAACGTTACGTTCATTGAAGGTACCTTAGACGACGATGCGATTATCGAAGAATGGTCCTCCAAATGCTCGATAGTCATCAATACAGCTAGCTCCGATCACTGGCCTAGCGTCAGATGTGCGTCTCTCTTACTATTGCACTGTGAAAATCTGTGAACAACACTTTCTCCTCTAGCGACTCTCGCCGGTCTCGAGAAAAACTCTGCCCGCCACCCTGGGAACCCACCGATTTATATGCATATATCAGGGCTTGGAATTTTGAGCGACAATTGCCGCGGAGAGTCTGTCGATTCTGCGAATATCAGATGGTGGACTGATACGAGTTTGAATCTGCGAGACTGCGACCCTTCTAACATGCACTTGGAGTCGGATCTCCCTATTGTAAATGCAGGGACGCGCACCCAGAATCCTGTTCGCACGATGATCATGTTTCCTGGATGGATCTATGGGTTAGGTGAAGGTGTGCTGCATTATTTTTCAAACTACTGGCACCTGAGAGAACTACTTCTACTAGGCGTACAAAAGACAACAATGCCTATTCGTTATTTCAGAGATATGTATACACAGATTGGTCGTGCCGGGACTTGGGGACCTGGTGCAAATGTCATGCCTAATGTGCATGTCAAAGACTGCGCCTCGGCTTGCTTGACCGTTCTAAAAGCAGCCCTAGACGGTAGGGCTCAAGAAGGGGCTGAAGGGCTCTGTGAGTATACAGTGTATCTGATGACCAATGGTAGAATCCTGATTCATGTACTCAGATTTCGTTGGATCTGATCAACCCATGGTACCTATGCACGAGTGGGCGTCTGCAGTAGGCGACGTACGTATGAAAGTACTCTGAGTCTCCATGCTAACAGCTAGAATATAGTGGATGTTTGATAAAGGGCTCGTGACCGTGGGTGGATCCAAACCTATGCCTGCGGAAATAGTCGATCCTTTAGGACACTGTACGGTCCCGTTAGCTTCCCTGTGCCTTTTTGTTGACGCTTTTCCGGTAGATGGCTGGTCGCTTTTAGGAGGCAGCCAATACGCCAAAGTCAAACGTCTGTATACACTTGGTTGGGAGCCACTCGAATCTCGCAAGCTGTCGCTAATGGAATCGCTTCCTACGGAGCTTGAAGTCGCTTTCGCTTAAATAAAAAGAAAAGTATTGGCTGTATGAACCAACAGATGAACTGATTACAAGAATATGAATTGCTACTGGTGTCACTATGAAGTCATCGGTGGGAAAACGTCAAGCGCTCCCTCTCAAATCCGGTCTATCACTTCTTCACTTGCTCTTCGGCGACTTGGACCCAGTACCGCCACCGGCACTGGGGCTCTTCGGTGTGCCGCCCCCGGCGAGGCCTTTGTTGGCGTTGGTCTGTCCAGCGCTTTGGGCGCGAGAGGCGAAAGTGTTCTTGCCTGCATTCCCGGCCTTGGCCTAGCGACGCTCGTCAGCATTGATGGCGACATGAGAACCGGTCGTAAGTACCTGAGTAGACTGGATGCGCGAGGCGCTAGAAGGGTTCATTGGAGTCTTGCTAGGCATGATGATATCTGCCGACTATCATCAGCGACAGTCAAGACGCCAGGTGCGTTCGGCTCGCCTGCGTTGTCAGATACTAGTTCTGCGTCTGGGATATGAGGTCTTGTCTTGACTTGACTATTGTTATTCAACGCGTCCTCGTATTTATGTCTTTCCGTTGCAAGGTGGTGTCCCTTACCATGTGCATAAGAGCTGTACACGCAATTCCCGCGCAGCGCGAGTTTCGCTATAGAGCCAGCTATAAAAGTATAGAAGAAGGCCTGACTCGAGGGGTCAAGAGGTTGGCCAATCATTTTAATAGCGCACTTTGTTAAGGTTGCATGGAATTCGTGTCATATATGATTAAGATTATTGCACCATCACGAACAACATCGATTACTCCGCATGATCGCGACTTTCATCCTTTTTCGTTGATGTGCTCAAGATCCAGACTTCGCCACTAAAGTGGACCTCGCGGTATGAGCTCTTCTGCCGATTCAGGAGGATAAAATGCGGTTGATGTAATGGATCGATCTCTGCGATAGAAAGTCATCGATCCTTGATTCAAAGATAGAAACGGCAACTAGAAGGCAGCGAACTTCATACGAGGCTGCTGTGGCAAGGTCATGAATTGGGCAACCTAAACTATCCGTTTGGAGTACTTATCCCTCTTATGCATCTCCGTGATTCTAGGCGCTCAACATAGTATATAGATCCCTTTTAAAGTTCTTAGCATTATACAAGTAGACATACATATGATTACGATATTTGATCTCTGATTTCTTCGTCGCATAGCGATCTTCTCCCTCTTCCTCAGTTGCGAGGTTCATTAGGATGGGTAACCTTGTGCAGCAGGCCCGAAATGCCGTGCCTATCCTTGGAGGAGCCGCGATGCTCGGGATCGCGAGAAGCAGAGCGGTTCCTAGAGCCAAAAAGTTCATGGCCCCCAGATTGTTCAGTGGATTGCCTGTGGGTTTAAAAATGAAAATGCAGCAGAAGATAAGATTCGGTGAGAACTTACCGGGGGTTGCCAAGAGATGGCTGTTCTTGCTCTTCGTAAATGGGGGCGGAACCGTCTCCGATGCTGCCTCGACCGGGGGAATGCACCTTGGGTGGGGTCGCAGGGGCCGGGCCACGAGAGCGTGAGCGGGAAATATTTCCTAAGCCCCCTCGACCGAAAGAGTGCTAAGAGATAAGATATCAGGGCCTGTTATCAGCCGCGCTAAGACGTTACGTACCGGTGCATCTTTCTCAACCCTGTCATGTTCTCTGACGATCTCTCTCTCGTGAGAGTCAGGACCTATATGCTCCTTGTGGTCGCGAGACGGGGAGCGTATGTTGCCAGCGCCTCCACGCCCAGTTGAATAGACCTATCGTCGACATCAGTGAGACGATAAGACTCTGCCAGCCGAAATCTAGTACCTTGGTAGGTTCAATGGCAGGCTCTCTACCTCTGGTTGAGGAATAATCATCGGGACCGCCGACAGGCCTGTCCCTCGACGTGGATGAGGGGCGAATATTTCCAAGGCCCCCTCTTCCTGATGATTGCTGTAGCAAGCGGTTAGCATATGTAACTGGAAAAGATGGAGATTTCCTTACGAATTCACGACCTCGAGATTGTGAACGATCAGCCATGGTGGTAAAATGAAGAGATGGGCCGACATCCAAGGCGCGTATTTAAATAAGTCAACACCAGAATGACGCCAAAATTACTCCTGAAATTTGACATGGTCCGGTGACGTTGTTCTAGACCTTTTTGGGGTATTCCGCTCCGTCTGCACAAGGCTAAGCGACGAAAAAGTCGGCAGCACCCGACGAGAGCCTCCTAATGTCCTGCCGTCCAGTTGCAATCTTCAGGTTCTCGAGCGTTATTCGAACGCAAGTTCCGCTCATTGGCGCTCATTGAGGGCCTGAAACATATCGGATCATACGTATGACGATGAGGTACTGTAGCAGTGCACAGCTGATGGCAGTGGGATGCAGTATGAAGCGGAACTTGACAATAGGCTGCGGGCAGAAAGAATAAGCGCGTGCAAAAAAAAGTAAAGTAATAATTATACTTAATGGCAGAAATTTCGAACAAATTTTCATACAATTCTCTTCGTCTTTTTACCCCTGTAGTATTCGTTGAAATGGATCTCACCTCGTAGTCGTCGTCGTCGTCGCCCGTCAGCATCATTCTCGCTAGAAAGATGGAGAAAATCCTTGATGCAACCCAAACTTGGCAACACAGCAAGTGGGGAAATTCCAAATCGCAGGCTGCGACAAGCACAACGAAGTGCTAGCCAACACCACCCGGATGCTTCACCCATAAAGATGCCTCACCTCCAGCATCTAGTCAACGTCGCGGTCTCCATAATTCCTCTTTCGTTGGTCGTCTTCATCTATGAGCGTGCCTTGGTGCCCATCTACGGTTCCGTGCCGACAAATCATTTATTGGACAAGACACTAGTAGCAGCGCTCGTCATCTCAGCTGTCCAGCCTTTTACCTTTTCTCTCAGCCAGAAGGCTTTCCTCGCCGCGTTGTTGTTTGCAGCGGCACCAAATGCCACGTACTGGGTAGCCGTATTGTCGGCCAGGAACCGAGATCCAGTGTGGGGTCCGGCGTTTACTCATGCCGTGGTGTTGGTTCCAATGGTCGTTTTCCTTTCGAGTTTCATGGTTGGGAGTCGCAGAAAGGTGAGCGTAGGTTGGGTTTCGAAAAATGAATTTAACCATATGTTGGCAGTCGCCGCGCATATTGAGGATGCTGTCCCATTCACTACAAACGGTGGTTATACCTTCAATTGCCCTCAGGATCATGAAGAAATTTTGGTCACAAAGCACTGTGTTGAATATGTTCTCCGAAAGTTTCATTGTGCGCCGATTCTCTTAGTCAAACATATGTCTGCTCAAGTCCATTCTAGTTTTTAGCGCTTTCCTTCTCGTTGTTGTGCCTTTCAGTCACTCAGATGGATGTATCACCTACCCCTGCTCCCAAATCATCGTCCAAAAAACAACACCAGAAGTCTGCAACCTCATTTACTTCTGTACAGACCAAACTTATCATTCTCTCGCTGGCCGCCACTCTTTCTTACACGGTTTATCCAAAACTATATTCCCGGGTGCTTCCTCATCCTCTACCACAAACATATACCCATCCTAGTTTTCCGCTGCAGATACACTCCTCTGTTCAATCGACCACAGGATTGATCGTGGTCGGACAAGCACTTGATCTGTCTGGTGACCCAAATCATCCCGACGACAAAATGTCCCATGTTCGCTATCTTCGCGCCGCTCATTCTTTCCTTGGAGGTGTGTGGATGGGACCCAAGATTATGACCCTAGAAGGCGTTCCCCCACTGCGTGATTCTCATAATCATCGTTTGGGCGACTCTATCTATGGTGTTTTCATTCTTCAGGAAGCTGCTCGATTGGTAAATAGCACGGCCAAAACTGAGTGGGAGAACGCATTGGTAATGTAAGCTCGACTACGCAGATACGTGTTCCGAGCGCTAAATGTCTGTAGTGGTCTTGGGGCTGGTATCTCTGCGACATCCTTCCATAGGCACAATATATCTCTAACCATTGTGGAGATCGATCCAGCTGTGTATGATGCTGCTAGGCAATGGTTCGGCCTTCCCGATCCTGGTCCTGGGAACGTGTACTTGGAAGATGCGAGAAGCTGGGCCTCTCACAAGCACGCCAGTGCCGACGCTGGAGTTCAAGGAACTCTATATGACATTGTGGTCCATGACTGCTTCTCCGGAGGTGGCGTGCCTGAACACATTTACACAATGGAGTTCTGGAGCGACCTCAAAAGCACTATCCATCCTGACGGCGTTTTAGTCGTTGTGAGTGTCATACCACAGGGTTCATTTGTCCATTTTGTTGAGTCTTGGTGTTAGAATTTCGTCGGGCACGTCAAGTCCGAACCCATGCGAATGATTTCGTACACTTTGTCCAAAGCTTTTGGACGATGCCGGGCGTTCCATGATGTCGTTATGGCTGATCTTCCCGAAGATCAATACGAGACAGAATACATCAACATTGTAAGTGGACTGTCAGATAGCCTTCGCTGCTGATCATCTTCATAGGTATTCTTCTGTACTATGACCACGAGCCCTCTGACCTTCAGATCCGCTACGAGCGAAGATTTTCTAGGGTCACCTCTCCGTCGCTACATCCTGTCTACTCTTAACGCACGCGAGATAAACTTGAACGTCATCAAAGAAGGGATTACTGCGGAGGAAGAAGAAAAGTATATTTTGACCGATGAAAACAACTCACTCGGACGCCTTCAAGAGGCACAAGGACAGCATCACTGGACCTGTGGGTGCATTACACTCTAAATCTCCAGTGGTTGCTAATTTTACGCCCGACAGTGATGAGGGACGTATTGCCTGATATATTCTGGGAGACATATTAGTTGGATGTCGTATACCTTACTACTACGTAGGACTCCTTTGAGAATTTATCACCAATTACATGGTCAGACGTCTATAAATATTGTCTTTGATGCAATAAACGGTGTCTCCTAACTTGGACTCCGTTTGTTTAGCTTGAACCACGATGTCGGCGTCCGAATACCAACGTATATCATTGCCTTTGTCCTCATCACCTAGCCGTGTATCTTCTTTGTCCCGTCCAGACTGGCCTTGGTCGTCTGCCGCCCATCTCAGATATCAACGAACGTCGTCTTTGACATCTCTTTCTTCTTCGAGCACATCGCCTCAGACATCGTGGGACCCCAAGGCCTCGGTCACGCTTCCAGGAAGCAGCTCGCCGTGGAACCCTGCTGCCAGACACAACACCGGATCGACTATGGGCTATGTACCAGCGACACCAGAGGAGAGCACGCGTCAATGGACCTTTATGGTACGCTAGGGTCGCTGCTACTTTCACAAAATGCTCCAATTCCATCCGTTGTAGGGGCTTGAATGGGTTATTAGAGACATTCGCAAGCTGCGAGATTACATCGAAGGCACAGAGAACGCAGAACCGTCCGAGAACATCAATCCTGAGGATTCCGATCTCGCCGAACCCGACGATTTCGAAGTTTTGAAAGAATCGCCCGTGATGGGCGACAACAAGGTGCCGCTTCTTCGACTTGATTGCTATCGAGTGACTGGCTGACGGTGGATCCCTAGTTCAAATTGGAGATAGCGCGTTCTCAAGCTCCTTCTGATGTCGACAGCAAGACGTTGTCGCTCTATATCACTTCTCTTGCACTGGACTTTGCCCATCCCGATTATGAGTTACCCACTTCGATGATGACGGCGGTCAAGTGCCAGGATGACCGGGCGGGCGAGCGCGGGGCGCGCCCTGAGTGGGTATGGGAGTTTTGGAAGAACGATTGGGTCTTCAGGCAAGAAAGCGAGGTTTGGGGTAAGCTACCCGGTTCGGTTTACTCTCGCATTATCTGAACTGAGTGACGTGTTTGCAGCCTGTAACTTACCTTCACTCTCCTCTTTGTTGGAGAATTCGCGTATTCGAGAGACAGATTCGTTCGTAATCTGTGTACAGATTCATTGTCCAATAGGGCCCTTATTTCCCTCGCATCCTTCTGCATATTATGTCCCGCGAGACCTTCTTGATGGCTTGGAAGCGTCATTGGACAATCCCAGTGAGTGTAATCTATGCATCGACATTCTTCGAGTCACAGTTATCTGCAGACACCGGGGATGTTCGTTTCGTGTGTCTTGAAAAACAATCCAACGACATCCATTCGTCTCCAACCTTGAATGCGCCTGAAGCAACATCACCTGTGACCCATCGATCACCTTCCTCAACATCGTCGCATTCTTTATTTTCAGCCCAAACTACAGCGCGTAAACGCATCATCTACGCTCATTCAGACATCCTAACGCGTCGCTCCGACTACTTTGCCACTATGCTGGCTTCCTCATTCGCTGAGAATCAAGGAGTAATATCGGGCGAACGGAAACTTCTCACCATCGTTGTCGAGGAGGCTGATTTTGAAACCGTTTATTGGTTGCTGAAGTTCTGCTAGTGAGCATTCTTTTGATATTTACCCTCGCCACTGAAGTACTTCGCATATCTTATAGCGCGAACTGGCTTCTTTTCAAAGAGCATGACGATCCAAGGGCAGCTGTAGAAGGTATCGGAGGTGGTTGGAGTGCCAAATGGTTGCATGCTCATGGCGGAGAATGGGACTGGAAGACTTTTCACAAGTCGAGTCATGGAGATGACCTTTCCATTGATGCTAGGAGTGCCACTAGCGGCGACAGTGCCACCGAGCGAAGTCGGTCTCCCACTAGCGGTCCAACAGGATTGCAGCCTGGACAAATAAGAGCAGCACCAAGTCCTCGTTCGGCTCCATTGGCATCAACATCGAAAGCATCACCGAGCGCGACTTCCTCACGCATATCATCCACGACAACAAATACCGCTCCCACGACGACAACACCTCGACGCGCCTCAGCCATTCCGGTGAACATGTCAGGGACCTCATCTAGTCGGTCTAAGCCAGCCCCAGTCCCCCTCACTGTTCCTCCTAACTATTCTCCGAGCGGTCACTATCCAATTTCCCCGCGATCACAGAGGTCGCGACAGGCGAGTACGACGCCGGATCCTCACGTGCACCCGACTCCTCCACCTCCGCCAGCGTCGGCTTTGGCTATGTATCAAGTGGCACATCGGTATAGTATGCCAACGTTGGCGAATCTTGCTTTGGAACACATGATGGCTACTCTGACGCCACAGTCGAGTTTTGCGTTGTTATTAGCGACCTCATCATGGGATGAATTACGGTCTCTGGTTGAGGTAGGGACACTTCCGATGCATTTCCTTACTGACAAATGTTCGTCGTAGGATTACGTTGTTGACAAATGGGACGAAGTTGCTGTTTCAGAAGAGTTTGAGCAGTGTTGTCAGGAGGTTGCAGCCGGAGAGTAAGTTCCATGGTTCGCTCACTGACGTGACTTTCTGATTGTAGTTCAGATGGGGACCGGAAGGAGGCAAGACCATGACGGCGCTATTCCGACGTCTGAGATCTCCCAGCGTGATGGGATATGCACGCGCATGAGTGGGCAACCATGATGCACACCACATGGATAGCATCTCTCATGACCGGCGGCGCCAAAGAATTTAATGACGATTTGTTAGATATCATCTCTTTACGCAAACAATAGGACGGATTCTCTATTCTGATGGATGTGCAAGATTCAAAGTATCGGCCGGGCGCCGAAAGACGCTGATGGTAAGTACCCGCAAGGAATAATTTAGTGGGTCCAGAAATTCGCGTCCATGTTTTAAAACATGGGCTCCAAACCACTGCGCCACGGCGAGTGCATGTTGGCATGTCGTGGATATTTATCATGGCATTAGTAGGCAATTTCAAGTGCCGTGGTTATCGAGGCCGGCCGATAGCTTGATTGAACCTCTGACTGTAGTAAACCTTATATCTGGTCAAACGTCCGCACTGAAGCCCCAGTATCTCCGGCTCTGATAAGGAGATGGAAGCATCCAAGTGGTGTGAAAGTCGAAGGACTGCTTTTCGACTTTCACAACTCTAAATGTTTGAGTTAGGGGCTTCGACTGAATCCTATCGATCGAGGTTGTTTAAGTATTACTTTTGCTAGCGGAAGGAGCCGTAGCTCGTTTTGAATCTCCTGCTGACCCTTGGAATTTTCATACTTTCAGAAAAGCAGTGAATTTCAGTGAATTTCGTAGAGAACGAGTAGATTCGCAACCGAAGCGGACTTGCTTTTACTGGCATCGACCTGCTGGAAATGAGGGCTGTAGTCCAGATTTAGTAGTTCGCTACACGTGATCGAGATAAGCCAGGATAAGCCGCTGTGAATTAAAAATGGCACAATCAGTGTCGGCCATGTCTATCGTCTTCTCCCCGTCTGCCTATCATGTACTCGACCCGTATCTCTGCTTTCTCTCGCAAGTATGTTGCTGTACAGCGCGGTTTTGCTACCGTAGCGAAGGACTTCCGTATCCCGGTCATTGACTTCTCAAAGTATCGGAAGGCAAGGACAACGGCCGAGAGGAAGGCGACGGCGGACGAGGTTGTGGCGGGGTTCAAAGAGAGTGGGTTTATCTACGTCGACAAGCATGGGATACCCCCTGGTGCGTACCACGATCCTGTCTGTAGTTCGAGTTGGTAATTGTTATTTCTCAGCCATCGTTAGGAATGCTTTCCAGAAGGTGACTTATGCATGTCGTTCGACAGCGTGCTCGTATTAACAACAGCTACGATAGAGCGCTGAATTCTTCACTTTACCCTCAGACGCCAAGGTCAGTTAGACCAGATAAGTAATACATCTCGTAATTGACATACGACTATCTTTAGGACAAGCTAAAATGGGAGGACCCACGGTCAAATCGTGGATATGTTACCATAGGACGTGAACGTGTTACACAGTCTGCCGATCCCAATGAAATCGCCGCTCTGCGGGAAAAGTCGCCAGACTTCAAGGAAACGATGGAGATTGGGCGCGACTGGGATGCAGCATGGAAGAACCAGTGGCCGGAGGAAACCGATGCACCCGGCTTCAAGAAGACGATGCTGGATTTCTTCAAGGTATCACATTTAAAGCTGTCATGCTCGGCGCGAAGCTAATGTTTGTCAGACTTGCCACTATCTTCACGTTGACATTATGCGTTCCATAGCGCTTGGCCTCAATTTGGATGAACGGTACTTTGACAACAAGATTAATGACCAGAACCATAACCTTCGGCTTTTGTCGTATCCCCCTATTCAGCGGAAACTATTGGAAGGCGATGGTCAGGCGCGCGCTGGTGCCCACAGCGGTAGGAAGATGCTATTCTTTCACAAATTGGACTTTGACGAACGGTATATAAAGACTACGGGACGCTTACTTTGCTTTTCCAAGACCAAGTTGGTGGCCTTGAAGTCCAAGATCCTCACACCGGTATCTACTACCCTGCCACTGTGAGTCCAATGCTTAGCTGCTACTTTTACAACTCAATGAATGTCTTTTCAGCCTATCGTACGTCTGATACTCATACCTCACCAACCCATCCTTTTTCAAACATTGATTGTTCCTTTATAGCCAGGAACGATAGTTATCAACGTCGGCGATCTGCTTTCTCGATGGAGTAACGATATCCTTCGATCGACGCTCCACCGCGTCGTTGCCCCCCCTGCGAAGCAGATCAACGAGACAGAGGTGGTCACTCCCTCTCGCCAGTCTATTGCGTACTTCTGCAACCCCAACTTTACCACTGAGATTTCATGTCTCCCTAACTGTGGTAAGGAGGCCAAATACCCGCCTGTGAACACGGAGAAGTACATTGTCGGACGATTGACTGCGACATATATGTAATCCGCGACCTCATTTCTTGGATTATGCTGGACGTATGCTAATGTTGTCAAGGATTATTATAACTGTACGCCCATACCGGCACATCTGTACTTATTTATACTCAAATCAAGTAGCATGTACAATGTTCATTCCGAGGACCAAGAGACTATGAAGATATCATACAATAAGAACAGCGAGTAAGACTAATATACCAAGTATCAAGGAAGCGTTCTACAACACAAGGAGTATTAGCAGGCCTAGAATATAACACGAACGGCAGAATAATTGCTGAAGCACTAAATATCCATTTCGCTGAATAGGAACGGCTTTTTCTCCTCGTGGGTCCATCTGCTGATGTCCCACTCTCCAGGACCTTTCATTGGGCGCGACGGAACCCCACGGAGATAGTCCTTGTAATCCTTCCAGATGCGAGACAGAACAAGGTTCTTGCTCTTCGCGTCCTCGTCGTATTTGCTGCCTCCCTCGAACCAATCAGCATCATCATCATCCTCGTCGTCGTCGTCCTCCATCCTCTTCCTGGTTTCTTTATCCAGTCCCTTCGTCCATTCATCCAGACGCACCTTTTCCAGTGCCAACTGCTCCTCCGGATTGCTATTGAACAATCGATAGCCAATAGCCTTGCAGATACCGCTGTATCCAGCATCTCTCGGCATAGACTCGCCCCAGCCCGCAGCGTATTTCAAAAGTGTTTCGAGGCTAGGATAGTTGGTCGTGTCAAGACGGCCGTCTTGTTTCAACGCGCGTAGGACTGTGACGAGTAGCGAACCGTATGCTCTGTCGGTAATCGCGATGCGGTTGCCGTCGTCGCACACTATAGAAAGGAAGTTAGGTCGGACGCGTCGCCATGAACAAAAAGCGCGTACTCGGCCACGAGGATTCCATGTCAAAAAAAAGAGTAACCGCCTCAAGCAGGTCCATCGCGTCATTCCAGGCTTTCTTCTTGACTTTGTTGTTCAAAGTGCTGATGGTGTTGTCAATGAGGTCCAGGACAGCATACGAATAGTAATCTGGCAACAAAGGGTATCAGCAAACAACACAGAAGAGAAACGACTTTGTTACCGTTGTAAATGTACATATCGTTCGCGTCTGGGTCTCTGTTTTCGGCCTGCTTGAGCAGGTCGGTCAGGATTGCCTTGCCTTTTTCAGAGACAAAGGTATTCTTGTTGAGAAAGGTGTAGCCTTTGGGAATCGCGGTCTGGTCATCGCACATTAGAACACGATACTTGATAGAGGAGAATACTGACCTTTTTTGGCGCCATGGTAGAAGGAAGCAGAGATGGAATGGCAGGAAAAACGTCGGTGCGCCCTAAATAGTAGACTGTCACGAGACCCCGGCACGACGCGTCTGTGGCGCGGGAAAGTAATGGACCCGGAGATTGTGCACTCAAAGGTTTGAATATTTTGGATTCAGAAACCTAGTAATGATAATAGAGGAATAAATACGATGCGTACGTGTGCAGTAGTAACAACAATGTACTGGATGTAGATAGGAAGAATCACCAGGAGTTTATTATTTTTTTCTGAACAAACCTAGCGTGTGTTGGCCTCCGCAAGCGACCTTCACAGCTGCCCATGAGCCACCTTCCCGGCGAACAATCATCCGCGGTGTTCGGACTTCGACATCTGCGACACCAAGCTCGCCTTGCGTGCCCTGTCCCCAGCAGTATAATGCACCATCCTTCGTGATAGCCATGTTGTTGTGTACTCCAGCGGAGATGTAGACAATTGGATCATCATCATCAGGGAAGGGCACCTGCACGGGTTCGGGTATGAAGTCCTTGTGCTCGGCATTCTTGAGCATTTCTTCTGGCAATCCAAGCTGTCCTGCATTGCATCGACCGCATGCGTACACCTTTCCAGCAGATGTCAAGAACAGCGTGTGATGTTCACCTCCAACAATCTGAATAACAGTGTCGCCCCCCAGGTCGGCGGGACTCAAATTGTGGACTTTCTTGGGGAGCTGAACTTGGGAATCAGCCTCACTGTCGTAGCCAGTGCCTAGTTGTCCCATCGTGTTCAAGCCCCAGCCCCAGACGTCGCCGTTATCATCTACGGCAAAGGAATGATAGACACCAGCACCAATGACTTTGCCTTTCCTTCCCCGAGTTGCCAGAGTAACCTTCTCTGGAACAGTGCCGTGGATTTTGCGGCGTTCGAGCACTTTTCTACCGAGCTGAGCTTGCTCACCAGCACCCCATGTGTATATGTTGCCATGAGTGGTCAGCACCACTAGATGATTGCCGCCCGCTGCGATCGATGAAACCTTTTCGGTGTCGCCCAGTTTGTGGATCAGATTCATCGATATCGGGACTGGTAAGAATTGATGTCTCAACCCATTGGAAAATCCGAGAGAGCCCTCGTTAACCTGGAGGATAACATGCGTTAATTGTGAATGACAGCTCATGTTTTGTGGTCCACATACTCGGAATGAACCCCAAACTCGTAGATCGCCTTCTGCACTGACAGCGGCACATATGCTGTCACCAGTAGCAATTTGCACTGCCCGATATTTTTCATCCACAAGGGACTGTAGGGGATGTGGAACACTGGTCAAAGTGTCGATATCGATAAATGACCCAGGATTCTCTGGATCGGGCACGTCCTGCGTAACTCGCCCAAGGGCAGCATCGTCGTTAAGACCGCAAGACCATATCTATTCATAAAAGTTGAGTAAGAGATCAACAGTGAGAGGAAGGTGGACCAACGGACCTTGCCACTTTCATCTATGAAGAGACTGTGCATGCCACCTGCCGCCACAGCTTCAAGCCCCGCGGCTTCAGACCCAAATACACCCTCTTGCATCTGCTTCTCAGCCCATGGATGTTTACGTGGCTTATCCAATTCTCCGAGCACGTCAGGGCCCATGCCGAACTGTCCAAAGTTGCCAGCACCCCATGCGAAGAGTTGTAGACCGGGTCGCTTGTTTTCCACTGGCGTAGGAAGAGGGTTGAGGTAGGGCTTCACCTGGACTCCTTCAGCAGGAGTTGCCGCCTTGATTCCAGGTTTTTTAGTGGTACGGGGTTTTGTGGCTTTGCTCTCAGCAGAAGGATCAATGTTCTGCTCTTCACTCTTGCTTCGCTTCTTGGCAGGAGGAGGTGAGGCTTCACGCTCAGGAGAGGCGGGTCGTTTTTTGGAGCGAGAGCGTGGCGCAGGCTTAGCAACCACTGGTGCTGGTTTCGGCGCTGGTTTGGCTGACGCAGCTCGAGCAGAACGTCGAGGAGGCATTGTTGCAAAGAGGAAGGGGAATAACGGCGAGGGAAGATGACCGAGGGTAGAAGGTGATGGTTCGGAACCAAGAGATGACGAAAGCAAACAAGGCCAGTACCTGGACCAAGTCTGTTGGTGAGCGGTCGAAAACTCCTCAAATTGTAAACAAGCCCTCTGACGTCTTATCACGTGATCGACGCGTCGTTACAGCCACACGGACCGGTGACTTTCAGTTCCGGCTTCCGAGTCCGCCGACGCCTCTTCACCAAGTACATGTACTGCATTTTTGTCGTACCCTCAAGCACTTGCTTTGCATCTAACCCCTTACCTACCACTGCTGTTATAGCCGTTCTGGTCTTCGTGTCCGAGTCGCGCTCAATATTTCAGTACAACTCGTCTCCTAACTGAGCTCTTCGGCAGCCCTGTCTACTTATGGACAGCCTGAGAATGCATCCTGTGCTGTGCCTGGGAGTTTAGGCCGGTCTGTTAGGTGTCTGTTGGCCAAGAAAAATGACAGCAGTCTTCTGTTGGCTCGACTATGTACCCTTTTTACCTCTGATCTGTGCATACTTGGTTGTGTAAGTAGTAAAGTACGGGCTATAGGCTGAAGCTATCTTCACCCCGAAGAGACTGCATTTCAGTATGAACGTTGCCCCATCAGGTTAGTTTACATCATAGCCTCACGTTACTACTACCCTGGCCTCCAACCTCAGCCAATTCCGTACTTCCTGTCATCCCCCTGGAGATTGACCTTTGTTCTCTCTGATCTGTTTTCGTTCCCTCGAATCTTGCTTCCTTATTGCTCTTGGGTCGGATTCCATGGACTCTGCGATAGACACCATGAGCCCGCGCGTACAGCTATGGTTCGGCATCATCGGGCTATGTGCAACTTCACTTAAACCTTCGCTTCATTCATCAATGGGCTTCTTCAGCAGCACATCCCTTTACCGTCTTGTACCATCAAGTTGCCGGAGCGGTCATTTCCAAAACCAGTTGAGGTGCTGTTAAGTTTGGGCCATTGTCGGGGTCACGGGATTTGCAGTGTGTGGCCGTCCTCAGCTATAAATTTCGTCTGGCCAGCGCCTCGTGAGCGCTTCTCATCTTGCTTTCTCGAGTCATGTTCACTCCATTCGTCTCTAGCTCTCCTGGGGACGCGACCATAGTCGCCGGCTTTGACAGCGGGCAGGCCATGATCTTGCTGCCCCAGGGATCTATCACGACGCTGAACTTCCACAGCATGACAGAGGCTTGCAACTCATCGCTTCACACTCTTTCTTTGCATATAGGACCGTTCATTTCCTACGGATTCTTCCTAGAGCTTCTACGCTCGACCTTTGTGCAGGTCAAATACAACTGCCCCGACCTGCTGGAGGTAAACTGCTCAATTGCCACGAGAAAATGGGACAAGTCCCCCGAGATACAACAACAGCTCATTCGTTTTGCCTCGGTTGGTGTTCAACCCAACATCCCCGCTTTTAATTTCTCGTTTCCTGCCGACATCATAGGCGACTCGGCCTTGATGTCCCTCCTTGCCTTCTTCAACGTCCGCAAAGTAGTTGTGGCGCCCCCTACCACGGGCTCCATTAGTGTACAGCGTCGTGCCACCATATACGCGGACCTCATTCGCTATATCCCCTCTTTCACATCGGTCAGGAAGTTTGGACTCCCACTCGAGCTCGTTTCGGATCTGCACGGGCTCCTTCGAGAGATCGCGAAACTGCCACACTGCACTGAGGTTGAATTCGGCTTCGGTGGACAGTTCCTTGCTTCCATGGATCTCGAGACTCGTAGGACCATCGCAATGGCGTTGGTCTTTGGGGCGGGGGTCTTCCATGGCACTTTGAGCGGTATCCCTCTTGAAATTTCTGAGTTGACATAGTTACTTGTCCAACTCCCTTCACCTTCGTCTCTTCGTCCACATCGTATTCGTTCACTGCCGGCGCATTCTGGTACCATTGTATCGTTATCTCATCACACAATCTGCTTGTTCTTGTATTTTGGGTCGTATGTATTCATCATCTTACCTATTATATTGTGGATAGCTATGTCATCTGCTCCTACTCGTGCTATCGGGAATACTACTATCAAAAACACCAGTTATGTTCATACCAAGCACCGCAATTAGAAGAGCTTGCCTCCACTTTAGAACAAAGTTGACAAGACGAAATAAGGGGTGCATAATACACTTACTCTACGAATACAGATGGCGCATACATGTAGCACAAAAGATATTATAGTACAAAGGCCCGGCGACTCGGCTGGCGATGAAAATATCTCGACTGCTTTGCACTCAACCTACGAGCGCTCAGAGATGAGGAAATTGATCATGTCTTCCATGGTAAACACGTCAGACAGATATATCATCGGAATTTCCACACCAAATCCTTCCCCAACGCGTTTTCGTAGCTGAGCGAACATGATCGAGTCAACACCACGAGCGTTCAAAGTCTCAGATAGGTCTTTTGGGTGGTACGCATTCAGTAATATGCACGGAACGGGTACGCAAATGGCTACTCACCAAGTTCTTCATCATCGGGGGTGATTTCTAGCACGTTCCTCAGGCATGAAACGAGCCTCGTCCGGAGATCTTCTTCGTTTAATGGTTGATTAACTGGAATTTCTACGTGCTTTGACGTGGGTCTGGATCCGGACTGTTCGACGAGGTAGTCAACCATCTGTTCCATCGTGAACACGTCTGATAAATAGATCATGGGTATATCGAGGTCAAATTCTTCCCCAACTCGCTTCCGTAGCTGTGCAAACATGATCGAATCCATACCACGAGCGTTGAGAGTCTCAGAAAGGTCTATGTTGACGGTTAATTTGCAGGATAGATCCCGATGTGAAATCAACTACATACCAAACTCCTCTTCCGGTGTTAATTCGAGGATGGCTCTAAGGCAACTGATCAAACCAGCTCGACAGTCTGATTCCTTCGACTGTGATCCTACATCTGTATTCTTTTGAACAGAGAAGCGGGGTGGCGGCATAGCTACCGTCGCAACAGCAGGACTTTGATTTCGTGACGGTATGAAGGTCGGATAGCGGTGGACACGGCGGAACGGGTAGGTGGGAACGTCTGTCTTCTTCAGAGCACCATGACGCTGAGAGTAAAGCTCATGGAAGTTGGGAGAAAGGTTGTGCTCTTGGACGAGGTAGCTCAAAGCAGTAAGCAGCGCCATCTCCTGATCCTTTCCAGCCTTTGCGAATAGTGCAACTGCAGAGGTATTGAGAAGGTTGTTTGCTTGGAGGAGGGTCCACGCGACGGGTTGGGGTCCAACGTCAACGAGCACACCAATGGATCGGTCTTCATCCACGGCTGCCGCTGCCGCCGCAAACTGGACAGGTTTTCGAGCATGGTTTACCTTGACGCCAGTAAGATTATGATGCGAATGTATCAAAGACATCTTACCCAGTGATCCGAGACGAACCTCCGACCCTTCGGAATAAGCTCGCCAGTCAAAGTCGAGTATAAAGGAATGTTCAAAGGAAGGAAGGTCGAACGATGCTTATTTGACCAGTCGAGTAAACCTGGAACCGCAGAATCAACGTAAGGGCTGTGGAAGCCTTGGTCAACCTTTAAGCGGGAGGCCTTCAAGCCCCGTTCTTTAGCTGCGACAACCAGGGCGTCGATTTCGGCTGATGCGCCTGACACAACAACACTCCGCGGACCGTTATGAACCGCAACGCTCAGCGAGTCCGCAAGTTGGAGGGTTTCTATAAGCCCTTTGACTTCTTCCTTGGATGCTGCTACTGCGGCCATTCCTGCAGAATCTTTTGTTCTAGGACGGAGAAGACGAGCACGGGTGACCACAAGGTCCAACGCAGATTCGAACGAAAGGGCACCAGCTGCGACTAATAATTTATGCCAGTAAATTATAATATCCATTCGCGTAACGTAAAACACTTACCTGCTGCAGTAATTTCTCCCAGACTGTGACCGAGGACTGCTTTCGGTTGAATGCCTAGACTCTGCAGCCATTGCAGAACAGAATATTGGTAGACAAAAATACAAATTTGGTCGACCCCGCTGTTTGTTTCTGGCAGTGTATCAGAAACTTCAAGCAACAGCCTATCGATCGGATAACCCGACCGCTCTTGGGCAGCCTGCCCAAACTTAGAGATGAGCACTCGGAACCCCGAATATTGTTCAGCAAGTGCTGCAGCCATACCAGGGAAATAAGTGCCTTGTCCTGAGAACATGAACCCTAGCGAGCCGCGAGGCTTCTGTTTCGAAGTGGAAAGAGCTGTCAGTCGATGTTCAATTTGAGAAATAAGGTCTGCCATGTTTCGGGCAACGCAGGAGAACCGGTATTTGTAGTGCTCCCTCCCGACGCAAGTAGTGTAGCAGATGTCATGGAAGTCGTGTGTTTTTGCGACCCGCAAAAATGCCAAATACCGTCCTAGGTACGCTTCCAGTGCAGGCACGGTTTTCCCACTGACGACGAAAATCATAGGGTGTTCTTGTATATCATTTGACGACGGCCTTGGTACATCAGAAGGTGGTCCCTCTAAGATGGCACCGGCCAGCGTACCCGCGAAGCCGTATGACCTGCATCAACATGAGAATGAGTGGTAAAGCATAAAAGTGGACTAGAAAACTGACAGAACCGCAGCTCGATGTGGCTTTGCACCACCAATGTGAATAGACTCGTGAGGAATCAGGAGAGGAACTACGCTGCAATCAAGCGAAGGGTTAAGGTTGTGCTCCGTTAAGTGATTTAGACCAGGAACTGTCTCTTTCTCAAGGGCAAGCAAGGCTGTGAGGATGCCGGCCATCCCTGCTGTTGGTTCACTGTGTCCTAAAACTGTTTTCGATGCGCTAATGATAAGGGGACCGGCCAGACGGGGTCGTGTTGAGGCGTAGGCGTTATTAATGCCCTGGATTTCCGAAAGGTCTCCTAGAGATGTACCTGAATAAGAAATGAGAAGCGAGTTTCAACTTTCCTGCCTTAAAAAGGTGACTTGACCTGTTCCATGAGCTTCGATAAAGCTGTGATCGACAAATCAGTAATTTCATTGAACGAGGAATGACCGTTCACTGACTTGATTTGATCAGGAAACAGCCCAGCTTTTCGTAGCAACGACCGATGTAGGTTTGTCTGCGCCTTTACGTTTGGTGCAACTAGCCCTTGAGAACGGCCGTTATGGGACACGTCTGTTGATTTGATCACGGCGAGTATATTGTCATTGTCGCGTATTGCAGCGCTGCGCGTCTTGAGAATGAAAGCCACTGCACCCTCCGAAGGCACATATCTACTGCATCGTAAGAAAACGAGTTCTGCCTAACATGGATGCACCCACCCGTCTGCATCGGTAGTAAACGTAGCGCATCTTCCATTTGGAGAAACCATGCCTTGCGCCGTCAGGAACCTATATGATATCAGTAACGTCGGTGATGCTTGGTCTATTATCCTACAAACATGAATGATCCCGGCCAACAGTGCGTATTGCTCGAACAGACAATAGCGGTATCGGCCCCTCCGGATTGCAAGAAAGTGATGGCTAAAAATATTGATTACAACTTTGAAATTGCTAGCGATGCACCTTATGATCATACCTTGATCCATACATACAATGCCTCCGCTGCATGCTGTATCAACGGTAACAGATGGCCCATTTATATCAAGAAGACTAGATGCGAAATGAGCGCTGAATAATTTCACTGGAAGAAGTTCGTACTAGCTTATACGGCCGCTTGCGGTACTCGGAGCACGACCCGTACCGTAGAATCGCGTGTACGCTAGAGTTTAATGAGGATCAGTATCATTCCCGAACCAAATCAAAGACATACATACCATCGTAACCTTGCTCGGCATTTAAGAGTGTCTCGAAGCCATCGTCTTTAGTGGCGACATAGACAGCGGTTTGCGTCCCCTTCAGCTTGGATAGTGGAATATTTGCGTTCTCCAGGGCCTCAAATGACACTTCCAAGGCGAGGCGCATCGTCGGAGATACGTACAACGCCTCTGTCGCCGTGAGGCCAAAAAATCTGTAGTCGTAATGTGCAACATCGACGAGGCCTGCTTTCGTGAAGCATATATCGTGGGGGTAAAAGCTTGCGTGATCCCAGCGATCGGATGGGATGTCACTGATGACTGAATTGTTCTTCGATAACAAAGCTTCCCAGAGAGATGCAGTATTGTTGAGCGAGCCGGGTAAACGGAATGCCTTGCCGACTATCACAATGTCCTTATCGTTATGCTGATGGGACTCGATGACGGGGAAAGGCTTAGAAGGCAACTCTGCAGGGATGCTTCCATGACCATGCTCAAGTGAAATCGCGTCCACAAGAGAATCAAGATCAATATGGATGTAGCATGCATTAGGTGGAAGGGTGAGGCCGTCGATGCGTTTGTTTAGAGTGTTGACGATGCTAACAGCCATAAATGATGTCATGCCCAGCTGGAAAAAAGTCATGAAACGTACTCCTTATCGTCTGACTACAAAATAAGACGCACCTCGGCGAAGGATAAAGCAGACAATAGCTCAAGATCATGGACTCCAAGAAGATTGCTTACAACCTGTCTCACGACGTGTTCCGTATCATCTAGGATACAATGTTATTCATCAACATTAACTTATATAGTTCGGAACGACCTGACCTTCTTTAGTTTCATGGTCGACTTCGACCTCGGTAGAAACGCCGACACCAAGGAAAGACCCAAACATATCTTCAATCTTCTTACGGAACACATCGCCTTTCCTCGTAACTGGTATTTTCTGAGGAGGTCGAATTATGAGTACGCGAGACCATGGTATGCGAAGAGCAGGAGGAAGGCCGCGATTGATTGGAGCGAGGGCATTCGCAATTTCTCTGTCGATCTTGGACGAAGGCATGTCCACTTCCGGCCCGATCTCGACAATGGCGCATACGCTAGTCGCAGGCTCCCTCAGGAACCTGTCACCAATAACGCATGCATTTGCGATACTTGGATTCGCACAGAGGGCTTCCTCAATGGGTCTGGGATCCAGTGTTTCGCTGCTTGTCATCTATACCGATTATCAGCATTTGCAAGTGCTTGAAAACGTTTCACGGACCTGGATAAAATCGGTCTTTCTTCCAAGCCATTTGAATCGTCCATCTGGCGTGCGCTGATATTTGTCTCCCGTTTTGAACGTTACCCAGCCGTCCGAGTCCACCGAAAATGACGAATCACGGTACTTGATGTATCCGTGTGGGATGAGCTTGCTCTTCACGACTAGTTCCCCTTCTGTATGTTGTTTCAATTTACTGCGATAGAAGCCTAAACAACGAAACACTCACCGAAGGTGGCTTCCTCGTTGTCAGACCCGACCAGTGACATGATGCCATCAGCAATGAGGGCGTCCTGCGCAGAATAGCCATTGGAACGGGCGTCTTGCGCGCGCTCTGCAAACAGCGTACCGACTGTCTCCGTCATCCCGATGCCGACCATGATTGATATGCCGTTTTCGATGGCCCAACGCGTGACATCTGACTCGAGCGCAGCGCCTCCGCACTCGAGCATCATAAGTCGCTGCAGCGCACTGACAAGGCGAACTTTCTCCTCAGCTCTCAAGCACATTTGATGCTTGTCATCGGGACTGGAAGCCGTCTCGCACATAGCTTTTAGTTCGCTCAAAATGAACGGTACGCAAGCAAATGCGGCGACTCGCCGTTCAAGAAGTGAATCGATGATATCCATGGTGGGGCCTTGTAAGCCATTCGCTGCCAATTGTGTAGGATATGTGGATGGAACGGACGCAAAGACATAGCAACCGGCGTTCAGGAGCGTTGCCGTGCCAATATCTTGCATGTAGGCAAGGATATGCGACCAAGGTGCCCACCCTAGAACACGTATCCCATCCATTTCGCCTTCCGGACGAACGCGCTGCCACCATGCGAGCTTGGAACGGCAGTTACTGAGGATAAGAGTATGGGTCAAAGGTACGCATTTCAAGTTGGCAGTAGAGGACGCGGAGGATGTAAAGAGATAGAGGCATGCGCGATCAACGTAAGGAAGTGCGCACCCAGATAGCGAGGCTTTCTGAGTAAATGGGTCGTATTTCTGTCGAAGTGCAGTCATGGTCGACGCATTCACGTTGAAGGAGAGAACATGTATCCCAATCTCTAGCATGCGAGCGAAGCAGTTAGCAAATGCCGACAAATCAGATGCAAGGACCTTACCAGAGGCAACACGCTGGTTAGAAATATCGGTCTCAGGGATCACCAGACAAGTGGGAGCAACAATGCGTAGCATGCCCTTTAGAAGGTCAGCTGTAACGTGGACGTCGATGGGGATGAATATTCCTTCAAGCTTCCATACGGCCAGCATGAGAGCAAATACGTAGGGATGGTTCTCGCTGACGACTGCAACTTTGGGAAAACAACCCAAGATAGCTTTGAGATCCTGTGCCAGGGCCGACGAGATAATGTCCAAATCCGAGTATGTCCAAGTATCCTGGCCGCATTCCAAGACATTACGTTTGGACTTCTCAGAATCATGTGCAACGCTGAGAAAGACATCGAGAAGAGAGTAGTGACCGTCGGCCTCCATGATTATGATTGGGGCTCATACCAGCGAAGCCGGTACTTATTCGAAACTTTGAGTCATCATATTTTCATGCTGAGTACTAGTAGGGCCGTTCCAATGGTATCCCGCTCCGGCGTTTGACAGCAAGAATACTTGCATTGAAATGATGATCCTGAAGAAGAGAAAAAATAGCCCATATGTAACGGCTGCAGAATGACTAGACCTGATGCTCACCTGAGATTCCGTTGATCAGGAACATCTATATTTGACAAAACTGAGCGAACCCAATACGGCGGAAATTGGAATCTACGATCGTCAACTCAGCCCTGGAAAAATGGGGTGACTACTGGCCTACAGACCATGAAATCCTACCCTGCTAAATTTCCCGGCAAAGTTCGATGTTAGTTCGATGTAAGCACCAGCAGTGGAACGTATTGCCTTTTTGGGTTCTTCTGTCGGCATCATTGTCCCTCCGCTTTTCCTCAACCATCGTGGGTTCAAAGGTTCGAACACTTGAGGGTGCCTGCGATGTACCCGGGAACCTTGAAATGACCCAAAAACCGAACTCTTCTTGACGCGATAGACCGAGTCCGATTGCAGATGCAGTGAAGTTTCCGGCTACTGGCAATCGCCCATTAGAGAAGTTGTTCTTGGATTCCTCTCCGTGACAATCGTTCGCGAATGACGCTACAGGATGAATGTTAATACACTCACATGATAGGGAAAGTTGCTTGGCCGAGTGCTATAGTTACTAACGGAAGGAACCTTCGGAGATGGTGGAGTGCGAAATAACGTCTCCGTGTTGAACTTTCCTCCTTCAGGTGACTTGTTTCTCTATCATGACACAGCCTTTACTGTTTGTTCTCGAGGGGCTTGATTGTTGGCCGACTTCAGATTCAAATGGAGATCTTCTCCCGCTGCCGTTGGGCCATGTCGACAACATTCCCGTTAGTAGGATTGTCACCGACAAGAAATAAAAAGAGAGATTCTTCAGCTTGTTATCAAAGCCACGATGTGTTTCATCTGTACTGCCTTATCCTTCGTCGGAAAAGCACTCTTTGTCCTTGTCGCTGTCCATATCTATGCCTACTGGTTGGATCGATATGACCTGCGACGATATCCGGGCCCATTCCTTGCTAAATTCTCCTATCTTTGGCTTGTGTGGACCGGGTGGACTCTCCGTCGTTCACAGATACTACATGAGATGCATAGAAAGTATGGTGCGTCCTTCAGGTAGTCCTTATGGATCAGCGCCTCAATCGACTTGCTTTTCTCCACAGGTCCAATAGTTCGCATCTCGCCTGCCGAACTTTCCTTTAGCAACTCTGTTGCCTTTTCTTCCATCTACTCCCGAGGCTCTGGGGTTGCAAAATCTAGCTTTTACGACGCATTCGCTACCATCGGGCTTCCATCTATTTTCGCAACTCGCCAGAAAACCGAACATGGCCAAAAGCGAAGGATGATGTATCATTTCTTCACACCGAAGACTGTCTCCGAGTTTTCTCCTCAGATAACTTGTGCAGTCGACCTTCTTCTTAAGGAATGGGATATACGTTTTGCCGACCCATCCAACAGCGAGAACGGGCAATACCTCTGGTTCGATTGCCTTCCGTGTATGTTGTAAATCTTCCTTTGTTGTTACTTATTGATCTTCACGCTAATGTTAGGGTGCGCCTTTTTGGCCTTCGACTCTATGAGTAACTTCATTTTTGGGAAACCCTTTGGTATGGTTGCAACGGCACAAGACACCGTCACTATTCCCCAGAATTCACGTGTCGTTCTTGACTATGAGATACCAAATCAGACTATGGAAATATCTCTCATGAAAATCACAGGTAGTCGGGAGACATACAATTATTTCGTTGGAATACTTCCGACTTGGTGGAAGCCGTTAGGTCATGCTGTCCTTCGAGGTCCAGTAAAAAACGGGTTACTGGCCGCCAAAACCGTTGCGTATCTATTATCACGGCGTTTATCCCTTGGTACCCAAGGAGATACTATGGATCTAGTTAGCAGATTCCTCCAACGACAGGAGCTCCAGGTATAGGTACTAGAATGTTACTAAATTCAGTCGCTTATCTACTCCGCTAGACATCAGAACAAGAACCATTGATCGCGGAAGTGCTGACAATGCTTGTCGCGGGTTCCGACACGACGAGAAAGTATGTTTTATCTAAGTTTGTCCCTTGGGGTTTCGACTTATTAGTTCAAGCTCTCTCGCCGCCGCCATCTATTATATTTCTAGGTCACCTGAAATTCAGGCGAAGCTTCAAGCTGAGCTTGATGCGCACATACCTAGGAATCACTCCGTCTCCCTCGAGGATGTGCAACAACTGCCATACCTCGATGCGTGTATTAACGAGACCTTGCGCGTATATTCTGCGGTACCAGGTGGTCTTCCACGAGTCGTGCCAGAGGGCGGCATGTCAATTGCCGGCAATGATATCGTTGCCGGGACCACCGTTGGCGTTCATATTTACAGCCTTCACCGCGATTCCACAATCTGGGGGGACGATGCTGACACCTTCAACCCGGACCGTTGGCTTGACATCGATACCGAGGTGGTGAGACGAGCATTCAAACCTTTTTCTGATGGACCAGCGTAAGCCTCTTGTTTCTGTTCGGTGGAATTTCGGCATTCTCATCGATTTTCGCCTTGATATAGAGCATGCATAGGAAAGAACTTGGCAATGGTTCAGCTTCGCATCGTTCTTGCTTCTTTATTTAAGCGGTTCGAGGTCATATTTGAGAAACCCGACAGTTCTGTGAGCCTTTTTTCCTTCTCTTCTTCTGTGTAAGTACTAAGCCACGACTTATTATACCGCACAGCTTTTGGTCGACGATTGGTTTGTAAGAAGAATTGAGGATTGCAGAATCGGGATTCATCATAGAAATAGCATATGATGACGACCAGAGCTCGAACCAATGTACAGATATAATATACGTATTAGTAACAACGAAAGTGACAATATGACTTTACTACTTCTTCTTTTTACTGAAGGCAGACCGTAAATTCGGTTTCAAGGTGTATATTCCATTCACAGCTATCTTAGTCTAAATGGGTAGTCGGAGTCTTCTCCTCTACTACGCTGTTTGCAAGCGTACCAATTCCACCACTCATCCAAGTCAACATTTGATCCCCATCTTTGAGGTAGAGAGGTGGGTTTTGAACGAACCCAACACCACTGGGAGTGCCAGTCATAATTATGGAGCCCGGCTGTAACGTCGTGCCTTGAGAAAGATAAGCGATGGTCTTTTTGACGCTGAAAAGTTGATCACTATTGAATATTAGAGCCACGAACTGTCAAGCAAGCTCTTAAAGGATAAGCTTACGCAGTAGTTCCGTCTTGGACGGTGTCACCATTCAATGTAAACTTAATGGCCACGGTTTGAGGATCAGGAATAGACGATGCGGCAACCAAGCATGGACCGAAGGGATTTGTATTGTCTGTGAATGTAGAACATACTAGTTAGCACACAGTCGAATTCGGGACGGCAGAACACGAGACTTACCAAAACTTTTGGAGAAACACCATTGAGAGACCGCAAATTGATGCTGACGAAAAGACACCTGGATAACAATCGGTAAGAAATATAACCCTTGAGGGAGACTTTAGGACCTACATAATTGCCGCCGGTGTACCCGAGAACATAGTCTAAAGCTTCCGCTTCAGTGACATTCTTAGCTGCCCTGCCTATGACGACAGTAAATTCAGCCTCATAATCGGATTGATGTATTGCAGAAGGCTGTGCGACTGCAGGAATGATCACAGGTGCGAGGGGCCCGATAAGCGATGTCACTGGCTTATAGAAAAGGTTAGGAAACCTAACATGACAAACATTCAGTGGTTCAAGTTCAGGAAAGGGAAAACGAAGAGATACCCACTTAGGCGCTTCTACTTTCCCTTCATTCTAATAGAAGCCAAATTCAGGGCGTGGAAAACAGTAGGAGTTAAGTTTTACCGCATGAGCTGGATAGTTAAGACCCAAGCATCGGACGACCTTGACATCTTCGCCAGACAGCGGAGTTAATAGCTGTTTAACGGTGAGGATCTTGCTGGTCATTTGGGCGGATGGATCGAGAGCAGAACCAAGTATTTCATAAGCCTTGATTAGCATTCCCTGGTACGCCGCTAGACCAACTTGGAGTCGTCAGTAACCTGAAAATATATGAAGGTTACCTCCGACTTACTATCCAGGGTAGAATCTATGGGCTGTCCAATATGTACACGAGAGGTCTCGACGGCAACAAAGCGAATAAGTCTGGACCATTGCTGCGCCAAAGAAATGATACAGTCAGTCGTATTGGTTCAAGTTAAAGGTGCTGCCGCACAGTAATAATAGGTGCCATCGTATAAGCAACTTCGCAAGAGGGATATGGTAATAACACGTCGTTGTGGTCTTCAGGTATTCTACGATGTCAGAGGTGACGGTCAGCCTTATAAGTAAACAGCCTTGAATCGCATACCTTGTTCCTTCATTTGGGTACATTACGGTTTTGGTTTTCTTTACCAAAAAACTTGATTCAGAAATAAAAGCGGTGGAGCTAAGTTTGAGGAACGAGTTCGCATGGAGAAAATCGCTAGGACTTCGAAGACCATTTGGAATGGTGCAGCGTAGCTAAATATAATGTTCTTCAGTGTGCAAGAGCAGGGTGCCAGGCACTGAAGCTAAGGAACCTGACTTAGTACGACCAATGAGAATGATGTCTGTTTCGATCCCAGCCGGGCGGAGCATACTAGCCTTCTCCCACTTCTTCAAGCGTTCATCTGCTGCATGAACACTGAGATCTCCGGGTCAGATCTATTCCAATTCTAACCGGGAAGCAACAAACGTTAAGTTCCATTGTTGCTGTCATGTCTCTGAAGACTCGCGGGCTATACAGCCCTGGGAGGAAATTACCTGCTTCATATCCCGACTCCGAGTTACCGGCTCCGATTACTTCAGAAAATCAAACGGTATAGGACTGTGCGACGCATTGACATAGTCGCACCTTGACAATCAAAAAGTTTTTTTTTCTGATCATCCTCGACTCGGTCATGGTTCGAACTTTACGCACCGGTGGTACACTCGCCGTAAGATCGTTGATGACCATCGAAATTCGTGTTGTCTGTCTCATTGCTTAAGAAAGAGATGACAGGGACTGAAGCCATTTCGTAGCGAAAATACAATCACACGTAGCTAGTATCAGCCCTAAGTAGCCTACTGAGCTGTCGAGGTTATTAATTCCATTAAAACCTTCTCAGCTTCGGCTTTGATATCATAACCCATTATTTTATCGCGCATCATAGGAGCTTCAGAATTGCGGCTTAGTAGGGTGCACTAAAACAACACAGAATGCAGATCACTTACACCTGAGATACAAGCCTCGCTTTCCCGGAATATTCTGCTGTTCTAATGATTCCGTGGCTACATACTCAGCACGTTCCTTACGCAAGCTTTCGTAGGCGATAAGACGATTCTCAACGTCAGACACTTTGGTTCCCATCGGAAGGAGGGCTGCGAGAGCTACGGCGTCCTCAAGACCCATCCCGAAGCCTTGCCCGAGTGCTAGATTTAGGTAGTTGTCAGTAAGTCGCACGATACGCCAAACAGGCCAACCTTACTTGGTAATGACGCATGTGCAGAATCGCCCAGCAAACACACGCGTTTATTAATCCATGTGTCAAGCCGTGGGACAACACGCATTTGCCACAAATGAATACTATCGGCCAACTGAAGTAAACGCTTAAACCGTGGGTGGTAGTCTTCGAAAAACTCCAACAAAATTTCCTGGGTAACTGGTACGTTCCATCCTGAGATAGAGTTAAGAATTTGAGAAAACACAGTCTCCTGAAGACTCACCGACTTCATTCTGGTTGCGCGGGTCATCGTGCACACCGAGAACGTTGATCATAGTGCCATTGCGGCACGCGTAGATTATGATCGTGCGCTTGTCAGTCTTCTCACCGTCATCCGTCTTATCGTTTCGGCGTACGGGAGCCGTGATTAAACGTGCTCCCAGGGGTGGGCTCTTGATAATCCAGTCGAGTTCGGGATATGGCTCCAAAGCTTCTGCCGGTGTGAGCCAACGGTATCCAGCAATGCCGGTAGGAGGTATGTCTATTTCTTTGCCCAAAACATAGGAGCGTATGGTTGACTAAGTCTCTCGTTAGCTGACGACCACCACTAGCTAAAAGAATTTGATGCCCACCCTAATACCATCAGCTCCGACGATAAGATCGGCGGAACAGATGGATCTATCGACAAGAGAAATAGTACAAGCTTCCACATCACAAGACACCACCTGGACGCCCAAACGAAGCTGAGCAGGAGGACCTGTTCCTTCAGGGTCGAGAGCTACTCGCATGAGCTCGTTATGGAGGTCGACACGATGCGCCATTACCCAAGGCTTCCGGGTGTTCGTGAATAGGTGCTCAAAATGGAAAAGAAGGTATTAGATTCCTTACATCGCCGTACGCCTTGTGGTAGTCTGTCATGTTATTCATCATGCCTGGGCTTCCGTCATGCGCCATGGCAGTGAACTAACGGAAGTATCAGCACTATCACGAAAAAGTACTAAAAATGTCCGCACACAAAGATTATCCACGGACTTGAGATTGTCGATGTTACAACCTAGACCTCGAAGAGAGCGTACAGTGTTGGGCGGCACGGCGAGACCTGCGCCAAGTTCGCTCTTGAAACTTGAAGATTCAAGTATCTAGAAAGCGATTTCGTCACTCGATGGTCTACAAGATATTTAGAGAGACCTACATGGACGAGATGCCCTTGTCTACGAAGTGCAATGGCGGCGGAAAGCCCGCAAAGTCCAGCACCCACGATTATCACTTTCAATGGGCGCGCTTCGTCGATTTGTTGCATTGTAGATTAAAGTGTTTGCTCGAGACAAAAAGTTGAGAAGGCGAAGCGAAGATTCGGCGGTGAGATACAGAATCGCAACTGTCCAACTCGAAGGTTTTGACAGCGCGTTGCACGGTACCGATGTTTCTGCCAGACGAACCACTGAGTCCGAGCATGCTGACTAGTACTAAGGTACAGAGGTCACAGTATCCACCCAGCCCAAAGAGGATAGCGTTTGACAACCAGAATGCAACCGTCGCAAACCGAACTCCACGGCTCCCAGGTTTCCGGTAAGTTAAAGGTCCCTGACATAGGATATCGCGAATATCGGTGCACGCTAAGCCAAAACCTAAAGATCCGAGTGCGGAAACAAAGGATCTTTCTTCCACCTTCATTGCATCGCGGAATCTTGATCGTTTCTCCTAACATTGATGGCCGGTGTATAATTAGCCATTCACTAACGCCGTGTCAAAGGATGGCTGAAGCACGGATGATATAAGGTCTGTGTCATTGAAGACATCATTTTCAGGATACATACCATGTCTTTCATCGACAGCATGAAACTTGACCTCGTCGGACACCTCTTTGGCATCAGGAATCGCGGCTTAGCCACTGCTTGTTGTGCTGTGGCAGTCGCCTCTGCCATCGCTTTCCCTTACATTCGTAGGGACTACCAGACATTCTTATCTGGCGGTCCCTCTTACGCTCCCCAGAACATCAAAGGATATCTCATCGTCTGCGTCCTGGCCTTGTTCCGTCAGGAGCAAAAGGGCCTTGCGATATATGACCGCCTTCCCGAGAAGCGCAGGTGGCTACCTGACTTGCCTCCTCGCAATGGCCCGCGGCCCATCACGACCAGCCATATAATCCAAAGACAGGTAAGATAAATGTTGGTCGCCGCCGTCACACAATTGCTGATCACGAGTATCCATAGCGCAACCAGGCGCCGGACTCCAAGTTCGCCCTCGAGGAACTCAAGGCTACGGTCATTCCACGGGTGCAGGCTCGCCACACTGACCTCACCCATCTTAGCCTATCCAAGTTCGAGTTCCATGCTGAAGCAATCTTCCTGCTCCCCTCTGTACCCATCGATGATCCAAAAAATGTTCCAAGTCACGACACGGTGCGCAGGACGAAGAGGGAGATCGCGCATATGCACGACTACCATGACTTTACGCTGCATCTTGCACTGGCCGCCCAAGACGGGAAGGAAGTCGTGTCGAAGGGATGGGGGCAGCGACACCCGCTGGCAGGCCCTGGCGTTCCTGGTCCACCTACGGAGTGGACATTTATTTATGCGCCACGTAACGAAGAGGAACTAGCAGTGGTGGAAATGATTATCGAGGCATCAATAGGCTATATGACCAATGACCCTGCTGGAACAGTTATCGTATAGTTACGTGGCGGATATCGTGAATAGATGTTGACTTTTGTTTTTGGCATTGTCACTGTGGATGTGTGTCCAGCATCTAGGACCAGCAGCAGCAGGCGGAAGATCCTTTTCCGAATTCGAAGTAGACAAGGTTTTATACCCCGGCTGACTCTGTGATTTTCGATTGGCAGATATATGTACGGCGTCCTTAGGATTCTTTAGCGAATACAATCAGACCCTAGAAGTGTAGGTAACATACCAGATTCCCAAGCACATTGCGCCCACAAGTCTGTGCCCCCCAACGGCGAGAATGAGGTTAATCCATCTTTCAATGCCTTTCGGGGCTACTGGCTACCACTTGGCACACTGCACGCACAAAAAGAGATGGATACTAGGCATTTGAGGCATCATTGCGAGTCGCTGAGATAGTTGTCGCATAGTAAGAAAGGCCGGCAATTCCCGATCGTTATTGCGACTGAAGCCTTCAGCACTGTCAGCGCTATTCAAGCTTAACTTGGAAAAAAGTTTGATAATGCGATTATCCACGCAGAAGTCGAGAATAAAATTCATTCCCCCAGCCTTACACGCCAGCGATCGATCCACGGCACAAGAGTCGACGCGGCTTATTACACCGACGCTACCTTAGGACAGATGAACCAAAAACACGAAAACTCAAAGAACAATAAACTACATAATGAGTTAAGTAAATGAACACTCGTACACGCTGAAACGGTCTAAATAAGCTCCGCTGCATTCACCGGCATCTCATCCTGGAAGGAAACAGTCAGACTGGGGCAAAGAACAGAAAGAAACGCATACAATTTGAGTGCTGTAGAATTGTTCTGCGTTGGAGACAAAGGATGAGCTGCAGAAAGTTATATGTAGTAAATGTACTGACCAATATCACGTAGGATACGAACATCGTCCACAGTGACAAACTGGAAAGACATGATGAGGGAATGAGTACACTAAAGGCTAACGGGGTAGCTTACATTGATGGCAACACCCTTTCTTCCAAAACGGCCTGAACGACCGATGCGGTGTATGTAGTTTTCACGATTCCTGAGCAAAGTTATAAGTACGCAGAAATAGGGTTTAGAGAGGTACTTACGCAGGGAGATCGTAGTTGATGACAAGCGACACCTGCTGAACATCGATACCACGCGCCCATACGTCGGTGGTTATGAGGACACGGCTGCAACACTAGGCGTCAAGACAGCAAGCTAAGATGACAAAGAATATTACTTACGAAGTGCCCCCACGGAATTCAGCCATAATCGCATCCCGCTCCTTTTGGACCATTTCACCATGCATTGATGACACAGTGAAGTTGGACGCGCGCATTTTCTCCGTCAGCCAGTCCACTTTTCGTCTCGTGTTGCAGAAGATGACTGCTTGGGTGATGGTAAGGGTGTCGTAGAGGTCACAGAGCGTATCAAACTTCCAATCCTCCTTCTCCACAGCGACGAAGAATTGTTTGATGCCCTCCAATGTCAACTCATCACGCTTCACCAGGATGCGAATAGGATCCGTCATGAACTTCGTCGTCATCTCCAGCACATCATACGGGAGCGTAGCGCTGAGGAGAACGACTTGCGTTGCAGGAGGGAGGTAGCGGTAGACATCATATATCTGGTCCTTGAAACCCTTGTTGAGAAGTTCGTCGGCCTCATCAAGTACCAACATCTTGATATTCCGAGTCCGCAGACTACGCCGGCGGATCATATCGAAGACACGACCGGGAGTACCTGAGACGACATGCTGTCCGTACTCGAGTTTGCGAATATCCTCGCCGATGGAGGTACCCCCAATGCAGGCATGGCACTGAACGTTCATGTAATCTCCAAGGGCCAAAACGACAGACTGGATCTGGGTTGCGAGTTCGCGAGTGGGGGAAAGGACTAGCGCTTGCGTTTCGCGCACAGATACGTCGATAGACTGAAGGATGGAGATGGAGAATGTGGCCGTTTTACCAGTACCGGACTGAGCTTGGGCGATGACATCCCGGCCTTGCGTTATTGGTAGAATGGCCCGCTGCTGGATAGCAGAAGGTTTTTCGAAGTCTTTTTAAGGAAGTAAGAAATCATGGTGGGAACTAGGGGAAATCTTGGACGCACTGTAGGCATATATTCCTCTGACAAGGTCCTCCTTCAGACCAAGGTCATCGAACGTTGAAATAACAGAAACAGCCTCGGACGACTCGAACACCAGTTTCTGTAACAGAGTAGTGAGTATTAGGCACGCAAACGAAGGTACTACCTACTTCATCTCCTGGATTAATTCCAGCCATTTTTCCTTGGTCGAGGTGTTGGAAAGAGGAAGAGCGAGCGGAGTTGGAAATACGTCCACGTTAGGACAGTTCACATATAGTTATTTATTATGTGCATAGATAATTAAATGCAAATGTGCTGGTATACAGCATATTCCGATTACATTGTCCCTTCATCCAAAAATACAAGCTAAAGGTATTCACTAAACTGTGGCAAGTCATTCCTATCCCTGTTAGCTTGATGATACCAATACCCCAATTCCCTTTTACAGTCTTCGCAGCGATTCCCTAGTGTTTGCTGTCTCCGCTGTAGCAGCGACCGCAACTTGAGTAAATTCTGAGGTCTGCCTGCAATCTCATGTGCGATACAAGCATAGTTCTCCGCCCATATTTCACAGTGATGCACGGTGACATTCTTGTGGTGACGCGTAGGACCGAAGCGTGTATACTCCCTGTTCATCAGGTCCGTCCAATCCTGGTGGTATCGAATCTGAGAAGTGCTAAGAAGGTTGGTAGAAAAAATAGAAAGGTCTGTAACCTACCCAAGCGGCAAATATGTCAGAAGGAAGGGACCGAAGCATGTCGGTCGTCGACATGTTGATACTAGCTTCAGCGCACTCGTTGATGATGTCTTCATGCTTGTGCCGAACGCTGTACAGGAGCACGTCCAACGGATGGTCCGCTATAGACTCCCTGGTAAGATAACATTCAAATCCAATAGAGTAATGCAGAACCTGGAGCATACTTCATTTTCTGGGCACATACTCCCATGGCCGAGTATATCTCATACTTCTCCACGGCCTCAGCTAGGTCCTTGAGTACCTCAAACTTGACGTTCCTCAAGTCTGGCTGGCGTTGCAGATACATGTACTGAAGCATAAGCTCGAGCACCTCGGCACGTTCTGTGAGGGGAACAACCTCTTGTTGCTTTGGAATGGTCGACCCTCCAGCGTCAGCAAAGACCTGGGAGTGCATTTCGAGATTTATGCGGTGTACACGAAAGAGAACGTCGTCGCATGACTTGAGAGTAATGTCAGAGTCTGAGGCGTTGACTAGGGAGTTACGGGGTGGTGAGTTGGGGCCAGACAGCGAGGGGGGGTCGTGCGTACATCGGTCCGAGGTTTGGGTGGTGGCCATGGGAGATATGGTCAGGTTTCACACCATAGCGTCACAGGCGTAGCCATGGGTTGAGACAGAATCATGATGCCGAGTCGTTCCCGTAGTCCCGTGAGCGTCACTTCTAGCCAATCACCTATCGAATATTATGGTGGCGTACGACATCGCTCTGGCAGAGAAACGGCCAGAAAATATCCGGAGAACAGCATAAATCGCAAGCACATTCTTTGTGAACGCAGTCGAAGAGATGTCGAGGTCTAGAATTCGAATAATCTTTTCCGAGACTTTTGAATTTGTACCCAATATGAAATGGATCACGTGATAGGATGACGTTTCGTGTGAAATTCAAATTGCCGCCAATCTTCCTGTCTTGACCCAATCTTGACCAGTAAGTATCTTTTTGAATTTGCTTTGAATCTGCGCTCTTTACCCCTACACCGACATCTATGAACACACGAAATGAGCTACCTGCAAGTAGAATTTACCCTAATCTACTGGTTTACATCCCACAGCAGCAGTCATCCTTCCATAACTTTCATAATTAACGGCAACTTCAACTTTTGAACTGTACCTAGAGGCTCGACCATGGCGGACGTCGGCGATCCATCTCAATTCGTTTTTGCCGGTCTGGTGACAGTCAAGCGTTCAATATCATTCTTAACGACGACGACATCGCTGTCACATCATAAGGTAAAACGCGGGATAAACCTCTAGATTGCATGAAAGAATCCTTCTCGTGGTAATCCATCTCGTTGACGGGCTCAGCTCCGTGGCGTAAACGACAATCAATCTGGTGCCTTCAAGGACTGGACGACAACTAGACCGAGGTCATATTCTGCTGTCGAACTGTACTTTACTGTTCTCATCAGCACCTGTCTCCTAGGCCTCGAAATGATCCAGAGTCACTTGGCAGATGGGACTTCGGATCTCAGACTGATGAATGCTATCTAGTTTTACATTCATTCACCGTCTCGACGATCACACCTCGGGCGCTCGGGCATCGAAGCTGCAAGCGCCTGTAGGATTTCTCATCACTCACACGGGTGAACGAACAACTCGTAATTCAATCATCTGGACCTAGACCTTGAGCTGTTGTGCCAGCTTAGAAGGCCCTGCTTTTTTGTGCAAGGCACGGACCACGCCTCTGGTGGGCTTTTTTTACCGACTGGTTGAGTTGGCTTGTGTTCTACCACATGTCGTATCTGATCGTTGATCGTTCACTTCTTTAGATTGCCAGCCGCTTGGATCAATACTCAGTACTTCTCTTCCTCTTCTTTCTGTCATTGCGGCCATTGTAAGGACGGCAATAATCTGAACAGTTACCTGGTAAGATCTTATCCTGGGCAAATTGCATCACAGCCTCTTTCACGTCTGTTGGTGACCATCAAAGCAGATGGGTTTCAAATGTATAACAGCACAAACCTTTCAAACCTTTGGAGTCATGATTTCAAGAATATCTCTCACTCAGTGGCTCTTAAATCACACATGATACTCTCCGCCAGCGATCTTCTGATAGAGTGTGCCTTCATTAAAGATGGGCATCATCCGGTAGACTGGAGTAGGGCTGTTCCTGGCTTCTCGTAGGTTTCTCACCCCAATTGCGCCCCAGCAGGCAGGCAGCTGTTGTGAGCGAGGAGTTGCAGCCCTTGAAGTAGGGACCAATCTTCTGGCACTTTTCGTTACTGTGGGATAACAGAATATTTTCTGATGAAGGGTCTTGGCAGCATACAAACGGCCTTTTGTCTTGGACGATTCACACCGGGTCCAATGGTGGTTTCTGACGACGAAGTCCAAATTAATGTGATGTCGCTCTTGTGATAGCTCATTTCACCTTTGTCGATTATAAAGTAAAATATATTTGTAACATTCATAAAATGAAATAGCCCTGTCAATGTGGACCCACAAGTATCTCGGCCCGATGACTTCCCGTCATTTACAAAATACCACCATGCATCATTACCGTATGTCATTCGAGGCTCTATTTCTCCTTTCTTCCGTGCTGATTCATTGTCAGATACATGGTGTCTAGCCGCAGCCGGTACCGCAGGAGGATTCCTGTTACTACCGTGGTTTTACCGACGATTCAATAAACAACCACGTGCGACATCGTTCGAAATTCTCTCATGAATACACACTCATATCCCATCCAGATCCACGCTACCCGAAGCAAACCAATCACTCCTCTGACCAGTTCGTTCTCGCTGCCGGAGCAATTGCTTTTCTTATTTCTAAAGACAAACCGCTCAAAGTCTGCCTTGTGTACTACAAAAAACGCAACGAATGGCTCCTTGCAAAGGGGCGGAAAGACGAGGGCGAAGACCTCGCAACCACGGCAGTGCGTGAAGTTCTGGAAGAGACGGGCTACGCCTGCACGCTCCTCCCTATCGCACTACCCACACGTGCGACCATCCCCTCTGCGTCTGTGGCCCATCAAGAAGATATACCGAGATTATCGCAGAATTGCACAGAACCATTCGCTATCACGATCAGGCCCCTCCAGAAACACAAGAACGTGAAACTGATATTCTGGTATGTTGGTTCGTTGGACGATCCTGAGGGGGCCCCGCGCGTTGGGACGCATATGGTGGCAGAGGGATTTGAGGAGTCCGTGTTGTTTGAAGTTGACGAGGCTCTGGAGAAGCTCTCCTTTGAGGACGACAAAGATTTGTTGCGTCTGGCTGCAAAGTATGCTGAGCAGTATAAACGCGACCACATGGTAGCTAGATGATGGGCCGCACTCTATTCAATGTAATTCCTGATCTCCCTGTAAGCGCTTCCCATTAACTCGGAACGGCCCAGTTCGTTTCACGGACCAGCTTGTCCGACAATCCCTTGATGTTCTGCGTGATCGCCAAGCGCTTACCGACTATTCTTGCTATCTGTTGTATTAAAAAATACGTACCTGGTCCGAGACCACTGACAAGTTACCTTTTCTGTAGGAAATTCAACACAATTCCTGTCATTCGCTCTCACAGGGCTTAGGGCAAAAGCCCATGACCTCAATTTTCCTGCTTTAATCCGTCCTCCCCGGGCTAGTTTATACTATTCTTCCCCAATCAAATGCTCACAGCAAAGTTATCATGACCAACGATGAGATCACCAGAAACGGTTCTACATAAGAGTCTGATATTGATCTCTGCGGCGAGAGCCCGACGGTATACACTGTCGTAAATTACTACATATGTACTAGAGTGGATAGTAATCTGTAAGGAGAGTGGATAACTAATTAATTTAAGTGCATATGCGCCCCGCAAGTAAAAGAGCAACAGCAATAAGATTAAAAGCAAAGCAACGAAAAGACAGTAGAGACAAAAGAATCAGTGCACATGCGAACTCTGCCGTTCCTTCAAATATTGGTTATCTGACTCCCGGCTCCCTCTGTACCCGGTCGACAACGGGATATCGAGACCAACATAATCATAGGCAAACTCGCCCATATCAGATTCATCTATTCCCACTTCCTCTACCTCTTCCGATACGCGTAGACGGAGTCCCGGAATATAGTGCATGATCCACAAGATAATAGTCTGTGAAAGTAAAATGAGAACATGCTGGAAGAAGGCAAGCGGGAACTCACAGTCATCGTGAACGAATAACCCAATCCGGCTGCCGAATCTGCAAGGTGCCAAGCTAGCTGGATCCAGTGATGGTCGAGCCAGCCCCCGGGAATGACAGTGAACCCGTCAAATTTTGCTACACTGGCTTGGGCGAAGAGCGCGGTAAGGAGGTTCCCGACGACTCCACCAATGCCATGGGATGCAAAGACCTGTGTGAAAGGTATGAGAGTGGGGCGGTGGCGAAGGAGGGGGACTTACATCGAGAGAATCATCGTAGCCAGCAAAGAACTTGATTTGGGTGGCAAAGTTGCATACTGTGCCGGCCATGAAGCCAAACAGGACGGCCGCGGCTACAAGGTGGAAGACATTTAGCCGGGGATAACGGTGCTTAATATTACTCACGAGCGCCAACAAATCCAGAGCCGGGAGTGATGGCTACCAGTCCTGCGATAGCACCAGAACAGAAACCTACAGCAGACCACTTCCTCTCGATACGGTAATCCTATGTCGCAGACTTAGTGACTGGAACTTGGCAGCGAAAAATTCATTACCCAGAGCATCCACGTAAGCCCGCCAACACTTGCTGCCAAGTTGGTGACAATGCATGCTTGGGCAGCCCTCATGTTGGCAGCGAGGGCAGAGCCGCCGTTGAAGCCGAACCAGCCTACCCATAGGAATATGGTTCCTGCACACCATTAACTCTAATTTACCCCAAAGTAAAGCGCTCAGGAAAGAATACCTAGGACCACGTATGTTGTGTTGTGAGGCTTGTATGCTAACGCCTCTGTGCCATATCCCCGGCGCTTACCAAGGTAAACCGAAATAGCCAGAGCCGCTGTTCCCGAAGAGATATGCACCGGGGTTCCTCCAGCGAAATCTAGGCCTCCCATGACGAGCGACCATCCGTTAGAGTTCCAAGTCCAGCATGCAATAGGGTTGTAAACAAGTGTAGACCAGAAGAAGACAAAAGCGAGTAAAGGACCAAGGTGAGCACGTTCGGCGAAGCCTCCTATTGCGAGCATGGGGCTAGATAAGAATGGTTCCGTCAGTTGGTTGTCCTCTCCGCGTATGAAATCCCGACATGCCGCCCGGGCATGAGGTCAATAAATAAACGTACGTAATGATTGCGAACATGAGCTGGTATACGCAGAAGACGATTGATGGTATTCTGGCACTTCCTATGGAAGGTTTCTCGAGGACGCCTTTGAGACCGAAGTATTCTTGTGATGCCAATCAGTCAAGATGAGATGGCTGACATGGCGTGGATTCTCACTCAAGTTTCCGATAAATTTGCTTCCCGTGTCGCTGAAGGTCAGTGAGAAGCCCCAGAAGAACCACTAGGTACTGTCAGTCCAGAAAATCGAGTTACGCGTCGGTACGAACCTGGAAGGAAACCACCGCGATGGTCATCATGCTTAGGTATATCATCGACAGCGCGTTTTTTCGTCTGTTTGCGGGTTAGCAGATAGGGTGAACTTATGGATAGGGATCGCACCTCAACAGGCCAGAATAGAAAAACCCAACGCCGGGTATCATTAACCAAACCAGCGCCGTGCTCGCGAGGACCCATGCAATGTCGCCAGGGTTGTACACGACGGTCGCCCCGTCATTTTGTATGGTCATACTACCAGCTATATTCATTCGTGAGCCCTTTCCCCCAAAAGAACGGGAGATAACGCACAGGCATCGTATTCGATGTTGACCATATTTCCTGCTGTGGGAGGGGAAACGTTGCAGGCAAGATGGAGGGCCCAAAGCGGAAGGGGATCCTAGTATAAAATAGTAACCAGGATTGATCTTGATCTGTAACAAGTCCCGATCATTTTCCCACCCTACGAAAGATAAGCAACTCCACAGAAGCGGAAGGGAACCAGCTCGCGTTTCTCTCTGGGTATGAATGAAAGTTAGACGCTGAACGTTACCGGACGCCGCACGCTGTCCACACTTCACAGCGGCGGCGATTTGCGCTGATTATGGATACTTAGCGGGAATTATTGAAAGTCTTCGATGATGGCGGACCTTGCGACTGTCAGTGCACTATCTCGACACACATTGCGCTGAATATATTGAATTGTGCCGTTTTGCCTGTTGTATTGTGGATTAGCATTCTCGTTCAATTTTATCTGCATTACACTCGAAAGGCCCAGGTTCAGATACGAGCCTATTTCTTTTGCGTGTGCTGAGGACGGTATTCGTTTTGCCTGATTTGAACGCGGGACATGGCCCAGTTCGAGGTTGCCCAGGGTTGCCCGCGGGTACTATGCTATTTAGCATAACAGCTTGAACAGGAACGGTACCTTGTTCCATGTGTTCACAACCACGTCTTATCGGTGAGCTCCAGGTCTTCGGCGCTTCCGACAGGCTGCGACGTTTTAAGCGCTGAAGACATTGAAAAGCATGGCTCGCAATACGGCATTGGTTTGGTTGAAGTCGGTTCGAGTTGTCTTTTCCACATTGGACGATGCGACGATGGAAGTTTTGAATAAGTCTGATCCCGGATCCGCTCGGAAATTCAAGTACCCCTTTAAGATCGAAACGGAAATTCGAGCCGCTAACTGTACGATCACTCTACTTGTGCTTCCTTATCTGAATCTGCATGAATTCCGATATGTCGCCGGAAGTCAGGATCACCCTTAACACGATGAATGCCGTCATTCCCTAGAACACAGCCTCTGGGCGGCGAACTGGACAGCGACTTATCTCGCTGATGGTTAATTGAGTGAGCACCCCATCCGTTAACACTGTTCGATAGATGAGGGTCTTGACAAGATCATGGCAGACCTGAAAGAACCAGGAGTCCTCCAAGCGCGGCTATTAAGTAGCATTTGAGATTTATATCCGGTCTAGCCGGAGGTAACCGCCGTCTATACACCCTTCTAACCTTGCCAATTCTCATCATTGTGTCGGACAGGATACTTGAAAGCCCTCTCGCGTTTGCCCCCTTTTGTGCTCACGGCGCTGCAGACCCGTTTCGGTTTGCTCGAAGTACCCATTATAGATTCGATAGTACGTCAAGCCCACCAGTATGTCCCTCACGTTCTGTCCACGCGACCAGATAGAATGATAGTCGAGCAGTAGATGTCGTCTAGGGCCGCGTCGGGACGAAGACGGCTGCAATCAGGAAGCACTTCACCGTCGAAGTCGAAGTCGAAGCCATTGAAGGCCACGAATGCAGCGTCAACGGGGGGACATTTTGAAAAAAGTTTTCTGGCTGCACTGCGACCATTGGTGCGTGGTGACACTGATATTACTGTCGATCGTTGTCAATTTACCACGTGTTACGCCGACAGCGCCCGACAGGTTCCGCCCAAGCGCCCCTATCCTCACCGCCGTCCCCCTCGACGCCCTCGGAGACGTACGCGCCTGGCGTGGCGCCGCAACAGGTACGCACAGAGAGCGAAGATAGAGTCCCCCCGCCGTCCTTAGTGTTCAGCGACCAGCCACGATCGCCGTTAGGCTTGGTTTCGCCGGCGCTTTCGTCTGGTTCTAATAATACCGTGCTCTCGCCGTTACGGAAGGGCGACAATGTATATTTGCCGACCCCCCCGCCTCCGTCGCTCGAGTCACGGTCAGGGTCCTCCGATTCTGGCTCGGTGACCTCAGTTGCCAGCTCCCACTCCTCCATGAATGTTAATGCGCCGACTTCGTACTTTTCCCACTCCTCTGGATCCACGGATTCTCAGTCCACACCGTCTCCTTCTGCGTTCGTCTTTCCGTCTTCACGCTCTAGAGCACACCCGTCTTCGCCACCCCCAAAGTTCAAGCTCAAGTCCAAAAAGGACAAAGGGAAACAAGTAGAAACTCGGGTCTATCCGGTTGCGTCGAGCTCATCTCGTCGTCAGTCGCCTGAACCATCCGCCTCAAATGTCGGTTCTTCCGGTTCTTCGTCCAATTCTACGGAAGTCGGGTCCAGCTTTGTCTTCCCCTCATCCAGATCCAGAGCGCACCCGAACTCACCACCTCCAAAGCTGAAACTACCTTTGAAAAAGAAATCCAAGTCCTCCGCTGGCAGTGACCGGCAGAGTGACCCACATCGTCGTTTCATGGGTATACCCTTAAACAGGAAAAAGAAACCTAGTCAAGACCAGTCTGCCGACATAGGTTCCGACTTGTCGGATCCTTCTTCTCCACGATCATCTTCAGTCGATACTGCTTCCTTCATAGGATCTACGAGTTTCAGCATAGAGCCACAGTGGACACCCACGTCATCTCCCTCTAAGCGCGACTCGTATCCCCTCGATCCATACGATTCGATACTATTAGAGCAGTGCGTTCCCCGTGTTCATTCTTCCTTCCTTCTACTAACCCTACATTCGCATAGGGACCGTCTTGGTACCGAGCTATTAAAGCGTTTAAACAGCGTCGATGGCCCTTCCTTTCACCACTATGGCAACAATCCTCCTGCTACCGTGCTTGATTTGGGCTGCGGCCAGGGTCATTGGATGCTCGATGCAGCTGTAGCGTGGAAAGGCTACGGAACAAAGGTCACAGGCTTCGATATGGTTGACATCACGAAATCGCTTCGCACTGCAGCTGCTCGGAACGGAGTCTCTGAGAACATCTCGTTCGTAAAGGGCAACTTGTACGTCTATTCCACGCATTTTCTCGTGCTCCACCGTACTGATGGCTGTCTGTAGTCTGAAGAACGAGCTCCCCTTTCCCAATGATTCGTTTGATCTTGTGCGAATGTCCAATCTGACGTATGCGATATCTTTTGAGAAATGGGAATTCGTTCTCCGAGAAGCCTGTCGTGTGTTAACCGTCGGTGGACGACTAGAGCTGATTGATGACCACGTATTTTTTCCATACGGCAAGTCGGCCCTTCCGATGACCCCACTCACCGAGTCCAGCGACGTCGATTCATTAGCACGATATTCTCAGCTGCATCCTGACAACGATCGGGTCGATCCCATCATCGAGGAGGAATACGACTACGACGTAGAAGAAGAGGCCTCTGATACTGCAACACTGAATGGCAGGCGACACGACCCAACAATCTCCACGGACGGGCCGAGCCATTCCGTCTCCTCTCTTGTTCCCGTTGAATTCCACGCTGATCCATGGACAGACCAAGCTTCTGCTGCACGAGAACTCGAGTCCCTGTTCGAGCATCTGCAGAACACGAAATATGGCATCCATCTTTGTCCAAGCCAATTCATCGTGGAGATGCTGCAGGAGATATTTGGGCACTCGAGAGAAGTGCGAACAATGCATTTGACACTAGCTTCACCAGATCCTGTGCCGGAGAAGGGTCGACCGCCTGATGAAATCCACCAGCTAACGCATGCGCCAGGGCTCATGCTGTGGCCCTCTACGCTTATCCCTCTACCCCGGACAGAGATCGAGGTCCATGCGTTAAAACATCCGAGGGTCCTTCTGTCACTCAAAGCGGCCTTAACAAGTTATGCAATCGAGATCGCGGAGGAAGACGAGGTTGACGAAGAAGTGGTGAAGGAATCTTTGTGGGATTATGAAGGGTATACTAGTTACCTTTGAGGGATGCCTGATTTTCTGATTCTATTACTAGGTTCTTGCACGAACGATTCAACCCCCCGCAGTACATCCACGCGGGTCCTCAGGGCGCATCATATACTCGACAGGATTCGGATGGTAGAAGTATGCGAGGTTCTATACTTTCCATTGGTTCTGTTTCATCGGAAGGCCAGTCTGCGATGCAGGAATATCAGCAGTGAGTTCTGCCTCGTCTTCCGTCTGGCTCCTTGTCTTAAATAATATATTCAGTGAACTCCGTGAACACCTCGCGTGGTCCTTCGAGGATACAAGGGTGTCACCTCCATCACGTCTGCACATTCCGCACCCTCATGATGATGGCCACACTCGAACAGCAGCGCCGAGCATCTTGACATTGCCGAGCTTTGCGACGGTCAATCCGACGGACGCAGCAGCTCCTCCGAATTACTCCCGCTACGAGCCCACCCATGTTCGGACGTTTCATGTCTTTGAGGCTATCAAGATGGATGAGACGCTCCTTGGGGCGGCGATATAACTTCTTATTATATGCTTTGATGTATACCGCTAGATACGCGGATGTAATCTTCGTCCATCGATGTATGGCGCTACACAATGATATCATAGGAATCCAGGATACACAAATTGCACATAGCTGATAGCCTTAAACACTGCGAGAAGGTCAGTCACCGTTTGAAATCTTATAAGTGGAACACTTACCCATAAACGTACTCCACTTCGTCTACACCTGCACCAGAGGCAAACGCAGAATCCTCACGAGGAGCGTGTCCTACTTCGGAGAGATCCTCGTCCTCATCTTCCAGATCAATAGGGCTATCACTGTCCAAGCCGAAAGGTATGACAGGACGTAGACCGCTCCCAGAGCTCGAACGTCTTCCGCCAGCGGGAGATTTGGGCAACGCGGCCATCGTCTTAGGACTCATATGCTAGAAAGCGATAAATGAGCAAAAAATCAAACAGGAATGGAGAGTACGAACCTCCCAGTCATTCCTATTCTCATCATGACCCTGCGACTCGTCCCGGTTCAGCCGGGCATCATCACCCAGATCACCAATAGAGACAATGCTCTCGCTATCGCTTATACCATCGGCAATGTCAGCAGCAAAATCCACCGGGAACCGATGCCAGGCAGAAGTTCCCTCGAATAGCGGGCCGCCCTGCTCATCGGACCACCCGAGGTCGGATATGTACTCCTCGTACTCATCCTCAAAGTTGATATCCTCCGCCGTGTAAGGGAGAAATATTGAGGGATCAGGCGCTTGAGAACGAGCCGGAGGGAACACATCCGCATCCACAATGTTGGGCGTTCCATTGGGCCGGATGATCCCAGAAAGCTCCGGACCGGGATGGAGACCTTCTATGTGATGCGACATGCTCCCTGAACGGCGGTGTAATGGGTTGAACTGGTTCGCGGTCGCGTTGGTACCGTATCGCTTGGTGTTGTCTGGGTGACCTCGGTTAGGAAGCGCAGAGTAAGACGGAGAACCCTGACTTACAGAATTTGACGAGGTGACGCAAAGCGGTCTCCTGGGCCTGATGAAGAAAATGGTCAGAATGGGATGTTCATGAATCTGTCAACCTACAGAGGCGTCAGCGGCATCGTCATTTTCTGAACCCGTCAGCCATTCATCTCGGAGATCCGGCCTGCAGTTCAAATATATGGCCGTGATGAGTTTCATATTGCCTGGAACAAGATTATGAGAGTTGGCCAATAGGTCCTCGATGATCATCCGTACTTTGTCTCCACTTCCGACCACAGAATGGAACTTGACTTTTGAGCAACTTGAGTAGGTGTAATTGCAGCATCGGGTGCTGAACCCTCAGTATACGCTTCAATACTGCCTAGTTGACGGCATTATTAGTTCATTACTGGTTTGTGCTTCTTAGTCACTCACAGAGCTTTTGTATTGGATTAACATCCAAATTCTGTGTGATCGGTGTTTCGACAGCTTCTGCATAATTTTCGCAAAATTGATCGTTGAAAAGAAGTTTCTCCACGAGAAATCAGTAACCATCTCGACCTCTTCCTCCAGAGTATCTCCGTTGGGCAAGGTACGCGTCTTCGTGATTGTCTGCCTTGGTGGTCTTAGCATAGAGTCTTCCGGTCGCATCGGTTGAGGGTTTTTAGAGAAATGGAGATAACAATATCGGAAGAAGCTGGAGTAGGCCATTAATTACAATGCCAATGATGAGGGAAGAGTTACAACTAACTTGTTTTCAGGGGAATCATTACGCGCTACAAGAGACGTGGAGACTTCTTGCAACCCGAACATTTTCAGAAGCAGCAACAAGCAATTTGTGTCCAATAGCAGCTGTCCCAAGTGATGGAATTTCATTACGTCTGAAGTAGGAGATCGTCGTGATGCATTCAACTGAATGCATATGGATGAACTTACGTGAAACTTTGAACCATTTCAAAACCATAAGCAGAATTGCGGATACAGCCTTGGAAGTAATTTCCCGGTGTCGAGTGACATCAAGTTCATCCAGAGTGGGTGTAGGAGGGGGGATGGGGGGCTCCTGCGCTATGTGTCTTTTAGTCAAGGAAGGCGCCGCCAAAGGTAACAACTTACGCGAAGCAACGCCAGGGAACATCGTAGCTGCTTGGGGAAGTGGCATGTTCGTGCCTGCTGTAACCGTGGCCAACAGTAGCTTGAGACAAACCAGAACCCACCCAGATAGTACAGGTAGACCAGCACTCTAAGGCTAAAATCAATTAACGCTCAAACGTTCAAGGATAGACTTACATAAATCTGCTCCACGCGTTTCAAGCGCATCAAATCCTCTCGTCGTTCTTTCGCTTTTCTCCTCTCCGCTGCAGTTTCTGCACGCTCCACCGCCTCGGTCGCCTCGGCGATTTTGGCATCTAGAAGGGCGACATCAGGCAATGGCTCAGCCGATTCTGACTCCTATACCAAGTTTAAGGTTCCGTGGGACCGAACTCAAGATGAAAAGGACTCACCTTTGCTGTGAAAGTAGACGGCTCGAATTCACCCTCGGACCCTGGCATATGATCCAACCCGCTTTCAAACGTCATACAATCCTCCCTTGTTCGCCACATTTGAGTTAATGACAGGCTAACGTACATATGCCTAGAATACAGTTTGTCGGCTTCATCGATGGCAAAGGGCACGAGCCTAGCATCTTTGCTCTGGCTTTTCGAGAAGGGGAACAAGAACGGTCGGTTCTGATCCGTCTGATACTGCTGTTTCTTCGGCTTTGGACCGACTGCAGGTGGTGGCGAGGGAGCAGGTGTCGCTGGTTGAGGGATAGGTCGATAGCCATTATTATGCTGATGAAGGAACATCATGTTATTGTGCGGAGGAAGACTGGGTTGGTTCTCGGACTCATCGTTGTGATAGTGGTGGCGCACGGGAATGGGAGAGAATGCTTGCGCTAGCTTGGACGTGATGTTTGAACTGGCTAATTTAGGAATGGGGGACTCGACAGCTGGAGGTGGGGGAGGAGTGAAGGTGGGGTACTTCACAAAGGTTTCTTGACGGAATGCCTCAATATCAAATGGCGAAGACTTGATGATTGTGGCACCTGTATTCGTGTCAGATAGTGTAAAGGGGGAAGCAAAGTAAGCTACCTTCAGGTGCCTCGGGACTATTCGAAAGTCCTCCCAATTCTCTCGCAAGTTGTTTGACCCTAGCATAGTCCCGGTATCCGCCAAAGCAAGCTAACAAGGTCTTCCAAAGAAGCAACAAGAGCTGAGAATGTTTGAGTGTGAAGTCGTCTCCAAAAGAAACCCCCTTTCACCTTTTTTACAGGATATCCTTTAGCACTTTTATCACGTAGACCAGAGACGACACTAAACACGTAGACGGGGAGAGGCGGGTCCAAGCTCACTTCGATAATCTATTAGTACAGAGAGGAAATTTCAAAGCACGACCCACGTACTTAGTTCGTCTGCGAACTCGTCATATCCCTTGAATATCTCAATTAAATGGTACAACATCCCGACATATACGGAAAGTTCTGTCAATACTTCTTCCAGGAGATTAGACTTCTCTTCAGGTGTAACATGCAGATGTGCGATGTCAGTGTCCGTGAGACTGCTGTTTGAGGACAAGCACAAGCATAAGTGAACCTTCCAGATAGTAGGATTCTAGTTGCTTGCCATAGCAAATCATGTTTAGAACTTGCAATCTTCATGGCTTCCACGATCGCGCTGACACCGTTCGCTGCTCGGACAATCTTGCAATTCTCAAAAATCCAGTGAAGCTGATGCTCTGGCGATCCAGTCTCCGCAAACGTCCCTACGAACCGATCATGTCGAGCCGACTGTCATCGAGAAAAAGTCGAACCTTGGACGATGTAGAAAAGTCGCCGCGCATTTGTAAAGCGAATCACGGCATCTCGGTGTTCGAGTCCTTCAAGCAGCAGCTCGACGTGTGCCTTACGCTGGGGAAGTGGGGTCTTGGTCCATTCTTGGGATAGGTTACGTGTGAATATGTCCAGCGATGCAGTTTGCCCACCTCCATCGAAAGATCCGTGCCACGCCCTCAAATTCTCCGCAACTTGAGGCATCTCGACATACGAGTATAGCTCATCAATCTCGTTCATGACTGTGTCCTCATCGTCGTAGTTATAGTCGTACCACCATTGCTATATCACCTCTTAGCCTTTCACCGACGTAGGAGAAGGTGGGCACGTACTTTCGGTTTGGGTATAGAGTTCACCATAGTTCTCAGCTGCCCGAGAGTAATCGAGTCCTGATTCGCACTGTTCACCCCATTTCCTTCTATGTTCGGGCCAATAAACGACATTTTGACGCGTCTAATGGACTTGCATGAGTTGAATGGTAGTATGTATCTGGGTCGGAGTCAAGAGGCCTAAAGGGATTGCTTGGTATGGAATTTTCTGCCAAACAAATACGTCATGATACATATTTCCCTCTTTCATTTCCTTTTCCTCTCTTTTTATTTTTATTCCAGACCGATCCCACAAGCATCATGCATCAGTAATCAGTAGGTACATGGCTCCAGGTATCCTCTCCATCTCAACGGGGGTTGGCTTCTCTCTGGTTGCGCTTACCCTCGTATCTTCGCTTCTACTCCACTCTACCGAGATGAGTTTATCTTGACAACCTTTGTCAATTAGTTCGAATCTGTAGTGAATTGATCTCCTGGTCTGAAAGTATACTAGTATTCTCACTTGGTCCGTGGAATCTCACGTAGGCTGGGACATGCCGCACATGCGTGTACTATCGGCAGGGAATGTGGGTATCTCCGGAGTACACACTGGAAACCTATGTCTGTGTCACCATCGTTTGTTTCTTCCCTGTCGATCTTGATATCGTACTGCTCCGAGCGGTGGTCAATCTCCGGAACGTTTCTGTCTCTGCCGTCCTCGTTCGGAACACGCACGAGCGGCTTGATTGGTATTCTTGGTCGCCTGGGCATGTTTCAGTTGGCTCGAACCATCGGGATCCCGCATAGCTCATTGTACCAACACGTGTTGGGAGGTCGCTCGCCGTAACGGAGACCCATTGATATACACAAAACCCGGCCTCGTCATACCGTGAGCTGCGCGAGGCAGGAGGCGGAGTATATGTATAAGGAATGTCTCGGCCAATCGACAGGTACGTAAATTGTGACTCGAGCCGCAGTATAGATGGAACGCTGGGTACTAGTGGGGTACTAATCGAGAAATCCGGTGATACACAGTGCTCCGAGTTCACTCACGGGGTACTCTGTTGCGATCGATCAGGAAATTTTTTCAGAATAGGATAACAGGAGGGTTTGCCAGGTACAGTGGCGAAGCTAGGACTACCTAGGCCAAGCACAAACAGCAGCGCAGTTGGGGGGCAAGGGCAAGGGCAAGGGCAGCATCACATAGATTCAATTACATCCGTCTAGGTGTCTCATGCCGTAAATGGATGCGTTCGCATGACGGACGGAGCAACCGAGTCATAGTCAATTACCTAAGCAGATATATAAGGCGTGGCAGTCAGCCCAAAAAGTGACCATCCCTCCACCGTGTGCGACGTCGACCTCATCCCGTCGATTTTGTTGCCAGGTCTCTCTGTTCCATATACCATCGTCAGCCGAGACTGAAGAGGGTACACTGTGCTCTTTGCCTTGCTGAAAAAATTGCAGGCGTAGGCTTCCCCGGCACCAGCCAAGGGCGCCACCGTTGCGTTTTTTCTCCAGCAGCCCAGTAGCAGCCCAGCAGCCCAGCAGCTAGCTCGGACCATCCAAAAGGCACGCCTTTGCTGTGCGTCTGCCATCGATTCGACCTTCGACAGCTCTCGACCCCGACTTTTTCTCTTCTCTTCTCTTTTTCACGACACCCCTTACGACCCCCTTTTTTCCTCGCTCGCTCGACTTTCTCGCTCGTTCATTCGAAAGAGCGACTTTGGATCCAAGTATCGACGCCGCTGCTGACTCCGTTGTGTCCGTAGTGCTCGATATCTTTGGTCCTATTCAACTGCAGATGCCAGTTCCAGTTCCAGTTCACACAAAACAGCCTGCGCACCCCGTTATCAAGAAACATCACATCGACGACGGCCATTCCAATCCCTTTTCCAGTCTAACTTGCTCTCTCCCCGTGGCCCCCACGGGCCCACCTCCCTCCTTTGGCACCCGCGAGCAGTGGATCAACTCGCTGCCATCGTGGAGGAGGACAAAGCCTCGCAGGATTTGGGAGGAGGACTCTCGTCTTGTGGGCCGTTGTGCAGAGCAGGATTTTTCTCAAGGGTTAGCTGTCGCGGCCAACGCGTCTGTTATTAAAGGAGCGCACGCTGAAGCGTGCATTCCGCCCCTGTTCAATTTTCTTCAGTCTCCCGCCCTACACTCTTCTCCACTCGACGGTGACGCCGACGACGAGATGAGTTCAGAAGGTTCTACCGTCAGCCAGCCCCACTCCGGCGGCCCGTGGAGTGATGGCTCCCCTGCAGAACTGCAACAGGGTGATATCAAGATGTCCGTCCACCCGGCTCCAACGGCTTCGTACGAGAGAGGCGCATTTTCACCCATCTTTGAAGAACCATCTCCTGGCGATAATAGCGGCTCAAGTCCTATCGGGCCTGCTACTCCATTTGCCGACTTCGTCGACCGCGCTGTCGCAGCAGATGGTTACGATGGCGAATATGGTGTTCCTGCTATTTCTACTGACGACATACCCTACGGCATCAACAAGTGCGAGTATGATTATTATCAGCCGCAGCCGTCCATCATCGAAGAACCCAAAGAGCCAGTCCTAGCTCCCGAGGTGGTGACTCCATCTGCATCTGTTGGATACAAAAAGTTGGCCGAGCCGCTATCCGAATGGATTGCAAATTACATCTGGAAGACTTGTACTACTGAGGGTGCCTTCCCTTTCCGCGGCACACCGTACGTTCCCTGTTCCTCGTTTCGCCTTGTTTACTAACGTTTATGTCTAGACCCACGTTTTCAAGGCAGTATCCAAGGGCACCTCCTGAATACCTGGCTTCTCTCATTCATTCTCTGCTGTTGTCCACCCTCTTGCAGCCTTCCGCCATTTACCTGGCTCTCTGGTATATCGTTCGACTCCCGGTCTCATTCGGAGCGATTAACATCAACGATGAAGACGTCAAAGAGCTTCGGTTCAGAGCGGCTCTTCTCGGCACAGATCACGGGCACAATCAAGAGATGATGGAAGCTAGTGCGCCGTTCCGTCTTGCGGTTTTGGGGTGCATGCTCGCCAATAAGTGGCTTGATGATCATACATTTTCGAACAAGACTTGGTAAGCTTGTGCTTTACTCATCCGTGTTGTCACACTCATTCATTTGTCAAGGCATACAATCTCTAATGTTCCCATCCATGCGCTGAATCATCTCGAGTCCCTTGCCTTGGACATTTTCGGATATGACTTGTCGATTACCAATGAACATTGGTCACAGTGGCTTTCGCATATGATGTCGTATCATTTGTCATTATCGTCGTCTCATCCTCAGCCCATTTCACGTCCGTCGGCCAATCCACACTCCATTATTCGCAAGGCCATCGATGAGATCATCCAGGCACCGGCTGTCTGCAAATTCGATCCCTCTCATCCCCAGCCCGTGTTCATTGGCTTGGAGGAACGCCGGAGAGAAAAATTAGAGAGAGAGCAAGCCATGACGGTCGAGCTCGCCGAGTTCGACATCGATGAAGGTGGTCCCCTCCGTGAGGAATATATACCCAAACGACGGGTTAGTGGTGCCAGTTCTACCTATAGCAATGGCTCCAGGGAGAATGATTCCCACGTCTCATCCGGTTGGGATAGGCGTAATGCGCAACCTGTCAAAGGACTGCCCCCTCCTGCCAAGTGGAGTCCTGCAGGAGATGAACCCATCTTGAGGGACAGGAACCGTGGTAGCGCGCAGTATATCGCAGTACAGCCACCTCCGTTGAATGCAGTTCCCTATCATCTGATACCTGCGTACCCCCAGTGCGACGTGGGATATCAGGGTCATCATTGGCCTACGGCCGGTACCTATGTACAGCATGCTCCGATGTCCGTGGCCTACGCGTACGATATGGCACCTCTTCGCCATCCCACTCTTCCAGTTTACACCCATCCGCAGCTTGTTCTTCCCATTCCAGTTTCGCATTCTCGTTCGCATTCGCAACCTTACCAAGACACTACAGATAGTCGTAATCACCTGCGCTCATACTCTCAGTCCCATTTCCAATATCGTTGCAGCGACATCCGTATGACTGCAAACGAAGCTCCATCTCCTCCTGAGATGGATGGACAGTGGGGTATGCATGGCCAGGCGTATCCTGCACCTACGTTTGCTCCTCATCACAGTGTTAGTTACCAATCTGCTTGGCTCAGGACTTGAGCACGTCGTCCTCGTTTTCTCGGTTTTTTCCAGGAACAAACCACAGAATGCTCGATTCCCCCTAGACTGCATATTCCTGTCAGCAATCCACTGTTTATACATTACGCTCGACTTGAACCACCGATGACACTACTGCACTTGGTGGACTATTTTCACTCTCTCTTTTCAGCCAACTGGGCTTGTACCTATTATTATTGTCAATAACCGGTTCTATGGTCCCCTCGGTCCAGCTTCCTTGTCTGTTTCACTACATTCATCATTCTTCCACTCATCGACACTCGGCCCCGGTTCGCATATATATTTTCCGCATCACACAATCGGCCCTCCATCCACCCAACCCCATCTTTTCTGGATATACAGATAGGATGTGCAGCAAACCATTCTCGTCGCAGGGGCTACACGAGACTTTATGGTGTAGTACTACTGTCGCGGTTTTTTGCTCTCACTGCGTTTCTTCTCCTTGCCATGACATATTTTACTCTTCCCCCTCTTTGTAACGTTCACACCTACCTAATCCACGCTTCCACGTCGCATCATATGCTTTTTCTCGATGTACGTTTTCGCCCTTGTTACATACGTGGTGTCTTTTGTCTCTGGATGCAAGACATTTTTACGCATATGACCGATGGTCTTTCGCATAAAACCCATAAAACACCTATTCTCCTTTCCCTCCCGAAGCTTCATCTGTTACCATTTCCCTTCCATCTGCCGCATCGTCGTAGGATACTTCCCCCCTACATTCCTTCTCCCGCCTTTATCTCACCGTACATACGTACGTACGTAGGTAAGTAGTTATGCCAATGTTTTTACGGGATGCGGTTGCAACACGCTACCGTCTCCTCATACAACAAGTTGTGCGAACACTGATTTTGTCAAAAACCTTCTATGAAGAAATTGTGGTTGTTGGGTTAACCCAGAAAATGGCGCCCCCGCAAGTAGCGATCAAGGGATGGTATAATTTGTATATGATACTTGAAGCGTGCGCTTTACATACCTTCACTTCCAACATGAAGTTCTTGACGCACAAACGTCTTTCTCAAAACCCTCCTACGCCTAGAGGTTGACTGCACAGTGCAGACGGGTCAATATCTGATGATCTTGGAGAAGGAACGACCTGAAGAGCACCGTCACCATGTGATAACGCTCTTCGACATCCTGTACTTGCTAGTCTGCGTACTCGCCAATCTCCTCGATGGAGAGCATGGTTCCTGGAAGTGGCTATGCACCAGGCACTGTTGTGGTCCGTCTTGCCGGTTTCGCTGAACCTCTTGACAGCGAACACATGCCGACGATGTTCCGCAGAGTAAGTCCTCTGGCTCTAGAAGAAGAAGCTGCGATGATACCTGCACATCTTGTCACCTGGGTCTGGCACATGAGATGAGCTTTCCCTATTTAAATGAGTGGAAGGAGCGTCCGGTATCTAAGCCTCCATGATTTCTGCTGCCGGCCTTATCCTTGCTTTTTTTGCTGCCTTGGTCTTTTGTCAGAGTGCTTTGGAACACGAATTGGATGATGCTGGTATTACTGCGGTCTTTCCTGGGAGTTCTGCATACGAGGCAGCAAGTAAGCCGTGTAAGTATTTATATCCACGCCTTTATTCTCTTTTGTCCTTACGCTTACTGCTCATTTCGTAAGTCAACCTGAGATTTGACTTCTCTCCTGCTGCTGTGGTTTACCCTTCGACGGTTCGCGAGGTTTCAACTGTAGTTCATCTTGGACACTCTGAAAAACTTCGAGTTGTAGCCAGGGGTGGCGGGGTACCTTTTTTGCTGAAATCACAGCTTTGGTTAATAAGCTGATTCCTGGCCGCTGTTCCAGCATAGTTACATTGCCAATGGGCTTGGAGGCGAAAATGGTGTCCTCGTCATCGATTTTAGCAATTTGACAGCCTTGCAATACGATACATCTTCCGGAATCGCAACAATCGAATCCGGTTTGAGGCTGGGAGACGTAGCACTTGCTTTGAACGATGTAGGAAGAGGTCTCCCTCATGGAAGCTGCCCATATGTTGGTATTGGTGGACATGCTGGTTCGTGTCCGTCAGCCAATGAATAATTAACAATTAACGCCCTTTGACAGCTGGCGGTGGCTTTGGATTTGCGTCCCGCATGTGGGGTCTGATAATGGACAGAATCGTGTCAATGACGGTCGTTCTGGCCAACGGAACCATCACTTCTGCATCAAATGATGTCAATCCAGACCTTTTCTGGGTATGTGACGACTTGTATATTGTACGCCGCCGCTGATGTGCAACGATTGTTTCAAGGCTTTGAGAGGTGCCGCAAGCTCATTTGGTATCATCACTTCTATGAAAATGTCTACGTTACCAGCACCTTCGTACGCGGTTATCTTTAGCTATAATTGGCAGATGAAGTATGAGGATGCCGCAACCTCCCTCGTCAAGTTCCAGGAATATGCTATGACGGACATCCCAGCCGAATTTGGAGCGGAGGTCGTTCTTACAAAAGGTGGCGAAGCGGGGAATGTCACCTTTGCGATCACAGGCGGATTCTTTGGTGAATCTGAGGCAGCGCTGAATAATACATTGGGGCCATTCCTAACAGTCATGCCGCCTCCGACTAATATAATATACACGGGGAATGGAACCTGGATCAGTGCGCTAGAGGACTTGGGTGGTGGTGTTCTTGACACGCATACTGCGGGACCTGACGGAACCAACACATTCTACGCCAAATCGTTGATGACTCCGCAGGACGACCCGATGACTTACAAGGCATCTGAAGCATTCATGAAATATCTAGCGTACGAAGGGTATGCTTCTGATACAGTAAGGTTTACTCCAGTTGTACTGTACCGTTTGATATATGTTATCAGAACTGGTTCATGCAAGCCGAGCTATATGGGGGCGGAAACTCAGCCATCAATGCGATCCCCGTCGACTCAACGTCATTTGCGACAAGAAGTGCATTGTTTACGATACAGTTCTATGCAGCCACCTTCAACAATACGCCGCCCTATCCTGATGATGGCTTCGCTTTCTTGGATCGTAAGTCTCTCGTAATACGCGACTGTCCATATGGTAACTCCTGATCATGATCGACTTCTAGGTCTCGTTAGTAACATCACGACCGCCATGCATCCTGGGTGGGATTATGGAGCATATGTCAATTACCCTGATGACCGTCTTAGAGATTGTACGTGCATTAGACCCATATGGTTCCTGCTCCTCATGCTCTAGAATGCAGGGCAGCATCTCTACTACAAATCTCACTACCGCAGGCTTGAAGCTATGAAAAAACAGTACGATCCCACAGGTGTATTTGTGTTCCCTATAAGTATCGAGTGACTTATGTTCATGGATAGCTACCTGTGCATTGGCTGTCATAACATCTCGAATATTATACACGCATCTTTGACTCTTATCGTCATTGGAAATTAAGAGTTTTGAGATTAAACCAATTGCCAATTAGAAAGCGGTGAATGCTATAAAAGGCAATGCGAACAAGAGAAGATTTCATTTGTCACGTCACGGCAATTTTCCTTCTTTCGTTTCTTGTCTTTGCTCCTTTACGGTCGTCTGTTCACTTGATGGCTACTTTCTTCATTTCGATCTTCTCTTGCTGCCGGCGAAAACGCTCGAAAGATTATGTATGTTTACTACAATCACTAACCTCGTTGTCAAAGGCTGGGGCTAATACGTACCCAGATCGTACCCAACGACGAAGAAGCCCGCCTCATACTTCCGTCTACCGACCCCTTATCGTGAGCACACATTTGAACGCCCTCCTTTATCCTTCATGACAATGTGTTCCAGACCGGCAATTCCCAACGTCATCGTTATAGATCACCAAAGGTTGCAGGATAAGCTTGGAACTATTGTACGTTCGAAAGAGGGGTGAGTCAACGATTTCCCGCGAAGATATCATACTTATGGCTGTGTAGTAAAATGGTAAACGTAAACTCTCAAATCCCTTTCAACCTTCACAACCAGCCTTTGCCACAATCCTCGTTGTCGCGTTCCAATTCCCACTACAGGATATCTGCATTGACAATGTCTTCATCACGGAATTATTCTCACAGCCAGAGCCATAGTGGCTCCCGCACATCGTCTCCTTCCGGTCGTCGCACTTCTTCAAATGAAAGGATGGACGAGTACAGGCGAACTCCCATTCTTAATGTACGACTTGTCAAAGACTACGGAGCTACTGCTACAACTAGTAGGGGGAGGAAGGGGCGACTTGCCTCGGATATCCCAGGGACGGGTGTAGATGGACTCTCGGTTGGAAGTGACACAATAGGACCCGAGGTTGGTGTTTCTAACTTTCCATGAATGACAGCTGACGGAGTATTCTGACAGTCGCCGGACTCCAGTCAGGGTAAGCCCTGCGCCTTCACGATACCGGATATCGGTGCACTTGTGTTAAGTTGGGATGATTGACATCCGCTTAAGGATTGATTTATTGCTTTGCTCTGCTTTCGGTTATTCTATACCATGACGTCGCGGATTAATTTTATTGGTAGAGGCCTACAGTAAGTTCTTATTTAGTCATTGGCTCTTATATATAGAACATATCCATATTGTTATCAGCACATACATTATGTATACAAGACATTCATCAGAAATGAATATAGTGAACCTTTCGTGGTCTACCCGCCGTGCTCCACCTTGAATGCCGTCAAAAATGACATCCATTTACCAATAGACATACATATTAGATTGTGAACGTCGGGTCGGAGCTACTTCGGTCAGTTCTACTATAAGAAAACATTTATGGGTATCCCATGGGACGCTGTAGAGCGTCAGACGTCGACCAATGAGCTATCGCGCCATCCAAATGACGTTTCATGCCTTCCACATCCATGTTCTCCCGTTGTTCGGATTTCCCTTTCATTACCGGTTGACCATCAAGGGCCCCGAGCCAAAGGTTTACCAGGAGATAGGATAATGGTGACTTGAAAGGTGAAGCCGATGAGAGGCAGGGCTGAAGACTTGTAAAGATATGCAACGAGAGTATTACCCCGATAATGCCGGCAAGCATGATCCCAATGGGACGGTACAGATGCCAGAAGAAGTCGACCAAAGCGACAGAAAAACAGGCAATGGAGGTGTAGATGAGCATGGCGCCCATACCGACAATAGACGGAAAACGATACTGTACAAGAGCTTGAAAACGCTGGAAGGTCATGGTAATGAGAATTTGCGTCGCATAATTTGTAATACAAGATGCTCACATACTGATGTATTCTGCAAGCGTGAGCCAAAGTTTCAAGGTCATCAGCGGCCTCGGAACGGAGAAGAAGATCGACCTAACGAACGTGTTAATTTAATTCAAGTTCGTCGACCTGACGCAATTCCACTTACGTCGTATCCATCCATCCACTGTTTGCAATGCAAAGAAAATACTGCAGTCATTATGCTGATTACCAGAGAAATTGCAAGAAAAGCATTAATGCGTATTGCATACGCAGGTGGGCCAGGCTCGGACAGGAAAGAATAGGTCTCCGCGATCAAAGGTAGAATGATTGCGGAGAATATGCCAGCCTGTAAGGGAAAAATAAAACAGTGAGATACATTTGAGGCCAGTCCTGATACAGAACTTACAAAGAGGAGCTGTAAGTCCAATCGTTTGTGCCAGAGTTCGAAGCGCGCCTTATCATAAAGGTGGGCTGTCCTGGCGTAAAGTTTTAGACGATCGAGACACAGGTAAACATCTTGATCTGTGAAATGATAGTTGTCTTCACTTTGACGCTGATTGAAACAGTGTCAGAAGGTGTGCCCTTAGGCAAGAAGCGACGTTAACTTACTGGAAAATCCGGCGCTTGGGGCTGTGGAGGTAACGCCACGTCCGGGGTATCGACAGCTATATCAGAAGGGCGCTATTGGGCATTCAGTTTCTTTTTGATAGAACTTGTGCCAAACAAATCACACCGGTTTATCTTCAATCGTAGGTGGACGGGAGTAAGACAGGTTCTGTGGCATGCAGTGTTGCAAACTCATGGTAACAGTTAGAGCTGTACGACGCGTGTCCGTGAATATCATGTCTGCAGTTTACGTGCCGGTGCTGCCTTCTGACATGCGGTGATTTAAATAAGTATAAGTATAGAATGCTTAACTAATTCTCACGATGAAACTTGAAAAGAAAAATTCGATGGAGTTCCCGCAAATTGCCGAGCCATTTCGAACTACAACACCGTGACCGTAAGTACTTGACTTGAAGTCAGGCTCACAACAATTCCGACTCTGCTCTCCCCCTGCTGCCATGCACTTTGTCAGTCCCCAGCCCTTGTTTCGTACCCCAGATCTTAGTGCTGATAATCCGATTGATATTGAGTTCGTCCGAAGCTAAAGCTTCCATGTGACCTTCGATAACGAAGTCCTAGCTTCAAAGTTTAGAAGGGCTTCAGATATCTCTTCCACAGCCTCGCCACCGAGATGTCTACTGCCTCCTGGAGTCTCAGTCGGATCTACCGACATTCACGAACACAATATGTCTTGCAATTCTTACTTTTCTGCTTTGCTATTACTGCCGTCCTCGGTGCTTATCGAAGTAATCCGATCCATGTAACTGTTTTCGGAATTTTGGCTGCTATTATCGGTTTGGTGTAAGTCAGGTTGTTTTCCTCAGTATTAGCAGAGGAATTACCGCATCATTTCATGCAGTGCGGTTGTTCAGGGTAGAGGTGCTGCGAAGGGCCTATCGACTCAATCTTGGGACTTGGAGGAAGTCGACTCAGGCGATCGCGCTATACTTAATCTCCCTGGCCAAATGCTAAGGGTAGTGGACAGCATGGACCGGCAAGTCGCAGTGATGGAGCCTATTCAGACTGATTCCATGCAAGTGACTCTGAGCCAGTGGATAAGCAGCGATCGATATCTTCCACCTCATTTTGCCCTGAGAAGCGCATCAAAGGGTCCCGCGGGCGGTCGTTACATTTCTGATCCAGACGACGACGAAAGTTCGGGGGCTGACGAACCATATGAATGCAATGTCTGTGGGGTCGAAAAGCACTACACCATTCAGAGCTTCCGCAATCATTGTCGCCGAAAGGGCCATGCATATTGTGGCAAGTGTACGAGATCATTCATTGACGAAGGAGCACGATCACAAGTACGTGGGACTTCTGCAATTGAAAACAACTCACTCAATGAATGATTACTTAGCATTTCCAGAACGCTGAGGCACACCGCAGGGATTCTGGTTATGACTGCGATTCTTACGAATGTGATGTATGCGACGCGGAGTTTTCATCTCTCAGACTGTTCCGCGATCACTGTCGTCGAAAAGGTCATGGATTTTGTGCTGATTGCAAGAGATCATTTATTGACAAACATGCTCGCGACCAAGTGAGTATTTTTCTCACGTCCTTTCTCCCTCGTTCGCTGATACACAATGAAGCACTTAGCCAACGCAGCGGTACATGACGACGACACTGACCTTTCCACGGACAATTCGGACAGTTCAGATGAAGATTTTGAGCTTCAGTGCAATGTGTGTGGGACTGACCGCCGATTCTCTTCATTGGGCTTTCGCGATCATTGTCAAGCTCTGGGTCATAAGCTTTGTGAGAAATGCAACAGATCATTCAACGACTCTCAAGCGCTAAAACAGGTGCGCAATACAGAGTCATTGTGGAAAAGATGATTTCCTGATATCACTGTCCTTCATAGCATCTCCACAATTCCGTCGCCCATCTAAAGCCGAGGAAGTCTCGATAAGGGAACGTACGGTGTATCATCGCCCGTTTTCGAGATTGGGAAATATTCATATCGAGTAGATGGTCGACATAAAATTATTCTAAGTAGCTCGACAAAAGGCTTGAGTATTACAACAGACTATTACACATTTCTTCTTCACGACGTATACCTAGATTCGAACAACAATGAATGGCACCTGTCGCATGGATGAGCTACACTGCAGTTTAGCTTGCGGAGCAAACATACCTCAACATCCTCTCCTTCTTCATCCATGACAAGCACTTCTACTAGCAAATGTTTGACGTGATGAGGGATCGACTTTTTGCTGACACTTTCCACGAGCTTGCTAAATTTCATTCCAAGCCGCTCCTTGCTTACCTGTTCACACACACACACACATTCAGGTCAGTGCAAGCGAATTGGTCATAGTCAGTAAAAAAAAACAAACCTTCGGCTTGAGCATGAAAGAGCTCCACAGCATGCTCACGCCTTGACTGACCATGCCGACGTCGAGCTTGTGCTTCTCATTGAACCATGACACGATCTCTTGCAGGGTAGGGTCATTCTTGAATTCGAACCTGTCCCAAAGCGTCCATTCCGTAGAGCCATACTTGTTCTTCGCGGCGGCAATTGGCTCCGAGAAACCGAAGAACGGCAACGCAAGGTTAACAAAGCCATTCTTGTAATCTTCGAATTTGTTCTTCCCATCGATGATCTGAGAACACAGGTAAGAAAGGGACAATACACTACTATAAGAACATGCCTTGTACAATTCGAGACAAACCAGGCCCGTAACGAGAGCTGTGGTTGTCGCAATGGCTGGTATAATCTTACCAGCAATTTGTTTCGTTGTGTGGCGATCAGCCGGGGTGATGCTGTAATTCGTCGCACGCAAATTCGACGCAGCAGTGATGAAATCGATGTGGTGATTAGTGTCATCATCCTTCTCGAATTCAACAGGATTCAATCGGTATCCAGCAAGAGAGGACGGCGTAGGGAGCTTGGTTATCAAGGTGTCGCTGTCGTCTAACGGCAATATTAATGAGCTGCTGCTGAGCAGGAGCGAATAGATAGACCCACCTCCGTCTCCTTCACCGTCACCTTGAGGAACGGGATCACTGTCGCTGATCTGAACCTTCACGCCACTGCGCGGTGTGAATTCCGGTACAATCACAGAGTCGGCGACTTTGCGGTAGACAGCCTCGTCGGTCTCTCCACGCAGCCCATAATTGAAGGCGTGAAGGTTGGCAGCGGCTATGATATATTGAAGGTGAAGCGGCTGCAAAAAAAAAGGTAAGAGGTGTCCGTTAATATGCTGAGCCACACTCACGTTACTTGAGTTGAAGGTCAGCGGATCAGGAGCACGCTTAGGACCACTCCAGAAGGGCTGTCCGGTGCTGGTAGTTGCGTCTTTGGGCAAGCTGAACAATAGCTGCCGGATGTCATTGTTATATTTCTCTTCGAACTGGAGTCTAGCCCAGACAATGCACTCCTCAAATGTCAAGGGCTTGTCAGTAACAAGATAGGAGACCAGCTGTTCAATTTGCTCCTTATGTTGGCCGGAGTATTTGAGCGTGCTTTCAAGATAGTTGGGCTCGGAAAGGTAAGCATTCACAGCCTGTGCAGGCTTGACAAAGAGGATGTCGAATTGTTGTCGACTCCACTGCGCTACAGTCAACACCTTAAAAAAGACACCTGTGATTAAACATACCTCGATTGTGTGCTGTATAGCGTTGGGGAAGTTCTTGACTGTACAGGAGGGTGTTTCCTTCTCTGGTGGGTCCTGGGATGACGCGTAGGATTCAGTCAGATGGGGAATGACAACCTGCGTGTTTCCCTTCGTTCCTAGGGTACCAGATTCAAGCAAAGGCTTCTCATAGAACACACATCGCTGATCCATGTACAACCCTTGAAAATGTCATCAGCCATGTATCAGACAGTAGGAATCTGACTGACGAGCTTTCACGTTATCAAGTGCGTTGGTAACACCATCGATAGAGCTAAAGAACTCATCACCGTAAATATCTACAAACCGATGAGCATACGATTTTGCCAATGAGGTAAAAAGGAATCTGACTTTCCGACGCTGGGCCCACGGCTTCTTGACTGGTAACGATTTTCCCCTTTAAATCAGGGTTCATGTCAGCAACCGCAGCCGCCGCCACTTCAGCCTTGAATTTGCCAATGTCTTTTGGCCTGAACAAGAATTGTCGATTCAAGTTACTCTTCTCAATGGTATCGAGATCAGTCACGCGAATGGCACCCTCAGGACCAGTAGCCAATCCCATCATACTCCAGTTCTTCAGCATTTCGCAGCCAATAGCGCCAGATCCAACGAGGAATTGACGATGGTTAGAAATTTTGTTTTGGAAGGTTTTTCCGAAAACTGCGATTTGACCATCGTATCGAGACCCGGTAGGTTGGCAATCTTCCTCAGAAGGAATCGCGGAAGGTAGGGACTCAAGAGAATCGAAGTACAGGTGCTGAACCATGGGATGGAACTTGGCGGAACAAGCTTTGAGTACTTCCTGGGCCACAAAGCCACCAATGACTGCTACCACGGGTGACAGGTCGCCAGTGGCTTGATAAGACAGCTCGGTTACAATCTTCTCATCGATGTCTCCATTGAGCTTCTTAGCAAGACTAAGGACCTCTTGAGCATCAGCGGGGTTCCTGGGACGGGGGAGCCGTTGATTTGTGCTTTGGAATTCAGATAGAGCCTGGAATCCGGCATGGAGGGTGGCTGGCCTATCGAACTTGGCGAAGTCCGTCATGAAGAACTCTGGCGAGTGCAGGGACTCCCGAAGGGATTTCTAAACAGCATGGGTAAGTTGACACACGAGGGTAGACGATGAAGACGCGTACGAATTCGATGATCTTGGGCATCTTGACTTGAGTGAAGATACCACCTGTCTTGTAAGTTCCAAGATTGGAGGTATCACCGATGGTGAACGTGTATGGCCCCTTCACAGATATTTTACGGGGTTCACAGCCGTTAAGCTCTGTCATTCCTTGGACTTCAGTGAACGTAACGAAGTCGCCATCTTCAAGGCCATGGCGAGTCTCGTCCAAGCAAGTGACAAGACCTTCACTATCCTATAGCCCAATCAACATTTGTCGTTTTCTTAGACAATGGTTGATTCCCCACCTGGTCTACAGAGACAATCATGCCACTCAGAGGCTGTTCGCCTGTGGGATCCACACACGTAAACTTGCTCCCGAAGTCGTTGAACACAGAACTATGTAGAATAAGGATAGGAAAAGTACAGAAAAATAGTGACGCACCCAAACAGTCCGTGTATTTCGGCAGATATAAAGGAGATGCCGCTCTGGTGCGTCCAATCGTTGATTTCAAGCTGTTTGGCGAGTGGAACTCCACACAAGACGACGACCTGACAGGCTTGAGAATTGGTCAAAGCATATGACGTTGACTAACACACCTGGAAGCCCTGGATGAGGTCAGTGGTGATTGCCTGTCCTGCCTTTCCACCCAGGTTTCGCACGGGGACATATGCATTCAGCTCTGCCAATCGAGGAGCTGTCGCCTCTGCGCGGGACTTGCCAATATCTTTCTCCCTCAAGAAGAACTTAGAGAAATGTCAGCATCGAAGGAAACACTAAGGCCGGAAACATACTTGGGAGCTCAAATCCTGTATGGTTACGGGTTCTGGGTCATAGATAGTGACAGATTTTACGCCAGCCAGGACGACATCCTTGGCTGTTGATCGACTCAGTCTCAAGAAAAGGGTCAAATAAGAGGAAAACGCGACCTATCTCGACACCTAGACCCTGGACGCCGACGATGAGGACGTTCGATGCGGCCATTTTCTTCATTGCTGGAGATCGTTGAGCACTGATTGCATCGAATTGGAAGAAAATCACCTTCGTGGCCTAGCACATACCTAGATAGTGCTTAGTTCAACGCCCAGAACAGCAGAAATGGGAGATACACCTACAGCTGACGCGAGTAGAGACCCTCGTCGATGGCAGCCTCATCGACATCCATCTTGGCCGCCAAATTAGAATTATCCATGGTGCGGGATGTTGTATCGTTGTACAATTGCGAGATTCGTTCAGATGAATGTGGCGGAGGTGAGAAAGACAGCTATATGAGGGGAGGTCGCCGAGGTAGCTTACATTGACACCACAGCCACCGATGATAGATCTCTATCACGTGGCCGAACTTCCTTAGCTTTCTGCAAGGTTCGGCCTGTTCGGGGGACGACCCCGACGCGACGGTACGGACAGGTCACTATTAAATAACCGTAGATATGTTGTACAAGGATTGCTATATACCCTTCGTATAAAACTACTTGCGATAGAACTATTGAGCAACATAATGAGCCTCGATGGAAGCCAGAATGACAATTCATCCTTACGTTGCGCCTGTAGTTGAACCACAGAGATAGACAGCCCCGGTCAAAGCTACTCCGGAAGCCGCTGTAGGATTGTTAGTGCTGAAAGTAAAGCTTGTTCAGCGATATTCTCTTACCGTTTGTGGGAAAATTCCCATTCCCTGTTAACGATTCTGAAAGCGATGTCTTCGTATGGTGGACCCGCAGTGAAATGCAGCAGAACTGTGTCTTCGTTTCCAGGCTCCTTGACAATCTTATACGTCGGCGCCTTCGATTTGTCGATGAGGTCAGGATAGAAGATGTTAAACTAAAGAGACAACGTTGATACAAGCTAACGAAGACAAGACGGGAACATACCTTGTAGCCTTGGACGACTTTTGGAGGTGGATTATCCGTGCTATTGTGGGTGTTAGTTTATCAGACAACCACATGGAGATTCGCGTACTCATAGTGGGTCTGATTGTACTTGTTCCACTCATAGCCAGTATGGACCCGATTGAAATATCTAGGTTTGCGCGGGCGATACTTATCTTCCCAGTTATAGCTGGTCGGGTTGGGAATGTTCTCTTCCAGATTAAACAGCTCTTCCTCTTCATCGAGCTCTCGCTCCGCCTCCGCCCGGTACAACGCTTCCGAAGCAAGATCAGCTCCACTGGGTGCTTCCTCATCCTGAGTTTCGACCCTCTGCTGGACGGCTTTGGCAACGAATCTCGAAGCTGCAACAGCCTTACGCTGTTCAAACTACACAGGACAGTGAGCATACTCGAGCAGTTACGGTGCATTGACTTACCAGAGCTCGGCGATCTTCTTGCTCCGTTAGAATATCAATTTGTCGGTCCTCCACTGATAGTTTTGTGATATCAATCAATAATGGACTCATCGCCCGGTCATACTCCTCTATATCATGGGCATCATCTTCAGGAACCACGACGTCTGCTTCGACGTCTTTAGGGATCCAAGGTTTGGAAGAAGCTGATTTCGCTACGCCAGCAAGAAGTTCTTCTTGAGCCTGCAAAGCTTCATCGCGCTGACGCTTGCGAAGCTGCTCAAGACGGTTGCGAACAACTACCTCGTGGAAACTTTTCAGCTTCGCCTATGTATATGATTAGTGACGAATTATAAGTACTGCAAGCGCGCTCTACCTTTGCCTTCCACACGAGAAGCCTACGTAGCAAGTTTTCCCAGTAATCGTTGTCGACTGTTTCGCCGCTTGTTAATTTATCTTGAATTTGTCGTTGGAGAGAGCTGAGTTCGTCATACGATTTCCCGGACAGCAGTGCAGTGATATCGACCTCCACAGCAGCGGCAGCCTCAATGCCCATTCGGTTGCTGACTTTGATCCTATCCAACTGATCTTTGCAGACGACCATCATATTCTAAATTCACGTGTATATTAGTATATAGTCTAGGAACAGAAGATGTGAATGCGCACAGTCCAGAACTCGATGTTAACAGGGACTTGTTCTAACGTCAAGTATCGTTCGATGTCGTCATGCAGCTCCTCCACTTGCTCGTCGGTAACGTTCTAGATGAAAGTGAGGGCGAGACTAAGTTAATGTATGCATTACGCACGTCAAATATATTGTATGGTTCATCCAAGTCAATCTCCAAACCGGCATCCTCTTCGCCACCGTCTTCATCTTCAGTAGTTGGATTAACGTACTTCAAGTTCAGAGCGAGAAAGTCGATGGCCTTGGCGCGCTTCTCTTGAATCCTGATGGTGGCCCGCTTTCTTTCCTGCTCCAACCTGAAATCACCCTCCTTCGACAGCCATTCCGACATCTGAGCAGATTCCTGGAGACGTTGCATTCGGAGTTCCTCTTCCTCCCTGAGACGCTGGTCAGCCTCACGTTCAGCCCTTCTCCTGTTCAGACGTTCCAGCTCTTCCTTGGCTTCCTGGCGCCGGACAGCATCGCGGCGCTGGGACTCGGCGTACGTCAACCCTGCCTTTTTATCTCTTTCGTTCTTCTTATGCCATCGGAACTGTTGCCCCAGGTTGACGTCGTGGAAAGGGTTATCGGTTGCGCTGTAAACGCTGAGCTCAGCGACTTGACGAGCTTCTTCCTCCTCCTTGATGCGCTTCTTCTCGACCTTCCTGGCCTTGCGTTCCTCTGACTTGTCCCGTTTACGCCTGTAGAGCGTGAGTAGAGAAGGCAAAGACATGGGGGAGCTCACTTTTTTCTGCACTCCTTACTGTCGTCTCTATCACGACGTCGATACGAATCATCTCTCTCCTTGCTCCGGCTCCGACTACGACGACGTTTATGACGCTCATCTCGTTGGTCGCGATCGTCTGTTCTCGCGGATTTTCTGTCACGATTAGAACGCTCTGTCTCCCTATCACGTTCATCGTACCTTCGAATGGGAGAGAGCGAGCGCGCGGAGGAATGTCTTCCCATTGTCGATACTCGGCGGTTGTGAATTAGAGCAATGGGACAGTGGCTGTGCTGTTTGTTCAATCTTTCTGGGGCTTGAAGCCCCTATCATCATCCTTTCAATCTGAACCCCAAGTACTAGTACTGACATCCAGAGGGCTTCACTGGAATTGGATCATACCTCACGCCGTCCACATAATGTAATCTTCACCAACATCCTTACTGAACCGGGCTGCCTATTCGCTTGCAGCACGACGTGAAATTTTAACTTACGCTCAAGGACCGTCTATTCAGTGAAGGTCCCTGGTCTCTCGCGTCATCGATAATCGACGATCTGCAAAACTTGAAACGAGGGATTGCGGTCTGCTCATATGAAGCCCGAATATTTGGTCTTCAGTTTTAGAAGTAAATGGCCTTCTCAGAGCATTCCGGACAACGGCTCGAGCAGGATCCTCGGCTCCGTTCTATTGCACTTTCAAATTCGACAACTGCCTGGGCTATACTTACTGATTCTGGGGCCTAGAAAATACTCAATGCTGGCTTGACCAATATTTGGGGCCGTTCAAGTTGTCGACGCCGTCCGACGGGTGCCTGTATATCTTTTGATTGGCAGTTCGGTGATGACATCACGGAGAGGCAAGACCACTCAAGGAACGGAAGTTAAGTGCGGGCTTGCTGTGAAAATTATCATCACCGCCGCACTGGCCGTTCATTCACGTCTCGGAGGCAAAATCTTGCGGTTCTTCTTGCTCTGCGCATGAATGACTTGTCCAGCGAACTAGTATCACACTCTCCATTTAGTGTCTTCTCTCGGACATTCTACTAGCCCGCCTGCTGAACGACCTCGACTTTTGGGGGGATCATGATGGATCCTGCCGTATGATTTCGGAGTATAAGCGTATTACTGGACGCGTCAAAAGCTGACAGGTTTTGATGCCGGATCCGGTACACGAAACTTGATTTATAGCCGCCTTTCCCTCGTTTCTCGATCACGTTTGTGGGTACGCGGTGGATCACTTTGTGCTCCGCAGACGAACGGTGCTGGTGTTTTCTTCCCATGGGAGCTTCTTTTTATGCCTGTGTCACCGTCTGCCGGCTGTGTTTTTTCGCGATCTCTCCGGGATAACGTGTTCAAGCCTGAGTTCGAGTTCGGGCTCACCGATTCAGGTACTTACAGTGCTTATGGCCATCAAGGAACTAACTGTTCTTACACGCAACTGCTTACGCTGAAAGGCAGGCATGATCCCCATGATCTACGCTCAGGTACTGGCCATGTCGGCAGAATAATATGTCCTTAAAAATATGCTCGCTCAGGACCTGAACGCGTCTCTATAAATTGGAGAGGGATTGATACTTTTCACCCAGCATCTTGAGCTTCATCCCAGGTCTTCACCCAGTACAATGCGCTTCTTCTCTGCTCTCTTCATAACCGTTGCGACCGCCCTCACTGTCCGTGGTGCGGCCACCTTGAATGCCACAGCGGCCGAGGTTTCGTCTTCCCTCAGTGTCAGCCTCAACAAAGGCAACTTCTATGGCGCTCCCATCCCGCCCTGGAAGTCAGGGTGTTCACCAGGATGGTACTACGGCGATCATCCCGATTGGCTGCACATCTCCTTGCCTTGGTTGAAAGACGGCGTAGGTTTTACAAACATGTCTTCGCGGATGAATTCTGACATGTAACTGTATAGCTTATCTGCTGGCTCTTGGACCTATTGCACCTTGGCTTCCTTTGTCCCAAGACTCCTCATAACATAGACGGCTACAAACCAGTATTCTCTAACTATACCGGGGCCGTTCAAGCGGACGACTACATGACCTACGGACTGGTTGACACAGTTGACGGTATGCCAATTTACAGCCTGTCTTCCTTGGCCGTTTCTCACACTGATCCGTTAGACTGTCTGGACATGTGCGACAACGTTGATGGATGCACCTTTGTTAATCGTAAATCTTCTTTTTTTCGTATATCTCTTTTTCCCTGACTTGTTAAATTCAGCCTACCACGATGTTAACGGAAAGGTACATTTGATGCAATGATGATACCATCAGTTCCTGATCTCCCCCACAGAACGGAAGCCCACTCTTGACGTGCTCGCTTTTCACCAAGTGTCATGGCGAGGAGGACGCCGATAATTTCGGCGGACAGACGCAGCCTGATGGTTCCATTGACTTCATCACCGACAGCGCAGGGTATTGCAAGGTTTAGCTAATTAATTAGGCCCATACCTATGGCGCCAAAAGGACATTATATATTCGTGGTTCTCGAGTAGTCACGTACCAGCCTGAGTGTTCTAAACAAAATAACATCCGTATGCATCGTTCTTGTCCTATCAGAAAGTCAAGGAAAAAGAAGTAAAGTACTATTAATACCATACGGCGCTGACATGATCTTGGATAATTAAATCAATTTTATACGGGAGCTGTATCCTTGCCTGAACGGTCACAGGGTAGGTTAAAGGATACGAGAATTCTCACCAGAATTCACGAACATTCTGAAATCTCCTAGGCCGTCCTAGACTCCATAGGACACCAAGTTGTAGGTATTGATCCGTCATCTTCGAGGTACTGCCAGTGGGCGAACATTTTATTGTTCCTAAGACCACGCATCGACTGCACAATATCTACAAACCAACTTCTCCCGGGGCGTAATAAAGGCCGAATTGTTGGTCCGACTCTGTATGTCTGACGGTGAAACCCAAAAGAAAACTTTTGGAGATTGATATTGATGGATGGCTGGACTTCTTGCAGATCAAGACCTGAATTCCCTGAACGGTGAGTCGTGCTAAAATGAAGAGCGCTCGGGTCCATTTCAAGACAAGTTTGTTAGATCACTTCAGGGACAGTTCTGAGTTGCGAGGTTTCGAGCTTCATGGCACTGACAGACAGCCACCGTTTGGGTTCTCGTGTGGCGGATTTACTTACATGTTTGTTCATTTCCGAGGCGATTTCGTAGTACATTCACTGGTATAAGTATTTCCTCGTTAGGTCCCATAGTGCGTTTGCTAAAAATGTAAACTACCTTTACCACTGCCTTTGTTTGAATACGGCCTCGCGAATCTAACAATAGTGGAATCCACCGCCAGAGGTTGCCTCAGACTACGTTCCGCGAGTACATCATAGTCATAGCGGCCGGACGTCAATTCTGCTACACATTTCAATACAAGAGACTATGGACTACATATCTTATATAAGTTTCTTTAAGCGACTGCAAGACCTGAAATGCCGTCTGTCACATCCTCGATAGGACCTTCTATCAACTTGGTGATCTAGAAGGAAAGTCAGTATTAGAAGATAAATAAATGAAATATACATGCCTTCCCGATAGCGATGGTCCTCCCTAGGTAAAATAGGACATTCAGGATATTTACAGGTGGGATACAAGTGCTTATACTGACCTTCATCTCGAAGTGTGAATCGCCCAAGCTGAGGATAATCTACGAACCGCTCCACACACACAGGTAGTATCGTTTCTATCAGAGCTACGATTTTCTGGCCTGTAAAAGTTATGAGCATACGGTTAACTTGGAAAGAATCTGGACGACCTTTCTTAGCAAATTGTGGCGGCTTTTTAGACTTGCGACCTGTGCTTTTGTCGAAATAGTGCAATAGTTGCTGAGAAAAGGGAGGTCAGAACTATTCACATCCACTTGTGGCAACTTACTGTAAGTACAACTTCTTCGGCCAAAGTGTGTATGTGCATGACAGCCGAATATCCTGCGCAAATGATACTCTTGTGCTCTAGGATGGCCAATTGTGCTTCGAACTGCCTCACGGCATGGATAGGTTTCTGCGGACTAGTGAGCACGAATCCGGGAGAGATATCTTCATCATCGACACCACGTAGACGAATGCGGACGTTGTCGCCACAGAAAGCAGAATTTACTTCATCTTCCATTTCGTTGTAGATGGCGGAAACGTCGACGGTGTCTCTATTGGGCATGAGGGTTAAGGTATCTCCCTTGCGGATGCAACCCGATTCAACTTTGCCGACGACGACTGTGCCGAGCTCTTTGTATTTTTCAGAGACGGGCATCATGAGGGGAGCATTGATCTTGCGGTCAACCATGGGCATGTGATCTAGGTGGTATAGGAAGGATGTTCCTCTATCAGGGCGATCAGTAACTACGGCGAAGGGAACTTGTCAACCGAACTCACGTCCACCAAGGGCACGTACTCTTGGGCACAGAATCCTTGAGATTGAGACCGGTATAGGCCGAAACGGGAATGAAAGTTATGTCGGTCTTGGGATTAAAGCCTGCCGCTTTGACAAAAGGCGTCAGCTTCTCCTTGATCTCCTCGAACCTGCTTTTGTCCCATAGGACTGTCGGGTCGTCCATTTTATTGATGGCAATGATAAGCTTCGTCACACCGACGGTCTTGACCAACATGATGTGCTCTCTCGTTTGCCCTCCCTTCTCAAAACCAGTCTCGAATTCTCCCTTTCTGGCGGATATTACCAAAATTGCGATGTCAGCTTGGGCGGCGCCAGAGATCATAGATGGTACGTAGGTCTTGTGCCCCGGTGCATCGAGAATGGTGTATCGACGGATCTCTGTCTCAAAGTATGCACGACCGACTTCGACGGTCTTTCCTTTAGAACGCTCCTGAGGGGTGGAATCGAGAGCCCAGCTAAGATACCACGTTTCTCGACCAGCGTCCTTTGCTTCCTTCTCGTATTTCTCCATCGTCCGCTTGTCAACCATGCCGGTGATGAACAAGAGGTTTCCACCCATAGTACTTTTTCCAGCATCGACATGTCCAATGAAAACGATATTTAAATGCTCTTTAACTGATTGAACAAATTTTATCGGTCATATCAATGCGGAAAAATGGGTTTTTACACACCTGAACCATAGAGATCGTCTAGGATAGTCTGATCGGCGACGGCCTTCACTTCCTGGGCTATGGCAGTGGTGTCAGTCTTGGCCTTTTCGAGGGTGAACGTCTTGGATGGGGGAGCAGGGTCATTCTTGGGTTTTGGCGTAGCCGGCGGTGTCTCCTTGGGCTTCTCTTGGGTTCGCTTTGCAGCTGGCGGTGCTGGAGAAGGTGAAGGAGAAGGTCTAGAACCGCCAATATTTAACGATATTGTGGGTGGTGGACGTGGTGCTTCGAGCTGCTCTGGGCGCTCGACTGGCGGAGGTGGGGGCGGCTGCTGTGCGGGCGGTGGGGCACCGAAGGCCTTTCCTGGGACGAATTCGAAGGCGCCGGCATTGAGTCTGCTCATGGTTAGTGTCGTAGTGGTCGTCAGAGGTAAAGGAAGATGAGTATACAAGGGCAACAGGCAAACAAGGATATATCAGCCGGCTTCGAATTTGAGGCGTCACTCGAGCTCTTTTGAATACAAATGACTCTTGCCGTTCACACAATATTGATTATTTACTTTGACTATCCAGCCAATTGCTACTATATTATTACGGCGCTAAGTAGTACGGGTCATATTTGGTGATGGCAGCGGTCGTATCCCAATCGGGGAGGCTCGACTCTCACATCATCACTTCATGGCCAACGACCTCGACAAGTACCTCGCGGTGCTCAAGGCCGCATACGATTACTCTCCTCAGTCAGAAGATGAGATAGAGATAAAGGAAGATCAGATTCTCTTTCTCAAGGAGCGGGTAGACGACGAGTCAGTGTCCTGGTCATTCGCATGCATACCTTGCTTACTCGTTTCGCGTTAGTTGGTGGAAGGTCAAGGTCAGAGGCTCATCCCAGGACGACGATAGCCCTGTTGGCCTTGTTCCAGCAGCATATGTCGAACCGGTATGCTCATTCCAGTCCGACCGATATTGGGTCCCTGTCTGATTGCACCTAACAGGCCGACCATACATCGGTCGTAAAGGCCGTGTACGACTATACCGCTGCTGCTCCCGGTGAAGTTTCCATGGTAGAGGACGAGATTTTGCTCGTGTTCGATACTGAGGATGAGTGGCTTCTCGTGCAAAGCAAGACAGGTGACAAGGCCGGATTCGTCCCTGCCAACTATGTCGAAGCATGCAGCGAGGATGCGGAGGAAGAGGAACATGCGGCACCCCAACAGATCATAATTCCTCCATCGGTACGTCCGGGACTTGTTTCGGGATATTCTGCGTCATAACTCGCTATGTAGCCTCCACGCCCCGTCAGCACATACGTCGACCCCGCCGACAGAGTTGCCTCAACAAAGGTGACGGCGGATGATATCCAAACATGGTCGGTGTCTGAGGTCGATAAGAAAGGGAAGAAAATGAAAGGTACTCTGGGCATCGGGAATGGTGCTGTGTTCTTTGCTAGTGAAACCAGCAAGGTATGGCTGAGCATGACATCTTATTATTCGCCTCTCATTCTGCTCTCACATAATTTCAGGCAGCGGTACAGAAGTGGCAAACCGGACATATTGTCAACATCAGTACGGAAAAGTCCAAGCATGTCCACTTCGATGTGGAAGGGCCGAATCCAACAAGCCTTCATTTTAGTGTGGGGTCAAGAGATAATACCGAGGCTATTGTGGCGAAACTCGAATCTTCTAGGGCTCTTGCTGTAGAACCCCCACAGGATCCGGAGGAACCTGAACCTGAACCCGAACCAGTTGTCGAGGAACCGCCGAAGAAGCCGTCCGTACATTTTTCGAACAACTCTCCTGTCATTATCCCACCACGCCCAAGTGAACCTTCTGATGACGAACCAGAGACAGAGGCCCAGGGATCAGCGGGTGTTGCTTTGTATGATTTTACAGCTGCTGGAGACGACGAGCTATCTGTCAAAGAAGGAGAACAACTCATAATTGTTGAGATGGATGAAGAAGACTGGTGGAAGTGTCGTAACGCGAAAAACCAAGAAGGCATGGTCCCATCATCATATTTAGAAGTGCGTTGCTACTCTCTGCTCACTTTGAAGCAATCTCAACAATCAATCAGCTCACCTCAAAGGGTGGTTCAACTCCACCGTCTTCGCGTTCTCCAGAACCGGAGCCTGATGAAGAAGATGATACAGAGGCTCGTGAAGCAGAGGGGCGCGCCGCTGCTGAAGCTGCTGCTGCTGCTGCCGCCGCCGCGCAGGCTGAGGCACGTGCCAAGCGCGAAGAAGAAAAGAAGAAAGAAGAGGCACGAAAGCGAGCTCGAATAGCCGCTGAGCAAGCTGATGCAAAACGAAAAGAACGCCAGGCATCTCGTACAGCGACTACGCCACCTCCTTCGTAAGCTAGACCTATCGCATCACTGTGTCTTTCGTGGCTCATGTGGTGTTGTGCTAGCAAACCAAGTACTGATAGCTCGAGTGGTTCAAGTAGACCGTCAGCAGACCTTGGCCGTAAGTGTTCCAGATTGATATACTTCTCAGCTGCTGTACAAGATTACAGGTCCCCCTGCAGAACGTGTTCGCGTTTGGCACGACCGTACTGGACAATTCCGCGTGGACGCTGCTTTCGTGGGCATGAACAACGGCAAATTACGATTACATAAACTGAATGGAGTCATTGTCGAGGTGCCATCGGAGAAGATGTCCCACGAGGATATGCGCTACGTTGAAAAGTTGACCAACAAGAAATCCAGACCACCAGCCACCCACAAGATGTCTGAAGACGATATTCCTATCGGTGTACAGTATCCAAATGCTACCAACGGGAAAGCAGCGCGCGCGCCTCAAGGACCAAAGAAACCGACAGTTGACTGGTTCAAGTTCTTCCTAGACGCTGGCTGCGATATAGATGATTGCACTCGTTATTCTACGTCATTTGAAAGGGAGAGGATGGACGAGGCAGTGCTACTGGATACGTCCGAAGCAACGCTGCGTTCTTTGGGTCTTCGAGAAGGCGACATCATCCGAGTTATGAAGGTCGTCGAAAAGCGCAAAGCCAAGCCTAACGGAGAGGGAGAGCAAGTGCGCAGCGACGAAGAGATAGCTAAGCAACTTCATGCGGAGATGAATGGTTCTAAACCTGCTCCAAATATCTTCACTGGACCAGGTGGTGCATTGAAGACGCAACCACGACGCGGAAGACCGCAGCCTAGCAAAAGTCTTCTACCTGCTACAGTTGATCTGAAGTCGATTGGCAAGGTTGTGGGCAACATTACAGGAGCGGAACGAACGGCTTCACCACAACTTCTCAGCCCTGCTTCCAGCACTGCGGTACAACCTCCTCAGCGAGCAAGTTCGGCGGCACCAGTTGTGAGCGGTTTTGGTGACGATGCATGGACAAATCGGCCTAGTTCGACAAAGCCATTGACTCCTGCTATCCCAGCAGCAGCACGGGCACCTTCAGCACCACCTCCTGCTACTACAACTACCTCCACAGCACCCGCAAACCCTCCCCCGACCTCACAGCCTCCTGCCCCAGTCACAACTACATCTACAGGCCATAGTCTCTCCAAGACAACCGAATCTGATATCTTTGATCAGCTGTCGCGTTTGAGCGAGTTGAGGAAGAATACTCCTGCGCCTCAACCCGCTCCTACACCACCCGCTGCGGTTGCATCTCCCGTGAGCTACCGTTCGGGTTTGGGTATGGGATCGTCTCCTGCGCCAATAGGGCAGCATCTACACAATCAGCAGACTGGAGTGATACCTCAGCCGACACCACCGCCTGCGCAACCTTACAATGGACCTCGAGGTCCATTTGCTCCTGTCCCTGCTAATCAAGGTCTATTGCAGCCTCTTATACCCACACAAACGGGATTCAATAGTTTCATTCCTACACGTTCTACCGGTGCTGCCGTATCTCCGTTCGCGAACAACTCATCACCGCCATCTTTCTTGACGTCTCAGCCGACGGGATTCCCTCCTCAGCAGCCGCAGATAATGTCACAGCCAACAGGATTCCCTGGCGCTCAGCCTATGATGTCACAGCCTACGGGATTCCAGCCAACCCTGTCTCAACCCACTGGTATGCCTTTCGGCGGGTTCAATGGTGGTAGCCCCTTCATGAACGGAGGCATGAGTGGTGTTATTTCGAGTATGCGTACATACATTCTTGCTGATGCTTCCGCTGACTGCTATCATTCCAGATCCCACAGGTATGAACCCTAGCTTCGGCCATTTCGGTAATGGAATGTCTTCGCCGCCACCAGTACCTCCACTACCAAATACCAATAACACCAATCCAGCCAATATTTTCGCGCAGATGAAGTCTGGTACTTTTGCTAAGGATAACGAACCGCAGCCTGCAGGTACGTTGTCATAAAATCTTCATATTCGAAGCTCATTTTGGGCACAGCCGCGTACGACGCTCTTCGGACAAATCGTGCGTGTCTTTTTGATACTCATGGTATCTTTACTTATGTTTGATTTAGCGATCCAAGCACAGCCAACCGGTTGGGGCGGGTTCGGAGGTTCACCATACGTAGGATACCAACGGTGACAGTAATTTACGATTTCGGATCGAGTGGATGGAAGTGTGCATTGTTAGTCATCGCTAACCTTTAGTAATTGAACAAATATATAATATATATTCGGTTTGGACTTGTGCAATCACAAGCAAAGCGGGGTGTTGTACCTTTTTCATGAGAGGAAGTTGGAACGAAACTGCTGACAAGCGTATAATCTGACGCACGCCACGTGGACTCCAGCTTTTCCTTACCTTGCTTTTATGATTTGTGAAAATATGACCCTTCAGCCAGGCCAGCTATTTAGACTTTTTTAAACTTTGAATTCCTCTAGAGATAGATGTAGCCAAGACCAAAGCGACGAACATCTTGTCCATGTGTTACGTAAAGCAGAAGGAAACATGAATTATCCATGGCCACCAAATACATTGAATATATAATACAAACCAGATATTATGACGAGACCTCTATTATTCCATGAGCGTATCCTACCCGTAGAAAATACGTTTTTAACGACACCCGAACCTCGGGAGCCAAATCACGGCCAAGGAGCTCTGTGACCACTGGATATACGGCGGGAAGGTACACGGCGAACTAGAACGATGAACATGAGAAGGCCATCCATGGCAGACACAATGAGACTTACTGTCTTGTCATCAAATCGGCAGAAGCCATCCATAATTTCGGCGACGACCGGGGTCCACGCGACAATATTTTTGCCTTGCGTATCCGCGCGCAGCTTGTTGTAGTCCTGGATGACTCCTATTGAAAGACTGCTTTATCGTCAGTACGACGCTTTATAGACGTTAATGCAACACGTACGGAAGTAGACGTTCATCAACTTTATCACGATACCGTTGGTGCTCAGCACGCGGGTCAAAGAACATCCGCAGAAGGATATGAGTGAGTGTGGATGCACTACTTGACTCTTGTTTCAAGAGATTAGGCAGATGCTTCATGAATCCTATTGAAAGCAGTTAGACCACACGACAATTACCACTGATAAGAGTACTAACCGACTTTCCATAGACCTGTGCGAAGCTCCTTGTCCTCATTGAAGGACCTCGCAAATTGATAACTCTGTCCAAGGACCTGGACAAGGGGAAGCAATTGGTTTGGGGGTATCGTCATATAGACCTTCTCATTGCGCAGCAGGTCGTTGGTGGTCTCTATGAGTAACAACTGCAAAACACATTTGACGATGATCTGCTTGAATATCCGTCGACGTTCGGCTGCAGTCTGTCCCTGTTGAGGAGAGTCACCACTCGGTGAAAGGGGAGCAGGCAAAATTGTCGCGCCATTAGACTCTGATATCAAGAGACATTGAGCAAAGATAGAGGAGACCAAACCAGCGACTTACCTTCGCTAACGTCAGGACTGGGGGATTCGATTTCTACACGTAAGCTATCATCAAAGAGTTGATGAGGTGTTGTCGTCATGAACAGTTTGACGAAGGTGCTCGTGATACGTTCCCAACGTGCAGCACTCAGTTTTTCTACATTGTTTTCGACGAGTTGCTGCAGGCAGGATGTGCCAATGTGCGCCAGAGTATCATTCTCTGCCTAGATTGAGTATTGACATTGGTGAACTTGAATCACAATCATACCTTGGCAGATACATATGCAAAGGAGGTCCAAGAGACCACCGAGGGATCTTTCCAATGTGTCGAAGTAGAATGTAAAGAGATCTATCACATCCCGAAGTGCTTGTATCATGGTCGACGATAGCCAGACGCTCATATCTTCTTGGGTGCTGAATCGAGAGAGATCATGGCTAGACTTGAGAACCGAAAATATGGGGAAGATAAGGTCCTTGGTTACACTGTCCCAGAAGCTCTCTGGAAACGACGATCCATAGGTTTTGAGGGCAGTGAACATCGAATCGAGGGCTCTAAGACATCAAATGAATCGGGAAAAAATACTGAAGGGAAAAAGAACGCACAATCGCCGAACTTCCAAGTCTTCGCCGTTCATGATTATGTCATAGAACGCGAACAGAACGGGATACCAGTACTTCACCATGTTATCATCCAAAGTTGAAGACGTCCATCCACATTCTGGAGATTCGAGCATGACGGGTATCACTCCTCGAAGCATGGCGATGGCAAGTAAGCTAATTTTCTGGTATTTGCTCACCTTGCAGAACTCGGTGATACAGACTACCAAGTCTGCGAATGCGCCGTAACGGACTATGGCTGGGAAATGTTCTTTATTCAAGCGAGTGACAATCTCGAAGGCAGAATTTGCAATGCGTTCTGATCAGCGAATGAGATACTGCGCAAATCCAATGAAAGAAGACTTGGACGTACCCGTGAGGACCTTTGAAGCAGCTTGGAAAACGCTGAACATTGTTCGCCAACCAGATCGCATATTCTGCACACGGGCTTGAATCATTTGTTGTAGGCATTGAAGAACCTATGAAGAGTGGTTAGCACCAGCCTATCACTTTCTCTTAAACACGCTACCATATCCCGAGCTTCAGGGTTTGGATTGTGAATCATGGTATGCTCGAACGGCTTCAAAAAGTCCTTCTGGAACTTGAAATGGGGCAGCTCTTCTTTCTCCAAAAACCGCATGGCAAGTTGCCGCAGGGCATCAAGCGCAAAGAAACCAACATGGGGATTATCGTGACAACAAACCTAAATGGTTTCTTGTTCAAACTTGAAAACAGTTACAAACCAAAGGAGACTGACTTTATTGAAATGTTCGCCTAGGATTTCCCAAAGATTTGACCACTCGAGACGGATCCGATTCATGTTGTAGTAGGAGATCTCAACTAGTTTTTGAAGACTGAACAGTCGGGGATGCTGGGAAAGTCCTGACGACTGTATTTCTTCCCAGGAAACATCGCTCAAGGCTTGTACAAAGTCCACAATCGCCGTCTAAAAAAATGTAAGCACTGAGTCCTGTGCATTAAAGAGTTTAAAAACGTACACCGGACAAGAAATGGCTCAACGAAAACACCATATCTGTCGCTACGGTAATGTGCGTGGAGCGACTTTCGTTCGCCAACTCCTCCGTTGGAGGCTTCTTTGTTTTCCTGCCAGGAGTTAGTAGTTTCTAATGAAATGGAATATGGAACGCACCCTTTACGCCCGCCGTCCACATCAACACCTCCACTGATGAGTTGCATGTGCTCGAGCTGACTGACACAAGTTAAGACCTCGTGCCAAGAGCCTTTCAAGTTATTTCCATCTGTTACAGCAACGTCAAGGAGAGCTTTAATAGCCTCCATGTTCTTCGCTTTCATCTCGCCCAAGTTGTTAAGGAACGTGAACTTTGCGAGAGTCGTCACGAATGCGTTCCGCTCCAACTCCAAGTCGAAAAAGCATACGATTCGGATCGCACTCTTAAAACCATCAAGGCATAATTCGACGATCTCCAAATCGTCCGTGTCTTGAAGGGGCCCAGATAACCCCGCCAAGAAGGCAATCCATGCGACTTCGAACATAGGGCGGACGTGGACAAAATGTGAGGCGCTGAAAAACTGGTCAGCCGATCTGGAGCCTTTGCGCTGGGTACGCATCATGGTTCGGAATAGCGCCTACTGAACAGTTTAATATTATTATTGCTCAATAACGGTAAGACGTACCTCTGTCTTGTTCGCCATGCCACTGCTCTGCAATACATAAGCCTCTTTCTGCAGGTCCCTGCCAACGTTAGCGAGAGCATTGGCGAGGCCCGGTCCCGTGGGAAGTGGCCCGGCGACTTCTATCTCATCCTGCATTCTAATCTCGTTCGATACAATTTCATCATATATTTCTGACATGAAATCATCGGGGAGATTATTGCCATCGTTGATACCTCGGTTGTTCTTAATGAACTCGGCTTTGGTCATTCGTTTCTTGACAACAGGATTGTGGGCGTCGGTGTTCAACATGATGGTGGAATAGGCAAGAACGTATGCAGCATCTTACATGCTGGTCAGATTACTTTCGTTCCTGAAAATAAAGACTCTTACCGGCATTGGCGAAGGGTGTCTGCGTGTTGCTAGCAATGAACCTGTTCGCGAACTTGAGCATGTACCTGTCAATCTTCTGCGCCTCGCCGGGGAGACGGAATTTCTGCAGGAATAGCCTGAGTGCATCGACGAAAGGAGAACTGGCGAAGTCGAGGCTATCGACAAAGGCATGCATGATATCGATGTTCTCTTGGTCCCTGATCCCACTGTTAGGACATAGGTCAATGAAACGAAAGAGAAAACCTACCCCTCTCCCAAGTATTCACCAATCATCGCCTTACTCAAACCATCGGTATTCAAAAGGAAGGAAGCGATGTCCCGAGGATCCTTGTTTGGAATGAAGCCTGTCTCAATCAAGAATTGCACACCCTATACGCGATGGTTCGTTAACCGAATGGGTAAAAAAACGCAGAGACAAGCTAAACTTACGCGTTTAGGCTTAAAGTTAAACTTCTTTATTCCCTCAAGCAATGTAGTCTTCTTTTGCTTCGCGCTCTCAAACTTGGTTGGATCATCTCCGAGATCGGGGGTATGTTGTCTGAATATCTCGGTACTTGAGTTGACGGCTGACAGCTTGTCTAGCGAAGAATCTGGAGTTAAGGAGTCCCGTCTGATGTTCTCTCCAGGCTGAGAACGTGAGGAAACATCGACGCTCTCCCCATCAACCACCTTTCCGGAAGTAGTACCCCAAGCAACCAGGGATCTCAAGACAGTCACCAGGCATTCCAAACCCTGTCGTCGGAGCTGCGTCTCAGATAGCCCTAGCGTTGCGGTATCCATGGAGCCGGGTACGGAAGCGACGGAAGTACTGAGGGACGGTCCCAGAACGTTACTGTGGGACTTTGCAGCCGGTTGAGTCGCCGGGCTCGGAGGTTCAGTCCCTTTCTGATGACTTGAAGTTGACTGTGTTGTGCATATTTTCGATATGATGTTCATGAGACTACAAGAAAATGTTTAATAGTGAGTTATCTCGGTAAAAAAAAAGAACAACTAACTGTTCATATATGTTGTCTGCTGCTTCACCGTCGCAATCATAATTGAGGTAGATTTCCACAAGGGCCTGAGGATCTTGGGACAAGCGGGAAAGCAGGCCTAGAATAACCGCTTTCTGCTTCAAAGTGGATGTTCTCATTTCGAGGATGGGGATAAAGATCTCGTGAAGAAGGACCTCAATTTCTTTCTGAGGCAAAATATGAACACCCACGCGTAACAAGAAGAAGTAACGACGTTACCTTGAGCTTTGTCCTCATTCCAGAGAGAACACGCCAGAAGATCTCGACACTGAGGTCGAAAACCTGTGGCACCGGGCTGACGGCATTTCGACTTAGACTCAGACAAATATACTGGTTTACGGCCTGAACGAAGGATGTTGCGTCGTTGGATGTGTTTGAGTATATGATGGAAGCGGGATCGACGAAGAGCGCCATGTGAGAATTGAGAACGGTTAGGACAAGATGCAAGGAGAGGAGTTTGGACCGCATAGCGTGCGACTTGAGGTCGCGTTCACTGCAACGGGAAAATTATCAACGACGGGGGTCTCTTGCGTACGGAAACTACAGACCTTTCGGTGTTCAATGGTTTCATGGTCAGTTTGCACAGTGCCCGGAATACCAAAAAGGCGTCCTTAATGAACAGGTCATTTAGTGTCATCTCTGAATGTAGATGGTGTTCATCCTCGGGTAGGACATCCATGTGAGGTCCTTCAACGCCATTGCTGCTGAGATGGTAAGAATCATATTGCCTGGGAGTACCGTACAGAGAAAACCGACCTGGTTCCGCCTTCAAGGTCGTCATTGCCGTTAGTAGCCGGTGTGGCGTCATCGCCGTTGATAGAGGGCTGCTGTAGAGGCAATGACGCAGACGAATTGGACTCAGGCGGTCCTGCGAATGAGCCACGTTCGCTTCCGCCATTAATCAGCGTAGCACCAGCGAGCGAAGCTCTCCTAGAAAACGAAGAAACACTACCCTGGCTAGACGAAGATGCAAAGTTACCAGAATCCCGGAGTGTTCCAATCTTACATCGGGTGAATACATGGTGGGTCATTTGGGTAAGGCCTCCTTGGGCAACCATTTGGTTTACTGGGTCTGTACTCAGCAGGAAGATGTTGTAGACGGTACGGACCGCTTTGAGCAAAGCCGAATGGTGAACCAAGATCGTCGGTGATAACACGAGGGCCAACAAAGCCTTGACAATTTGCAGTGATACAGTTTCGGGTGTCGTTTCGGAATGGCATGAAGTTATGGTATGGACAACAAGGTCAACGAGGGACGGAGGGTTCGCGTCGACCTGCGAAGTACTCTGCCGGGGGTGCAAACCAGGCGACCCAGGGGGCGACATGAAATGAGCAGAAGGGGGGATAGATTCTGCAAAGAAAGAATAGGATATGAGTTTGGAGATGCAATCCAAACTCGCGATCATCAATTTCTCCGTCCGCGTCTCGCAGGCTAGGCGTAGAGGTTCGAAGATCTCTCGAGGGCGGTCTCCGCCCTGCTCTGAACGGATCATTCCGAGTGCTCGCTGGGTACTCTCGCGAAGAGGAGCAGAGCGCTTGGCTTCCTTTGATGCAGCAATTGTCTCTAGTGCGGAGGAAATCAGGACGACAGATACGGTGTGTCCTTTCGAGATGGTGAGTGAGCGACGGTGAGTAGATTCCGACGGCGACGCTGGGAGAGGATGGGGTTCATGGGGTACCTCCAGCTCTGGTGGAATGGGTATACTCTGTGGTAGCGAGGGTTTGGTGGGCGGCGATGGTAACTGAGTAGATACGGAGTCTTCAGACAAGCCAGCTGAGATACTGTCAATTATATCAGCTCGTTCAGCAGGCCTCTCTGGCACTGGAGCTGGTAGTTCCTCCGGCTGTGCAGAACCTGTATCCTCCAGCTCTGCCTCGTTTGCAGTCAATACATCACCATTGACCTCCTGCACATCATCTCTAGGCGCCTCTATGATTACCTGTGTCGTTTCATCAGGAAGGTCAACAGATTCGAGAGGCGGTGTGCTAGTGGACGCCTGTGCGTCTACAGGAGGAGACACGGGTAGCGGAACGCTTTCTGGTGCAGAGGTACTCTCCTCCATGCCGAGCAGTATCAAAGCAGTCGTCGTCGCCGTCGTCGTCTCCGATGACGAGGCGGTATAATGTTGTGAGCGACCCGGTGGTCGTGTAAGTCGCGAAAGCGGCGAATAGCTTTGTCACGCATGTGACGTGTATTTTTTCCTTTTCTTTATTCCCCCCATGTCCATTCCTTCTGGAGCTTCAGCAGCCGTCCTGCAGCCTTCCGACCCTGTTCCAGATACCGCCGTATCCGTAGAAGGCCCCAACTTTGACAATCCACTCTCCCTCCAAGAATTCATCGGCAGCTATGAACGAATCGGGTTCCAGGCCAATAGTTTAGGTCGGGCCATCGATATCGTTAACAAAATGGTACGAAATACGTATGACCTATATTCTCATATTAATTTATATAGCGCAAATGGCGTCTCTCCGATGAACCAGTGGCCGACGATGAGTCGGAAGAGTATAAATCCTTCGAAGCTCGCAGTCAAGTGCGATGCAACGTATTTCTGGGCTACACCTCCAACCTCATCTCCTCCGGGCTCCGAGAAATCATCCTCCATCTCGTCAAACACAAGCACGTCTCTGCTCTTGTCACCACAGCTGGCGGAATCGAAGAAGACTTCATCAAATGCCTCGGCAAGACGTACCTCGCTGATTTCAACCTCGATGGTGCCGATCTACGTAGACGGGGCATGAACCGTATCGGGAACCTCGTCGTGCCAAACGATAATTATTGCAAGTTTGAAGATTGGCTCATGCCGATTCTGGACTCCATGCTTGTCGAGCAGAAGGAGCACGGGAAGATCTGGTCACCGAGTTCCTTCGTTCGACGACTGGGCAAGGAGATAAACAACGAAGAATCTGTGTACTATTGGGCCTATAAAGTGAATATAGTGGCTTTTTCGTTTATCCTGATTGGCATTCTCAGCGCTCGGTTTCGGTTCAGAACGACATTCCGGTGTTTTGTCCCGCCTTGACTGACGGATCCATAGGAGACATGATATACTTTCATTCCTTCAAGAACCCTGGACTGATAGTCGATATTGTGCAAGATATTCGTGAGCTGAATGAGCTTTCAAGGAAATCTAGAAAAGCAGGGATGATCATACTTGGTGGTGGAGTTTGCAAGCACCAGATAGCCAATGCGATGCTGATAGTAAGCATCCTGTCTCCACTGATGCCTCTTCCTGACGTCAGGATTTCCAGCGCAATGGAGCGGATTACTCTGTTTACATCGTGAGTCAATCCTTTATGAACCCGCGCCTTGTACTGACGACTGTATCAGAACACCGGCCAGGAATTCGACGGATCAGACTCTGGAGCTCGCCCGGACGAAGCCATCTCTTGGGGGAAAATTCGCGCCGGGTCGGAATCTGTCAAGGTCTGTGGCATACAGCACAGGAAACAGAAACGTCCCTCATTATTGTGCAGGTGTTTGCAGACGCGACGTTGGTCTTCCCTCTCCTCGTAGCAGCTACTTTTGCGCGAGACGTCGACGCGAAGCAGTGAAAATCATATCTGTTGGGTGTAGAGAAGTCGTTCGTAACAAGTAATGTGCTCGTTTCTTGCGCAGTATTACAATTTGTACTCTATATTCAGGTGCAGCACGGTCTACTGTGTATAATCGTTATCAAAAACGACATGTATGTTGCTGAGGCATAATCGATGGACGCCTGGTATTGGGAGGAGGAGGCGGACAATATTGCAGAGTCAGCAACGCCAAGCATCGTGCTAGACATTGCTCCTGCTAAAATCTAGGAAGCAGGGCATCAAAGCACGAACGGATGAATGTAGCTGCACTTCGACCAGACTTGGTTTTCACCATTTTTTGGCTGAGAAGTATGCTTGCATGTTGGTTGTTTCCTTCCAATCAGACATTCATCTACGCGACACGAAATTTGAATGTACTAACCTCGAGGCTCGTCCGTCACTTACCATGGAAGATTACGGCCAGTACCTGGAATCTCCAAAAATCTGAGGTATTGGTTCATACGCTTGCCTGCCCTGCCTGCTATACCATGCCCTGGCCTGCTCATGCTTGGACTGAGTCATTTTTAGTAAAATGAATGCTTGACACGGTCTAGCTTGCAGCTAAGTACAACCTTGAACCTTGGCGTGACCGTACTAAGTATATAATTATTATGATGCCACGGACCACAGCCTCACTTCACCTGTCCGATCCCTCTGAATACGCCAAATTTTCCAGCGGACCGGAAACATATTTAATGTTACCAGTATATGCGTGTCAATCATGACCGTAGCCTATAGATAGCCGTGTCTACTTACTTACTATCAGTCTGAGTCTGGGAGGGCGCAAGCTCCTGCTAATTTAAACTCCGTTTCGTTCCTTCCCTTTTGGGAACTCCAGCCAAAATCTTGAGGGCATACGGCGACGACTAGCAGATACTGAACGAGCCACCTTCTGGCATAACTTTGGCTGGGTGATAACTATAAAAATGTATTTTATTTGTAATTAACGGAGAAAAATAGAGATATCTTTCAAAGTCCTTGTGCTGAGTGATATATCTCACCAACGCACTCCCATTATACCAGATTTTCTCCGTTTATTACAAATAAAATGGCCAACTAAGGGTATCCCGATGGTTTTTGGGACACAACGGGGTCTATGCCGAGCAGTAGTCTTTGGGTTAAAATGGCCCATGGTGATGCCAATAAACACATGTAAACAGAGTTGAACACAGCTTAGATGAGACTATCAATGCAGGATCGTAGTATTTTTATTATGATAGGCAGGTTAAACTGCTTCTACAGAGTCTAGGAAGCGTCGTTTACCATTTTACCCCTTGCATACACATAAATCTTGTGTGGAGGCCATCTGGGTTCATATTTGCCGCGAAATGATCAATTTGATGCTTAGTCATCTCACGGTTTTGGAACCGAGGCTGCGTCCTCCCACTCACTGAGTCTGAGGAGATCTGAGGACAGAGACACGCCACCACGTGACACTAGAAACGCGTCATTTCGTTATATCCATCTCTTTCCCGACCACCATCACCACCAACGAGCCGCTGTTGAATGGACACCGACTTGAAATGCAACCGATTGACCTGTCGTAAATCGCTCACGGACAAAGCTGTCGTGGTGAGGATCTTTCCATCTCGCCCAAGGTCTTTTAGCTGAACGCCATCCAGACCACATGTGAGCTCTTCTTCTAGTAGAAGGAGCACAGAAGGTCTGACAGAGAAGAAACAAGGTTCCCATATCTTCTGTGGTAAGAACGGTTACCCTTTTTCTCATTTGAAACTGATTCGATGGCAGTGGATTGTGCAAACGAGTTATTCAACGCGGCGCGTTTATGTCCAGGTGCCTAGGCTTCTGCTCTCCCTCTTCTCTTCTCATAGTTTTGAAGCATGCGAAGCAGCCCTGACTGAACCGTCAGTATCGCTCGTTCTTATCAGTTACTCCCCTACTCACCTGGATACAGGGATGATGTCGTGGTGCGTCTCTTCGCCTTGACACAATCAGCATCAATCGAAGCAGAGCTCAGGTCTGCTCCCTTCATCCATCGAATGATTACAAAACGGTACATATGAAGCGCATATAATGGCTCATTTTTTTATCTCACTCTCCGTGTAGTCGGTCCTGTCGGGTCTAATGCCATCGATCATTCTCGAAATCTGTTCTCGGTGCGTGTTCCGACATCACGATTCTACAATTGCTTGATGTCAGGAATCGATAGTGCGATATCTTTCTGGCAGTATCAGATATATCAAGAAAGGTGATTATCATTCAAGGACCAGGCTCTTCCGCTAACGCGCATATATATGTTCAGCTCTTTCCAACAAGCGGTTGTACGAAATCTTACCGACAAGAATACTCAAATCCAAAAGCAGCTTGATAGCGTTGTTAGAGAAGGTACCCTGTTTCATGGATCCGTTTGTTCATTCATTGCCTTGTAGCCAATAGCGAGATATCGTTATTGAATAACAAGATTGCCGGTACGCCACCACCACCTTCGGAGTACCCTAGATCTCTTACTAACGCTCTGAAAAAAGAACTAGAACGTGATGTGGAATTGGAACGACGGAAGGTGCGAGAACTGCAAGAGGCGTCGAGGGATCGGGATCGAGAATACCAGAAGTTGAAGGTTCGCTTGGTTATCTGCGTGATTCTCGCCAGACGCTCATCGCGTTCAGGCGCAACACGACAAGATGAAACGTAAAGTTCTTTTGGCGCCAAATCTGAGTGGGCAGCAGCCGTCGGGGAATGAAACGCTTAATCTGAGCAGTTCATCTTTTCCGGGACAGGGTGAGCCCAATCCTCGACAACCGCTCAGGGCATTCGGTGTTGGGGCAGTGGTTGATGGTATGGAAGCGAATGGGGTATGCATTCTCCCGTATTTGTTCTCTGCCACTGCACAACTATTCATAGATTCAGAGGACCCCACTTGTTAACCGAGGGGGGCAAGGTGGAGGGTTTGTACAGAACGGAAGCGATGGCTGGGTGCAACCTGGTGGGGCGGCTCAACGAATACCGCACCGTCAGCCGCTGCCTGTTGCGCATGGACAGCAACATCGACAAACATCTGGGAGTATGTCTGAGCGGTCGGATACGAGCAGTTTACATGAGGTGGAGAATCTTCTGGGTGTGGGTGGAAACAGGAGTGGTGTGAAACGGCGAAATACAGGTCCGGGTTGGGGAACTGTGCCTGCTCAGCAGCAGCAGCAGCAACAGCAGCAACAGCAACAGAAGCAACGTGGTGAGTACATGTTATTTTGGATTCGGGTTACTGTGCCAACGAGACGAAAGTGTTTCCGGGGAATATCAACATGCAGAGGAGATCGGGAACATTTAGACCTGCGGTTATCGGACGGTGAGGATTGTGACTTGTCTTGCTTTTACGATTGGGATATGGACGATGGATACCATGTATTACTAGAAGGAAAATCTATTTGGCTCTCCCAGGCAGCAGTTGCATAGGCAGCTCCTCTTGTTTGTGTAACGGGCCCTGGCCACTCTCATACTGATGATGACACGCTTTGTCCTCTATTGAATGGATAAGCTTGTTTTTGACGGATTTGTTGTAGCGGTGGCGAGAGGAGAAATGACACACACACGTCGCGGGACTAACAGGGTCCACGTTCATGTCAATAATCATTAGCTCACTGTTCGTTTTTGACAGCGCTTTGGCACACCACGACCTTGGTGATAATCCTTTCGTTCTAATAAGTAGTCATCTCGTATGTGAAGGAACGGGCTATTGTTGGAATGAACAAGTAGCTTCATGAATCACGCCAAGTTCATTAAGATTAATGAGAGATTAAAATCACGAGAGCGTTCATGTAGAGTCGTCAACCAGTTGATATAATGCAGTAGATTTAGTATACAATGAGGTAGCATGCAACGAAAGCCGAAAAACAAATAAAAAGTCAAGGTCTGCGAATCCTGCCCATCTTCTCATCATCGAGATACAAGCCAATAGCCACCATATCCTGGCCTGAGCGTCGGAGGTAGCCGGCGAGGACGTCGCGATCGGCATGGGGTAGCAAGACGGCTAGCTTATCCAGCTGTCTCTCAAACTCGGGGTCATCCTGGGTAGTAGGCTGTGCGTCGGACTCTGTGAGGTCCTCCATGGTATGAGCGCTGGAAGTGGAAGTGCTGAGCATCATGGTATGGCTCCTGGACATGCGCTTTGCTCTGGGGCCGCCTGGAACCGAGGGAGAGATGGTAGGGCGCTTTGTGAGGACAGTACGGTTGGGTGTGGGGTGATGAGCCTGTTGGCGAGGTGGTTGGGGCCCTGGGGTGCGGCTGACGCTGGCTTTGCGACCGAGAGATGCGAAGAAGCCGCTCTTCATAGACGAAGTTCTGGGTGCAAGGGTTGGATATGGAAGGACGATGTTACTATTTGGAGTGGATGGTGAAGAGAGGTCAGTGGCGACACTGGCGTCTGGACGGACAGGGAAGGTAGCCTCGCTAGCCTCGCTGCCGTGCGATGTATTCCTCGGTTTAGGTGTAAAGGCTGGGGACGGGCCGGGAGAGTTTCTGATGCGTGCTTCAAAGAGCCAGTCGCTGAGGCCGCAGTCGTAGAGGGCGAGCTCGTTGATCTTGGCGGTGTAGAGGGCACAGCGCTCGAGGGTGGTGAGCTTGGCGGAGAGCTCGGAGCAGTACATGGCGGAGGGGTAGAGGGCTTTGATTTTGGGGCGGGGGGAGGGGGGAGCTGGGGCGGGGACGGGGTGCGGCTGGGGGTGCGTGGGAGGGACATGCGTCGGAGACCGCGGGTGAGGCTGTTGCGGAGGGACTTTGGAGGGGGGCTTGGCGTAGGGGGGAGGTCTTCGCCGGATGAGATGGAGAGCTCGGCGGATACGCGTTTCTTGGAGGGCGGAGGTGTGACGCTGACCCATTCGCGATCTTCGGGGAGGCTGTCGTTACGCGGCGGTGGCTGTATGACGACGTCAGGCTGAGGAGGCGGTGGTGATTCTGTGTCCGACGCGCCTTCCCGGCGGTGGATGGACGCTGCCGGGCTGTCAGCGTGTAAGATGTCAAGTCGTGATCAGAAAGACAAGGCTTACGGGACACGCCGCGACAGGGCTGCAGAGACAGACGGAGGCAGCTGCAGTGCCTGTTTCACAGCTTCGATGTCACCTCGCCGCCGTGCTGAGCGTGGTGGTGGTGGATCTAGTCTTGGCGGCGGGGGCAGTGGACCTGCTGTTGCGTGTACGCCGGGCTGGTAGTTGAGGTACGAGGCGGGGTTGTCGGGGGAGAAGGTGGCGACGCTGCTGTCTGTGGATGAGCGACGCTTGGGCGCTGGCATAGACGAGGGCGGGATATCGTGTGCGTCGGACTGGGATCTGTTGTGCTCGACGGATGCGGCCATCTGATGCCGGTGGTCCGCAGCTTGTTCCGTTCTTCGGGGCGACGCGACTGGAGACTCTTTCGAGTACTCGCTGCAGCTGGAGTCTGAGGTTGAGTACTGCGATGACGATGCGGATAGAGGACCCTTGTCTGCGAGCGGCGATTCGTAGTAGCTGAGCAGGTTGTCAGTGTCCTGTCGAGCGAGCATCGGCCGTCCTGGTAATGGTCAGTGCAAGAAACGATGACAGAAACATAGAACTCACTGGACGAAGATGCAAACCCATCCTGGCCTCCTTCTCCCATCGTTATAAAGGACAGCCCGCCCAGATCTTTGCATCTCCCCTTTCGGTCACGTTGTTGTTCTATTTTTACGACATATTTCCAGCTTCCCACAGCCTCCGATATTCGTATACACCGTCCATGACCATGTACCAGCTTCTCAATAAACATACACCCGGCGTTATCTGCCTCTATCTCCGCCTCATGAAACCCGTCCCATTCGGGTTCCATTCGCAGTGTCCAACCGTCCAAACAGAAAAGAACACGTATTCTTCTTCCTAAAAACACTAGCATGATCGCAGCCGCAGTAGACAACCGGTGCCTCTAAATTCTCGGCGAGTACTCGCTGAACTACGACTTTTTCAGGAATGGCCTGCGTTTCAACACTAGGCCTCCGCGCGCCCGACCACCGGAGCCGTCGCATCTTCACCTGACCTTGGCGTCGCGATAACACCGCCCACGGTGCTTGTTGACATATGATACCGAGTGGGTGATAGCCGGTCTCAATTTTATCGATCGTATATGGACGCGAATCAAACGTTAAAGACTGATTGTGGGTCCTCTCCACTTGGAATGTCCTCTGCGACTCGGATCTAGTTGCTAGGTTTCGGAGGAGCGCTCAACTTTGAAACCACACCCTTTGCCAGGCCCCCAGAAGCTACCGCCAAATTTGTGGAAACTACGCCTCAAATATGCAACGTTTGGGTGGTATTTCGGACAAAGTTCTCTGGCACGACACTGCCGGTTCCGCTACGAAAATCGTCTTTTTACCGATTTCTGCGAGCTGCGGTGCTCTACGGAAGGATTGAGTGAGGAGTTTGAGCCTAAAGAGTGAATTTCTCATGGTTTGTGTCTCAATTTCCATTATCTGCACTGCCGACACTGTTCTTTAGAGGACCTTCCCTGCTTTTCCACCCGCAAAATTCGCTAAACTCGGACATAGTTAGAGCCCAAAAATATGCTAACTCCGGATGAAGTTTTGGCTTTTTTGGAGCTAAAGTATGCAAAACCAGACAAAGTCTGGCGGGGGCTTCTTTGCCACGTCAACTGACATTAACTTTCCATCCACTTGTAGCAGCGCTCACGGACGTCAGCGAGTCTTCAACTCGACTGATTTACTGCAACTCCGAGATGCCTGTGGCGCATCACTTGAAATGTTTCATCCTGAAATATAAGCGCTGCTCGGTGAGCCCAAAACCCCTCGCCTAACCCCCCACATTCTCCCCCACAGTGATCAGTCACCAAGGTGTTTCCCACGTTCCAATATTCGACATTGACTTACGGGTCGGACCTAAATCTTCTTTGGAGTATGACTGGGCATCTCTATTATCTATCCATTCCAATCGAAAGCAACCTTGAACATGATATCCTGCTAGTGCCGGCGGCTTAACGGCCCGACCCGCCCCACGCGCCTCCCACGCGCGCTGACAAATACACCCCTATCTTCGGACGCAAATGACAGAAAAAGAGTTTCCGTCTTTCATCCCCTCCCGCGAGCACCGTCCCACGTACGCGTGCCATTCATATCCAAATTTGAGACTAACACTTTTGAATTCCAGAACCACAATGTTCTGGACTCCTTGTTCAGGATGCGCCTGTCCAAACCACGCATCAAGCAGCGTCACCGTCTTTGCAAACGACGAACCCCTCCCAAGCCCGGCGTTCACCCGTATCATCAACTCCAACGACCCTCCTCTGCCTGCAGAGTCCGACGCCATCCGGGGTCTCATCGCAGAACAAACCCACCGCGTCTCTGCGCTCCAAACCCAGGTCGCCCACCTCGAGTCGTACCGCCAGGACCTGCTTGCCCAGGTATCCACGGTAGACGACAAAATCTCGGCCCTAGAGCGCGAGCGCGAACGGGTCTCGCAAGCTATTCGGGAAAAGAAGCGCCTGCTGAGCCCTGTCCGACGGCTTCCACCCGAAGTACTCTCGCTCATCTTTCTGGAAACAATCGTGTTCCCCATCAAGCGGACCCCGTCGGCGAGTGAGAGCGAGTGGTGGGATATCGAGCTCGCTGAGAGCCCTATGTGGTCCATCGAGCAGGTCTGCAGGCAGTGGCGAATGGTGTCCGTGTCGTTCCCGGAGCTGTGGTCGTACATCAACATCACCATCACGGATGATAACTTTAAGGAAGATGGCTATGCGTACGTACGCTGCCTTACCCACCAGTTCAGCCGCTCCAGGCTTTGTCCATTGTCCCTTTCCATCACCGACATATCCAACCAGTCCAGTTTCGACAAACTTCCCCCGCCGCTTGTGACGCTGCTGTTGTCCGTGGCAAGCAGGGTACGCGAGTTGCATCTTTTGCTTTCTGCGGCGATATTCTCCACTGTACCGGCGGTGCGCCTGGCCCTGCCTTCACTTACGAAACTCTGCCTGCTCTCTACAGACGCGGAGGAGATTAGCAGGTACAATAACCTCAACCTATTCGACTCTGCGCCCAACTTGCACGCCGTGGAGGCGATGAATATCCGGGATCCCGTCTCCTCATTCGCGCTCCCGTGGCACCAGATTACCCGATATAAGAGCGACCACCTCCTCGATGACTGGGCTGATCCTGGGCCGGACACGTACATCCACCTGCTATCCATTATCTCGCAGCCCCAGCTCGTGGAATGCGACTTGCGGTGCGAGGTGAACTGTGCAGATAGCGTGTTTAGCGGCAAGCTTTTTCCTGTGGTGTGTACGCGGCTGCGCTCCCTGAGCCTCTCGTCCTGGGCGTACACTAGCACGGGCGTGAGGGCGCTCCACCAGATATTGGACCGGCTGATGTTACCTGCGCTGGAAAGCCTGAGGGTGGTGTGCCAGGAGGGACATCCCGACCTCGAGGGGGAGCAGACGTTCTCTGCGCTTCGCCGGGTTGTGGAAAGGTCACATGCTCCGCTTGAGGTGCTGTATTTCGAGCATGGGGAGGTCCGGGAGGAGGATGTCGTGGCTGTACTCCGTGCGACGCCGGCGTTGAGGGATCTGAGGCTCGTGGATGTGAATCTGGGCGTGCTTCCGCTGGGGGACTTGGAGATTGTTCCGGATTTGAGGGTGTTGCATTTGAGTGGTTGTGTGGGTTTTGATAGGGCGGTGTGGGTGGATGTTGTTAGGGCGAGGGCGGGGAGGTTGGAGGAGGTGAGGATTGAGAAGATGGGAGAGGAGGGGGAAGTTGTGTTGGAGGCGAGTCGAGGGAAGGATGGGCTGGGCTTGGTCATTGAAATTCATAAGCCCTCGGAGGAAGTACGCAGGACTAGGCCTACGCGTATCTAATGATAATCACGTGGTGGTGTCACTCCAAGTTTAGTAAGTACGCCCAAGATGATGATGATGGTGGATGAAGGTAACCCGCAACACGCCACGTCATGAGCGAAGATGCAGGGGTAAAGTCCACTACAGCTCTACCACTACTCGTTGTAATGCTATTCTACTTTGCAGCTCTATGGAAGGTATAACTCTTGTACGTAACTTTCTTGTGGTGTTAAACTACTGATGTCGCGTTTCATATGAACATACTATCTACAGAAAAGAGGGGGGAAAACATATCATGATATCTTGTCCGCCCGCCCTTTCGTTCCCCACCTGTCGAGCAGGCGGTTCCCTCCAGGGCGAGCGTCGGGTTGAGTGCCGGAGGATGTTTGTGGGAAATGATACCGATGCACAGCTGCTTGCACCGGCAGCCTAGCTCCCTCTCTACTACAGGGCCCGGTGGCTTCGGCTGCATCCTTCTCGTCCGTGGTTTATCCCATGCCATCATTCTCGCGCGGTTCGGGTTCACACCGCGGCATTCCCAATTCTATCCTTGGGGCACCCGTTTTTTGTAAACGCGCCGGATTCTGCCAGGAAACTCGTAACAGCTTCTATGCCTTCTACCGTACCATGATTACCAGCTGCGCTCCGCAACAAGTGCCGTTGCTCATCGAAACTGAAGACACTCCCGTAAGATATGCTCTCGAGGTTCGCCAGGCTTCGGGTATGTTGAAAAGTTCATAGTACTCGCCTATGTGCGCATGACCTGTTCTGCCCTCCCGAAGACCTCTCTAGGAGTTTTTTTGAAACGGCTGGTTGGCTTTAGTCGAGGTTCGAGGCGGTTGGCAGGCCGGTGGGCTAAGAGGTTGTCCACTCTCGTATCCACTTTATCTGCCCTAGTTCTCTCATGCGTCGGGTGCATTTGCGTACGCATGCTATACGCCGGTTACGGTGACTGGTGCCCAGGTGCAAGGTTGTACTTAGCTGCAAGCTAGACCGTGTCGCGTATTCATTTTACTAAAAAAAGACTCAGTCCAAGCGTATGAACCGATACCTCAGAATTTTGGAGATTCCAGTTACTGGACGTATTAATCTCCCATGGTGAGTGACCGATGAGCCTCGAGGTAGCACTTTTACTTTTCGTGTCGCGTAGACAAATGTCTGATTGGAAGGATACAGCCAGCGTACAAGCATACTTCTTGAAATGAAACTAATTCCCTAAGGCTACAGCATCAGATTATTCTATCGTATCCTCATTATCATACCAAAATATCCTAAAAATACCGTTCCCGGACGCACTACCCAGATTAGCTTAGCCTACTAAAGAATGTAATCAACAAAGACAGTAAAGTTAGGGGATTCAATGGTAGTCAAACTCACGTCGAAGACGCTTTGAAGGAGTTAATGGGTGCTCCGCCTGGACAGAATGACGCTTCTTGGCTGGGGAGGGCAGAACCTGAGCCGGAACAGGCAAAATACACATGTTGTCAACATAGGCAACGTAGACGTCTTCATCCATGATGCGCCAGTGACAGAGGTTGAACCTTACTTCAACTGTCGCACCAACCAAAGAACTGGTATACAGCTCGGGATGAACAGCTGTACCCTTAGAGTCATATAGAGGAAGGGGATCAACCTCGTGAGTCGTTTTGATATCTTTCAGCGCTTCCTTAGCTGCGTCGGTAGTCATTGGGGGCCAGTTTTCCATAGTCCAGGGATGTTGGCCTGCACGTAAGTAAGTATTGCTAGTCAAGACCCGACCCTACGGTTACAATAACTGACACTCACGCTTTGCGCTTGCTCTAGTACACACACCTCCCTCTCCCGCCTCCTTCTCCTGCATCAAGTCAGAACATGTATCGAGATTTACATGTGCCACTCACCTTGAAAAGGACGTGATGGAACCTGACTTTAAGCCCTCTCTCATCCCTTTGATCACCAATCTGCACAGGAACCAACGCTCCTCTCTTCTTGCTTCCTGGAGAGGCGATCATATTCCTGATGGACTCAAGATTCTTAATGACGTGCTTGAAATCGTCACGGAAGACTCCGGCCACGGGTATTATCCCGGAGCATCTCAGTCTCATGTCTGCAAAGCTCTTAGTGTATGCAGTGGGGCCCATCCACCTCCCATCGTGGTAAACCCAGCAGTCTTGCGCACTTATGCGAAGAACTGTAAGCAAAATGGCATGTGAAGGCACCTCGTGGCTTGTATCAGCAAGGACGTGTCCTCCGCCATCCATGGGCAGCCATTGGAGGTTGTGCATAGACAAACCGGATGGGTTGCCAATGTAGATGCCTCGATTTGAGGGGGACTGTAGGTAGCACTGACGCAGGGCGTCGTGGTCAATTGGCCGCCGAGTCATGGAACGTGGGATGATGGCGGTGGGAAGCAAGTTGATAGCTATCTGGAATTCACGAGCTTCTATTGCCTTGTGAGAATCAGATCCAAACAAAACGGCACACAAACAAGTACAGCCTCAGATAAACATTCCCGGAGCACTGCATATGCAATTAGCGTCTCGATAAACCACGTAGAACATCCATGTTAATTCGGATGGGAATGTCAGGGAACGAGCTCGGCACGAGGAATGCTGCCAGTGACAGTCCGACTGATCGTGCCAGCAAGAGCCAGAATATTTATCGACGACAGCATCGTATGCACGTCGAATTCGAAGAGGGGAGGAGTAAACATAGTAATTATAGGCGATCAACTTCAGTGAGTGATCGACTAAGAAAAACTTCCGCGGCCATAAAATCATTTAGCTGATCAGATCTCAGATGTAAGGCCACACTCATGATCAAGCAACCCACTATTTGCGCACTAAGTATACAGTCTGTTACGACTGGCGTACTCAGAAACGATGGAACACTTATATCTATTGAGTCACAACTACATCTCGGAATATTTAATCCATAATAATCGATCGACTTTACTGAGCAACTCCAACTTCAAGCTTGATCCTAGTACACGCATGTGGTTGTCTTATGCTCATACCGGCGACTGCTTACTGGGAGCAAACTGGGAGCTATGATCTTCTATGATGAGATATTAAACAAGACGGCGTAGAATTCAAGTTCCATAGTCGGAAGCCAATGCTAAGGCTATGATTCTCTGCTACAACATAAATAACCTATCATACTATATCTACTCCTACATAATCGTACATAAACATGTCGGTAAGTCTTTATTCTATCTAGTGAGCGGCTCTATCATAATGAACAGCGATACAGTTCACTCACGCACGACACGACGCCTCGGCGAAGTAGGCGGCTTTGCCTGGTTAGAGCGAAACTTCGTGCCTGGTGGGGGCAGAGCCATCGCTGGAACAGGCAAGATGTACATATTGTCAACATAGGCAACGTAGACGTCTTCATCCATGATGCGCCAGTGACAGAGGTTGAACCTTACTTCAACTGTCGCACCAACCAAAGAACTGGTATACAGCTCGGGACGAACAGCTGTATCCTTAGCGTCATATAGAGGAAGGGGATCAACGATATGGGTCGCTTTCATATCTTTCAGCGCATTCCCAGCTGCGACGCTAGAGACTGGCCAGTTGTCCATATTCCAGCGATGCTGGCCTGCGAGTATTGCTGGTCAAGAACCGAAGCTACGGTTACATCAATTCATACTCACCTCTTGTTCTTAATCTAGTATGCATGCCTCCCACCCCTGGCACTGGCTTATCCTGTGTCAGGTCAGAACGTGGATCTAGGTTTATTTATATATGCTACTCACTTTGAAAAGGACGTGCTGGAACTTGACTTTAAGCCCGCTCTCATCCTTTGGATCGCCAATCTCAACAGGAACCAACGCTCCTCTCTTCTTGCTTCCTGGAGAGGCGATCATGTTCCTGATGGACTCAAGATTCCTGATGACGTGCTGAAAGTCGTCACGAAACACCCCAGCTCTGGGAATTGCCCCGGAGCAACTCAGTTTCATGTCCGCAAGGCTCTTGGTGTATGGAGTGGGTCCCTTCCACTTCCCATCGGGGTAGACCCAGCAGTCTTTCCCCGTTATGCGGAGCACTGCGAGCAGAATAGCATGCGACGGCGCCTCATGGCTAGTGTCCGCAAGGACGTGTCCATATCCGTCATCCATGGGCAGCCATTGGAGGTTGTGCATAGACAAACCGGATGGGTTGCCAATGTAGATGCCCTCGCTCGAGGGAGATTCTAGGTAAGCCTGACGCAAGGCGTTGTGGTCGACTGATTTCTGAGGCATGGGCAAAGTTGGGGTGTGATGGTAGGATCGAAAGCAAGCAGTGCCCTGCCCCCTACCCTGCCCTAAGTTTGCCGCTATTTGGAGTCCTAACATAACGACACAGAGCCCGGTAAGTGACACTCAGATATTAACGCCTAGAGTGTCGATTCAAGATTGCTCAGATCTCAAGATCTCAACAGTCGATTGAAATTTGATCGTCCAGCACTTCGCCTTCGAAGATGCCTCAGTAAGTACTTAGTAGGGAACGAGGAGGACGGCCGGTCTGATCACTGCAAGAGCCGTAGCATGATACCAGATACTCATATGCAAGCGAAGAGGGTAGGAGGACACATTGTATAGCAGGAAAGAAAAAAGGCAAAAAAAAGGTTCATATAGATGATCGACTTCAGCGCCAGTGATCGCCGACTAAGAATAACTTCCGCGGCGGCCGTGAAATCGTTGGTGCAAGGTCAGCCTCAAGTAAGTATGTTCAAAAAGCCATGGTCCAGGGTACATGGCGTGCCCGCGAGCAGACTCTTATCAAATCTCGAGTGCTTGCCTGTCAACAGCTGTCAACATTATGAGTCTGCCCAGGGGGACTACCAGAATCTCGGTATTTGCGCATTGCAGCTTACATTCTGTTTTAAATTGGGATATATCCACCATAATAATTCTTATTATCGAGCAACAACTTTATTCGAGTCATGACTACACTTATGTACCAGAAGGACCGGTCCTACGAGTTTGAAGCGGTGAACATAATCATACAATTCATTACATGGTACTACATATTCCTTTGTAAATCAGAAAGCATAGCCAAGACCAAAAAACCCCAAGCAGACCAAGCATAGTCATCCCTGTAATGACTCAGAGCCAGCATCAGTAGCAGATTCCAGCCTCATACGCTTAAGAGGAGAGAACGGGTGTTCAGCGCCAACACGAGGTCGTTTCTTCGAGGGTGAAGGGAGCGCCATTGCAGGCACTGGCAACAGACACATGTTCTGGATATGGGCAGAGAAGACTTCCTCGTTGGTCTTCTTCAGGCGCCAATGAGTCAGCTCAAAGCGTACTTCAACGATCGCCTCGCTCAAGCTTCTGCAATAGTCCTGAGGCTGTACGAGTTTACAGCGATCCGACTCAAAGGAGAGCTGCTTATACAAAGGAAGAGGGAAAAGGTCATACGTGTCCTTCATCTTCGTTAGCGCATTCCTTGCTTTCGGATGGGACGTGGGCCAATTCTCGATTGAGGGCACACCGTCTACGATTAGAAAAGAATTGGGATCAAAGCAAGACCCACTAAAGCAGTCATACTCACCACTAGCTTCACCATCCTCATGCTCTGCTGCATCGCCGTCCGAGTCGTCATCAGATTTCTTCTGTCAACATAGGGGAAAGTCAGCACAATGGAGAACAAAGACTGCGATTGCACACCTGAAAGAGAGCATGCTGGAATTTGACTTTAAGACCCCCCGATGGATCTCCACGCTTGACCTCCACCAATAGGCCCTTCTTCTTCTCACACCCCGCAACAGCAATCATATCCTGGATGCCCTTCAGGTTGTCAACAACGTGCGGGTAATCACCTCGAAACACCCCGCTAGGAGGTTGCGCTCCCGTGCAGGTCAACTTGACATCTGCGAAATGCTTCGCAAACTCACGGGGGCCTTTCCAATTCCCATCCGGCATAGTCCAGTTGTCTTTCGATGTTATGCGAAGAACTGCAAGTAATGATGCAGGAGAAGGCGCTTCGTCCTCGCTAGATATCGCAAGGACGTGGCCATCTGCACCTGCCCCTTCCATTGGTAGCCATCGTGTTTTACGATGCGCAGTGGGATCACCGAGGTATATTCCGTCTTCTGGGGATGAATTGAGGTACATTTCTCGCAATCCATCCAAATTCCGTGGTTGGGAAGGGGTAGCAGAAGGCATGGCTCGGAAGCAGGTTCCTCAAAGATGACGGTAAGAGGCAAGTGCGGTGGGAGGAGATTTGTAAGCACAGAAGTCCTCTATAAGTTAGCTTGCATTGAGCAAACCGTCACAAACAATCCTCCAGCCTTATCACAACTTACTATACAGAAAATTAATAGAATCTAATTTGTGCAAAGGTTGTGACTAGTTCAAGACGACTGCTCTAGTAAACAAAATGGTCAGCAGCGCCGTTAGAGACGAGCCGAGGTTTGAAACGCCAAGATCCGGTTGACCCAGGCAGCAGGAAACGCTAGGAAACGACACCAGGATGGAGTAGATTGGTAATTTGAAAATTTGGAAATAAAAACCGGTATTTGCGATCGATTGATCGACAGAAATCGTACCTTTACCATCTATCCTGATCGCAATCTTGGATTTGTCTTTGACAAGACCGGATGCTTCAAAAAAAGAGGAGACAGAGAGAAAAAAGAAATGTATGTATGGAGCCGTTGTACAGATGATTCGGACAGGCTGTGCTACACTAAATGCAAAAGAACCAGAAAAAAATGTAGATGGGTAGGTGTGCAATGCGTAGGTATAGAAAATACAATGCTAGACGACGAACGCGATGATAGACAATTAGCGGGAATTATACGTGTATACCACCAAATAGCACAGAAACATCTTGAAAGGAGAAAAAGAAACACCCCCCGATCTATGTCGACAGCGCTCCCACATCCTCCTCGTCGACCCCGAAGATCTCATCGAAAATCTCCCTCCCTTCTACCGACAGCGGCGGCAATTGATAGACATCTTTTGCCGTCTTGATCCGTCGCAGCCTCTCCTCGTTCCACATGCCCTCCAGCGCTCCTGCCAGGCTCTTAAGCCCAAACAAGAACCCACGATCCGGCTGCTCCGGGAAGTGAGGTGGAAACCGTGCATATATCAAGCCCGTCTCTGGGTCAACCTCCGCTTGATAGCCCTTAGAACTCGATGACACGTCATGCGGCGGCATGTCTTCCCCACGTCTAGGATAGGGCAGCCAGTCCTTCCCGGTGGTCGTGTGTGCAAAGTCCACGATTCGCACGTTTGCCTCCCCACGTTTACGCGTGTTCTCGCCCGCGGGCCCGCCGAGCAATAGATCCTCGCTATGCGATCGTCTCAACTGCGGCTTGTCCAGGTCCCCGTCCGACTTCGAATAATGCGCGTTTTGTCTCTCAAGCGACTCCCCACGTTTGCTCCGTGAAGAGGGATGTTCCATTACTGACAGCCCGAACGCGTCCTGCGACTCTCGGTCCCCATCATAAATTAGGAGTAGGCTGCAACCATAGAACCTAAATCCCTTTAGCCGATAAATTATTTTGGCAAGGCCGCAGATCTTTTGGAGCAACACGGGGATCTGATGGGCCAGTAACCGCTCCCCATCATACAGGAACGAAGCTAGAACCGATGAGAAAGCGTCAGGCTGGACCTCGCGCCCCATATATTTGTCTTGCGTCACGTAGGATTGTGTCACATGGTTCCAAACCTTTGAGAATTGTATTAAATAACGTATACGGAAAACGAGCGCCCGCCGCTGACTCACCTGCATGCCACACAGTCGCACTCCCAACGTTCTGCTCGTCGTTCGGTCGCACTTCTTCCTCTGGCTCTTTTTCTTCGCAGGAGTAGCATCCATACCATACTGGCGAGTTCCCATCTTCAAATCCATCACACAGGGCCGCTTCAACCGCCCTGTCAAGTCTTCCATGAGGATAAAATGATTCTGCCTCGTGAATAACACATCAGCTTCGTTCATCTTTGGGATCGCATTGTCCGTCAAGGAAGACATTGATGGCGGATGTGGTGGCTGTGATGGACGCGTATCCAATGACCTGGACCTACTTCGTTTTCTCGAAAGAGCTCGGCCACCCCGCCACTTTTCAAACTTATTCTGGCCATCGTCAACATCGGGTCTCGCATCATAATCCAGTTCAAATACACCCATGATGTCCTGGTTCTCCTGCTGCTCCAATGCCATAGCCTCCAGCTTCTCGGGAGTTGCGATGATCGACTCGCTCTGGGTCCGCCGTATGGGTGAGCTGGCCTCTGTGACTCGAAGCCTCTCGACCTGGCTAAGCAACTTCTTAGCACGTCGAGTCATGCGTCGACCCGTTTGTATACCATCGCTTTCGGCATCCGCCACGTCGCCCTCATCCTCAGTACGTACCCCTGCGCCAGCCCATCTTCCTCCCGTCCTCCTCCTAAACCGCCGCAATACCGTGCTGAAAACGTGGTCCTTAAACTTGGTGTTCACGGTCGTCGACCCAGTGCCGTCAAACCACGGCGAACTTGAAGGTACCCTGCCAAACCCGTCGTCCTCATCAGAGGCAGCCGACTTTCGCAAAAATTGGCGAGGCGTGGGACTCTCGGCCAGTCTTGGTGGAAACGCACGATTGATCAGCTTCGGAGAATTAGCTGGCGTAGGAGCTTCCAGTGATGGCGAGATATACGGAGGATATCGAGACAATGGACTAGGTTTAGGTCTTGGTATCAGCATTCCCTTTCCATCGATATTCAAGTCCGGACTCGATGCTGTCCCCCCTAGGTGCTGTCGCTGAAGCTGTCGGCTCGCCCACACAGACGATCCTGCCACATTGGACTGTGACAATGATCTATTTCTCCCTCCACGCAGCATCCATTCAGGAATGATATGTCGGTTACGGTCCAAAACTACTTCGGGCATCTCGGCTTCATCACTGTCTGTGTCCCCTTCGCCATACATATCGGGAACGCCTCGGGGGATCTCACTGGCTGACTTGATGAATGGAGGTCGAGGGGTATCATCAACGTGATTTTTCCGGGGAGGAGATGATGATGAACCCTTGTGAACTCGCCGGTAGCTCACAAGCATAACACCTAGATAACGCGGAATGTATGAAAGCAACGGTGGTGCCTCCCGCTCAACAGCCTCGTAAAAAAGATTTTCACGGGAAACAAGAGGCTACGGTGATAAGCGGTTGTGAGAAAACAAAGTTTTAAGCAACATCAAAGGAACTAACCTTACACACCGCCCGTTTCGTAAACTTGTAAATGGCGCTATGTCCACCAACTTGATTGCGGAAAGGCCGAAGAGGTATATGTGTCAATGATAAATCCAGATCGGGATTTTCCGCATGCTCTTCAATAGCTACATCTTTGCTCTCCGAAGGTGAGGAGAAAAGGTGCGATCCCCTAGGATGATCTGAAGACTGAACGAACGTGGACGACAGATTGGGACCATGAGAAAAGTGGTATGAAGAGTATGCTGAAGTGGTGGATGTACTGGTGGCAACAGACGCGGATTCCCAAGTGGATTCATCTTCTGTCGACCACGGAGAAACGGAGAAAATGTCATTTGGGGTGGTAGGAAACGACAAGCTATGCTGTGATTCATCTTGCGCGGGGAAAGGAGACGACGGTACAGAAAAAGTGGTTGTGATGGGACTGAGAGATGGCACAGAGGCTATACCGGCGCTGGAAGGTGGCCGACTCAATGGAGCTTTCGGATATCGATCAGACGGTGAACGTGATGGTGAAGGAGACGGGGGATATATGCGGGAATGAGGTCGGCTGGAAGAACTCGGTGAAGGCTGGAATGGTGTCGATGTCGAGGAAACAAAAACTGCCGACTCTGGCGACTCTTTTCGATCACGTCGCCGTCCTCGCCCATCCATCACACTCATGACTTCTTTTCTCCAGTTTGTGAGATCTGCGATCTTTATCTCTCGAACTGATGATTTTCTGTCCTTGGCCCGGTAAGACTCGTCGCCTGAGCTAGCCACGCTCTCTCTTGTCCTCACCCTCTGCAACGCCGTGGAGCTTCTCTCGCGCCGGAGAGCAGCCGTCTCGCGATCCGGCCATTCTGCACGCTTGACAAACTCAAACTTTGCTTCGGACACATTGTCTGGCTTGGATGATGAGCCAGCTCTTCGTTTACCCGTATCAAGCTTCGACGGTACGTCACTGGACTTGGGTTCGTCAGAGTGGACGTCAGTCTCTTTAAAAAGCCGTAATGATGCCGCGACCTTGCGACCGATACCGGAAGACGATGCGTGGGGTAAGCTTTGATCATGGGTGAGGGAAATCGACGACGAGGAAGTGCTCGACCGCTGAAACAGGGGCCGAGGAGTGGTCCTCGGCGGCGAACGAGGCTTGGAGGGCGATTCTGGAAAGGCAGTCGCCGTCGAAGGTAGTGTAACGGCGCGGGTAGCTGATTGTCGGATTGGAGATTTGCGTGAATTACGGCGAGGTCTGGTCTTTTCGGTAGTATAACCATCAGAGTCAGTGGCTGCGTCGGCGTGGACCCAAGGAAATGCAGAATTGGCCTGCAGGAGATTGTCGAGGACTTGAGGGTCGGTTGGAGACAAGGATGATATCCGGGGCGACGAGGCGGCAGTGACGGATCCGGAACTCGGAGGAGACAAGGGAAAGCGATACTGATGGTGCTGCCTTGGATGCCTGGCATCAATAGCCGGCCCCATAGACAGAAGAAAATCTGGAAAATGGATGCTTATACCAGTGAGCACGACGTGGTAGAAGGGCAAGGAGCAGGAGGACCAACTTGGAGAAAAGCGAGTCAAATTTAAAGAACGAGGCTGTAAAAGGCTTCGACTGACGTGAAGGTAGCACGCTAAGAATCGGAACGAGATAGAAGGAAGTTTGCGGGCTTCTCTTTGAGGGACGGTTGGTCTCGAAATTGGACTGGTAATGTCTGATCTTTTTTTACCGATGTTCGTTCAAAAAGGTATTGTCGGTGGTAGTGCTTAGTCAGATCCCAGAATGATATCTAGGCACGTGTAAATGCCACGACCCCGATCACTCCATTCACTCCTTCTATTTCCAGTCTGCTCATTCGGGGTCTCCACGCACGTTGGTTTCTTTACCGTAACTCTTCCCCTCGCCTCCACCAGTAAACTATCAGCAAATGAGGGCAGCCACGATGCTCTGCTCCTTATTCAGCACGGATTTTCCCCGTCCTCGCTCCCCCGCAGCCAGTAGCATTAATACTTCTAGCTGATGTGACGGAAGCTCTTATCGATGTCGGGCTCAGTCCTTGGTTCAAGGCGGTGGCTCATCTGATAACGCTGGGCGCATGCAGCAATCCATACCTTGCGATGTCCACGTATCGGTTCCAATTCGACCACGGAAATTAACGAAGATACCGGTCATCTGCTACTTCGGGTTTCTGTATCAACCGTGGCATCTCATACCAACTTGTTCATTGCTTTCGGGGTTTATAGCACGGGTCTATCCAGTTGATCCATTCGGGTCCACCTTTCAAAGATTAGGCGACTTCGAGCAGAGATTTAACCCTGGCATCTACATTCGTTATCTTGGCGATGAACTGCACCGAGCACTTGAAATGGCTGAACCCTGGCGAATCGGCGTGTCCCAAATCTCATGATCTAGTGGCGTTCTACTTTATGGGCCAGGTCAACCGCGACAATCACTGATTCTATCTGGATGCAATTCGGTGCTCTATTCTCCTAGGGAACGAACGCGCGTGCATATATTGCCTGATAACCATGCCAAATGATGAAGGTATCGACTCTGATTAGCTTCTCATGCAGAAGTTTTCTTTGGCTTGTATGGAATGTTCAACAAGTTGCTTGCATGACAAAGAACGTAATGGTCCTGGTGGCTCTGTAGCAAATACTCGAGATTTAGATCAGGTCCAGGGTTGTGAAAGATGGTGGTCATAGGTTGACGCGCGAGCGACCTACCTAAGAAGGGTGCTTCTATATTATATGTACAATATACAACATATTGATACACCAATAAATATACAAGGAAGTAACGAGCGTCGGATCATCACAAAACCAAGAAAGGAAACGATAATATACGAAAAAACCTAGGTGAGCGGCACCATTGTAACATCCGGACTAGGTATGGGTACTGAAGGAGCGGATTCCTCCATTCTCCTCTTCTTCGGTGCTGGTCCTTCGTCTTCAGAGCCATCCACAACAACGATAGGCGATCCTGGTTCTGTTGGCGCAGCACTGACAGGTGGTGGAGGCGGCTTCTTGTCTTGTGCTGCCGCACTGGTACCCCGAGCGGGTAACGGAGCGGTTGTGAACGGCGCAGTCGGACCATTCGCGCCATCTTTCTTTGACTTCCCAGCGACTTTCCCTCCTCTTCCCCGTCCCCTCGCGGCCTTTCTCTCACGGGCTCTCCGCTCTCTCATTACTCTGATCATATGTCCGGCCAAAATTTCCATAGCTTTCGCCGCCCCCATTCGCTCTAAACTGGTTAGAATTTCCCCCGTAATGCTACTGAAGACCTTGGGATCCAATAATAGTTTGCCTTCATGATATACCATATATCCCTCCTTCGCCGAATTGTTTGGATGAGAAGGTGAATAATCTTGATGAGAAGGAGGAATGGGACCAATAACAATAGGAACGGGTATATCTGGTATGGCGGGAAGGGTCGTAGCAGCCGATTTCGCAGTAGTAGCAGTCGAAGCCGGGGAAGTTGTTGAAGAGTGCGGAATTGATTTGTTCGTTGGAATAGCAGGAGTAGCGCTAACAGATACTGACGGTGTGCTGGTTGTGGTACTCGGGGTGGTCGTGGGGGCTGCGGTAACAACAGGTATTGCAGCTACCTGCGAGTGCATCCTCCAATTAGATTGGGTCAGAGCCGCGTAGGGATTGGGTCCGCTCATAGGTGTTCCAGAGTAGCCGGATGTCCCGCTAGAAGCCATAGTATGTCCTTGATGATAGGCAAAGACTCCGGTAGTGCCCGGGACAGCTGGAGGAACAGTCTTTCCCGGTAATGGCAGTGGGGTAGAAGTCAATGGAGGAGGTAAAGCTGAGCCCTTTGTGTCACCCTTGATGCTCCGTTTTAATGGAGGCTCAGATAGTGGCGCACCCTTCTCCTTCTTTCTGCTGGCTTTGGTCTCCTTGTCTCCCTTCCCTGTACCCGACTGCGTTCCAGCGGAAGCAGCTTGCTGCGCCTTAGCTTCTTGTTCTTCAATGATGTGTTGATGCTCCTCGTCCAGAGACCAGAAGAAACCCTTCCCTCGATCGCCCCCACACCTCTCCATTTTCTTGAATGCGCGACTGGAAGACAGATTGTGTCGCACTGAGCTCTGCGAAAAGTAATACAGAATAAGCATCATTCCATTGCTCAATATACAAATACCCACCATCCAAGCATTACCATCGGTATAGCGATAATAGTCAAACTCGTTCATTATCCATGTGCATATCTCCTGTAGCGTCGCCTTGCCGTCCAGAGCCTTAATGGCACGGTATATTAATTGTGAATAGGTAAAACTAGGTTTGGGAGGTATCTCGTCAGGTCTGGGTTTCTCTTTGAGGGCGAGAGTTGTCGGTAATTCTGTGATGTCGCTCTTCTTGCGTTTCTTTGCCGGTTTCGTCGACCGCGTAATAGCATTAGAATTAGGTAGTTGAGGCTCCGGTGGTGGCGGTGGTAGCTTAACTTCTCGAGGCGGAGGCGAATGTGATGGCTGGGAAGAAGGAGGTGATATCGACGTGATATCGAGAGAAGGTGAACGGGGACGATTGACAGACGATTTGACAGATGATGATGGCGAACTTGGGGAGGGGGTATCATCTGGTGGCGGCGGTGGTGGGGGCAGAACGAAATGAAAAGTCCGAGAGGCAATTTGGATCTGGGACCTAAATAGAATCGTGAGATAGAGAAATTAGGGCCTCGTGTCAGAATAGAAGGCGGAACTCGCACCGTTCACCAAGAGGAGCCCTAGTTCCACTACCGGACCAGACGCCATCTACCCAAGCACCATTGCGTCCAATGACAACGAGCACGAAGCGGTCTTCCTCTTCGTCGTACTCTATCCTGGCGTGAAGTCGTGATACGCTCTTGAGAGCACCAAGGTCCACATCGACCTGGGCAAGATCCGAAGGAGACGAGGACGACGTGGCCGCATTGAGGTTGGGACTACATCGACGACCGATAGTAACAGACAGAGTCTGGATATAGAAAGTGAAATTCGGGAAGACAAGAGAATAGTAGGCGGATATCTTCTTCGGCTGGGGAGTGTCGGTGGTCTGGATATTAGCAGATACTGATGCTGGTCGTGGGTCAACATCCATGGCGGTGCTCGTCCTGTCGTTGGGCAGTGGTGGTCGTCGTCGTCGTCGGTGATGCCGTCCGTGAAGCACGTTCTACGAGAATCAACGGAGAGGACCTGGCACGTCTCACGTGATGACCGGAAACGGCATTTCTTTCTTTTCGTTCCGCCGTTCCGCGTCATACGATATCTTAGCTCAGCCTCTAGACCGTTCATGTCGCCTACAGAGTCCATCACCGGGGCCATCGAGGAAGAGGTCGACCATCTCACCAAGGACAACGTCGACAGTACTGACTCTGATATTCGTTACCTCGCGTACGGTGCTCGACTACGAACCGCACTTCGGGCCTCTACTCGGTATATTGCCTATGTACGCGTCTTTTGCCTATCCAAGTGCTCGCAATAACTTCCGTAGACAAGCGATGTCGGGGAGGCATTTAGACCAGTCGTGCCGCCCTGGGTGGTGACGGCTGCGTATGGCGTTTCGTGGCTCTATCTTGGCGGGGACGTTGCATACGAGTCCTACAAGGCCCATCGACGCGGTCCTTCGGCAGTCGAGGCAGCTCATTTCTCAGAGCCAACGAGATTAGGTCTCGTTGCAGTACAGCGGGCAACTTTCCAGTCCATTGCATCGATGTGGGTATCATGTTGTTATCTGATATGGATACTCAGTATATATGCAGGGGTCTTCCCGCACTGACCATTCACACTATTGTCAAACAAACGAAGAAGGCCTTCGTCAATGTCCAAAATCCTAAACTCAAGGCATGGGGTCCGACTTTGTCCGGTCTTGCTGTTGTTCCTGCTCTGCCATACCTGTATGACCATCCCGTGGAGGTCGCGACGGACAGAGCATTTGACTGGATCAAAGAGAAGATGGCTGAGACAGGAACACGCTCAGGGAAAGAGGATAAGGAGTTATGATATACGTATGTTTTAACGCCGATAATCTACCATACATCTATGCGTTGACCCTCAATATTTACTAGTGCCGCTGCCTGCACATACACCATGCCTGCCTAACGTGAATGCCTGATTCCTTATGTTACTGACGGTGCTCTATCTCTGCTGGGCTTATCCGAATTCTCCGGTCTGCTCCGAAAGACAATAATATCGGAGGGCCACCTGGCGTCTTTATTTAGTCTAGCACTGGCAGCTCACTAGCTCATGCAGCTAATTCTGTGGATGCTTCTATCGTCGTTGCATACAATCACTCGCGGTTATCGATCACACCAATCCCTCGGTTCCATATTAAAAGTTCTAATTTGCGGCTACAACTGGTACAATGTTTCATCACCACCTATGATGCTTACTGAGATCTTCAGTCCATCTTCTTGGAGCCCCCTCAAACCCTCGACGAACTCGTCATACGGAGCTATATGATACTTTGAGGGTACCGATATATAGATCCAGACAAACCTGAGTCTATCCACCGCTGATCCGCCAGCCATATTCCAGCGATCCCGGATCATCTCTGCTGTCTTTCTCTTCAAGAAAGTCATGGGCAGATCGAATGGCACATCCCATTTCGGCGAACCCCGCACTGAGATTGTCAGCGTATGAAGTTTAGGCAGCGGTATCTGCCCGTCCTCCCTGATCCGAAGATACTTGGCTACCCTCGCAATGAATTGGTTGCCGTCGAAGTGCCAATGATTCTGCTCGACGTGCAGTTCGTTCAAGTTTGGCGTACGTTCTAGTACGGGGATGAGGTCTTCACTCTCCATCACGTCGGAAAGTATGAGTTTGCGTATCGAGCACCCAGACCTGTCAATCAGGCCAGGAAGTTTGTGGAGGGTGGTGAATCTGCAGGCGTCATCGAAAGACGCAGCCTTGAGACAAACCTCTTCAAGGTTCGGGAGCTTCAGACTGGTGAAGGCGCCAGGTGTGCATGCGTGTAGAACACGCAGCGCATTGTGCTGGATGGACGCATGACTGTTCAGTTCGTAGTCGAAGCCATCGAGGTCGTATTCCTGAAGATTTGGCAGCTCGCACAGACGCTTGAGAGGTTCATCAAGGCTATCGTGATCGTACCACTCCTCACGAACCGAGACTAATTGTTGCTTAGGAAGACGTGGCATGACGTGGCCCATTCTCGATAGTTCGACATTTCGCAGCTTGGGGGCCACTTCGAACGCGTCGAACACAATGCTACGACGGCTCTCGATCCAACCCGGAATCATCCCGAAACTCAGCGTCGTCAACTGATCCAGTTTTCCTCTGGCGTCGTTCAATATCGGCAGATCAGCGTAGTCGTCTATCCTGAAGCAAACATCATTCCAGCGTGGAGACTCGCGCACAAGGAGTCGGAGCACCTCGCGATTGAGACCCGTAACGGTAGTGTCTTCGTCGCACTCGATCGGGATTGGCCATTTCTCTTGGATGGCGTTTCTCTCTTTCTCTATCTCCAACAAACCGTCAGAGTCAAGGGAACATCGGATAGAGAGTTGCTTTCCATTGGATAAAGCTAGCGCCTGTTCAAGCAACCTGAGCCGGTTTCTAGGAACGGGACCGTGACGATCGTTGGCGAATCCTTTCACGAGGATATTCGACCAGAACCCTGTTGTTGACCGTACAATCCCTCGCCACTGACGACATACTAGTCCCAGAGTACACGGGATCGACGTCATACTGAAGACGTCGACGGGCACCCTGTCTGCGTTGATCCAAAGAAAAATCTCGAGGAGTATTTCGGGCGGCAGTTGACGTATGGGTGATATAATCACTTTGCAGTCGTCGATCGTGCCCTGGAGTTTCTGCGCGGCGTGGATAAGGATGGCCATATTTTCCCTGGCGTGAGCTAACACAGGCTGGATTGCCATGACTTGAGCTTTGGTGGGAGGTTCGTTCGACTTGAGAAGGCGCAAGAACTCGACAGGCCAAGCCTCAGGCAGGTCGTATAGGTGAATCTGCATTCTGGGCTTTGGGATATAGATAACTGACGGTATCATTCAGTTAGGAGGAGAAAAAGGTCCTTGAAGATGTACTCACCAAAGAATGGACCGTTGAGTCTGAGGGTAGAGTGTGAAGGTTAAAATATCGAGCAAGCAGCCGGACCTCTCTTATTTATACCGTGGCATTGTGACGGTGACGGATATTTTGAACAATGTTCGGCCAAATTGCCATGCATGGACAAACTAGATCTGAACAAAGCACTATGTGCAGGGACGGTCAGAGCGCAGGATTGGCGCACCATTGACCTCGCTATTGCCCTCCGAGTAATGTCTTTGATCTTCTGGGAATGGCCACCGCGCAGGCTCTCCATGTACCAGTCTGCAGGACCAGACTTAAGCGAGGGCCACTTTGCAGTGCCGCCGATTTTTCACTCCTTGAATCGACCTTGAACTTGAACTTATTGTTCATCACGATCGATTTCCTATTCATTTAACGCTTACATCCATTTAGAGATATAGCACAGCCGAAGCAAAGACAACTATCGTGAGCTTCATCCGCAAAGACAACCTTCCGCCCTGATTCCGACGCGTTGTACACTGAGCAAGCCGATTCCAATGTGTAACATATTATTGACATTTTTTGTGTTCGCCGAGGCAAAACGCGACAAGCCACGATCGATCGGATAGTGGCTGAATCTCAATCCCAATAAGGCAGAACACTTATCTCGGACTCCCGAACGGTGACAACCCAATCGCTTCATCACCATTCCTCTCCCATCTCTACTGCTTAGTGAACCGTAATGCCTGGCCGCCTTGAACACAAAGTCAGTCATTGAGTACATACTACCTGAAAGAAGAGCTTACGAGATAGGGTCTGCTGTCTAGGTCGCTCTCATCACCGGTGCCGGATCGTGAGCTCAGAATAACACGCGATGTTCTTCATTTGACAATCTCGCACAGAGGCATCGGACTGGAATCGTCTATTCTCTTCGCCCAAGAGGGTGCCAGCGTTCTCATGACGGATATCAATCTCGAGGCCGCAGAGAAGGGCGCCGCATTGATCGCGACCAAGGTTCCCAACGCCAAGGTTGCAACATTGAAAACCGACGTTAGCAAGGAAGAGGATATCAAGGCTGCCGTGGACAAGGCCGTGAAGGAGTTTGGTCGTCTGGACGTGATGGTGAGTGAGGCTCCGGATGGTATACCGTGGGTTCTGACGCTTTGTCGGTGTTAGTTCAATAACGCTGGTGAGTACAATACTGTTCGCTTGCTTCTGATGAATTGGATCTTATGCCTGCCGTCAGGAATCATGCACCCGGCAGATGATAATGCCTTGAATACGGAAGAGAGGATATGGGACCTGACGATGCAGATCAACCTCAAGGGCGTCTGGTGGGGATGTAAATACGCCATTCTAGCTATGCGTGAGAACGCTACAGATGCTTCCAAGGGCCTACACACAGGGGGAAGCATCATCAATACAGCGAGTTTTGTCGCGCTAATGGGGGCAGCAACTCCGCAATTAGCATGTAAGTATTCATACTCTGCTCACTATCATCGCTAATTTTGGGGTCTCTATTTCAGACACGGCATCTAAGGTTCGTTCTGTTGAGCCGTTCCATCATTGCGCGGTGTGGATTGATATATTCTACGCAGGGTGGTGTTTTGGCCATGACCAGGGAATTGGCCATAGTTCATGCTCGTGAAGGTATTCGAGTGAATTCTATTTGCCCGTGAGTATTCTCTTATGCAGATCGAGATGTTTTTGGGTTGACCGTATATTTATAGAGGACCTCTCAAAACTCGTAAGTATCATTATTGTTTTACTTGCTATCAGATGACTGACTGCATTGGTGCCACAGCCCTTCTTATGGACTTTCTCAACACCGCTGAAAAGCGGGACCGTCGTATGGTGCATCTTCCCATGGGTCGGTTTGGAGAGGCCATTGAGATTGCCAAAGGAGCACTGTTCCGTGAGTCCTACTCTGGCGTTGACGGAAGACTTTTACGCTGATCATTTTAAAACTATCTAGTGGCCAGCGACGATAGCAGTTATATGACGGCAAGTAATTATAAACTGATGGAGTCACTTAATAATGTACGTTTCAATAGGGAACTGACTTCAAGGTCGACGGAGGCTTGACCTCAGCATACGTAACGCCTCTTGGAGAGCCGATCCTGCCGCCTCCAACAAGTCTGACCAAGTAGGCTGAGGTGACAGGTTGGACGATGTAATCACTAGAAATAACATGATGTTACAAGACCAATCGTATTGCCAGCCAGTAAATTAAGTAAATTTGCGTTAAGATGAATAACAGATTCTGTTAGTAGTTGTATAGACTCCGATATCCTCATCTGGGTCACTTATTTTGGCGGCCCGCAGCTGTTGCACGCTTCTTATCACCTTCAATCTTCCTAATTCTCGTTACTTCTTTGCTGATTTCGTTATCGATGCGTTTGTGCAGCTCAGGCCGGTAGCCTAGCTTATAAAGGAGTTCCAGATGCACAAAAAATGGAGCCAGTACGGCGGCTGCAAACGGCTTCGTTAAACACGAACTAGAGCATGAGGCAAACTGGACAGACCCCCGAGAATATTGTCCATAAGAGCTGGCGCCCGTTTCTCGGCAAACCCGTGGCCGACGAACTGCGCGATCCAAGCAAACGCGTGAAGGGCGCCAGCAACGGCCATATGATCTGGACGGTGGGCGAATTTAAGAGCTGTTAAGGTGATGAGAGCCATTTCGGGAGTGTACATTAACTGAGACAGGTTAAAAACTCTTGTATTCATTGCCAAGGAAAATGGAGACGCACTGCAGCCAAGGGTTCCAATGTATAGTAATAGAACAAGAAGGAGCCAGCAACAACAGATGCCCAGTTTAAATCAAAAGCAAGGTAGTCATTGAAGACGATGTGGATCGGGGGGAACATGGTAGATGGGAGGTTCGTGCCCATGACAAGTCCGGTCCTGAATACGTGTAATGAGATGCCTGGCTATGAAGATTATCCACGACGACGCACCAGAGGATCATAGGGACGCATATCATGTGTATGGCGACATTAATGGGATTCCTGTGGTATACACCGTAGAATGTGAACTAGAGCTGGTAAGCAGAGGGGAAGGCAAAGGGAGAGAGTAGCAGACCTGCTTGTTGATGTTGAATACGTCTGCAAGATACATGATGGTGGTCAAGGAAGGAGGCGCATGATACGGCAGAGTCGGTTATACGCTCCGGCAGTGCAAAGCCAAGCAGGCATTCAATTAAATTTACTGAATCGCTTTGTGTTGCAAATTCCTGAAAAGGAAGATTTCGCACGTGGCGAATACGTGGCACGTGCTTTGGCGTCTTCGTGTCTCCGTCACCGTGTCCCATATTCCAAGCTCCACTACTTGTTGTATGCTGCTTTCATGGTCCGCTCTACCATCATCGTGAGGGCGTCCGACTCCCTTCCCCTTGCTGCCAGTGTCGACGACGAGCAGGTGAGTATTTCTGGCGTCTTCTTGGATGAAACCTGTCCACTAATTCCATCCAACAGACGGAACAGACCTTGCAGGAACACAAGCAACAGTCCAAATTGATCTGTCGCCGAATAACGCCCAACTCGGAACCTCGTTGCTCCATTGAAAGTGGCCAATACACCCTACAGTGAGTAGGGACCCCCGCGTACTGCATGTCGACTGACTCTTCCAGTTACCTCATCTCCGACAATGTCATATTTCTCACCATAGCCGACAAATCCTACCCCAGAAAACTCGCTTTTTCATATCTCGACGAACTCTCAAAGGAGTTCGCCACAACCTATGGGCCAAAAGTAGAGTCTGTTCGCAAGCCCTACGCCTTTGTAGGCTTTGGTGCGCGCTGTGTATGTTGTTTACTGTAACTTGGCTCAACGGGACCCAGACACGTTCATGTCGAAAACAGCACGACTATACCGAGACACGCGGACAGCAAATGCTGCAGCTTCGGGTCTCGATAGGCTGAATGACGATCTGCAAGACGTGACAAGAATAATGACCAAGAATATGGAAGAACTGCTGTGGAGAGGCGATTCGTTAGACCGTACGTGGACCTTGTACCAAAACAGCATTGCTTGCTCAAGTTGTACTCCAGGAATGTCCCAGCTTTCGACGTCACTCCGTGCCGACTCGGAAAAGTATCGCAAGGCGGCGAGGAATATCAACTGGCAAGCGATGCTGCGACAATACGCACCCGTGGGTGCCATCGCGCTAATATTGATCATCTTTGTATACTGGAGATTCTTTTAATGGACGGCCAGTCGCATAGATTACCTGCGTATTTGCTCCCTCGGTATTCATATCTATTATTTTGAATTCGTCTTTGCTTTCTGTATCATACGACAAAGTTATCATGCAGGAAATTCAAGCCTTTGCCTCGAAGTGGAATCATCACTTGCTCGTGACCATATCATTGGAATTAGCATTAGATAACAAGATCTAGTCCAATTAGTCCAATTCACACCAGGTCTGAGGGCATTCGTCGTCCTTTCTTCCTTACCATCTTCATCATATCGGCGGTTCTGCGATGTACCGCGCCCCTTCACCTTACCGTGCCCCTTCACCTTACCGTGCTCCTTCGCCGTATAGAGCACCTTCACCGTACAGAGCACCGTCCCCCTACCAAAACCCGATAACACCAGCGCCCTACAACAACCAGCTCCAGGCCTACCCATCTTCCAATGGGAGCCAGAATGTCCCAGCTGCAGGCTCTATCACCTACACAACGTCCACGTCGAACGATGGACGCCTTATCTACCATCCTTTCAAGTAAGCCTGGCGCTAGTTCACTTGATGGAGACTGATATATATACCACAGAGCTGTCCCAGCGAGGTTTGTCTCTATTCACGTCCGAAAGGAGTCCTCCTAACGCTCGATCTTTGCGATCATCAGCTACAAGACACCCAATGGCATCGTAACTGGCATCCAGTGGATTCCCGCGGAGGCTACCCAGGTATTGCCGCCGGGCGCCCAGCCTGCTAGTGAGGTGGGCGCTATCAGTGTTGTGCATAAGGGGGTACTCATAATGTTCTCTAGGATTTCACAGAGTCTTGGCAGCGTGGTGCTCTCGGTTCCGGTGACCGGGGCGGACTGAAAGACTGGTGAGCCTCTTAGTCTCGTTCTGCGCATTCGCACCCCATTCATGTGAATCAGGCAACGATCTGAAGAAAAACGAAGGAGAAAGGAAGAGAAAGAATCCTCCAAGCTACTTCGGGAGAAAGATTTCCTAGGCCAGTCTCGTCGTGACGATGACGAGCTGCGTTATGCCCGTGAGCGAGATGCCGCTGCTTCCGTTGTTAGGGAACGTCGCAAGAGCTTCAACGCAGGCGTTCCCGGATCGCTCGCTTTCCCGACTTCCGGCGCCCCTGGTTATGCTGGGTCCGGCGGAGCATACTACCCCGAGGCGCCCGGCAGCGTCCCTGCAGGCGCTTACGCCACTGCAGGCTCCACAGGCAGCGCCTACGGTCGTGATCGAGGTGCTGCTGGCCTGGCAGACCAGTTCTCTGAACTGAACATTGAACACGGAGGTGACAGCACCCTCGGCCGCCCTCGAAAGTACAGCACTCACGAGTCCGCCGCGGAGAGAGCTCGTAAGCTGAGTGGAAACTTTGGCAGTGGTCCTGGATATGCAAGCAGCGGCGGTTCATCTTATGGTGCACCTGCGGGACCGTATGGTCCTGGAGGAACTCGAACTGGGTACACGGGCGGGCCCCAGTACGCTGCTCCCACTCCGGTTGCAGGCGGTTATGGCGCTGGCGCTGGCGCTCCTTATGCAGGTGGTAGCGCATACCCTGGAATGGAGGGAAGCTTGGGCTCTCGTTCTCGTGCCGCGAGTCCCCTTCCTGGTGGTGCCATGGCACCGACTGCCGTCATGCCCAATGCGTCCCCTAATCTTGGTTTTGATCAACAACAGCTCGCTGCCCCGGAAGGTTTCTCCAGGCCTATCAATGCCGCTTGCCCTTACACACCCTTCGAAGCTTTGAAAATCCAGGGCATGGATGCTTTCTTGGAGCACATCCCTCGTATGCCTGCTGTTCTCCAACCGCATGACGTTTACATCGAGGACTGGGCTCGTTTCGTGCAGGTATGTGTTAGCGTCGGTCCCTCAGCCGTTCTTCTTCTCAGATCTTTCTTTACAGGACTTATCCCTTGCCTGGGCTGGTAGGCTTCCCGTTCCTGGTGTAGCCAATGCGACCCATAAGCCCAAGAGGGCTACCCTCAGCGCAGACCTCATCGACTTATGGAATGCCTCGTTCTTCGTCAGTCGAGGCATCGAGGCAGTCCTCTACAAAGGTCGAGAGAGGCGTTCAGGGCCTCATGTAGGCGTCGCCGATTTACCGATGTACTTGTACAACGACGACGGCGCTGTTGACAGCGACTCCACCTCCTCATCTTCCTCTGATTCTGAAGTATCTGGGTCTGAGCGGTATGAAGCCGCTCAGACCGGATATGGCGGCATGTATGGACGTTCAGGCTATAATCAGGAGGTCATGGACGCCAGGCGAAGGCGTACCGAGATGAAAGATGAGAAGAGGAAGAGGCGAAAGGAGAAGAAAATCCGACGCAAGGAGAAGGCTAGGGCTAAGAATTATTCCCTCGTTCTAACGTGCATTGCTGTGGGTGGCGTAAACCAAGGTGGAGCAGTTGGTACGATGTCGCCTGGTGCACTTCCTCCCATGGGAGGGCCCGGCATGATGCCAGGTGGAGGTCCGATGATGCCAGGTGGAGGTTCGATGATGCCAGGCGGCCACGCAGGTAACTTGGGAGGTATCGGAAGCATGGGCGGAATGGGCGGATACTGAACTAAACATATTCTTTTGTGATATACCTATATCTTTCTTGGTACACCCTTCATCGATGTACTTGTATCTTATAGGGTTGGATAGGCACTCAGATATTGACTAGCATGATTACTTACAGTTTATGTACACATATGCGAAAATGAAAATCGTGTAACTTATCACCAAGCACGTCCCCGTCCTCTAGATGAGTATCCGCCGCCGCCTCCACGGCCTCCACCGTTGTACCCGCCGTATCCATTAGTGGATTGGCCATAACCTCCAGAGTTACTACCATAACTGCCTCCTCCGTAGCTGCCTCCCTGTCCATAGCTACCATAAGCTCCGCCACTACCACCACCATAAGCTCCTCCACCAGATCCATAGCCACCATAACCGCCGTAAGAGTTGGGTGGAGGACCTCGAGGTGCACCAGAGTCTCCTCCATATGCAGAACGACCACCGCCGTAAGCACCGTTACCATATCCACCATAAGCGCCTGCGCCTGCATCACCGCCATATCCACCGTATCCACCCCCTCCGTACTGCTGTTGTGGAGGTGGCGGGGGGCGTGATTGATACGGGCTTGGGTGATAAGAGTTACCACCACCGCCTCGTCCTTCATATCCTCTGTCATTGCCGCGAGAAGGAGGACCGTATGAACTAGGCCGTGAGTGGAATGGGTCACCTCCCCTTGGCCGATCATTCCCGTTGCTTCTCCCCCTGCCGCCGCCACGATCCCAGCCACCACGACCTCGGCCTCTTCCGCCACTGCGAGTCATTTCGAGATCATGGGCCTGAAGAACACGAGGAGTCTTCTTTACACCCGGCAGCATTACCGACCGATGGGGAGTTATTTGTTTGGGGAAAAAATAGATCACTGACAGAGATCGATCATTTCTGATGTCTGGAAGATCTTGACTAGTGAGCGGATTGTAAAACGTCGAACCAGGTAGACAATCAGGGTTGGGAAGGGCACTCCCACTGATACCTTTGCTAAGAGAAGTATCAATTGTCACGGCCTAGGAACGACGTCAGTAGATGAGCCTTAAGTCCTATTGAGATCTGACCTTATTCGATTTTCTTTTCCCATACAATTGCTCGTAGAATGGATATATGGGATGTTCATCAGAAGCAAAAATAATTGAGTTGCCCCAGGAGTTTCGGCGCAGTTCCTCTTCAGAGAGACCGCCGTAATGCTCAGCCATAGCTGACAAGAGACGCTTCTCATCTATGAACGGAAGCAGCGCGACACCTTGCCACGCCATTTTCTTTCCGTTCATGTCAATTTGGAACGACTCAGGATAGTAGTCAATGATAGGTGAATCCTCATCAAGCATAAGGCTGTGGAATACAGCCGGTATGTGTACGCGACTATAAATTTATTGTATCAGTGCTCTAGATTGAAAATAGACAGACATTACTAACCTTGCGGCAGGGAACACGCCCATCAACTGTTCAAAGGGTTTGAAGGGTTCGCCAAGATCGAATGTAATATCCAGGGCTTCGATATCAACAAAATCCGAGGCAAAGGGAGCAAAATGATGCGGATAATACCACTGCCACGACGGCGCCTATGTCCATGCTATAAGTCTCAGCATGTCAAACGAGGCAACGACAACTCACCCCTTGGTAATAATATCTGAGGACCCATGCCATCCCTTCAACATAAATTTTGACCAGACTAAAATAGATGGTGAACACGTAATTGATTGAATAAATTGATAACACGAAACGCACGCTTTTCTGAAATCCATGTCAGACAATTCAACTCCGAACTTCTGGCGATAGTACCGTTCCTTGTAACCAGGCTCCCACAACCTGCGATAAAATAATTAGCACTGCAATTGATGGAATCTAGGTCTTGACATACTTCACCGTGTCTTCTTGATCTACACTTCCGTCTGCGTTGACTTTCAACGATAATGAGGGAGTATTACCATTAGCTGTATCTTCCTCTTCCTCATCAGGCAGAGTATCATCATCAGCTTCAGGACCCTCCTCCACTTTACGCTTGGTTCCAGCCACGACGCTATCATCTATTTGCGGAATATCCGTGATAGATTCCATAGAAATATCCTGGGTCAGGGAGCTGTCCGCCTGCATGACTGTAGCAGTAGGCCGAGAAGAAGGTGACCTCATGCGGGAAGCATCAAGAGTCGCCGAAGGTACATCAGCCGTTGCTGGGGGTTTCGCGGGAAGGGATAGATCAGGCTTTCCGGAAAGCTCGGCTTTAAGCATTTCAGCGGCGCTCATGTTTGCCATTCGAATGGCGCGGATATTAGCAACAACGTCACGGTTGGAGCCGGCCAAAGCCTGCGTCGCGGCAGACATGTTTAGTTGAGCTTGTGCTGTTCGGGGACCACCCAAACCAACGGAATCAGCATTCGCAGCGAAATCAGGACGCTGGGGAAGGGAAGGATGTACTGGATGTGAACTAGAAGGAGATATCGGACCGCCCGTCTGGGAGGCAGAGGAAGATCCAACGGTGACATTGTTCCCGTTCTGCGCCTCCAACTTACGACGTTTGGCATTTGCATCCTGGCGATCTTCAGCTATAATCAAATATATGTTATTTAATGTCTTCTTTGAAGCAAGGAAAAGGGAGTTTGATTAGGGTCGCAGCACAGACCTTCACGTCGACGTTTAAAAATTTCATCTTCTCTCCTTGCGAGACCTTCAAGAATGATCTGTACACGCGACAGCTCAAGTTGGCCGTGGTTGGCAAGGTAACCACCCATCCTAGGTAGTTCTTGCTTCCATATCCTCAGCAGGGTATCAATGGCGCCTTCGCGTATCTCAAGTGATGGGAGATGGGGTAGAAAATCGTTTCCAACAAAGAAGATGAGGAGCACCCAGTCATCAATCGCTCTTTCGAGATCAAAAGGGAAGGCTGCTTGGGGTGCGTCGAGCTCGACTTCGAGATACTCGCGAAGAACAGCGACATCGAGGAAAATAAATGGTTTGGGCTTTTGTACAACAGCAGATGCTTTCTTTTGTATTTCGTCTTCAGACACTGTACACTGAGCAGCATAGTGGCCCTCTTGACCACACTTTCGGCAGCAGGTCGAATTTGCGTCGGAAAACACATCCTCTCGAAGTACTCGGAAATGAGGTTCGTGCGTAGCTAGAGCAAGCATAATAAGATCAGCATCCTAACAAAAAAATTATGTAAGTTTTCCTTTTTACTGCGCAACTGTGGCACCTACCAGCCCATATATCACATGTCGTGTGTTCGGGTCGTGTCCTGGGTTGACTCTCTGCCGTCTTATGAAATCCATGATTTTGTGCTCCCCCTCACCAGGAACGCTCGCGTCAGAGATAATGACTTGGATCTTGACGAAGTAATGATTAGCATGAGAAGTTGAGCCATACGACAAACCTACATTCTTCCAACCGGCATCTGAATTCATCTTCTGAACAACCCAGTACCGGAGGGAACTCGCTAATAGAGCCATAAACGGGGTTCCTGGGGTGATAGCATTGGAATCCCAGGCCTTTTTGTTCTTATCATCCGCGCTGACCCACTTGCCCATTGCTGCTTCGCATGTTAGTGTTACTTAACGTACAGACATAGAAGACGTACATTCCCAGAGAGCTACCGATTCTTTCCGTGCTTCCTCTTTATCTTTAGCTTCCTGCGCAGCACGGAAACGTCGGGACCGTTGCTGATTCATCTTCGCTCGAGGCGCAACACCGTCTAACTCGGCGATAAGTACGAATCAAGAGTCGCATAGCATTGTTGACTCACCGATTGCCATGAACAATAGCTTGCGAGGACGGACCATGTTTACAACCCTCTCGGTATACTTGAACACTTCTATCATCATGTCCTCTTCGGTCTCCGGTGCAGGCTGGAATCCGGTATGTCATAATCAGTATTGAGATACAATAGGAATTTCGTCTGCGTACCTTTCCTTCGGGGTGAGTACACGGATGAACCTAGTCTCAGAAGTGAGAGGAGTAAGGTGCTAGAAGGCAGTGGACGTACAATGCCGTTCATGTCGAGATACAGATTGTCGAATTCCGTTCCATTTGGGTTAGGATCCGCCATGTTGACAGGAATATCAATAGACTCAGCCTCTGGATCACCTGGATCCCCCGTCTGAATGGTAACATCGTCTTCGGCAACCTCAGATACTAGAAAAATGCAGTGTCAGAAGTCTTTGCTCTTACATTGTATCGCTCCACTGACTGATTTTAGGATACTTTTTGCTGAGCCAACGGAACAGAGCAGGAACACCCTAGGAAGACGGTTAACAAGTTCGTAGTCGCAGGAACGAGGTTTTACCATTGCTTGACTTTTGAAAGAGAGGCAGAAGTAGAAATAAAGATAATTCTTGAGGTTACGTCGCCAGAGTGAACAAATGTGGGGTTTGCGAAAGAACGATGGTCGTCGTCACTGTGTAAGCTTTCATTTTCATCGGAGCGGTTTTGTTGTGCTTTTTGTACACGTAAGCACAAACTAAATAAATAAATAAATATTATTGACACCAAAAAAGTTCTGACTCGGACTTCATCGTTGCAAACGGTTTGCTCTCCTTATCCATTGTCAATCTCCTTTGCCTGGGTTTTCACGTCTATCTGTTATGCCTGCAAATACTGCTGCACCCACGTCCAAGGATGGCCCCGTCTCGTTGGGTTCCAAACCCGTTTCTCAGCCGTCTCAGAAATCGATGACCAAGGCTGAACGCCGCGAGCTGCAAGAACGACAACGAGCTGCAAAACTGGCACAGAAACAACAACCGCAGGGTCCCTCGAATGCTGCGGCATCGTCCTCGAAATCCAAGCAAACATCGACGCCACAAAAGAAAGCCGCGGACACGAACAAGCCTGCTGCATCATTAGGAAAAGACGCATCAATAGCCGCTAAAGATGCTGCTCTGTCAGTTGCTGCTGCTGCCGATAGTGTTGAAGCCCAGAAGTCGCGTGGATTGCGGATATTCTCCCACTTTGGCGCACCGAAACCGCTGGGAGCCGGGGTGAAGGGAGATATACATCCGGCAATCGTCCGGCTTGGTCTACTGTTCTCAGAATTCAAAGTATGTGGTGCCAATGCACGCTGTATTGCAACTCTTTCCGCGTTCAAAATAGTGAGCAGGCTTTTACTTTGCTTCTATTTTCTGCTTACGGACCTCCAGGTCATCCAAGACTACACGACACCCCCTAATAACACGCTTTCACGACATCTAATGACACATCTCTCGCCTCAGATAACGTACCTTGTATCCGCCAGACCCATGTCTGTCACCATGGGAAACGCCATCCGACAGCTGAAGCTAGAAATTAGTGGGTCTGACATCGATTTACCCGAACAAGATGTATGCGCCTTTCTTTGTACTGGAAATCGTCGCTGATGAGTCTGGTAGGCCAAGGACGCAATCTGTCAGAAAATTGACAATTACATTCGCGACCGAATAATAATTGCAGACGAAGTCATCCAAGACCTGGCTGGCAAGAAGATCAAGGATGGCGACGTCATTCTCACACATGCTAGGTTGGTACCTTTGTTCTCACCTGATTCCTTGTATTAAAATTTCTTGTCAAGGTCTTCATTAGTTCAAAAGATTCTTTTGCACGCACACTCAGAAGGAAAACGATTTTCTGTCATCGTCGTCGACTCAAGGCCACTTCTCGAAGGGAAAAAGCTTTTGCATGCACTCACTTCTACGGAACCTCCAATACCTTGCACATATGCATTTCTTTCCGCCCTTCCCTCCGTTGTTTCCGAGGCAACAACTGTTCTCGTTGGTGCTCATTCGCTCCACTCTAACGGCGCAGTGTATTCAAGAGCTGGGACCGCGTTGGTCGCAATGATGGCTAAAGCCCATGGGGTGCCTGTTGTGGTCTGTTGTGAGACGTACAAGTTTAGCGAGACTGTCATGCTGGATGGTTTCGGCAAGAACGAGTTAGGTACGTGGAATCCATTTCGATCGGATGGATGCATATTCAGAGGTTGCATTCGGACAGCCCCGACAAAGTTTTCGCCTTCGGAACCAAAGCCAAATCTGACGCTGGAAGTATTGAATCCACTCTATGATGTGACCCCACCTGCGAGTATCACAGCAGTCGTTACCGAAGTCGGTATGATACCTCCCACCAGCATCAGCTCAATACCCCTTGCCTTGGGCAAAACAAGCATGTAGTGCACACAGTGGATTAGCTGGTCTATACATCGGTGTGCCTGCAGCAGACTTTTTGTTGTTGTACCTTGATCATAGCATTTAATGATATATCCTCAGCGGCTCGCTCGCAGACTGTTGGTATCTATGTTCGTGGCGTCTATATACGGGACCGGGCATGCAGTGCGATCCTTATCGGAAGGCCATGCAAGCCGTTTCTGGACATCCCAGGTTTCAGTTGGTTTCATATATCATATAGCTGCTCAAACGTCGTCAATCATTCACACGCACGGCTAATAACCTTCCTTCCGGAATATCGAGTTTTTGCTTTCCAGCTTGGAGTGTCCAGGCATCGGCAACTGGCTACGATTGGTCATGCCCAAACACACTCTATTCTTGTACCATCGCTCCGTAACAAAATGTATACCGATGTCACCGCACTACGCAGGAACACTCTCAGGGCTTTCACACTGCTGGTCAACTCATGTCTGGCCCTATGATATGAGTGACCCTGACTTCGCCTCTTTTGGCTCTCTTCTCTCAAGCACATACACTGTATTTCGCAGTCGGGAGTGTCGGGAGATTTCTATCACTGTCATTTAACGTCTAAGGTATTCTTCCTCACGTCGATCGTTAAGATTCATGAGATCTAGTTCACATGTTTCACGCAGCCGCTATCTTTCAGTCTCTATTTTCCAAGGCAATCACGCTCCTCGGATTTTCATTGGAGCATCGATATCTATACCACTGCCCCACCGCTATCTTTGAACGCGCTTCTGTCAGCGGACTCGGAGGGAATATATTGTGACGTATATCAACCGAAAGCATTTTGCGATGATTCTTTCAGCGTGGAAAACTGCGAGCTAATATAAGCCTCGTACATGCAGTAAACTGGCCCCCCAAGTGCTCATTCTGTTGACGCTCATTCCGACCATGGCCGACTCATTGTCACCAGAAAATGCACAGTACGTCCTTGCAGTTTTCGAAGTGTTTCTATACGGTATCTCTCCTTCCTCTGGCTGCAATGCTACTGCTTACAATGTGGGATGCAGGAATCTCCGTACTAGGATTTATGCTCACACTTTGGACTCTGGTCCGAGGAAAATTGTGGTCTCAGGTCAACAAACTGGTGCTCTTCTTTGCCGTGTGTCTTTTCGCATTCCAGACCATGGTCTGTCCTTTCTATCTTGCAATTGTTTTCAATTAATCGAGTCGTCACGAACGCAGTATACTGTCGTTGGCATCCGGCGCAGGTACCAGGGTTTTGTCACCCTTTCGGGCTCCTCGTATCCTGGCGGCCCCGCCGCGTTCTTTGAAAATGTTACGACGACGGCTGTCTTACTGAGGAATGTTTCCTGGGACCTTCAAGTTGCGCTCGGAGATGCTATCGTGGTATGGAAATTCGATCATTGCCCATTTGAAAGACAAACGTTTAACAAATTCCCAGATATGGCGTGCCTATGTGGTTTGGCAAACACCCTGGATTGTTGCTCCTCCGATAGTAATCTGGGTTGGATTTATAGGTGAAGCTACCTATAAACCCGTTCTGAGTACCTTGCTAAATTCCATATCTAGTCGCCGCCGTTGGGGAGCTCCTGTCCATGAGGGATACCGTGCCTTCTATCGAGGGTCTCTTTGCTCCAAGCGTACAAGCGTGGTCCACGGCAGCATTAGCATTGACCATGTCCTGCAACCTTCTGTCGACTTGTAAGCACAGTCTGCTCATATAGACCCATACTCACGAATCTTGAAAGTTCTCCTGGCCTATCGTCTCTGGAAATTGGAAAACGAGACGGGGGGGTCAAGGGTCAGTAATATGTCCATGCTGAAACCACTCATGGTCGTCGTGTTGGACACCGGGTTGTTATACAGCGTTTGGGTTTTTGTTGCTTTCATCACCGATGTATTGGGGTCCCGGTTCGAATACGTTTTCGACAACTCTGTAAGCTGTTCCCTTTAGCCTGATCCTACGCTCGCTCATGTGTCGATTTTTGTCCTAGCTGCCTTCAATCATTTCTATCGTGTTCTTCACAGTGCTGCTTCGTATTGCTTGGGTGCAAAACTTGCGAGCAAGAAAGGGCATTGCTGATTCACGCTTCGGAACAGGAACGGCCACTCTGTCAACGTTCTCTCCCCGGGAGAGACGCTCCCTCGAGATGCGTTCTCAGCCAGTTCAAGTTCGGATCAGCCATCTTAAAGACCGATCTGGTACTGAGCATGAGTCCGCCACCGATACGCAGAAGGAGGAAGCGGACTCGCAGATATTCCGAGATGTCTAGCGAGAATACGATGCCTTGGTAGTGGTCTACCCGGCGAATGGCAACTGATTATTGGTGATTGGTGACGCGTAATGGTTGCGCATCTATTAAAATGTTAGGTCTCGTTAACTCTATGTAGACCTCGTTCAGTCGATATGTCAAATGTTTTACGCCCCGCGGCACTTCAAGTTTGGGCATGATCACAACACAAGCTCTGCGTATTGCTTCGAGTGATACAACCCTACTACCATCGGTTTTCAGCCTGAATGCTAGCAAAGAGAACCCAAACCTACGTGCATGCGTCTCAGCCAATAGCAGGTAATAAAGTAACTATATTGATACTGAAATCAAAAACAGATGTCCAATGCGTCATAATTTGTGATCTAAGATGTAATACACATAGTGAACTAGCTGGTCTATATTACATCGGTATACGTGCAGCAGATTTTTGTTATTGTACCTTGATCATAGCATTGCATTTAATAATATACCTTCAGCGGGTATCTATGCGTGACTTCTACATACGCCGTACGAGCACTCAGGTAGGCAAGAAGTATGGTCCTTATCGGAAAGTCCAAGGAAAGTCATGCGAGCGCTATGAACAGACATCTAACGATTCAGTTTGTGAGTATACCTCGTCGAACGTCATCATGATCACGTATTCACGCAGACGGCTGAATAGCATAAATAAGTTAAGTTTTTGTTTGTGTTCAACTACCTTGGATATTTTACGAGTGTCCGTAGCGGTAACTGGCAACTGACTACTACGACCAATGGTCCTGCGCAATACACTATTGTCATGCTATCGCTCCATAACAAACCATAGCAGCGACCTCACCGCACTACGCAGGATCTCTCAGGCTTTCACATTGTTGGTCAACTCACAGTGTCCAGTATGAATCACCCTTAACTTCGTCTCTTAGTTTTCTCTCACGCACCTACACTCAAATTTAAATAAGGCAGCAGTCGGGAGTGTCAGGATTCTGACTCAGGAATCTCCATCACTATCATTCGTCTCAGGTATTTTTTTCATGTCGAGTCAAGATCCATGAGATCCAGCCGCTAGCTTTCAGTCTCTGTTTTCAAGGCAATCACGTTACTCGGATTTTCATTGGAGCATCGATATCTGTCATCAGACTCGGGAGAATACGTGGTAACGTACGTCAAGAAGTTGAATGAATTCCACTCCTGTTAAGCAGTTATTTCGGGTCAATCAAAAACCGGCGAAAACAGTGGGCCGGGTGGATAGCATATGAACTTTAGGTCTAATTAAGCTTTTGATCACAGCGAAAATGAGTCGGGATTCCCTTTAACGGTAGAAACGACGGATTTCGCTGTGGTCAAAAGAGTGTGTCGAAATTCTATCTCTATTCAATTCAATCTTTGCATTTTGACCGGCACGAGGTGGTCACCTGCCACGAGTGGGAAGTCTTTCATGATGATTCTTTCTAGCGCGGAAAAACAGCGAGCTAATGTAAGCTCCGTACAGGCAGCACGCTGCTGACCTCCCAAGCGCTCATTCTGTTAACGCTCATTTCCGTCCATGGCTGACTCACTGTCACCGGAAAATGCACAGTACGTCCTCGCAGTTTTCGAAGTGTTTCTATACGGTACTTTCTATCCTTCTTCCGGCCGCGATGCTGCTGCTTACAATGTGGGACGCAGGAATCTCCGTACTAGGATTTATGCTCACACTTTGGACTCTGCTCCGAGGAAAACTGTGGTCTCAGGTCAACAAATTGGTGCTAGTCTTTGCCGTTTTGCTTTTCGCATTCCAGACCATGGTCTGTCCCTTCCATCTTGCAACTAAGTATTCGTTTATTAATCGGGTCATCACGAACGCAGTATACTGTCGTCGGCATCCGACGCAGGTACTATGGTTTTGTCACCCTTTCGGGCTCCTCGTATCCTGGCGGTCCCAGCGCATTTTTTGAAAATGTCACCACTACGGCCGTCTTACTAAGGAACATATCCTGGGATCTTCAAGTTGCGCTCGGGGATGCTATCGTGGTATGGAAATTCGGTTATTACCCACCTAAAGAACAAATGTTCGACGATTTCCTAGATATGGCGTGCCTATGTGGTTTGGAAAACACCTTGGATTGTCGTTCCTCCGATGGTAATCTGGGTTGGATTCATAGGTGAATCCTTCATCTATTCATTTTGGATGAGTTGCTAAATTGAATCTCTAGTCGCCGCCATTGGGGAACTCCTTTCCATGAAAAATACCGTGCCTTCTGCCGATGGTCTCTTTGCTCCGAGCATACAAGCGTGGTCCACGGCAACATTAGCCTTGACCATGTCCTGCAACCTTCTGTCGACTTGTAAGCACAGCCGGCTGACATGGACCCAATACTTAGTACTTACGAATCTTGAAAGTTCTCCTCGCCTATCGTCTCTGGAAATCGGAACAAAAGGTCCTGGACTCACACCGAAACAACACACTGAGACCGTATCTGATCGTCATGTTGGACACCGGGTTGTTATACAGCGTTTGGGTTTTTGTTGCTTTCATCACCGATGTATTGGGGTCGCGATTCGAATACGTTTTTGACAACTCTGTAAGCTGTATTCCTCTAGCCTGATGATATCCTACGCCCGCTCATGTGTTGATTTTCGCACTAGCTGCCTTCAATCATTTCTATCACGTTCTTCACAGTTCTACTTCGTATTGCTTGGATACAGAATTTACGGGCAAGGGACTCGCAGAGAACAGCAGTTATGCTTTCCCCCCGGGATTCATTCGATATGCATTCTCCGCCGGTTCAAGTTGGGATCGACTATCTCAAAAACCATTCTGGTGCTGAGAATTCCGCTACTGACACGCAGACGAAGGTCGCGTAGATATTCCGAAGTGTGACCGAGAATACCACGCCTTGGCCTGGCGAATGACCTTGTTGAAGTTGCTGACGGCATCTATTATAATTTGGGATTCATTAAATAGCGTTTAACTCTTGTAGAGAAAGCGATACAACCTATTTCCACCATTCAGCCTGAGCGACAGCAGAGAGATCCTAAACCTACTCGTCTCAGTGAATATTAGCAGGAAACTATATTGATACTGATATCCAAAACAGATGACCAATGGGTCATAATCTACAATCCAAAATGTGCAGGTATGAGTTTGAATAAAACAATTTTAGTGTACAGAATATCGATTACTTATACCGTAAAGCAAAGCAAGAAAACAGTTTTCAGGTATGCGGCTCTAGCCGGTATCATCGCAGCGACATCGGAAAATCCTCAGGATAGCTTCCATCTCCAACACCGAACATGTCCCGGAAATCCTTGACGGCATCGGGCAGACTTCCCTCAGGACATGTCCCAGTCATAGTATCCTCCTCCTCCTCCTCCCTTGGTGCAACGATAGTAGTGTCCCCGTCTTCTTCTACCGTTGGTCGGTCCGCAGGATTGGTGGAAAATGGATAAGCGTCGTAATCTGAGTCTGACTCCGTTGCAGACGAGTTTTGTGTGAGATGTACTGGTGGCCGATCTGCGGGGTTCGTGGAGAAAGGGTAATCATCATACTCTGGGTCAGAGTCAGTCGAGGAAGTGTATTGCGTCATAGAAGGAGCCGGTGGATTATCTCCTCTGTCAGTGCTATCATCATCTTCGAACATATGAGAGATATCCAAGCCTGGATCAGACTGGGAACGTCCAATTGCACGCCAGCCTTTTGTTGAGGCGGATCGCACAAAGCTATAGAAAAGCACCATTAATTATGAAAAATGGCAAGAACGTTTGAAGTGTAACTTACTTCCTGTCGAGAGATCGAGACGTTATCCACGATATGTCGGTGATCTCTACTTCACTCTGACTCTGTGAGGTGGGGACGATGTCCAAGGGGCCGGGCTTGGGCATGTATGAGCTGAACAAAAGGCCAGCGCGAATTCTTCGAGGAGAGAGTTGGCTTAAAGAAATCTCCTGCGATTGTGATGTAGGGACTACATGGTCGTCTTGCACACAATCATCCTCTACGCGAGGGTCCACAGGCCGGGGGGACGAAAGCCCAGAAAGATTTCCACCAAAGGCGAGCAAGGGAATCATGGGAAGATTCTGAGAAATGGTAGGTGGGGCCGGTGGAGGCGTTACGACCCTAGTGACGCTTAAGGCGAGCCACTGGTCGTCCTGGGTTGGCTGAGAAGAGGGTATCACAGATGGGGAGCGAAGCATATGCATTGTGTGGCGCCGCGACAAGCGCTTAAGAGGAGAATCACGAGTCGGGTCACTGGAACTCGGGATAGAAGATACACCTGAATAGGTGACGTGACGTCGCACAGGCGTGCTGGCTGCCCCACTGTGCTCTGGACGAGAAAAAAAGGACGTCGGGGAACGACTGGGACCATGGTCAGGAATCGAAACTGGGGTTGGTGGGGCGACAGCATGAGAAGGCTCCGGGGTTGGAGTGCGATTATCAGCGTCGTCGAGGGTGAGGTCAATAACAGGCTCTTCCTTGCGAGCAACGGGATTCCGTTTTCCCTTCACCATCAATTTCGGGGTGGCGTATTGTTTAGCAGCCGGTGTTGGTGAACGTGACTTGGATGTCGACGCGTTTCTCCCTCTACCTGACGCGTTTAAACGACTGTTCAGGGAAGCGAGACGACCATTTCGCACTGCGCCCTCGCTGTTGCCCTTGGCCTTCTTTGTAGAAGACTCGGAGCACCCGTCGACCTGCTTTCGCTTTTTTGAAGCCGCGGGACGAGCATTCTCTTTCTTTCCCTTATCAGCGCGTTTGAAATGGTCTGTTATCTTCCTCTTCTCGAATTTTTGAGTTTTGTTTGGGTCGGGCATGGGAGAGAGAAGATGAAGAGCGTGGACAAGGCAGGCGAATGGCAGGCAACCGCCGCGAGGCGACTGACTGGCGATCGGAGTTTCCACGGTTACAAACTCCGCTCACCTACTTTTCTGGCGACGCGACTTTGTTTCCCTCTTTCATTTTTACTTCCATGTCCGACCTCGAAGAGCAAGCCAACAAGAAAAGAAAAATGTCTCCATCTGCTCAGTCCCTTGCGCCTGCCGCTTCACTTCTTATCAAGCGTCTCTCAGACAAGGCAAAACTCCCTACGAGGGGATCTGCCCTCGCCGCAGGCTACGACTTGTACAGGTACGCGCTCTACGCGACAAACTCGCGTAGGTTGACTAACGTACCTCGCCTGTAGTGCCGAAAAGAAAACCATTCCTGCTCGCGGTTCGGCCCTAGTCAACACGCAGCTCTCGCTGGCCGTTCCTATTGGAACCTATGGTCGCGTCGCACCGAGGAGCGGCCTTGGTACGTGCTCTTTTCTTCCTTAGATACCCTTCTCTGAAGTTACGAAAGCTACCAAGCACATGATTGCCACTGGCGCCGGGGTGGTAGATGCCGACTATCGAGGCCCTCTCTTTGTCCTGCTTTTCAATCACTCCGAGAAGGATTTCGAAGGTGACGGCTACGCTATATATTTGCCGAATATTGAGCTGATGGCTCTGTAGTTGAGGAAGGAGACCGCATCGCACAGTTGGTGCTGGAAAAAATCGTTACCCCAGAAGTATTGGAAGTACAGGTGAGTTTTTGGCGTAATGTGTTCTTTTACGGACAGTGAATGGTTTTCAGGACCTCGATGAGACGCTGCGCGGGGCCAATGGGTTTGGGTCGACCGGAGGCCATGGTTCTCTTTGATTGTGGGATGTATTACTGGCTTGTATGATTACTGATGTACCGCCCTCCATCTCGCTCCAATGATGTTCATCACCGACAAGGACGAGCGATAGGATCATTTTTCGTTATAGTATTCGACCTGATAGAAACAGGTTTGGAATGAACAGGATGATATGAATACACGAGAAAAAGTACCTAATGTCTCTTGTCTGCGTCGACAACGTAAAAACCATCTGCCGTACGGGCTGCGTGTTTCAGCAGTGAACGTCCTGGCGCATCCAATGGTGGTGCATTGAGCTGCGGGTTATCCGTCCTCTCCGTCGCTGCGTCCAAATCAACACCTTCCGTATCGACCAGCTTGACGGCCTCAACCAGTCGTACAAGTTCCTCCAGCTCGCCTTTGACCTTGTCAAACTTTTCGGACCCTTCCTCGGGAGGTATGAGAGCGGCAAGGTCGTGAAGGTGATTGAGCGTCGCAGGAGATATCGTCGGCGTCGGGTACGACGAGAGCAATTCGTTGACTGACCATGTCGGTTTCAGAGGGATGCCGAATTCATCTGTTTCTGTTCGAGCAGCAGTAGATTTCCATCGTCGAGGACGGCAACAACAGCGACGAATGGGTTGCAGTCCAAGTCTGAGCATTGGATCGGACTTTGAAATTTTCACTCTTTTCGTCATGCTATGGACTCTGGCGCGACATGACCTCGCGAGCATAATCAAGCGGTCGATACCTGCTTCGAAGGCGCCTCCTTCGCTGTCGAAGAATCCCGGTAACCTGTACGAGGTCCTCTCCCGGACACCGTTAGGCGGTGTGGGCAGGCATGTATACCAGACCCGGTGGACAACCAAGAAGATACCGGACTGCTACTGGAAGGTCACCAGGACACAGTTCAAGTGCGAGGGAAAGCACGGCAAAGCCTGGGGCCTGCTCTTCTGGAAAGGTACGTCGCTCCACTGTGCTCGTTTCTATGGTATGATGCTCAAGCTTTGGTCCAGGAAAACAGGTCAGCGAACAACCGGAACGGATAAGAGGTAGTTTGAAGTATTCGTGGAATGAGGGTCGCTCAGAGGGTGTATGGGATTACGAAAATCCAAATGCTAAGCGCACGAAAAAGGGTAGACCCAATACCAGTGAGTGAGCCCGGCGCGTATATCTGCAGAAGTAACTGATCGTCTTTTTCGTCCAAGTTCAAGCTGCATCATAACACCATATTCCACGCATTTTGTGAGCACCATTGTGGTCAATAAATTGAGCCAACGAGCTTCAAAATATTCTTCTACCGCGGAGCGAGTGGGACAGGACTGTATTACAGTCATCTAGGGCTTACTTGTCTGCACAGTGTATCCATGATTTTACTTGTCTAGTCTGCTAAGACGCCGACAAAATACTATCGTGATGACTATTGACCCCAGCGTGAAAGAAATAGTTGATGCTTTGGATGTGCCAAGATGGGTCCATATATATACACCGCGATTACGTCTAATAAAAATATCCAGTCCCTCCTTCATACTGTGATATTACGATAGGTCAGGATTTGGTCAGCCATACGCGCCGCCTGTCCAGGTGTGAACTGGTTCATGCAACTGTCGTAAGTGTAATCCATGTAGTTGTCTGAAAAACAAAACCCGATAAGTGTATACTCTCATAGGCAACCTTATATGAAACTCACGGATAGCGTCAACACCTCCACCAGAACAGGTATCCCGGCCAGTCGGACAACCTGTAAGATGAGTCAATACACAATCATCGAACGTGGTCAAAACCTTCATACCGAAGGCAGCAGAGGCCTCAGGGGGCGTGTCGTCGACAAAATCACCATCCCCAGTGCAGCCACCCTGGAACGTGTGGTATAGACCAACCCAGTGACCAGCCTCATGCGTCAAAGTCCGGCCCTGGTTGTAGTTGGTAGTGCTTCCACCGGGAACGGAAGAGAAGAGAATGACAACCCCGTCATCTTGAGGTGCGCCGTCGTAGCTGTATGGGAAGGTGGAGTACCCGAGGAGCCCAGCACCGGCGCCAGAGGTGAAACTAGGACGCAAGGCGCTGCAGTCAGACGCGTTACATGCTCATGTACTTATTTTAGGACGTACCCGACAGTGTAAACGTTGAGGTCATTTTCGCCTCCAACTCTCAAGGCTGCCTTCATCGCAGTTTGCTGAGAGCTGTCGGGGCCAACATTGGAAAACCAGTCCGAGTTGATCGTGTGGTCAGTACCGGCGAGAACCCAAGAAATGCCTGTACTAGCGTAGTCCGCATTCATCACACTGATTGAGTCCGTGATCTGAGATGCCCTATAAAAGCACCGATAATTAGTGAACGCGCTTGAACGTATAGCAGGAGCGACGCACGGAAGGTATCCGCCACTCGTGGTATTGTCTTTGGCGATAGCGTGCCAGTACACGTTGATGATGGTAGCCTGAGCCTTGAACTGGTTCGATGCGGAGACTTTGTTCTCGAGAAAGTGTGCCTCAGCAGTGGCTCGCAGTTCATCGGAGATATATGTTCCGCAAACTCTGTGAAAGAAGCTGAATCAATACGCTATGCAAGATGTGTAAAGCTAGCACGATATTTACCTGCCAGTTCCATTGAGAGCGAGGCGGGTTGCCACTGCACTAGACGCACTGAGAACAGCGACAGCAAGAAGACCGAACATCTTTCGAAAAGGGGAACCAAAGGGATGACGATGTAGAAGACCTGGGAGGGTGAAGTTTCGATTTCATAAAACCGTCTCTTTTTAAACGTTACTCGACACCAGATGACCAGAATGGAATCAGCATATCAAAATTCCCAACATGCGGGAACCGAAACGTAACACAAAGACGACTTTTGATATGAAGAACAGCCGACCGACGTCGAAGGCGCTCTCGCCACACGCTCTTGAAAGAAGCATCAGGGAAGAAGAATCACAAATCTGGTGAACTCGACAATGCAGAGGCTTATCTCAGTATGTGCACGCAGAGATCAACGTCTGACACACGCATCGTCTCCACAGCCATGCCCTTCTTTAAAACGAGTTCATTTGATTATATTAAAGTGAGGGTGATGTCGGGTAGCACATCCACGAATCGGCTTGTAACCACCGTGACGACCCAAAGATGTAACACAATGGTTTGAGAAACCTCCCGGCTGAGACTCGATATCACCGGGTGAACCGAAAGTTGATTGTTGAGGAAGATGCCGCATGATATGACGAGATGATTCGAAAAGAATACTATTGCGTAAGGACTCGGGGTGACTTTGCCGCGGAAGTATGCAAGCGACACGCCTAAGGGGGAAAACCGAACATTTGGGGAGTATGCAAATCATTGCTCGAGAGCGCTACTGCAGCTGTCTTCGTATCAAAACGAGACGCCACCTTGACGTCTACGTCAGTGTAACCAAGCGGTTCGCCAGGTTCCGTTCCTGACACGCTCTCATTTGCATGCGGTTCCCGCATGGACATTAATTGATAGTGTGTTGTGGTTCAAGCAGATAGACATGAAAGTAAGCTTGTGGTCCATGCCTTGAATCGCTATCAGCAAGCCGTTGTCGGTAGTAGTAAAGAGCCGCTATTAGAGAAGCATCATGCGGAGGGGAAATATTATTGACAGAAAACCGACAAGTGTGAAATTGTAGATCAGGACACTTCTGGGCCTCACTTCTGTCACGATATAAAAATGAGAATGGAGGAATGACCAAGATTGGGTAAACGAACTTCACTTTCATGCCCGACACCAGTAGAGATGTTGCTCCGTATGGGCGCCAGTTTCTTGTAAATGATAAATAGTAGCTGGTGTTTACCGAGACTGACTTTGAGTGAATGGTGTCAATCCAGACACACGCGGCACATGCCGATAGCAGATGGATTTGCCGCCGGTCACTTGCATGCATTGTCAGGCGGTCAGACAATCTAAATGAAGAAGGGTACAACTCAGTAGCCGTCGATCAACATGACATTGAACTAAGGAATTTTTTGGAGATAATCAGAGAGAAGATTATATGAATGCACATTCAGAAGCGCTCTGCCATAACAGAGCCTCCGGTCACAGGAAATAATTAAACAGAAACGTTCTAGTTCATCACAGGCAGGCGGTGTGATCATAGAAGAATGGACTCACCATTTTACGTCGGATACTTAAAGGGCCTGATTGCGTCCGCTTCGCGCGTTGGACAGCTGGGAAAGTTCCACAGTATGAACATCGGCCCAACACCACCGATACACGGACATGATGTATCCGTGGCTTCGCGTTGTTCTCTGGACTAGGCGTAATGATGAGAGTACAAGCGCCTCTTGGTGATACCCCCAAAGAGACGCGAAACAGATCTAGCTTTCGTAGTTGGCTCGAAGAAAAAGCATGGCCAAGAAGCTAGTAGCACTGTAATGCATTGCAAACACGACTTCGGCGGCAGTAGATCGGAAATATTCTGTGGCTGAGCGCAATAGTGCGATTAAGCGAGGTAGGTCCAGTATAAAGAGAGACAAGAAGCTCTTTATATACTTGCAACGTTGTTGGTGACCAGGTTACAGGTATTGCTGCATAGCACGACGAGGTAGAAGGCAGAGGTGGGTAATTTGAAATTCAACTACGCTTGAAGTCATGTGATGAGCTGTCGGAACGCGGCCCCGGGCTCGCACGACGTCTGCTGTCGACCGTCGTTGGTCGTCTCGACGAGGGTGATACAGAGCTGATATACAGAGACATTACGGCTTTAGGCGCATTTCCCCCCTACTCGAATACTGATTACGTATAATGCTCGTCCACGACATTCCACTTGGCCTCCAGCTCATCCCTGGCCTCAACGAGTGCTTTGCACAATGCGCCGTCTCTCACTAGTATCTACGTCTGCGTCGACAGTAGGAGGATCCCCTACCAAACCATGGCATGCCGCGAGAACCATGATAGAATATGTGCCCGATCTCGAGCTGGAGCGCCAGCTGAAGAAGGTTGTTGACGGATTTTGGATCGATGCGAGGGAATTCCTCGAGCAGTCTGGGTACAAGATCCATCCAAAGTATGATCCAACATGGACGCCCACATCGGAACTCGAGGAGAAAGAAGCAGATGTTCTTCTCCCAGTACGTTACTTTCCTCTTACAGTCATCTTTGAAGTTGCTCAAAGGATTTGAAAGCGTTTTACCCTTGCCTCAGCTGTACGCATGAAGAACAATGAGCCTGTAATCCTCAAGCAAGTTGAGATAAACACGTCGGAATTCGAGCTGGCCGTATTCTTTTCCAGTCCACCTCTATCGACTGATCCTCGAAACCACTGCGTTCCTATCTATGATGTTCTACAATTCGGCAAATACGGCATTATTGTGATGCCGCAACTGAGACTGTTCAACGATGCTCCTTTTGATACAGTGGGAGAAGTACTGGAATGTTTTCGTCAAATATTGGAGGTCAGTGATATACTAACTGTCGTAACGCACACCAGTTCTAAAATATACCTATCTCAATAGGGTGTCCAATTCATGCATCAACATCATGTCGCCCATCGGTATGCTTTCGTCTCCGTTCACCTAAAACGAAAAGCTCTGACTGTCCGGCCCAGCGACTGCACTCTGCGGAATATTATGATGGATCCTACAAAGATGTACCCGGAAGGTTTTCATCCCGGCAGGCCTTGGATGACAACAGACTACAGCGAGTTTGTATCTCCCAGGCTCACCCGAGCTCAATGCTGGCCTAGATACTACCTCGTCGATTTCGGCCTGTCTAGGCGCTATGACCCCGCCGCAGGGATCCCTGATGAGTCTGTAGTGTGTGGCGAAGACAAGACAGCACCCGAGCACCACGACGAAACCCGGGACAGTTGTAACCCTTTCCCCACAGACATCTACTACATCGGCAATATTCTCAGAGAGTACTTCATTGACGTATGTGTTTCCAGCCATGAGTATGGTCACGGCGTACTGAATGTGTTATCGCTCAGGCTACCAAGTACGGTCATGACAGAAGACTGGGCCTAGAATTTTTACGTCCTTTAATGCAAGAAATGGTGCAGGATGACCCCACTCGACGCCCTACTATCGACGAAGTGGTCAAGCGATTTCATGACTTGACCCAGTCTCTCAGCTACCTGCACCTCCGATCTTTGGTGCAGCTGTCGGACGCCTCTTCGATATTCTATCCCGCGAATCATTTTGGCCGATGGATGAAATTCACGCTGACGCTAAAACCGCCGCTTCCCAAGGATACGCCTCCTCCCCTAGCAGTGTTATCTCCTGATCTTCATGATTTCTATACCCAAAATCGAGACAATGGTTTGAATGTTAGCTTCTCTTCTAGTTTTTCATGATTCCCGCTTCACGCCTTCCATTAGAGTGTATGACCAGCCTATATTGCCTGTACCTATCCTTCACACATTGGACTGTTGGACTTTTACACTGCACATTCATACATGTCTACAAATACCCGGGATGGAAACGTTGTTGAGAATTACCTCATAGTGGACAGTTTGTATCAACTGCTGAAATATATACCTATACGGATCTCAATCAAGGACGTTGACGCGCTACTTTTTGGACAAACACACTGGGATTCCCTCAATGACCGGTTATGTTGCAGAATGGACAGTATTAGATTTGAGATAGTAGACAAGGATTTCTTGTGAGAGAATTGAGGTTCGAGATATTCACATAAATCAGTTGTGCGCAGGAATAGGCCCGGATAGATAGCAACAAAGGCGTGTTGGTAAACGAAGCCGGAAGCTCAAACTTGCATGGCAGCAGAAACCCAAATCTCGGGTGTCCGGGAAAGAGATACTTATGACTTGGACGGCTGGGAAAAGTAGCTGCCATGTCAAACCAGGCACAACCCAGACACAGAAGGGCATAAGACGGTAGGAGGCCAGGTGAAAGAGAAACAGATGAGAGCCGACGAAGCGACTTGGAAGAAACAGCAAATGAAACTGAACGAGCGCAGAGATCGCGTTGCTTGGAGAGTAGCACTTGCCAACTTCTGTGTCAGTCGGGGGAAACACGATCAGAAAGCAGGGAGGAGCGCCGTCACACGCATTTATCGCTTCTCTGGCCATTCACAAGCTTTGAGCCCTCCAGGATAAACGTTCGCGTCCTGAGCTTCTTTTCCGGAAATGTCAAGTTCTGTTGGCATCCAGTGTGAATTAAGAGACTGATGAGAATAATTTTGATCTATTGAGCGCGCCTGGCTCTTGAATTTGTAAAGTGCCCAGATGGGCACGATAACGGCGAAAGAGCCCTACAAAAAACGCCATTACCAGCGGGCCGGGATTACTCTCGACTCCCGCCATTTTTCTCTATCAACAGCAGCCACAGCAGCTCTGTATTCCGGACTGCCTCTAGTCAGGTGACTGAGATATCGCGCCGAAGGCGTCCGCAGCGACCCGAAACGGCTCAAGGGCCAGACGACGAAGAGTAGTTTGGCCTCGATCAACGCAGCTGGTACCTGTGCATATTGATGAGATGTCACTGACAGAGAGCAAGAAATCGACGTACTGGACCAAGGGTGTTACTATCGTCGCTGTGGTACGGGTCGTCACCTAGAACTGATGAGCGGTTAACACTAATGAGCTGGTGTCAGAGCAGACCTTCGACCCAGACGTGTCCCTCTGGAATGCGCACTTCAGGAAGAGGATACGGCGGCAGTGTTTTCACGATATCACCTTCCTTGGCAACGACTCGTTTGATCAAGACGCGCTTAGGGTCTATCGGAGACCTACATCGCGTTCAAAACGTCCAAACGCGGAATGAAGACTGAACGCACAATAGCGTAACGATATCCCCTCGTTTAAACTTGGCTGCAGCCTGCACAGAAAGCCTGTCAAATAACGCAAAGTCGTGCCAAAGCTGATTCTCGTCTGGATTGATTGTAGGCTGGAAACAAAGGTTGGTGCTCGTTGAACGGGAGTATCCCAGACTTACCTGCATGCTTCTCCCTGTAAGCTTGATTATTGGAAAGAAACGGAAGATTAAGGCTGGAATGGGCGCAAATACGAGCAGACGGAGCTGGCTGCGAAGCAAGGACCCGAAAAAGGACATGAACGCATCAAGGTAAGAGCAATTACATTTCGTAAGCAGCAAAATTTACACAAAAGTACAGTCTACAAATATCGTATATCCTCCAGTAAGTGCTCAGATGTCGTCCATTCCAAAGTCAATCTCAACCTTTTCGCCTGGCTTGAATGCAGGAAGTCCTAATAAAATGTTAGCAAAGCGAAAGAGAAAGATAACATAGGCATACCAAGGTAAGGGCAACTTGCACACCTAAACGCATCGCCGAGGTAGCAGTTGCCGCAACTACTCGTCGCCTTTGGCGTGCTATTAATTAGCTTCTCCCTCTCCTCTCGCGACACGGCTCGTGCGCTGCCGTCCTCCGAACTGTCAACGACAACGACCTGGCTCCGCTTGAGCTCCTCCGCCTCGAGTTCAGCCAGTCCACAACTACAATTCTTACACGCCTTCTTCCTCCGCGGCGCCGTCGACGCTGTGACAGGCTCGCATGGTCGCGCCTTGTCCGAATCCGTCAGGAGTGCCTCCGCATCAATTGGCGGGGTCCCTGGTGTGCTCAGTGTCCACAGTGCCTTTTTCGCACCAGGATTTGTCTTTTTGCGTAGGGGAAGTAGAAGTGGTGCATTCTTCGAGTCGGATTTTTTGAGAGAAACAGTGGCAGTGGGAGGATGCGCAGGCTTTTGGGCAATGAGAGTGGTTGCTGAGGTTGCTGAGAGGATCGTGAAACCGCTTAGGGTCACATCCGAGGGCACTTTGGATTCGGGAGAGATATTGTGCAGGTGCAACGTACCCAGTGGTATAAGTGACGAGAGCAGCTGAGATAACAGGGAAGAAATGTTCGGCAGGAGAGCGTCGTAGTCGGTAGATGAGAGAGCGACATGAATCGATGAGTACGTCGAGGCTACTAGTGAGGTAGCTGCTGGACTATCAGTGCCCCGTAGAACCTTGGCATACAAAACGAACCTCCATCGACTATTCTATCGAGCATCTGTCGGTCGACCTTCCTCGACGCCTCCAGGTCCGTTACCATTGACTGGTACTGTCCATCAAGAGCCGTCGACGGGGATCCGATGGCAAGAGCTGGCCCTTTTACTGGCGTTGCTGCTGGAGGCACATACGCGGAATACACAGCAGTAGGAGACATGCTGGACGGCGGAAAGGAAGAGAGGAATGAAGAAATGAAGTCAAGTCCGAAAATGAAGATCGGCCGAGACACTGCGGAGTCATCAAATTCCGAATTCTTTTTTTCCTTTTTCATATACTTTTCTCCATTGCTGACAATCCCATTCGCAGGCTAATTCTTGGCGAATGACTCATCGCTCAGACTCGACATAATCAAAGGATTATGCTCTAGTAAGTATAACGAATACAATGAACGATATTATACATCTCGACAGACAAAGGGGAAAGCTAAAGCGCCGAAGGACACTTATTGCCCATCGGTAGGAGGTTGTTGAGGAACCATGTGCGGGGGGAGCTCCGTCAGCATGGGTGGAGGCATGAGAGCCGTCCTTACTCGGAACAGCATCATTCTGTACCACTCTTGGTCAGCACCAGCCTTCTCCTGCTCCGTCGTAACCGCCTGTAGATGACCAATCTCCTTGACCCAAGCATGGTACCAGTTCACGTTTCCGTGTTCATCAAGTTCCATGTTTTCGTCGGGCAATATTGGCATGGGTCCTGGGACGGGCGGTGGCATACCAAGCATAAAGTTGGGGTCAAATCTACCAAGGAACGTGAGATCATGCACCAAGAGAGCGATAGCATTACGCACGGAGGAGGAGGATAAGCCTGAGGGAAAGGCGATTGTGATTGCTGGTTGGCATCTCCCTCTGGCGAAACATATTGGGCATTAGGATCCTCATAGGTATCGGTCGTGTGGTTCTCCATATCCTGAACCTCCTCCGAACTGCGCCCTTTGCCCCCTTTCTTGTTGTACTTCTTCCTCACTCGATGGACCCCAGTACGTGGGTCGACATTCTCGTTCACCGTCCAGTAGGAGCCTTTGCCTCGGTCAGTAAGCGGACGGGGCACCTTCTCAAAGCACGGGTTCAGTGAGAGGTTGTGTCGGACTGAGTTCTACGTAAAAGAACGTCAGCATTAAGAATTTGCGATGATGGGTGTAAACATGGCCAGCCAAACATCAACAGGGCATTCACGGTCAGGCCCGGGTCGTAATATTTGACGCCAACCGTCGATCATTCAATTACCGACCACTGGAGACTTCGAACAAGGGGAAATGTCTGAAAAACTCACTTTCCAGCCATTTGGCGCGGAACGGAAATAGGGAAACTAGGAAAGGTTAGAATTGGAACATAAGCAGAAGGTCAACGCACCCTAGATTCGATAGCGTAGTAAATATCTTCCAAGAGCAGTCGCTGATTGGGTGACCCTTTGATAGCATACCTATACAATTCAATTAAAATCTGCGAAAGCTTCCAGCGACGCAGCACGACGCACCGAATCAGTGTTGAATAAGGATAGAACGGTTTCGTCCCTGGGGGCCCATCCCTCAACGAATCAAGGTTAATCGGCAAGCCTCCAGTAATCTGGACATCATTCTCTGGTTCCGGAGGAGGCTGGTAATAAACAGACATATCACCCTGCGGCTGTTCCCCCATGTCTCCCAGGATCGTCATTGTTTGTGCCATTAGACTGTCTCGAAAAATAACCAAGAATGCAGTAGTTAACCGTGGACTTGGCGGACGTTCAGTACGAGCTGGGGCGTTGATGATGGGGGGCGAATCAACGAGGCCAAGTAGGGCTTATGTCAGACTCGCCGTGGGAAAGGCTGGACCACAGCGCACGGACCGTGCAGGACATAACGGGGTATAGAGCGAGACGTGCGGAACTTGAAAGAGAATCGAACAAGGAGGAGGAAGGGAAAGAGGGAGCAAGAGGAAGGAACGAAGTGTGTCTACAGCCACTGGGTTCAACATTTGCCGACAATATTTATCAAAGACAGGAAAACCCGACCAAGCAAATAAACAGCAACGTCAGCCTTTCACAAACGTCGTATTTCAGATTCTTTCTACCAATGTGTTCAATAGCATCCAGTATCCATAGTACCGAAACAACAATTAGTTGTACAATCGAGTTGAGTAAAAAAAGAAAGAAAGCATATCCACAGCGAGAGAGAACACGAATAAAACTTAATAAACAGCTTTCCCTTCCTACTGCACCTGTTGTGTTACCTGTATCTGGCCTTGATCCTCCGTGGCATGAGCCGGGATCATATGCGGAGGCATCTGCAGCGTTCCATCGGGCCCCAAAGGCATGGGAGGCATCAGCGCAGACCGAACCTTGAAGAGCATCATCCTGAACCATTCCTGGTCAGCTCCAGCTTTCTCCTGCTCCTGCGTAACCTGCTGCAGGTGACCAATTTCCTTCAACCAAGCGTGATGCCAATTGATGTTACCATGCTCATCCATCTCAAGACCTTCGTCTGGTGAGATCGGCATAGGCATGGGAAATCGCATGCCAGCCATCATAGGAAAATTGGGGTCGAAACTATGAAGGTTTAGAGGTCAGCATCCGAAGCATAGACCAAGTAAATGGTGCCTACGGGGTGGGGTAGGGGGGAAAAGGCGCTGGCGGTGCCCTGTTGGGACTGCCGTCGTTGTCAGGCCCTGGCATAGGAGGAGTACCGTACGCATTCGGATCCTCAAAGCCCGAAGGTGGCTGGTAGTCGCCGTCGCCACCATCCGACTTGTTCCCGCTCCCTGCCTTTGAGCCCTTGGTCTTTTTCTTGCGGACCCGATGTACACCTGTCCGGGGGTCGACGCTGTCATTCACCACCCAGTAGGAGCCTTTGCCTCGATCAGTTAGCGGGCGGGGAAGCTTCTCAAAACATGGATTCAAGGATAGATTGTGGCGGACGGAATTCTGCAAGACAAAAACAAAAAAGGTGTGTCAGCAATGCGGTGTGTATCGCACGCCTGTCGAGAACAACAAATAGGACCAGTCAAGCATCAACAGCGCGACGCGTCTCGCACATCAAATATACGACCGCATATAATTGCTCTACACGTAACAAATGCAGTAATTCACGACAAACTCACCTTCCAGCCAGCCGGTGCCGTTCGAAAATAGGGGAACTAGCAAGGCTGTTGGGCTTTGCCACTGTAGATAAAATTATATGCCACATACCCTAGACTCAATAGCATAGTAAATATCTTCAAGGAGGAGCTTTTGATTGGGTGAACCTTTGATGGCGTAGCTGCAGGCAACAGAATGAAGACTGAGCAGGCTGTATGCTAACCAGACACTGCACTCACCGAATGAGTGTCGAATACGGGTAGAACGGCTTCGTGCCAGGTGGGCCGTCTCGAAGCGAATCCAGGTTAATGGGCAGCCCGCCCGTTAACGTCGAATCGTCAGTGCTTGTATAGTAGGCCTCATCCATGGCGCCTTCCTGCTGTTGGTCACCCATCATGGGCTGCTGCATGAGCTGTTGCTGCGATTCCATGTCCATCGTAAATAAAATAGGGAGTGTAGTGCTGAAACTTTCGGAGCAACGAGGAGAGCACAGACGGAGGAGAACGTGGGCGGTGGGATATTATGTCAGACGCAGACGTGGGAAATATGGGTCGCGCACGGACCCTCGACGAGCGGTAGCAGGCCATCGTCTTACACGACGACGAAGCGACGCCGTCAGCGTGCCCGGCGACGTCGATTTTAGGTGGATGGAATTGAGTTGCCCAGCAGCCACTGGGTTCAACAGGCCCCGACAGCGCACGCAGCGACAAATTCATCAAGCCCAACCAAGCAAACAAATGCAATGTTTTCGCCTTCCTTCTGACTGTTTGCTGGCCTCGCCTTGTTCTTTCCCAACCGGCTTAGTACAAGCTTTGATATTTGCACTGTCAATACCCGATGGCCAGCTGGCTTGGCCGTCGTGGGCGATCCTGAGCCTGTAGCTATCAACCGGGGGCCAGACAACAGCAACGTACTGGCCACCGGCAATGTTTTTTCACTGCACGTTCATCAGCGTCGTCTCTATGGTACGAGTCAGTCTTTTTCGCTACCGTCATCCATACCCATGCATCCTACAGATTCTGTTATTTAAAACGTAGAATGAATAAATGTTGCTTCGAAATTTCTGTTCCAAGGGCAAGAGATATGATCGTATGCTTGTCACCCTCGAGCAAGGTAAATTGATATGCCAGTCCTTACTATTCTGTTATAGAAACAAATCGTTCTTCGTACCTGTCCTCAACGTCTCAATGTTCACCCTTGGAGTCCCTTTGCCGTCGATGTCAAGGCACTGCCATAGCCAGGAACCCAATACCTGCTAGGGGAACGTTCATCCTTTACGCGTCTTTTCCAATAGATCTACACGCATACTATTTGGTCGAAACGCTCCTAGCTGTGCCAATCGCTGCGTCCGAATGATCGCGTTTTCAAAGGGGTCATCCTCCATCCTGTCTCGCAGGAAGGAGGACAGACCGTAGGACGTCCACATCATCTTATTCCTGCTTTCTCACACATTCAAACGCTTTTATTAATGTTGATCTTGTGTTCACAGAAGTCGTTGATCTTGGATTTTGTACCGATCATTTCTCCTGTTGACTTATAGACTAGGCTAAAGGAGGCAACCATAGGAGATACGATGTCATCTATCCGAGACACGGTTTGGATGTAAAAGCTGTAGGGTCCGTTTTGATGCATTACCCCTACCGTCATGGCCGACGAGGAGATAGTCAGAGGTCTGGGCGTGGTTCGGATGTGCCAATGTAAGTCTCGCCCCCGCATCGTATCCAGGACCAAAAAAGGCTGACCGCGTTCTTTAGTGGTGGCTACCACCATCGTTTTGTACGACCATGGTACTTTGCTAGGAATTTGGTTGCATGCGCATCGCTGATCACCCTTTCTCAGCTATTACTTTTGGCCAGGAGGTACGTCGCCTCATAATTTTTCTTTGCATACTCTGATGAATGAAACAGGTGGAATATATATGGGTAGACATTCCCATTCGCAAATCATGACCTTGAGGCGCTTACAACAATCATCAGAGCAAACAGTGGTCAGCCTCGAAGATTTTGTTCATCCTGGTCAGCATGAATCTTCTCGGGTCTCCTTTAGTCCTGACGGCATCCAGAATCGTTACTTGGGGGAGCTTGTGTTGATGTGCGTGTTACCTTTGCTGAATATTTTGTCACCTACTTACTGGTAGTAGTGCTGAAGGCATCTGTCAGTGCTCATGCGTTTCCTCTGTTTGGTCTTTCAGTGAACAAATGATTTACAGTGTTCATCACGAGTTATCAGTCGAACCTAGTGAGTGTTTAGCTTCTCCTTGTACTTGAACATTGTTGACTTACGCCAACTAGACGTGAGTCCTCGGACGTTGTATTAATGCACTCATTGGCGTCAGCTTTCTATCTAGATGTGAGTGAGGCATCCTATGCCAATTTGTACCAATAACGACGGTATTACAGGCAATGTTTTCTTTCGTTTTCAGGGGTACTTCAATGCATTCCTTATATGCATCGGGGGAGCAGTGATGAGTCTTAGAGTGGTGGCGATGCATGAAGCGTCGAAGAAAATTCTCACCCTTGTATGCGCCCTTCTCATCGGGGAGCTCATTTCAATGGTGACGGTGCTAAGCCTCTCATTTAGGACGACCACAGGTCTGTCCGCATTTCATTCATACTCATACGGAAGGATACTCAGTATAACTGTAGCCCTACAGCTGTCTCAAGTACACGCTTGTATCAGGACGGGGGTCCCGCACTACTATTGGACTTTTTACCTCTTCCCCATGGTTCTTGAAACCGTCCTCTTCGGTTTGGCGCTTTCGGTCGCCTTCAAACACATTCGGGAAAGGGGATTGCTGACCGGAGAGTCAGTTTTGGACGTTCTTTTTCGGGACAGCATATACTATTTCATCGTGTAGGACATATCCCTATCACAACGTGGTGGCCTCTAACGCGTCCTCTCAGCATCGAGTGTGCTTTCAGTGCTAATGCCGCAACCGCGTTTTACGTTACTAGGCATGGCATGTACAACAAAGGAGTATTTCACGTAAGATCAGGCTCTTATTTTCCGCTTATTTCGATTTGAACATCGTTTTATAGGTTCCTTGGCTGCAAATTCCTCAAGGAGTCTCTATTTCAATCACCATTCTGGTTGTGTCCAGGCTTATCCTGAATCTTCAACATGTATACTACCTCCCCATTCGAGACCATTCGCTGGTGTCTTCTATCCAATGGCGAGGACCCTCTGACGAAGCCGACCTGCCAGAGTCGGACAGGCTGTACACGTTGAACTCTCCTTTACCTTAGGCATACATACAAGTGCATTCAAGGGGAAATGGGAGGAACTGTTGCAGTCAGCGTCGGCCATGTTCTCTACAGAGGTTTTATTCTGGTTTGTGTACAGTAGAATCATAGAATGTAACAGTAGTTCACAAGCGATTCAGGGAAGTTTGTTTCGCCTGGAAAACTTGGGCAATTTTGAGTTGCCCGGAATCTCAATTCCTGCTTCGTTACTGAGTACTCGAGTTCTTCACTAGCTTGACCCTCATACAAGCGCGAGAGCTGACAGGCTTGGTACCCAGGGTTTGTTTGACCACAACCAAATTGTGACGCAATTAGTTCTACTCACGATTTCTATCTGATCCGCCCTTAGGTTGAGATAAGGGGCGTTTCATTGCTGGGGGTGATGTCCTTATTCTAGCTATTCGTTACTGATTTTTTTCTTCGCGATGCCTCGATTCTTACCCTACAGTAGGCCTCGTCTCTGAGCTTCTTCAGGGCAGATAGTTAATCACATTGTAGCTATTGTAGGAGTTTCATCATATACGCCGGGTGATCAATTGTACTCTGTTCTGGCTCCTCTTTACCCCACCAATCTCCTTGCCCAGCGTAAGTATATTCCAGCGTTTCAAATACAACTAATAGAAGACTAACCCAATTTTACGAACAGACGAAAAGGTGTGTTCGAGGGAGCCCCAAGAAATACCAAGAAATACGGACCCCCGTCGAAGCAATACACCCACTGTATCCTCCCTCGTTCCAAAGTCCTCTTCGAAGCCGTGGGCTACCGAATGGCGCACGAAAGTGCTTTAGTCGAAGGTATCCCCGGCCCACTGTTCTCGCGGATATCTACGAGGTCTTTGCCATTCAGAAGGACACCGGCTGGTACCTTGAGCCTCAGGATTGGGGGATAAGCAGAACGTGCCGATGACAAATGCTGCAAAAACATGAATGAATTGGTTGACTGGATGGGGCGCGGCTATGCGGGTCAAAGCACCGATTCACTAAGAGGAGAGGCTGGGATGATTTCGTGGATTCGATGTATACGTTCAGGGAAGCTCCACAGAATATTGTGCCCTTGTAAATGTGAAGGAGCAAGGTTTCTATAAATTAGGATGAAAACCACGTCGGCCTGCGTAATGGTAGCTGTCGTCTCGTCACAGAGCTCAAGGGTCTGCACTACGTAGGATGACAAAAACATCAAGGTCTTTGTCCTTCAACCCATTCAAAGCAAGCACATCGTCCTCATCGAGACATGAGGTCCACATGTATCCCAGTACCAATAGGTAAAGCTTTGTGAGCTGCGGCACAAAATGCGGTCCGTGCACTCGTGATGCAATCATTTCAACGAAGTTCAAGTCGAGGAAAGAGAGCGTAACGGAGCAGACGTGATATAGTCCAATAGTGAACCGTTGTAGAGATGGAACTAGACAGTGCTGAGGTGATCCTTCCACTATGATTGTCTCTTTCATTCGAATTACAAGATCTCGCATGACAGGGTCATACTCGTCCATCCACTCCTGACGTAGGTCGATAGAAAACTCCTCCAATTGAGGCGACAGTTGGAGGATGACAGGAAGGTTCTCGTCCAGGGCTATATCGTCGAGGGCTAGTCGCGTTAGCGAGCATTGAGAGTGAATAAGCATCTCATTGAGCCCATAGAGCGCATTTACTGGGTATCCCCAAGTTACGGTGCTAAGCGGGGCGACTTCCTTTAACGAGGGGAGGATAACGCCACGCATGAAGTCCAGAGAACATGTAGAGAGCTTTTCTATGGACGAATTAATAGCGCGTTCAAGTGTGTGTGATGTTGATATTGGGCGAACAACATCGAAGTCGATGTATGAAAATGAACGGAGGTTTGGAGCCGATTTGACTACACCCAGGTATTCGGGGTCCAATCTGTCTCCAGACCATGGCCGGTGGTCAGAGAAGGATACAAGATTGACGGTAGGGAATAGGATGTTTGCTTCTGGATGCATGCCACGCAGATGCAGAACCTGCAGGCTCGGGGCGATCTCAAAGGCATGGATGGATTTCGACTCGAGGCCCGAGTTGTTAAAACAAACCTCGAGGTTCATTTTCTTGAGCCAATCAATCTTTCCGCGGATGAGGTTGAGTCTTGGAATAAATAAAGGGGGAACTATTATCTCTGCTGTTTCCCACCGCGCCGAATGGGCTATCATGATGTTAAAGCACTGTTCCATCACTTGCAGTGATGTGTCCGAGTTAGCTGAGGGTCGGTCGAAGGTAAAATGGAGAGGATGATTACAACTACGTTCAAGGATGCATCGAAGTACTTCAACATGTTTGTTCTTGAGACTGGGGTATAGGGGATCATTAATCGACAGTGTGGACCATAGCTCTGGACAGAATGTCTCAACAGCGCTCCGCCACAAGCCGCACACTTGTCCGAGACGCCACGGTCCATCTCGCATGACAAAAACATTGAATTTTGAACTGCCTTTATCCGCCCGACTGTTTTCCCACGAACAACATAAGATCTTCGCCAGGACCTCTGAGGGAACGCGACGGATTGGAGAGAAGGCTGTTGTATAATCATGTCTGAGTGACTGCAGACGCGACATCTGAGTCTCCAGCGATGTAACAGCATCACGAAGCAAATTGAGGTAACTCTGTACTTCAGCGAGAGGTGCCTCGAGGCTGTCCAGAGATGCCTTTATCTGAACAGCTTGTGCGGGTGATGGCATGTTGTTGGTACGGAATAGTGAATCGACATCGGGTGGGTGAACGAAGGTCAGAGCCCAATCATGTCTGGCCAGCATCTCCTCAACTGTGAAGGCATAGGTGGGCAGCATGTTGCTGAACGCGTACTAGACAAGACCTGATACTAGTCAGTCAAGCAACATATGGCCAGGACGACTTGGAAACACGCACTACACGATAACTCTTGTGAAATTTATGTCTACGCTGCTTGCTCAGAATCCTTCTCGTTAGTGAAAGGATATGTTGTACTTAGATTTGAGTGGCAGTTGAAGGGCGTGTAAGTGCGGCGTATTCGGCATGATTCAAGTAGCGAAGTATGCCGAGGCTCGGCACAGACAAACTCCGATAATCCGGCCCTCAGTTCAAGTTCCCATCCTCCTATTATGGCGATGCCAATGAGGCTTGTAAGGTGAACTATGGCATCGAGCCCCATACAGACTGCGACACCTCCAAATAATGCTTTGGACCCAGATGCTGTATACTTCCCAGGCGCTTGTTTCAAACTATACGCTGTAGCGCCCCCTGGCATCCCTAAGGACCTGCAATGTCGGCACGATAAACATTCTCTGGAACGCCAAAGGACGAATGGAATATACGCTCTATCCCTCGCTAATCGAATAACTCTCCCCTCGTCGCCATCCCTCTCCATTACCCTATCCGACAGACTCTGTGGCGGCATTCGAGAACACGTTACCCACGTTTGGGCAGCCTCCCCTACCCCGGAGAAAACGTCCCCCGTTGTCGTCGCCAAATTCTATGATTCCTTGTACTTCGATGATGAGTACGATTCTATCGATCCTCTTCGTCTCGCCGCTCGGTCCGTCGCGAATGAAGTAAAAGTGTATGAGATGCTTCAGTCTCTTCAGGGAGTTTCTGTTCCCCGATGCCTTGGCCTCTATGCGACAGCTATTCCCGAACAGGATGGAAGGACGGTATACGTCCTGCTATTGGAGTTCGTCACCGGGAAAGACCTGCAGTACCTCTCTGAGGATGGAGACGGGGAGGAGATCATCGCTGATCATCTCTGTGAGAGACATTGCGAAGCAATATTCGCCCCACTCTTCCGGTTGATGATGGAATTCAGAGACCTTGGTGTATGTCAGGACGATTTGGCGCCAAGGAACATCATTATCAGACCCCCGGCTCGTCCAGGACCTTTTTGCACCAATGAATGTTGCCCAGCTCGTTTCGAGATCGATGTCGATGATGTTAGGGCCGTGATGGTTGACTTTGAGAGGGTTTACATTGAATACCCACCTGATCCGGAGGCGGTGAAGTCGGTTCGGAGGAGGTTTGCGAACGCCGTGGTCAAGGATTATTTTACTTACTGGTTCCGGAACATATGCACATACCCGAACTATGAAGCTTGAAAGTTTATTGTTTGTATGTCGCTCCAACCACAAGTTTGTTGGTTGCAACGGCATATGTCAATAATGTTCTTCGCGACACAGCAGTCAGAGGAAGGGATAGTGGAGGGGAGATGTATGTGACCACTACTCCTTCCTTCTTTGATACACTATACGTCTATGAACCCGACAATTTTCCCTATCATTGCTTTGTCCACTCCACGAAAGGTGAGCACAAGTAGATGCTGCCAGTGTGAGCTTTCCAGGGGACGCACTCCCCAGTCATCTACGACAAAAATCGCGCGCAGATGTGTCTTCTATGCTTCCATGCGCCTCATTGAAATGTACTTTCACTGATCTGTTCTCGACATGGCACCACACACTCTTCCAATTACTGAGTCTTGCTATTAGTCAAAAATTCTGTTGGAGTCTCAGCACGATTTTGTCTCAAGGAAGCGATTATCACCCGCGCTCAGGCTGGATTTTTGGCGTGAATATATCAGTGGAGCATTCGAGAACTATTTGTTATACTATTACATGGTCCTAAGCGAACTGATAATCCCAGAGAGGGGCCTCGACGCTGGACTTCTTTCCTCGAGCAAGTTCAAAATGCTTTGCGGTGAGCTGAGCAGCTCGAAGGAAGAGAGTACCATTGAGTTTCTCTGCTCCCCGAAGCTCCGTCCGCGAAAAATCGGGAAGACCCCCACGACGTGTGCCATACAAAGCCGCAAAATACGCCAGTGCTCTCTGCATCTTACAGAGATGGTCATCTGGGTGGAATAAGGCTTGCTGAATTATCGCAAACCACGGATTGGGTGTGGACGACAAGTTCCCGCTTGTCGCTGTCGAGTCAGGGTTCACGGACTCGTTGTCATCTGATTCGAGGAACTTTGGTATATCGAAGCTGGGACGGCCGCGAGAAATCCACCAGGCGAGAGATACAGCCATATAACTGCGGAGAAGTAACGCTTGGGACGTGGTGGAAAGGGAGTTCACCAAAGACGGCAAAAATAAAGACGATGTGACGAGATGCATACTGAAAAGATGATCAGCTACTGTTTCCTTCATGCGAGTGAGTACGCACAGAACGAAGTCTGCATGGAATCTTTTTCCAGGCCGAGAGCCGCTTACTGTGTAGATGATCGTGTTCATCCACTGCAACTCCTCAATTTTCCGGCGCAATTCCTTGGGGTCCGATAGATGTAACGTCCACTGATTCGTATACCGGAATAACGCCTCTCCCTTTGTGCTGATTGTAGTCTCAAAATTGGTGATGACATCGCTACTAAGAGGGATTGTAAGCGTGTCATCTTTCAGAACGCGCGCTAGAACATCGAAAGCATGAGTTGCTTTCTTCCCGTTGAGAAGATGAGGCGTTTCAAGACTCGTAGCTTTTTCAGCACACGCATCTAACTCCGCGACGGAATTCAACGCAGAATAAGGCAGGAGATTTTGGAGGGTGTCATGATGGACCGCCGCCTGAGCGAGACCTAGGCATACTATCGTAAGTACGCGCGTACACACAAGAAGACTCAAGACATGCCTTCGACAACTATTCCCGGCAATCCGAATTCAAGACCATACGCAGTGTGTATCATAGGGTGAACCAAGCCACCCAAAAACCGGTTGAGCATACCCGGCTGCTCGTTACCGTTCGTCGTCGCGTCAAGGTTTGCAGTCTCGGAAAAGACGAACTCTTCCAATACAGAAGCGGTGCCTTTTTCGGAAAGTTCCTCTTTGAAGAAGGTCATGTATGCGCCATAATAGCTAAGATATCTGTCAGACTTTTAAAACATGTTGGGAATGCTGTACGAACTTGCCGTCTCCCAGATGAGCGTTGAAATTTGCAGATGATATGGGGCCGGGAGATTTGATAGCGGGCCTCATGGCGGGAATATCTACACGATATACGGCTTCGATTATTTCTTTACTGGCTCCGAGAGCCCAAATAGCCAATATATGGTGAGAGATATGACTGTCCAAAGTAGTAAGCCCAAGCTAGGCGGCAATCAGAAGCGTGACTTACTTATGGAAACCCTTGTCGTTGAAAAATATATGCCATTTGTCATGGTTATCGCGAAGGACGCTCTGCATAGCAAGAGTGGAGTCCGCATCAGCCCCAGGAAGGAAGGCCGGGGTCAGACTAGAGACGGCGCTGGATGGCGCTGGAAAAAGCTCGATTGTGTTGGAAGACATGTTCAATGCAAAGAACTGTAAGAGGGTTTGTATGTATCAAGAAACCAATGAAGCGGAGTGTATTATATACCCAGAGCTCCCAAAAATCCCGTTACTTGTAAAAGGTCATGGGAGATCTTGGAATTGATTGCATGAGAAAGACGTGTGAGTGCCGAGGGAATTCGTCACTTTTTATCCTATTACCCGTCCACCTAGTAATATGGAATGTGAGGACAATAGTAAGCGACCTGTCGTTATCAGGGCTTTTACTTTACAAGATGGACGTAGGCGCCAGTAGGCAGCATCAAACACAAGCCTTTGATCCATTCAGTCTCAGGGAACGTATCAACAGAAGGTTCAAAGCCGTCACAAGGAAGATGAATTGGCCTTCGTCGAAGTCGATGTAATGGAGGAAATCCTATTTGAGCCGTCATGGAAAGGACCGAACCGTTGTCGGAGTTCGAATTTGCTTTAATTTGCTTCTCTCTCCTCGGTCCTTTCAGGCATGGACTCCATCATCGAGGTACAACGGCAGACGCACGAAGAAATCGAACGCTTCGAGCGCGCGTTGTACACGATACTCTCTCGACCCCATTCTACCCAGGAGTCTAGGCTGCAAAATGAGCACAAAGCGTCACAGATGCTGGACCGCATTTCATCGCGTGCGACGACGTTGAACAACTTATACGACGACGAGGCAGCGCGCAAGGCCGAGATAGACGTCTTGTCAGCGTCTTCGCAGCCAAACGACCTGTCAGAGTTCTATGCGCGGTTGGTTAAAATACAAGAGCACCACAGCAAGTATCCTGATTCTGTCCCAGGAGGGTTCGGCCTAGAACTGGCGACGCTGTTGGAGGAGCCAAATCAAGACGGGGACGATGACTACGAGGAGGAAGACCGTACGTGATTTCTCTTTCTGACGACGCGAATGATGAATGCGTCTTTGTGCAGCCGTTTCACTGTTATTCTCTGGGGAGGAGGCGTATGGGAAATATCTCGATTTGTATGCCAACCATACTGCATATTGCAATATCAAGAATGTTGGCAAGCGACCAGGGTACCTCCAGTATCTAGACTTACTAATGACAGCCCAAAGTGGCATTGTCCACCAAGAGTTGTCGAAGGAGGCACGCTTCACAAAGGACTATGAAAAGTATGTCCTTGTATTTCATTCCTCTCTCTATCTGCACTCATCCCTTTTTCAGCTATACAACCAATCTTTACACGTACCTCTTGTCTTTTGCAAAACGCACGCAGCCCTTGGTTGATATCAATGCTCAGCAACAAGAGGCGGAGACGGAGTTCACCAAACTGTGGGATGCAGGGGAGTTGAAGGCTTGGGAAGAGCCGAGCCCAAAGTCGCAGGCAAACGGCGAATCTGGCGGAATTTGGTGTAGTGCTTGTACGTGTCACACTTTACTACGATTATGCCATTCAAACCAAGTTCTTTCTTCGAAGGCCAAAAGCATTACAGCAAGCAGACTGTATACGATGCTCATCTTACTTCCAAAAAACACATCAAAGCCTCAGCACGACAGGCCGAAAGCGGAGAAACACACACAGACCCAAATGGAACCCACACCCCATCCCAAACCAAGGCGGCCCACCCCTCCATTTCTTCCGCCAAGTCTCGTCTCCGCAACTCTGCTCTATATACGCATCTCTCCACAGCACTCCTAGCCACGCTTATTCCCTTACTAAACGACACCAAGTCTAATGTCGAGCGTCGGTTCTCGCTGACGGCTCGTGAACGTGAACAAGAACTTCTGGATCAAGCCAAGCCACCTGCGCCGGCACCAGCAGCTACAGGTGACAATGAACAGCAGGAAGAGGAGGAGGAAGAGCGGATTTATAATCCGTTGAAACTGCCACTTGGCTGGGACGGAAAGCCCATCCCGTATTGGCTGTACAAGCTTCATGGTCTGGGTGTTGAATACCGATGCGAGATATGCTCAGACCATGTTTATATGGGGAGGTATGTTACACGTCAGTTCCGAGTCATTGCGTGGCATGCTGATGACGCCACACTAGGAAAAACTTCGACCGGCATTTCCAAGTAAGCGCACTTCCCTTCCAATGATCGCGAGGGGACTAACAATGAATGTCAGGAATCTCGGCATGCTTTTGGTATGCGCGCTTTGGGACTTCCCAACACCAAACATTTCCACGAGATTACAAGGATAGAGGATGCTCTGTCTCGTGAGTTCACACATTGCCCTTTGCCTTCTTTGATTTACTGAGGAGCTTTACAGTCGCTGAGAAACTAAAGCAAGAAGGACGCCATGAAATCTTCGAACAGGAAACCATGGAGGAGCTGGAGGACGAGGAAGGCAATGTCTATAACAGAAAGACGTACGAAGACCTCAAGAAACAAGGCCTGATCTAAAATTACGATTTTTGTATGGTATGCTTTAATACTGTGTAATTAGTTGGGTTTCTTTATGTATGTCCAGAACTGTTTATGACGATTGAGAGGAAAGGTTGCGATCAGGATCCATTTGATTTTGTTACGCGTAATGGCGGGGGAGGTGGCGGTGGCTTCCTCGGTGCGGGGACAGGTTCCAAAGGAGTTTGGAGAGTCAGTGCGTGCGTGAATAGCTCTTCATCGGATGAAGAGGGCGAGGAAGACAAAGGTGACTCTTCATCGAATGGATTTCTTCTGGCGTAATGGCGACTAGGAGACACATTGAACTCTGAGATTGGTACCACACCCTGCGGAAGGTCTTCGAGCGCACGTCAGAGACGTTGAGCACGATGAGATGAAAAAGCTTACCAGGAGCGTCCCACCATGCCTTCTCATCGGTACTCGGTGGGGGGACTGTTCACGTCGGGTTAGGAAAGGTATTGAAGGGATCAGTGAACTTACGATCTTGATGGTCCAATGACACAATGAGTGAAGCTAGTTTCTCGTCCAATTTTTCACCCGGCGCCGTGGAAATAACGCTGTCCAAGAGGACCTTTTGCAGTGCTGCGCGCTTGGCGGAATCTATTATGCGAACATTCGCCCTGAAGATTGCAAAGACTAGAATAGCATGATGAAGAACGCGTCAAAATGAGATACATGCACGCGTGCGCTCACCAGGTCTATGGTCCGATCCTCTCAAATCTGCCCGTGAGTAAACGGAAAGATCGAGTTGGTTTCCGCGATAAAGAATTCGGTCTATATACGTGGTCAGAAAGCAAGCAAACGATAGAAAGAAGTGAAATTTACCAGTCCAAGCGGGTATACGGGCCTTTTCACTGGTATCGTAGTTATCAGTACCAACGTCATACCGGTATGTCGGCCTGAACAATAGTGGTCCTTCCTCGTACTCAGCAAATGCTAGCCCCGCATCCATGACTTGTTTGAGCTGCCAAGGTCATGTAACAATTAGTCGAAGACGTCTACATAAGGGACTGCACTTACTTGATCGGCTGACACCAGGCTATCTAAATCATCGGTCTGTGCCATTTTCCGGACGATTTCGTTGTCTAGATCTATCCGGTAGTTGGTATCTGCAAGCCATATAATATTCCTACAATGAACGATCAATAATGAGAAATTAAGGTGATGCCAAACAGACACGTACTCGTGGCTAGATATCGTTTTCCCTTTCAGGAAATGTAAGTCGTTGATAATGGTTCTGTAGTCGGCGTTTCGTTCTTCCACATTAGTGTGACCAGCAGCGAGATGTGCAGTAAGGAAACAGAAGTTGGTGTCATGGTATTGTAGGCGTATCCCTACAGCACCTTTGTTACCTGACATCCCCCTCAAACCGGTCTAATATCGAAATAAGGTCGTGCTTGATAGCCTGGCAACTAACGCACCTTCCGTGAGGTAGCCTCGACGTTCCGAATCACTGGTGCTAATTCGGCCTTGACAAGAACGAATAAAGCCGTGCCGACCAGCTTTTGACGCAGTCAATCGTTGTAGTACATAGTTTGAGATAGGAACCAACCTGTTCGCTCCTCAAGAGAACGTAAGAGGACTTCTTGTGAGGACGACGCTCTAGAGTGTCCAGTATTCGAGCCTCCCACATTCGTCTGAGTTGGCGTTAGATCAGACAGGCCTCCACGACATAAAGCCTTACCGTTTCTCAGGATCTGTTTGTACAATTTGCTGTGCTGTTAAGGGGACTATTTCCTGGAACCCTAGAATAAACATGTCGGGTCTTCGCCCTGCATTAGGAAGTCGTCCAACGTAATCATGGGAAGCACATACTCCCCGGCGCCTGTTTAAAAAATCAGCATCATGAATAATGATGTCGACGTGCTGTGTGACACGCACTCTCACGAGGGAATAGCCACGGTATTAGAGACTCAGAAGGCGGCTGTGAGATATATATGATAAGCAGGTGTCAAGGGAAGGACAGGGGGCACCCACGCGACCATTCAAGTTCCAAGTACCAGTGAAAATAGTACATTTTTTCGTCGTAGAATATTCCCCTAGACTGCGTCCTTCACGTAAGGATAGTGAAGGTAAAATTCGGAGCGTGAACATACCGTTGTTCCAGTGCTTGCCGCACCGAATCATGAACGGGATCAAAGATGGTTACCATCTTCTGTGAACTCATATTCCCCTAGAAGACGTCAGTAACCACACGAGACAGAATCTCTTCGAACATACCAAGAACATGTCAATGGCCGTTTGCTTGGCCTTATCCTGGAAATTATTTATATATGCACGCGAAACGCTCTTAGTCGCGTCTGAAAGTACACCTAATGGAGGGTTAACTAGTATCTGCATGTCGTACGTGTCGCCCACCTGCCAGTGTGCGCTTTCCGCTGCGGGTAAAACTTGTATTCAAGGCACCAGTACCAGCGTATATTCTCGACAATGCATCACCGTTTTCTGCCCATAGTTCTCGATGGACGGACCAGAGGGAATGAGAATGTATCCACTCTCTTCGGACAAGTAATATGTACTGCTCTAAAGTCAACCGAGAAAGGATATCTTGAACAAAATTTGTCCGGTCAAGGCTATAAGTAACGTATGAGACAAGACAAGAGCATCGGTGGTTCTCTTACCAGTCCAAACAGTTACTTCTGAATACGCCCTTTTGCTGCGTCACTACTTCATCGGTATTCGTATCGCACATAGTAAATCCATATTGATCAACATGATCGGTGATAGGTTCCATTCGTCTGCACCGTAAGAGGTAAGCCTATTTGATTGCAGCAAATGAGAACAGTACCTTAATTCTCTGATGACGCTGTCGTGTCCACCAATCCTGACCGCATTGTGGAAATCAAAATGCGTTATGCCTAGAGATTCACCAAACACTCCACGAGCTATATGTAAATGGCGACCGTATGCGCTGGTCAGAATTGTTTCATTTTCCTTTGATCCTAGTAAATTGACGACATGGACCCCGCCATACTCCTCCGTCAGATGAGCAAAGTGCCTTTCAAAAGCTGGTTGCGAGGCATGCGGACGAGTGATCTGAATTCGCTGACCAAACGTTTGAAGACCTTGCTGTTCCCAAAATACTGTGAGATTGGACACATTCGTTGAGGAGAAATGCTTTATTTAGAAGATTGAAGTACACACATGGAACGCTTCCGCGAACTTGTACATAGCTAACAGTGTGTTGATCAGTAGTAAATAGTATTTCAGTCTGGTGGGAGTTTAGAGTAACAATGTATAAAGCAGGAGATAAGGCAAACCTCAACAAAATTCGCGCAATTGCCATCGTCGTCAACTCCACGCGTATTGAAACGAGTGCCTGCTCGTTTGGAACCAAGCCGGGAGATCAACGATAGAGTTGCAATCGCCGGTTTGCCATCGGTTGGGGGCATTGGAAGAGCCATAGACGAGATCCCTACGTAACCTTGAATCGCCAAAATCTGTATACAGTATGAAGCATAGCCTTAAGACACAGCGCTCTTACTCACAATGAAATGGCAACGATCCAGGTCTTCGCGTTCCTGGGGGTCCAGTCGTTCCCTAAATTCCAGCAGACTCCTCGCAATGTATTCATTCCATACAAATCGTTCATCGAAGCTACCTGGGTCCCGGGAAAGGGTTGGATCTCGAGCAAGTCGTTGAGAGAGCCGCGAGGAGAGATCCCACTGGGAGTCTACGGTATAGTAGAAAGACCCTGAAGACAATATCTTTGTCAATGGCATACACGGATGCTCGAACACTTGAGAAGCGGGTGTGGTCTGGGCATAACTGTCGCGGGAGGAATAGTCACTAATATCGGGACTAGGCATATCTCCACTGAGAGAGAGATCATCCCATGCCGACGATGTCAAGCTATAAAAGCCGACTTCGTGTATTCGGGCGACAGCTTCCGAAGAGGGTGCGGATGGACGTGTATTCCCGACTTCCGTGGCGCTGGTCACAAGAACGAGGAATATGTCTGGAATGCTGGTCAGCGAAGGTAACAATATCGAGAGAGTATCCAACGCACCATTATCTATCGAAATGAGACCCAGGCATCCCTTCACAACCCTATTCGTCAACCTGACGGCACTAGAGAGATCTACTTCGTCCTTAGTAAGGAACTCTACCACGGCCTGGTTGTAGCTCTGTTCGCCGGCACGAAAGACAAGAACGCGCCTGGGGCGCCCTATTTGGTCGTCTTGAGAGCTCGTGGCGAGATACAACGCCCTGGGGTTGCTTGCGAGGTAGAGGTACATGGCATGAATGTCGCAATGACTGAATTCGGCAGCTTGATGTACGAATTTGTCTAATTTGGGCGGAAAGTTTGGCAAATTCTTTCAGCACAAATAACACTGGCGCGCGTCAAATTACGGCTCGATTACGAGCCATTACCGCTACTTCTTTTCTGTTCTCAAGAGATATTGAGCGGCGCATCTTGTTAAACTGCGCAAAGAAACAAAATAGGTGAGCGCAAATGAGCACAACCGCAATAACTTTTTGAATCACAGAATGTCCCAAAACATCAAATACCCCTGGCATGTTGCTATGTACCTGTAGCTCATCAACAACTGCAGGGTTTCAGCACCACGCGTTCGGTGGTGAATTGGAGCCGGTTACTGTCCGACCTTGGCAGTGGTTAGTGATGCCTTGGTGTCGCCTCGTGCTATCTATTTACCTGAGCGAAGAAGCCTAGAGTACCTTTACTGCCGTTTCTCCCGGAAGTCCTCCTGGCCTCCATCACTTTCACATCAATCTCATTGGGCGCGGAACGACGAAAGGATATGGAGGCTGTAACACTTACGCAATCTTAAGTCTATTTGATAAGGCTAGTCATCTTACCCAGGGACATACCCGCCCATGCCACCCTTGGCTTGATTCCACACACACCCTGGGCTTGGATTTTTCTCCATGGCAGCCAATCTCTACAATCTCACCGTCCCAGACCAGTCTCCTACTTTCATATACTTTCCGTATCGCGAAGGGGACCTCAACTCCTCCTGGAAAGTTTTTTATTCAAATAGTCCAGACAGCTCTTATGATTCCTCGCACAACTCATCAAACCTGGCCTCTGGCATATCGCTTCATAGTACAACTCTCCAGGGTGCGAGCCTCCAAATATCTTTCATGGGTACTGCGATATACCTGGCTGGTTCGGGAACTGCTGGCGCCTACTCCACGACACTTGATGGCGGCGACGCCGTTAATGGGGGCCCGGCCAATGGCTACCTCGTTAGCCACGACGGCTTGGACTATGAAGCCCACACGCTGGTATTGAATACGACTTCCACGTCCCAGTTAAATGTAACATCAGCGTTAATGACCGTGGGCATTGGTAATGAGGGGTGCGTAGAGTCTCTTTTGGTAACGGGTACATGGTTTTAATCATCTCTGGAGCATAGTGCTACAATAACAGATACGAAACATTCTGCAATTAATGTGGCTAGTGATGGTTCGGCGTCACTGGACTCGTTCTTTACGACCAATGGCAATGGACCATTTAACACCAACCATGACGCGCAAGGATATTCACGAATAGACACGACAGGCGCGGGATCGAAAATTCTATTTTCTTTCAGCAGCGCGTGCGTTGATCTTTCATTGTCTATTTGCCTCTTATAACCGTGTTTACCTGGATAGTTCTGCTCTCTTTGTTTATGGATCAACGAATTATGACCACGATGCTTTCAGCGTTACGCTAAGCCCCGCAGCTGGGGTATCGACATCCACACGAACTTTGAATTCGACTTCAAAGTGGTTCGCTTATGACTCCTTGACGTATTGGGAAACAGGCCTTGACCGGGACAAAACGTATCAAGTCACCTTTGAGAATCTGGTAGAGGGGAAATATTTCGATATTCATCAAGTGTGTTCATTCACTTCATGACATGGAAGACCTTTCATCGCTCTCACTTTCCGCATAGGTCGTACTAAGGGACGGCGTACCGGCGTCGTGGGTCGATCTCTGTATCTATATTGTGCAGCACTAACATTGCATACCAGTACAAGTTCTTCGTCAAGTTCTACGGCATCAAACAACGGACCGTCAGGTTCTTCATCTTCTTCCTCTGCCCATACACTATCCACCGGGGCTATCATCGGTGTCACCGTAAATCACTCAAAAAATTGCTTGGATACCTACTGACTAGTTGAAAGGTCGGTACAGTCGTCGCTATTGCAGCGGCATTTTTCTTCCTATTCCTATGGTGTCGGCAAAGGTACGAAGCCCAATGCCTTCCGTGTGAACAGGTACATATTATTGCACAGGAGGGAAAACAGGACCCGTTATAATGCGACGCTTTTGACAGATCTACGTGATCCTGCGAAATCCCCTGGTTACCCATCGCATCAACGTAAGACCCTTTGTTATAACTTTGTGCGGGATCTAACAGTTGTGCAGAATTTCAGCCATTGCCCTCAGGCTACGTTGAACCATTCGTGATGCCGCCGGCGTCAAGCGCCACACGTGGACACAATTCAAAAAACAATACCGTCACTAGCACCGATTCTTCCGTGTTCACCGATACAGCCCGCACACCTTCGCTCAACCAAATGCCTTCCACAAGTCGGCTGGTGTACCGTCTAACGGAAGATGGAATGATGGCCTTTGGGTCCGAAAGTGCAGGTTCCTCATCTGGAACTGAGTCTAAGACGACTACAGCACCGCCGCCAGAACGGAGAAACCGACCCGTCAGACAAGAAACCGACGCAGGTCCTGTCTTGGTACAAGATCATGAACCTCAGGATGATGTTCTTCCTCCCGGTTACAACCCTGCTTGGTCGTCGGGAGCCGGCAGGTAACATCAATGGCTGGGGGTATTTATGAGAGGAATTTAAAGGGTACCGGGTGCTGGATACCTGTAATGGTGCCTGGGATCCCGTTTTGATTTGGACACATACACATACTCGGACTTGAATTTATGGTGCATATTTATAGTGAGGTTAATGGAAAGCTTTGACATCCTTAGACCGAGTCGTACTTGTAGAGTTGGTAGAAGTACCTGGACTAAAGTTTATTTGGTGGGCATTTGATGCTAGTTCTAACATTGCAGACGTCAACAGCATGAATCAGTGTGTTGCACACCTATGGTTTACAAGGTAAAATTTCACCTGGAGAGTGCAACCGCATCCTTATTTGGACTTTATAGAATACGTTTAGCATTGGTAGGATGTAGAGGAGGCATTGCCTACATCAGAGGGGGCAAGTCTGTTTTCCTTGTCCATTTGCATCATAGTATTGATGGAGCTATGAGGCGTCAATCGTATCAACCTCACTGACATCAAATATCACTTGACTTACTTGGCGATATTCTCTGGCGTCAAAGGAACAATCTGCCTAGGTGCGTCATCGACGCGATTGTGCTCCAAAGGGGACGCTCCTTCGTGTAGTATAGAACGATCGTTGGGTTCGGAGGCAGATGATAGTGACTCCGACTCCTTCAGCTGTTCGGAACGTGCAAGAAAATATGTTTGGTCCGGATGGATGCTTCCCCTTGATCCAATGTACCAAGGTTTCTTCGGGGCTGGGCATGCAGACAGACACTGCAAGTAAGACTGAGAATTACCGAGATGCCTGGGGGCTACGGGATGGTGGCGATAAGGAAAGTGGCAGTAGCTCGCGGATCGATGATCCCTTCAACCTGCCAAATACCACCTAACTTCTCAGAAGTGGCAAGCTGGCCAACAAAAAAGCAAAGAACAGCACATTGCATAGAGATAAGTCGCGTAGTCCGCTGCAGCGCAAAAAGCAAGTTCAAAAATGGATGTCAGAGACGAAGAGCGGAGTTCTCACGCCACAAACGCGGTCTGGTTCGGGAATGCTCCGTTCCTCCCTTCTTACTAGTGTAGCGCCCGTCTCCCAAGTCGAGTACATTGCAAGAATCTTTCAGCTTCAGAATTAGCGCATGGATCGAAACGGAACGATTGGTGGTTGGCTCCCACATGCTTGCGCCCGATGTCCAGACTGGGCCGTTCGAGACCATCACGCGTCGGTAAGTATGCATCAACATGACCTCACGCCATTGTCTTAAAATTTAAAGTGGTACGGTTTCCATCCGTATAAAGGGACCAAGACGAACGACGCCGTTGTTTGTCTTCCTTGCAATGTCTCTCAATGCTACAGTCGCTGCCGAGTCCCTCTACGCTGATACAGACCTCCAGTCTTTAAACTGGGTCGAACAGCAATGGATCGCATGGTACATCTGGATTGGCAATCCAGTCATTGCGACTGGCTTAATGAGCTTTTTGATGCATGAGGTTCGTCTACATACGACTTATAAAGTTTATTTTGTCTTGACTTCTAAAATATTTGTAGATCGTCTACTTTGGACGCTGTATACCATGGATAATCGTTGACGCTATACCCTACTTCCGCCGGTGGAAACTGCAGCCTACAAAAATACCTTCGGTTCAAGACCAATGGGAATGCACAAAGCTGGTTCTCTTCTCTCATTTCACCATCGAGCTCCCCCAGATCTGGTTGTTCCATCCTTTGGCCGAGTCGATTGGAATGTCCACCTATCAAGTCCCCTTCCCTTCGCCAAAGACCATGTTGCCTCAAATACTATTCTTCTTCTTCTTCGAAGATCTATGGCACTTTGGTGGTACGGTTTCTCTCGTCTTCTCTTCGAGGCATGGCTGATAAGTTGTAGCGCACACCCTCTTCCATCAGGGTGTGTTTTACAAGTACATCCATAAGATCCATCATCGGTACGCTGCACCCTTCGGCCTTGCCGCGGAGTATGCGCACCCCGCGGAGGTTATGTGCCTAGGTATGGGGACTCTTGCTGGTCCCCTTCTCTACTGCGCCATCACTCGAGATTTCCACATCATAACCATGTACATTTGGATTACCCTTCGCCTCTTCCAAGCCGTTGACTCTCACAGCGGTTACGGTCAGTTGCCTCCGCAGGTCCTTGTACTCTTCGTAAACTCACGCCACTTTCAGACTTCCCTTGGTCCCTCCAGCACTTCCTACCATTTTGGGCTGGAGCTGAGCACCACGATTTCCATCATATGACCTTCACAAGCAACTTCTCTTCCTCATTCCGCTGGTGGGACAGGATCTTCGGCACCGACACTAACTACATTAAAGTGAAAGCCCGTCTACGTGCTGCGAAGTACGCGAACAAAAACGCTACCGAAGAGGAGCGCTTGGCATATGAGCGCAACGTGATGGCCCAGGTGGAGGCTGAGGGACTTGCCGCTGAAGCAGCCGTCGAGAACAGTGTTGGCAAGGGGAAACAGGATTAACGATTCAACACGCACGCCTGCTTAAGCACGCCGGCGTCATTATTATATTATACATAATTTCCGTCTTGGTCGTAAATCAAATACATTGTGAGGATCTCCTGCATCATATGTGTGTATCGCTGTCGACGTAATATCATTGCACGATTTCAGTTTCACGGAGTTGCTATCGATAATCTGATGGTGGTTTCAAGCTTCTTTGGTGGCCATTCATGGTCGCGACGTACAATAAGCGAAGTCAGTTTTACCCCACTGGTCTTTTTCTCCTGCCATATCAAGCCATCATTGTGAATCGAGTCACTTCGGAGTCCAGTTAGTTCAGTCGGAAAAAGTACTGCTCGATGTAGTAGCTGAGCTTGTCATCAACTTTGGGATGAACACAGAACTTGACGCCGAAGCGTTCCATCTGTTGGCGCCGCCGACACGTCAGTATGGAACGCGTCTCCTTGTTTACAAAGGAAACCAGTTCCTTTGGATGACAGGCAACACTGGATTGTCGACAGGAGTACCTCAGTCACCAATAGGCCGTGTCCGATAGGTTCACGGTCACATAACGTCTCCAGCGGGAGAAGAGTTTAGGACAGGACGAAAGAGATGGCACCACCTGGTCCTCAGTATGTCATGAAGTTATTGCTTTCTGCAATAATCCAAAACGGTGTCGCCCATAGGATTAAACAACGACGATACAACACAGACCGAATTTTCAGACGAAACGTATAAAAAGGTCATGGTGTATCCTGTATATCGTGGTCAGCTATGGTTTAGGTACAATAGATAATGCAGATGACGTACAAAGAAAGATTTTATCGGCCATATGCGAGCTGCACTCGACTTCCACACAGGTGGAAAACCAGGATGACATTCGAATTCTATGCCACTATCTTCACACATTTCTTGTAATGAACTCAAGTGCGATGACGCATAAATGGTGAGTTTTGACATGGAAGGGTGGGAATTTCGACAGTCACTAAGGAATTGCCGAACTGCATCTACCGGGAACGGCGCGAGGAATTCCAAAGCAAGGCGCTCCAACGACTGCGGTAAGGCCGAAAATGACCTACGACCGCAATACAGGTCACGCAGGTTGGGGAAATGTTGTGGTATGCCATCATCACAGAAGGGATATTGGGGCGGGAGATCGAAGTGGATAAAGAGCTGTTGCAATTAGGCCCCGAGAGACCCTAAAGCTGAAGAGAGACCGCTGATGTCCGTGCATCTATAATGCGACACTCCAAGAAGCGCAACCGAGGTCCTAAGACCTTAAGAAGAGCATAGAGCATGCTGTTGGGCTCATACGAGGAGATATGTAAATGCGTGATGGTAGTGGAAACATAATGAAGTGTCGACAAATTGTGAACATCGCTAGATGGCGGGAGAGCAAGACGCAGACGGCAAAGTCCGGGTGACGAGGCCAAGAACGATGATAACCGTATGCCGTCTGCAAAGAATGTGTGCACTCCGCAGTGATTGAAGTAGCGAATTGAACGAAGCATTGGTGAACACAATAGCTTCGACGCTAATCGTTCGTCGCCCGGTCCGAAGTTATAGACTTCCAGAGATAGTATTGTGGTATCGGGCAGGAGTAGTAGCGAGTCGTATCATGCATCATCTGGGAGCTCAATGTGTTCGTGGTATCCTACTTTCAAGTGACGTACCAAGCCACGTACACGGTCACTCTGTATCAATGTCCGAGGTATGAGAATGTAGGAGGTCCGAAAGTATCAGGATTGAACTCGACATAGGTGTAAAGCAAATCATATGCCACGATGGACCAGGAATGATAAACGAGGGAGATGCTGTTCAAGTCATGCTGGTTTAGCAGAGAAAAAATGGCCTTTAGGACATCCACTGCAGCCCTGTCCGGGGGAAGGTAACACGCCAATGTGTTTGTGTTTTCTTGACACCAAACTATATATGCGTGTCAGCAACGATGTGAACGGTTCTGGGACCACAGTGTCAGCGCCAAAAAGAAGAACAGGCACCAATTATCTTGTGAACACACTGCGAATTTGACGGCTACGGGCAGAGTAGCCATCCCGTCGAAGAAGTTTGTTTTGTAGCATGGGGGCGGTGTTCAGACGAAGTTCAGGTTCAATCTCCGATGGGCCCTCTAGTACGTCTACATCCATTGAACGATCTTCATACGGATCGTTGAGTCTGGTTATTCCAGAATAAGTTGCCATGAGCAGTACAATTTGGCTCTACAAAGATCTGCCTCTGAATCCGAACTGCAGGCAGCCGAGGCACAGTTCGACCATACATAAGCATACGGTGTGTTACCGCATGCTAATGGGTATTTTACAAAAGTTTCTACGAAACAGATTGCGACAGCGCTGAAGAACTACTGGGTCTCGGTATCAGCGGCATAAAGGAACGCCTGCGCAGACCAGTCAGCGAGTGAAAGACCAAAGAGAGGAAACTTACCTATTCAAAACCAGACCTTTCAAGGCTCGTATTTCACGCTTCAGTTCCTCTGCAGGTGTCGGTGGAGTATTGCCACTATTCGACGGTCCACTGGCCGAATAAGGACGGAAAGGAACATATACTTGAGCGCTAATATACCCAGTCAAAACAGACAGCGACTGCAGGGTATGTTGCAATGCTGTGGTCTTGGTTTTCGTGTCGCGCGGAAGAGCGGCAGAGAGGTTGTTTAAGGATTCGAGAAGGGGAGACGGTGCAGGCGGGGTCGGAGGATCAAATGTCCAACGAACGTTATCTGATGGATGAGTATTTTCAGGCAGTGATTTGAATACGGTCGAAGTGGTCAGAGTTTCCCAGAGTTTGTGCTGTATAAGATATGAATTAAAGTCTATCATCGTCGAGAGAAAAAGTAAACAATCGTACCTCATACTGGACGCCTTCATCAGTAAGAAGCCAAGGAACGTGACTCTCCATGAGCCTGAACAGATCTTCTGTCGTTGGGTTGGCCTCTGCTTCCTCCTTACCAACACCAAATTCCTGAATACCGCATCGCAGTAGCGTCAGAGGCGGGATATCCAAAGGTTCGAGCTTCTTTTCTTCGCATTCACGAAGAATATCCTTCAATGAACGACAATCCGAGAATCCGGAGGGCTCTCTGAACTTGTCGGGCTTCGGAAGGAGCGTCAGATTCTCAGCTTGAGATTCCTTGAGAGAGGCAAGCGAAGCGGTAAGATTCCGGAGGAGTGTACCATGATGCTCCCGAAGGGAATGGCGGGCGGTTGCGGTACGCGTGATTCGTGGCAGCAGAAAGCGCTAAGGGACATTCAGAAAGACAGCTCAGCTTTGGCAGACCTGACCCACGTAATATATAAGCACAAGCGCTGCAGAACCACCTAATAACCAAGAAAATATTCTGAATATTCCAAGAAGGAGATTTGGAAGATTAGATGGTGGCGGCGGTGGGTACGTCCGCGGTGGTACTATGGGTAGTTGAAGGGGCTACGAGGAAACGATGAGTCCCAAGATGCTTTCTCCGATGCCTCAAGAGAACGTACCAGTTCCCGTAGCAAGCCTTCTATCTCAACCTCATTGAGGCCTTTGTCGAGGAGGAATCTTCGTTTTGAGAATATGTCTTGTTGTTGTATGGAAGGAGATCTCAGAAATGAACGCGCTCTCGAGACAAGCTGTACTCTGTCATCGACACTGTTCACTGTAGGCGTCGTATCCGTCACGGATGGAATCTGTACGGAAGACGGTGGTGTTGTACTGCTCGGTGGTTCTGCTGGTGGTTCTGCTGGTGGCGGTGGTGCAGGAGCCTGTGGTGCATTGTCGGGGGTGTCATCGTTGGCCATCGTGAACGGAAAGTCGTCGGCTACTCCGGTCCGATGTCCGCGTCAGCCTAAGGAGAAGCATGTGATTCGGTCATTCGCTTTCCTGCGAACCATCATTTTACATTCTGGATACTCAGATTCTTTCATGTTGGCCGCAGTTTGCATGTTGGCCGCAGTTTGCAAGTATCAAATTGTACCCCAGGCCAGTGGTAAACCAGCGTCACCCTTTGACTCATCTCAAACTGTGATCAGCCATCCTTTTAGAAACATTTCTTCGTGGAATCGTGGTTGTCCAAGGTGTTTTAGAAGAAACGCGAACAGGCTTGCAAGACGAGCTTCTCACTTCTCGTTGTCAGGGTAGAAACACGTCTCAGCAGTCATCACAATACAGTGCTGTCAAATGCAAAGAAGGCAACGGAGATGGGAGCTAGTCCGAAGTGGAGGCCCGGCGAGAATGTTACACCCCGAGCTGGTAGCGAACTGCATGAGAACGATGGATATTAATACTACACAGATGCAATTCCACTGTCATGACAAAAAGCCTCGGATCGCGCCTCCAACGTTCAGAACGTCCAACCTGTTGAAGGATACAATGAGCTGCGCTCCGCCAAAGATTGGCCTGGACTTACAAAAATGTGTCATGTCCCCAAACGCCGCCCAATTCATAATATACAACCTGATCGTTTCCAGCCATGCGCAAAGCATCGACAACTTCCCTCTGTTGTTCAATGGTGAAAAGGATATCACTTTGAACGCCCAGCACCATCACTGGAATTTTGGATAGCGGTTTCATTCCCTTGGCAAGCGAAGGCAGATACCGGGGCGGGTTCGAAGGAGGTGGATGTGATTTCGAGTGCGATGTTTTGTGCGGCTGAAAGGGAGACAATGTGCCATTCCCTTTATAAATAGGCTCCAAGCGAAGTTCGGCAAGCGCTTCGTTTGTCATGTCAAAAAGATCCATTGCTTTGGAGATGTAAATGAGGGAGTTGGCATCGTATTTTAGACAGAATTGTTCGCCCTAAGCAGGCGTTAATCTTGGTTACAACAAGATGAGAGACGTAACACATACTTGATGATCGAGGTAAGTTTCGATGAGGAAATCTGGACACAGCGCGGGCGGGCGCGGTTTATCCTCCGAAGCCAAGGTCTCGGAAACGGGACGAAGCTGACGTCCAAATCTGAGGTCCCATTCCGGACCTGAGCGGTACGTAATTGTAGCAATTTCTAGGAATGTTTTAATAAGCCGACATCACATTATTTTTCAAGCTGACATACGTCGCGCCAACTTCATGCCAGTGTGCGGAGGAAGGCCATCGTAGTAAAAACCATTGTTCCAGTTTGGATCTGCCATGAGAACTGTTCAATGTTAGCGACGGTGTCTACCTGTCTCGGGGGATCTGCGTACCACTCCGTTGGGCATACCTCATTGCGACGGCCGAAGGGGAACTTCGGGCAGTACCACTGATGCTGACAACCTTTCCCACCCGCTCTGGATGCAGCCATCCAGCGGCCAAACTCTGCATGGCACCCATGGAACAGCCGACACTAGCATACAGCCGATCGATGCCTAGGTGATCGAGAAGATAAAATTGCGCCCGCACCATGTCGAATACCGACAGGATGGGAAAATTTGTTGCATAATGCCGTCCTGTCGAAGGATCCATAGATGATGGTCCCGTTGAACCGTAACACCCGCCCAATACATTCGTACATATTATGTAGAACTGATTCGTATCCAAGGCTTTTCCGGGACCTATAAACTTTTCCCACCAACCGTCTGCAGGGTTCAGTGAGGTTGATGCAGCATGCGAGGACGCCGAGAGTCCCGTATGCAGCAGAATAACATTATCCCTTGCCGGAGATAATGTGCCCCAGGTTTCATACGCTATGTCGAATTCGGGGAGAGAAGCGCCATATGCCAGCGGCAAAGAAGACGAATGATGATAGACGCTGTAAGACTTTGGATTTGGACGAGCGTAAGGCGGCTCAGGGCCAGTTTCTTGCTCCTGTTTCTCCTGGGTAACTACCGGTGTCCCAGATATTTGTCGGCGGATTTGTGACTCTCTGACAGCGTGAGCTTCAACACACGGAAAATGAGGCCGAGCTGTCGATATGCGACGAGTAATGCGATTTTTGCTGGAAATACGGGCGATCCGGGGGGTAACCGCCCTGACGAACGACATGGTAAGAGCGTCATTGTATTCTTACTGCAGTCGATGTATAAGATCGGCATGAGGGAAGGATGGCGTGCGCAGTCACGTGGGCGTCCGGATTTTACAATTTCTATTTTGAAATATAGATAATTTTTATCTGGCCACAAAACGTAATTAGCGGATATATACCAATTCGAGCTATATTGCTGGGTAGCTCCTCAACGCCAACCTGGTACGACCGGTTCAGTGCTTTCCTCGTCGCACCCAACACTGGCAGGCGATGGCTGGTCGCCAAAATCTGGAATACGCGCCCAGCGTCTCGTCCTTCGCGCCATCAACAAGCGTGCCTTCTACTGCCGATGTTAGCCCCCGTCTAGACTCGGTCCTGACTCTATCGACGGCCACGACCTCGTCGACGCACCAGAGGCGTACCAGGCGGAGCCTCAGTCTCCTGGACAAGATACCGACGGACGTCAGTACTTCATTGATCCCGCTATCAATATAGAGTGTGCCTAACACGTGTTGCTCCTCGTAGTTTTCTTCACTGTTACGCTCTCACAGCACCTCCCGTCGATACAGTGCTATTTTTCAGGTAGGCCCTTTCTTCGTCCACTATACTCCTTCTTTGATTCCTTTATAATTACTTCAAGTCTAATCAAGCCACCAAAGTCCGTTTGTCGGATTATGCCGACTCGCATCCTTCCTCCCAGCAGCCGACATCCAAAGACATGTATGCCTCACGAGATGATGAACGGCCAACGAGAAAGTCAAAGTCGGAGAACAGGGTGCGTCTTCAGTTTATCGTATCCTCTACCTGTCCGACACCCCGCCAGTTCTACAGCTTCATCACTCGTTCACGTTCGCGTTCTCGAACGAAAGCTGAGGCGTCTGTGGATATAGAGCCCGTCGTTCCAGAGCTTTCCCAAGACTACGTGGCTGACCTTTCGGTGCATTCTCAACAATCCAGCGTGTCTAGTCGGGCACCATTGGAACAAAGGTGCCACACACCCAGCTCGAAGCCATCCGCCCTACATCCATCTCGACCTCTTTCTTCCACAACTACTGCCACTAATACTACCGTCAAGCCTCCAACGCCCAAGGGCAAGAGGAAGGCCCCCGTTCCCATCCCTAAACCCGCCATTCTAGCTCAGGAGAACGAGAATCCATCAAGTGTCGCTGGATCGAGACCTAATACTCCCAAACTATCTACACGTAAAAAGCTTCATAACCTTTTTGGAATTCCTCTCAGCGGCACTCGCCGCTCCGGTTCACGGAAATCGTCCATAAGCAGCACACGACCCTCTACACCTGATCTCCAGAGTTCTGCCGATGCACCCCCGCTTCCTCTTCAGCCCGAGTCTCCAAATTACCACATACGTGCTAATAGCCATGATACAATACCACCCCCCATGCCGAGACTTCCCCTTTCCCTTCACATGCCCTCTGGAGATCTCAATGCGAAGCATACACCCATCGACCCATTAGAATCGTCAACGTCCACCTCTGCATCATACAGTTCTAAACGGGATACCTTTTTCAGACCGTCCAAGCTTTTTGCAGGTACTTACCAACATTCTGATATAGACTTGTAGACTTCACTAACTGACTTTGGTACTAGTCCGTAACCCTCGCGTAATGTCTCCAACGCCGCCCAATTTTGATGACCGTCCTCGTCCCCATTCACCGGCTCCGCCTGTCGTCTCTAGTCCGATCAAGCACCGCAGAACGCAGACTCAAATCGATATTCAACCATCGCCAACAACACCGACAACACCTGTACAGCGTGCGATACAACTTGTAGCGCCCCAACCTCGGCGTGCCACAACTTCAACCGAAGACAACGATGCCGTGGTACCCAGAATAACTCATACACCCGCGACGCCCTCACGACCGGGCACGACGCCTCCCAGGCTTAGCCAAAGAAAGGACTCAATAGACTCGACTCATCTCTATCGTGTCATGTCCGTTGTAGACGAAGAGAAAGAACGGACGGAGTCGGAGCCGGTCTCGGACAAAGGGAAAAAGAGAAACGATGCTGTCAAGCCTGGGCATCGTTCTGGTCTGAAGAGTGTGAAGGGTTCTATGGTCCGATCGACAAGACATGGTTCTTTCGATTTTGAGCGGCCTGGGTGGGGTGCAGGCGGGATGATCTCCAGGACTGCCAGTGGGAATTCTGTGAGTACCACTATGACTGGCGCCTATAGTCACAACAGAAGCGGCGACAGTCTAAGCAATGCAAGTCGGAACGGTGAACCTTCGGGGCTCGGGTCGTCGAGATCCGGTGGAACGCAGAAAGATGTCCCATTACAGCCGCCAAAGCGACGACGATCACACCGGGCTACACCTCCCATTGCACCGCTCGAGCCCGATTTTACCGGTGCATCTTCTTCGACTAATCACAGTAAGTCGACCACAGGAACCAATGGTCTATCATCAAGTTTAGGCAGGAACACTGGGAAACGGATGCTTGGGTCTGGCGTCGCACGACTTGTCAGTATACCTCATGGGCCATTCTCTTTCGAACCACCTGTTCCTTCTCCTACAGCCAGCAATGTGAGCGAAAGTACGGGGGGAGGCGGAATAAGCGATCGAGAGGCAGAGGAACGGGAACGGGAGGTAGTGGAGAGACGCAGGCAAGGGAACCGTGAATTAACAACAGCCAAGCAATCGTGGCGGACTGCCCATGCTGAGGCTACCCCCAAGCCTACAACAACTACAGGCGTCGGTTATCGTTCCGCCATGAAGGGGAGGTCGCTAGATCTGGGTTTGGGCTTGGCATGGGCCCCAAGAAAAGTGAGGGAAGACGCGCTCATACCTTCCGGCACCTTTGCGTTAAGCCGGAGCGCTTCTTCACGGAATGGGTTCAGGTGTACAGCTACCAAAACTGCCGAAGAGCGATCAAAAGTAGGTAAGGAGATCGCAGAGATGTTCAAGAATGCGCTGAGCAACGAGCAATATACTACATTCAAGCAATGTGAGTCAAGTTCCGTAGTCCATCTGAGTTTGGAGCTGACGCTAATCACGTAGATGTCCACCGCTTCGACGCTCACGATATCCCTTTCGATGGTCCTACGGGTATCATCACCCGCGCCGGACAGTTGTTGGACAGCTCGCAAAACCTTGGCGACGAAGGAAAGAAACATCTGCTGGATAACCTTGTGCGGGTAATCCTACAAAACGCTTGAACGATACAGATTCTGTGTCTCCCTCCTGAAAACCGCGCAATGCTGTGCGTGTCATATTTATTCTCATTCTGTACATATTTTACGACATATCTTATTCTCCGTTTCATTCGCCATTCTACATTTAGAATCATCTACCTGTATTCTTGCATCTATTCGTGTACCATCTCTTCTCCCATGCTTATCTTTAATGATTTTGGGTTACGTATTCACGCTCGTCATTCTGCAATGCTTTCTGATACATGTTATTGATTACTGCACGCTTATTATGTTCTTAAGTATTAGGTTGTACATCCGTCTTACGACTCCTAGTTCCTAATTAATAGATTTCATACATACAAACGTGATACACAACCGTACACTCAAAAGCGTCCGCGCCCTGCTATATCCTACAACATGCCTACTGAATATGAATCGTTGAGTTGATTGGCTATGTAGCAGGCCTTAGGGCCCTCAATCTCTCTGCCAATTTATCATCCTCTTCTCCAATCTTCTCTCGAGCTGATAGATCTGGCACAGCAGCAAGGTCCTTTGCGGCAAGATCATGCTGTAGCTCTATGTTGGCCTCCTCAGCAGTCCGGCGCAGGAGCTGATCGATTTGATCTTGTGGTGTAGATACTGCGCTAGTAGCAGCCATGGTGTCCTCCATATACGACGTTTGCACATCAAGGTCCGAAAATTGCGACTCAAATTTGTCCATCACAATGGAAATCTGAGGTCGATACCACGTTGAGCAAATAGAGAGTTATCGGCGACATGGTGACACACCCTTTCAAGATTCATGCTCTCCATAGCCCTGTCCATGCCCTTCACCACTGAAGTCATATTTCCAGTCACCTGTCGCATCGTTACGGCCGTCTCTACGCGGCTGGCGACTGCATCTATGCGGCTCGACAGTCGTAGAAGATTAAGAGCCTCGCTCTTCTTGCGAATAGCATTGGATGCATATATCCGGGCGCCATCGTTGTTTCCTTGTTGAAGGGCCTGCGAGAGATGGAATCAAACGGGTCAGAGACGCTGAGGAACCGAACGAACCTTTTTCAGGCGAGACTTTTCGGTATTCTCATCCTTCTGTGCCTTCTTAGCCTGGCGGTTCAAGGTCTTTGCTGTGAACTGTGACGTTCGTTAATGAGTTTGCATGGAGAAAGAAGGCAGCCAACAACCTTGAGCTGGAATAGAGTCTCTATACAAAAGTCAATAAAGTGACTGGGAAAAATGAAACGTCTTTACTCTCGAGGTTGCTCATTACAGAGGAGGGTATCGCGGCGGTGCGTGAAGGCAAGAGTCAAGGATAGTGGAGTCCGAAAAAGGAATCCCACGTGGACGGTCCTAACACGTCGCGAGGATCATTCCACGCGAAAACTTGGACATGAACTCCACGTTACGACTCCTCAACGAATTTTCATAGTGATTCATCGGCCAAACTGTGCGTTTTATCGACATTTTGCTGGATTGAATACCCATCTCTTGCTCTCGGTATCATTTAGACGTGCATCATGGCTCTTCTGCACTATATCAGGTGGGCAAACAGCTTGCCTCGTTCAACAACCTTAGCTGAAAAGTGCTGTCTACAAGTTATGCAGCTGTTCTGGCTGCACTCGCTTTTGTTATATTAGCACTTGGTACGCAACCAACTACTATCATACCTCCGTGAAAATTCATCGTTCCCTTTGCCAGCCAGCGGCCTGCTATACATATCCGAATTAATCGAGGAACACTCTCGTCTAGCCAAAACCATCGGTCAGCGGGGAATATACGTCAGAAATCAACTCTCATATCTCAATTTCTTCGACATTGAACCTTCATTCATTTAGGCTATAATATGTCTGCATCTCATACTATACGTCTCAGATTCACTTCCCATCATGTTGACGGCGTTCTCCATCATTTGCCACGTTGTGTACCTGCAAAACTTCTCAAAAACCTGGCCTCTCATCTCCCTCTCATCGCCGTCCTTCATTTCCTCCTGCGTTCTTGTCATCGTGGACCACTTCCTCTGGTTCTTTCACTTCTCCAAAGTCACTGCTGCATATCAGAATCATCTTAGAACATATCGGGGTGGCCCCACGCCAATTCATTACGGTTTCAAAGATATAGCCACTTTCTTTGGAATATGTGTCTGGCTAGTGCCCTTGTTCTTATTCCTCAGTCTCAGCGCGAACGATAATGCACTGCCCACATCAAGTGGTGAGCTTCCTCTGAGTACTTTGTATGTCATCTAATATGCATCGCATCGTCATTTAGGTATCAGTTCACCCACAACAACAAGTCATGCCGTTCCACAGCAACGAATGTCTCTTTTCCGCTCCATATTCTCCATGCTATCAAAGGCCCGGAAGGATGAAGGGATTATTGCCCCTCGTCCTCGCTCCCCTTACCCAACCCAATCCCCTACGTTCCCGCCACCTTCACCGCGTGTCTCCGCGTATAGTACTCTGTCACCACCACGATCTCCAGGGCGAACTTCACTCGATGTAGACGGTAGCATACCCTCGTCGCGTTTCAGATTGGGCACGCCACCACAAAGGCGCGCTACTGCCGGAGACAATGCAGGCTTGGGGATGAGAAAAACCTCAGCTTCATCGGTTGATGGGCTACACCAGGAGTGACGGTGTCCTCTATATGTCTGAAATGTTTCTTCTTAATGCATAATTGCGCTCGCACCTCACCCTGCGTAAATGACGCTAGTTATGCGCTTTCATTTGCAGTTTTCCGCTTTCGAGTCTAGGGTCAGAAAACGATAAACGGTGCCTAAGGTGATTCAATTGGCGTCATGAAGAGGGCGAATCTCTCTTCGGGCAAAAGCAATAAGAGGAATAGCGATTACGATTCGCGTAGTAGAGGTGTCGGGTGCATACGTATATAAGCAACAACCTTGAAAAAAGTACCACGTGTAAACCTGCTTGATTTTGATTGATACTAGCTGCATAACATTACTTTGGTCAAACTCGTGGTGTACTATTGATTATGAAAGAAGATAGGGTATTCCAAGTACGTCGTCAAAGCAATCATTGGCGTAGTACTTACTTTTAACGGGACGCTGGCGTGAGGACATGCTCCTCAAATTCAGTCATCGTCGTCAAAAACCAAGTCAATGCCCTCAGCCTTGGCCAATTCAACCGCGAGCTGCTTTTTTGTCTCGCAAAATTCAACGAGTGAGCGTAAGATGTCTCGCTGACCTGTCAAAAGAATTAACGTTGGTTCGCCGCAACCATGCCTTCTCGCACCTTCAACGTAGTCATGCAACATAGCCATTACTTCAGGGCGCATTTCAAGCCGGGCTGAAGGACCTTTGTCCGCAGGCAACCGTTCCATTAACTGCTGCACCGCGTCATCCAGAGCAGCGGCTGCTTCAAGGTAGTCCTCGTAGTCAGGCTCCGGGTTTTGGGAAACAAATGACAGGAAAGCATCCCACACTTGGTCAGCTCCTTTCGCCTCACGGCCAACCTCCCACTTTTTGTCGCCAATTTTGAGCACGATGGTATCATCTGGATTGTTTGGGAGACTGAACCCGTAGCCAAGGATGAACTCGGAATTGGGTTTAGCGCCGTAATTATTGAATAGTTCCTCGCCGGCACTGGCGGATGTGTGAACGACGAGGGAAATATTCTCTGCATCAGTGACTACCCAGGAGACGGGGTGTGCACGGGCATGGTTGAGGGCGTCAACACCTGGCAGTAAGACCGGTTCTGTGGACGGTGATGAATGCAGTGTAGGATTACGGGACAATAGTGAAGACGGGAACGCGCGAGAGGATAGATGCGTCGCTGACTCCAAAAATAGTTCCCTTGCGCTGATATTTGAACGATTGAATTGAATGTGGAGTAAGCAACTGACCAGGTAAATAGGACGCCCCATCTGGTATCCACATTCGAGACGACCGCGCGACATGCTTCCCACTCGCGCCGCCATTCCGTCTCGCGATCCATTATCGCGCCATACATATTTGTTCCTCTGAACATCTCGAGTTCCAATGGAGTAAAGTGTAGACCGGTACGCAACTTTTCACGCGACGGCAGCATATTCACATACGGTCCGTGAGCAAACTCTGGAATGTAGCTGTGACCCTGCTCAGCCAAGATCGATGGCCGGAAGGACCTTACCTTGCCTCGTCGATGATCTGATGAAAGCACAGATACGACGAGATGCATTGCCGCACAGACCAATTCAACAGATTTTCGGATGGTAATAGTCTGGAGAGAGCTTTGAGCGCGATCGATTTGGTGATTACAAGGTCGAAAGGACAGGATACTATGGTAGAATCGGCGGGTAGTCTTTCTTTTGCAAGGATTGCGTATCCAGAGGGAACTACCAAGAATATTCCAGGAAAATATACGTGATAAAAGGGGGGAATTCTACCTCGGACGTATTGGGTAGTGTTGTGAAATGTGCCGCCCTTCTCTTTGAGCCATGCAATGAAGACCTCCGAGTCGGACATGACGGTGGTATGCGTTGAAGGAAGTACGGCCCGCGGACCGGGTGCAACATCCGCATTGACGTCATATCGATGCGCCACAGCACATCGATAATCGAAAACCCTCCACTCGTCCGAAAAATTTTAAGCAGCACAGTTCAATTTCTCCGTAGTACAGTGTATGTAGTTATCTTCTTCGATGCGTTCTCTTTAAGCTTACTTCAATAAAAATTCCCTACACGGTACCAGACTTGGAAATGACGACCTTGGCCTTGGGGGTGCCAGAAGAGGAACCGAGACCCTCAATCTTCTTGACGAGGTCGAATCCCTCAGTGACCTCACCTGTAATAACGTAGGGTCAGAGACAGTTGCAGAGTAGTGGCAATGGGCGCACCGAAGACGACGTGAGCGCCATCGAGCCAAGAGGTGACAACGGTCGTGATGAAGAACTGCGAGCCGTTGGTGTTCTTGCCGGCGTTGGCCATGGAGAGAATACCAGGCTTGGTGTGCTTCAACTGGAAGTTTTCGTCTAGTACAGAATAATATCAGGTCCATCTCCATCATCAGCGCAGTGCTCTGTTCTCACCGGCAAACTTCTCGCCGTAGATGGATTTACCACCCGTTCCGTTACCCTTGGTAAAGTCACCGCCCTGAAGCATGAACTGGGGGATGATACGGTGGAAGCCAGAGCCCTCGTATCCAAATCCATGCTGGCCGGTGGCGAGCTCACGGAAGTTCTTGGCAGTTTTGGGTACAGCGTCGTCGTAGAGCTTGAAGACGATGCGCCCCTCGTGTTTGCCGTTGATGGTGATGTCGAACTGTCCATACGATGGTCAGATCATGGTAATCGCGCAAAAGAAAACGAAAAGGCGGTGCAGAAGGATGGAGAAATGAACATACGAATACGTTTGACATGGTAGATGGAAGTAAAGATGAGAGATGTGTGTCTGGGTTACAGAACTGGTTTATATGTACCCAAAGCGGCAATCACCGCCTCATCACGTCACCGCCACCCAATACGTTACCATCGCGCGGGCCAATCGCGCAGCCTTCCATCGCGACCAAAGGATACCATGAATCGCATTTTTGGGTCGTCGGGCAGCAAGAAACCCAAGCCTACACTCCAGGACGCCATTGCATCGGTCAGTATCGTCTCCCTGCCCAGAAATTACTGCAAATTCATCTGTGATCATAGACTGATGGTCGCATAGCATCCATCGAAGTAAAGATAAAGAAACTCGATGGAGAGCTAGGGAGGTACAAGGAGCAAATGAGCAAGCTACGGAACGGTCCAGGAAAGGTATGCCATCCTCAGCCCGCCAGGCATGCACATTCCCATCTGTATATTCGCATCTAGCAAGCCATCCAGCAACGGGCACTCCGCACTCTGAAGCAGAAGAAGATGTACGAAAGCCAGCTCGCCCAACTCACCCAGCAAACGTTCAATATGGAATCAGCCGCCCTCACCACAGAGAATTTACGGAACACAATGGCTACAGTCGATGCTATGCAACTCGCGAATAAGGAGATGAAGAAACAATACGGCAAGATTGACATTGACAAGATTGAGGTTGCTCTCTGCCTTGCGTGTTTCAGGAGATTGGGCTGATTGCTCCCTAGAATATGCATTTTGAAATGGAGGATTTGCTGGAGCAGGCGAATGAAATACAAGAGTCGTTAGGGAGGTCATATGCAGTACCTGACGAACTTGACGAGGCGGATTTGGAAGCTGGTACCAATGCCTTTACGATTATTGTGGCATCCACTGATATACATGACACAGAACTCGATGCCTTGGCGCTGGAAGAAGAGGAAGAAGGCACCTCATATCTTGCCGACATGAGTAAGGTGCCCGACTTCATCGACGAACCACCCGTGGAAATTGGAGAGGTGGGGTCTTTTTTTTCTTAAATGTTCTCTGCTTATTGTACCCCCAGACACCGGCCCAGCACGAAGCTGTAAAGGCAACAGGCTGACGACATGTCCGCTGTTAAATGTAATGTTTATTTAATGTATGGTAGCTGTAATGAGGGAATGTACAAGCAAACGGAGCTCTAGTATTATGCTTCGCCGACCTTCTTGACGCCAGCAACCAACCGCTCGTTTCTCCTCCAAAAATCAATCAAAATCTTGGCTGTGCCTGTGGGATCATCCTCCTGGAGCATATGACCAACGCCCGGTACAACCATGAGCTGGAATTTGCCTTGCATCTGGCCAATCATGAGCTCCTTGTCTAACCGATCTGTTCCTGCAAGGACGAGAAGTCGTGCGGTTCGCGCCGCCAGAAATTTGCTGGAAAGACCCTCAAACCAGCCTTAGAGATGTCTTGATTCAGGAAGAGTATGATAGAGTAATGGAAAATTATACTTCTCCAATAAGGCGCCGTTGACCGTAGCGGAGTCCGCCATATGTATTTTGGCACAAGGGAAGAATCAGACCCGGAGGGCTTGATAATCACGGGTATCGACACTCTCGCCGATTTGGAATTTCGTAGGGCCTTTGTATTAACGCTACGATGGTGGTGAGTAGATATTTCATTTCATACAATGAGAGCAACGTACTGCCACTCAATTGCTTCCTCAGGACTGTCGAACCCATCGGGCCGCGCATTCAAGAGGCTGTTCATATGTGGAAGAGCATCAAGAGCAGAACCTGCCGGAACGTAAGCTATAGAATTGCTTGCTATACCACTTACCTTCAACGACGTCAATTACGGCAACACCAGCAACTTTATACTTTAGGTCCAAGAATACAGGGCAGGCACGAACAACGACGGAACCACCCATGCTATGGCCGACTAACTGTGCCATTGTAGCTCGGGAGCTGCTGTGGCAAAGCTCAAGTTGCTCACCAGTAACGTAGGCGCCTTCTGGGGCTCCGGGAACACGGTCTTGATGACCTGGATAAAGTCATCTACAAGAACACCTATGGATAGATCATCATCTGTTTGTGAGGTAGTCGTCTTCCCTGCAGACTTGGCAATCAGGCAATTGTTGGAATTCCGATGGCTAAATCTTTCACTAACCATGTCGTCGAGCATCCAAGGCCAGGACACCACATTCGTCTTTGGTGATATCGGATACCTCTTTGGCAAAGCACGCAAAACTCAAGCCAGAGTAGCCGGCACCGTGGTGGCACACCATCACAGTCCCATCTGCGAATTTTGGCGGTGTATAATATACGCGACAATCCAGGCTTCTTGATGGCACCTCCACTTGGGCGGCGTCGACGAAGAAAGTGGACGCTGATATAGGTGAGAATTCTGGATTCGGAGCACGTTTCTGCTTATTCCTTCGCGTATGGGCTGGCCTTCCGAGGGGTATAAGTCGCAGATAACCACGAGTAGGAGGGGACATACAACGCTGGAGGCCCTAGCCCGCTTCCAGGAAGAGATCCAAGTGAATCAGCAGACTCCTCGTCTTCATCAGCTTCGACATGAGGAAATTCTGGCAATTTTGCTATACGTGCGCTCATTGCAGAACGGTAGAGGTCGGACATGGTGACGGTCAGGATGTCGGATGTCGGGCCGTAGATTGCCTGAAACGGAACTCTCTCTTTCCTTTGCCTCTACATGTTCCGTCACTGTCGTAGATTTGCGACGAGTTGCATCCGACTACAGCAATCAAGCGACACCTCGAGGCTTCTACGCGTCGTCGAGAAAAGAATCAATGAACGCACCCAGATATTGTCGCAGGCGAGTTTTTTTTTTGCTTCAGTCAGCTACTGTTTTCCTGATATTTCTGTCGACTTAGATATCTGAAGGCACTTCCAGGCCAGAAGATATAGCACGGCTAAAAAAGATCAAGGAATCCGACAGACTCCAACAAGCTTGGGATGAGTTGAATATCTCCCGTCGGGTCAGTGCTCATTGCTGCTTTTCAAGGTCAACGCGCCAATGTACCTTATAGTAGCTTCTCGAGGATACCAAGTCTCTCCTGGCAGACCCTGATCCGACAATGCGCTCAATGGCGGAAGAAGAATACCACTCTCTCGAGGAGAAGGTGGAAGAAATCGTCAACACGACTTTGCCCGCCCTCCTCAAACCATCGTCTTCCACTGCGCACTATTCTGCCCTCGTAGAGCTGAAGTCTGGTGTCGGAGGGGTGGAATCGTCCCTTTTTCTTGCTGACATGCTACGGATGTACCAGCGGTATGCCACTGCACAGCGATGGAAGTGGACGATGATGGCAGTCAATGAGCTGGAGCAGGGAGGGACTAGGGATGCCATCATGGAAGTGAAGGGCCTAGGGGCGTATGACAGGTTGCGTTGGGAGAGTGGAGTGCATCGTGTACAACGGGTACCATCTACTGATGCTAGCGGGCGTGTCCACACCAGCACAGTAGCAATCATCGTGCGTTTTCTTTGCTTTTTCATGAGATTGCTTGGAACTGAATGAATCCAGGTTCTTCCGCTGGCCGAGGAAAAAGATACACAAGATGAACCGCTATATAAAATGGAGGACATCAAGATAGAAGTTATGCGTGCTCGAGGCGCTGGAGGGCAGGTTTGTGTCCATTCTTCGGCCGGAATTTAACTAAGCCTGTTGTAGCACGTCAACAAAACAGAATCAGCGGTCCGCTTGACACATATACCATCAGGTATAACGGTCTCCATGCAAGACGAGCGGAGCCAGCATCAGGTAACGTATCATTCCTTTATTTCAGGCTCCTGGTTTCAATATAGTGCATAGAATAAACGCCGTGCATTCCAAGTCCTTCAAGCTCGTCTTATGGACCAAAAGATCATTCGAGATATTGCTCAGCGACGTGCCACAAAGAACAGTCTAGTTTCTGGTGTAGATCGGAGTGATAAAATCCGAACGTATAACTACGCTCAGGTGAGCACTTTTTCGCGGAGCTACTACATTCAGGCTTGACTAGGATGTAGGAGCGCGTAACGGACCATCGGATAGGCCTTAGCCTGATAAATCTGTCGGCTGTTTTGGAAAGCAACGGCTTGGGTGAATTTATCGAAGCGCTGAATAGAAATTACGAGCAGGCAACATTGGAGCAGATGCTCGAGGACGATTAATATCATCATCCACTCACTGGTTATTGGCGAGCCTACATTATGGAAACCTAAGACGGATTGCTTGAATGCCAGGTATTGTATTAAAAACGCATGCGTAGAATTTAGTACCAGTACTAGATAAGCTGCTGTAAGATATTCATAACTCCGCTCATAGTCCTTTCTACGGGAATAATGCTAGGAATAAGCGATATGTACTAACTTACATGATCTTGCATCCTTGTTCGGGGTCGATCCCGAGTTCCAGCATCTCTTCTCGGGCGGCTTCCTTCTCGTTGTCCTTCAGCTTCTGCTTTGACTCAAGCGGGAACCAGTCCTGCATAAAATTGAGTAAAGCCCAATCCACGTTGGCTGAAAAATGAATGCGAATCAGCATTTGAGAGAAACGAGTAATAGACATACGTACATCTATCGGCACATAAAACCGTCGGTGCTCTACACATCGGGCAATCACCTTGGCCTCGTTTCTGCATCTTGACGAGACATCGTACACAGAAGAGATGTCCACAGCCGAGACGGACTGGCTTGAACGCGATGTTGGTGCATATTAGACACGCGTAGTCTTCTAGAGGGGGAATAACTGGGAGAAGGATCTCCCCGATGGCTTGTACGAGGATGCGAGGGAGCGACAGAGATTTAGACTGTATGATGAGGTCCTGATCTGTCGTGTCCGGTAGCTGTAACGCGGTACGTTTGGCGTGTTTCTTGAGGATTTTACGTGTGGCTTCAGAGTTGGCAGATTGAAACTAGGGACGATTGTTGACTGTCTAGTGATGTTGAGGATAAAATAAATACCTTCTTCACATGTAGAATGAACATGTTGAGCTTCAAGAAGGATTCTAATGCCTCTCGACTGTTCTTCAACTTGAGTTGTCTTTCATCCCCCAAGCCTCGCTGAGTGACACGTTCCGCAAATAGCTTTAGCCTCTTCTCGCTTTCCTCGACAGAGCGTTCACCGCGAGAAGCTTCGCTGACGCTCTCAAATACTTCAACCTCGACGTACAGCTGAAATATTTCCCGCCACGCATTAAGATCCGTCTGGAGATTCGTTAATGTGAAAGTATGTAAGGTGGATATTAAGACGGACCTTCTTAGCCGACCCAGCAGCGCCAATAGTGATAGCCCCTGGATGTGTCAATATTGAATAGGGATGGAACCCTGAGTTTGTCGCTGATGCGGGCCGAGCAGAATCGGATATGGTTCGGGATAAGTCGTGCAACGTTTGTGAAAACTCGAGCTGAACGGTAGTCAGATGATCCGACATGGCCTTGAGGGCGGTAGAGAGTAATTGGAAGAAAGCAGAGTCTGCGACGAGGGGTATCACGACTTCCTGCGATATCCCGCTACTGAAAATAATGAGTACTCCCTCTGGAGAAAGCTCCTATCGAACACACCGTGTCTTTGTCGGGGGAAGGTCCGCTGATTGACTGGTCTTTCGTTGCAGCACCCACAACAAACTCGGGCCAGGCTCTCCCAGTGCTGGGCTAACAATGGAATCTCCTTCGTCGGTTCCGTGGCCATCATTCGTGGTAGGATCAGGAAGTGTAACCCAAAATCGTAGTCGAGGTTCAATGCGGCCAGACTCCTCGTTCACCTCGTACACAACTTTGTATCCATCAATGAGCTTCTCTACCTGCTTCCCTTTCCCCTTCTCATCGCTGCCCTGCAGCAGATGCTCTTGAAGAACATCTGGACTGAGCCCTAGCGATGTGAGCTCGAGCACGATTTGATTTATGAGTTTTTTCAGCTGTGATAATATTCATAAGAGGCTTTGAGGGTGCGAAAGGCATACCTGACGATACTGTACCGCATTCTCGCGGAGTTGTGGTGGCAGATCAAGTAAAAGTTGGGTATAGGTCTTCGAAAAGTGCATTGATGGTTAAGACGTGAGGTTGCCTTATTGGGTCCGTCGTTGGGCGATGAACGGTCTGGATGAAAGGACGGCCCGATGGGTGAATCATTCTCCCTCGTACACTAACAGTACTTCACTTCTACAACTTTACTTACGGATTCCACAAGTATAAATAAAGCCAGCTCTAAGGGTACTAATAACACTTCGAAACTCAGCCGTACCGCTTTCCTTCGGGTTCTTCAGAGAACCAGTCGTCGGTTATTCTTGTTGTCTCTGCTGGTGCAATATTCACAATAGTAGATTTGCTCTGAGAATCTAAAACAGAGCTTAGAAAATATGTTTAGAAAAGGATGATACTGGACCAACATGATTCGAAAGCTTCCAAGCCGTTTTCTCTGCCGATGCCGCTTTCTTTCATTCCTCCCCTGTTTGCATATATATGTGAATAACACTCATCGGATCTGGTATGCATGAAGCCTACCAGGGTGAGCTTGGGTCGTTCCGATGGTGGGTATTGACCCAGCAGAGCCCGGCTTGAATGTCAGCGGCAACGCGATGCGCCCTGGAAAGGTTAGAGGTCCAGATACCGGCCCCAAGACCGTACTTGCACGCATTAGCCAACGTAACACCATCCCCTTCCGTCTGGAAGGGAAACACGTCAGCATTATACATGTTAGGCGCTTTAGATTCCGACATTACTCACGGAGAACCGTTTTACAACTACGACAGGACCGAAGACTTCTTCGGCCCACAATTCATCGCTGGTATCGACATCAACGACTACTGTAGGTGGGAAGAAGCTTCCTTGAGAGAAATCGAAATTGTCCAACTCGGATCTGCCGGTCATTCTTTGACCGCCAAATATGACTCTGCCTTTTGTACGCGACATCATACCTTCGATGCGGCTAAGGCTTTGAGGAGATATAACCGTGCCCATTGTAGATTTTGGATTTATGGCTGGACCGAAATCAGTGACAATGTCCATCTCTATATGTGAACAAGAACATACGGTCACCCATACGTCTATAAATGCTTTCTACCTTTTTCAGGAAGTGATCCATGAAAGCATCGTAGATGCCGTCTTGTATTATCAGTCGAGTACCTGACACACATGTTTGGCCTGAGGCAACAAATGAGGCGAAGGCTGCACCGTTGACTGCAGCAACAGGATCTGCGTCATCGAAAATGACGATTGGAGCCTTTAAATACGCGTGAACGCTCAGACGACTGGGGTCAGCCAAGACGTACCTTCCCTCCGAGCTCGGCTGTGAAAGATGCGAGATTGGAGCCAACGATGCTCCCCATTACACGTCCAGTTTGTGTACCCGCCTATGATAAATCGTTGGTTCTAGGTATCACGATATTCAAATGTCTTACAGTGACGTCCACTTTTCGAATCAAAGGATTGCTGATGATTGCTTTTCCAGTAGTCTGCCCAAAACCAGGAAGCACGGTTAATACACCGGCAGGCACTGGAAGTTTGGATCATAAATTTCACACCACAATACACAGTGGATTTTCTTACCGCCTGCTTCTTCGGCCATTTTGGCAAACTCAAGAACAGTAATGGGTGCCCACTACATGATATAGTTAGCGGATATCGAACTGTGCGTAGGGATTGACCCATTACCTCAGATGGCTTCACTATGACACTGTTTCCCGCGGCCAGCGCTGGTGCGATCTTCTTTATGGCGATCAACAAAGGGTGGTTGAAGGGGGTTATCTGGGCGACTACCCCCAGAGGGACGCGTTGTACATAGTTTAGAAGCGGTCCCTGTGTTGGTGCGACAAAGCCTTGAGCCGTCCGAAGCAGAGCAGCATAATAGTCACTGAAACAAGGATTTATTTGACAAATGTCAAAAGTCAGCGGTGTCAACGCACATCCATTCAGGTAAGCGGCCTAATTGCGCGCGCATCTCCCTGATTGTCCTCCCTGTCTGAAGTGATTCTATCGTCGTCATCTCAGGAAGACGAGATTCCAAAATACGAGCGAGATTCGTCAAGACTTTGGCCCTGGCAAATGTCGAAGCTTTCGACCACGACCCAGAGTCAAATGCTTTCTGGGCGCGATTTATTGCTGTTTCCACTTCCTCTTGGGATGTCGTCCAGATCCTGCAGGAGCAACTGAATAAGACTCTTCATTGAATATCGAAGTTGAATAGTTTACGGGCCTGGAAAGCTCCTGCCCATTGGCAGGATTGAACACGATGAACCTGGGTCGCGGGGAGAAGTAAGGCAACGGTGCAAGAATGATGAGATGCGACGCACTCTTCCCGGCCAGAAGTTGCAATTTCCGTGTTCAGGAGAGGATAAGGACCGTATCGTGCGGCGTGAAACATTCTTCGAGTCTAAAAGAAAATCACGATAAGAACGCGGTCAAGAAAGCTGATAACATGGTCGTCGTACAGTACTTGTCAACGACCTGAACGTGGTTGTATTCATCGATCAAAGTACGCTGCCTTATCGTCTGATATGGCAGACGTCGGCCGCGGGACTGAGCAGTGGGGGTGGTCCATGCGTCATCAGGGTCCTCGTTATCGAAATGTCAAGCGCAACGACCACGTGCACTAACGGTACTCGGTCCGTATGTAACCATGTCAAGTTTAAGTTTGCGCCAGGCGAAGAATTCAAGAACCAGCTGGGAGGACATCAAGAATACGGCGATGAACCCGCTCCCCGAAGCCGAGGCCTGATAAGAAACTCTTGACTGATGAAAAGAAAGTTTAAGATTCACTTCGAAAAGTTGTTCAATTACTTCCGAGTCCTCTTGTGGCGAACTCCACTCGATTGTTGCAGCTGAGCGGCCAAGGTCCAACGATACTAATCAATTGATGCTGGACTGTCTGGATATAAGCAAGCTGCACCGCCGGAAGCATATCTGTCCGTGTGAATGCGGAATTATTAAACACTTATACCGACAGAGAACTTGCAATAAGATTACAATGAGTGTGGGTAGTCAAATTACCAATGAAAATTTGCCGCATCTTGAGCGCTGCTAAGCACTTCTATCGTACTTACAGCCAGCCGTTGACTTCAATGTTGAAGGACGTTCATGTACGGACCCCTATTTACATCGGCCCGGGGTCCGGAATATGATTTGCACGTGATGGCAAAATTTTGTCCTCTGAATTCGTACCGCGTTGCTGGATTGCGCTTCTAAGGGTGGAATCCCCTACACTCGTTTTGGAGTCTTGAACGGGAGATTTGACGGTCATGAATATCAGCCACTCCTTACCCTCCTCCGTAACCGGAATATCCTTCTCATTTCTGTCTGCCGAAGATGTTCGTCGTATTTCGGTCAAACAAATTGTCAACCCGATACTTCTCGACGATTTGAACCGACCCAACTCTGGTGGACTCTACGATCCGGCTCTTGGACCTAGTGACCGACAGGACATGTGTGTCCATCTTCATCTCTCATGACTGTCTACTTACCGTAACCTCCGTAGATGTGCAACTTGTCGCTTGACGTATTTTACATGCCCAGGGCATTTCGGTCACATAGAACTTCCAGCACCAGTTTTTCACCCATTATTTATGACGAATATGTACAACTTGTTGCGTGGAACTTGTCTATTTTGTCATAGATTCAAGATGTCCAGGACAGTGGTAAGTCCAGTACACGTGCGGTCTGATTTCCATTGTAACAATCTCCACAGCTTGCAAGATACGCCGCGAAATTCAAACTTCTTGAGTATGGACTACTGAGCGCCGCTCAAGGGGTTGACGACTTGCACCTTGCCGGTACACTTACCGAGCGGCCGAAAGGGAAGGGGAAAGGCAAAGACCTACCAGAGGAGGAGGAAGCGGTTGACGTTGAGCCGGATGATGAATTCATTTCTCGGGTGGAGGCATATGTTCATCTTCAGCTGAGCCGTGCCTCCAGTAGCAAGAGGGACGACTATAAAGATGCGCTAGTCTATCAGGCACGGAAAGACTTGATCAACGAATTTTTGAAGAGCACAATATTGAACAAATGTCAAAACAAGGATTGTTCATCGTACGTGTTTTTTTATTGGCTCCACATCTATTTTGACCTTTTTTATAGTTTTGCCTACACATTCCGCAAGGAAAGCCATACGAAAATCATCGAATACGATTTGTCCGAAAAACAAAAACGCCAGCAGCTGAAGAAACGCCCGGATGTCCTCCTTCTAGAAAAGGCGGAGAGGTTTACTTCTCACCAGAAATCTCCACGCGACGATTCTGACGTCGAGATGGGCTCTTCCGGTACGGACAGTGAAGGAGAAGGCGATGACCTGGAGGATGACGAGGATAACGAGGATGGAGATGAAGAAGTAACCACGACTGCTCTTCCGCGTGCCGCGAATGGGAAAATCAAAACAATACGAGGACGAAATGAACGAATCATGGCTCCGGAAGAATGCAGAGCGCATCTTCGTCGTTTGTTCCGAAACGAGGAAACAATGTGCTCTTTGCTTTACGGAAAACACGGTGCCTTCGCGAAACGCAATTCCAAAGGACTCTCAGTTGCGTCTGCTGATATGTTCTTCCTCGAGGTGATCCCCGTCGCGCCTACCCGATTCCGCCCACCTGCTTCCATGGGCGACGTTCTGTTCGAACATCCTCAGAATGAGCTCCTAGCTAAAGTACTGAACACATCGTATCGCCTCAGAGATCTCAATCTCAGCCTGCGAAACGTCTCCCAGAAGGGCCCCGATTATAATGAGGCGGAGAGGAAAAAGCTAATGGGCAGTCTTTTGGATGCTCTTCTTCAGATGCAAGTCAATGTCAACAGTTTCATGGACAGTACCAAAAATCCCGCACCCGTGAGACAAGGCAAGCTTCCGCCTGCCGGTGTGAAGCAGGGTCTGGAGAAGAAGGAAGGATTGTTCCGAAAGCATATGATGGTACGTGTCCAGACGTCGCTATCTTCTCTGATTCCTGAATTTACCTTGGAAGGGTAAACGAGTTAACTATGCCGCACGATCTGTTATTTCTCCCGACGTCAACATTGAACCCAATGAAATCGGTATTCCGCCGGTCTTTGCCACGAAACTTACTTTCCCCGAACCAGTTACGGCAATGAACGTCGTCGAGATGCGTCAGCGAGTAATTGCGGGTCCACGTGAACATCCGGGGGCAACAATTGTGGAGTACGAAGATGGTCACCAAGTGTCACTGGTAAGGCGCTGTGTACTTTCGCCTGATATTTTCCGCTGATGGACATTTGGTAGGATAAACTTTCAATAGAGCAAAGAACAGCAATTGCTAACCAACTCATGACACCTCAAACCGAAGAGCATGTTGGTTCTGGTAGACGTGGGCTGTACACGCGGACACCAGCGATTAACAAGAAAGTTCACCGACATCTTCGGGATGGCGACATGCTGATACTCAACCGTCAACCTACGCTTCACAAGCCAAGTATGATGGCACATAAGGCCCGCATCCTACAGGGAGAAAAAACTATTCGTATGCATTACGCTAACTGGTTCGTCGATCTTGTTCTTTCATTTGCATTGGTCTCAGTCGTCCTGTCTGCTCTAGTAATTCCTATAATGGTACGAGCCATTCGTCCCTCTATAATGATTCTGTAATTGATATTTTTTTCGACAGCGGATTTCGATGGTGACGGTAAGACCCAACGTTTGCTATAAACACCACTGCTGTCTGAACATATTTTCATAGAGATGAATATTCATTTTCCTCGTAAGTTGGGTTTTGTCGACGTACAGTAGTGCCTGACAATTTCTTGGTCTTGTGTAGAAAATCAGGTGGCCAGAGCCGAGGCTCAAATGATCGCAAACACTGACAATCAATATCTTGTCCCGACATCTGGAAATCCTCTGCGAGGACTCATCCAAGATCATGTCGTTGCAGGCGTCTGGATGACCACTCAGGACGCCTTCTTCGAGCGTGAGGAGTACTTCCAGCTTCTATGCGGTGCCCTCCGAGCCGACGAAGTTGTCGGTGATCGTCTGGTTACTCTGCCACCCACGATCTGGAAACCTCGGCCTCTGTGGACTGGTAAACAGATTGTGAGTTGCCAATGCCTGTCGTATTGCCATTGACTCATTGAAAACTTAGATCTCCACGGTTTTGAAAAACATAACCCCACGCGATCGATTGGGCCTAAATCTCACAGCTGGGACCAAAGTGCCAGGAAAACTCTGGGGACCTTCGTCAAAGGAAGACATAGTCATTTTCAGGGACGGTGAGCTCCTCTGTGGCGTCCTTGATAAGGCTGCATTTGGAGCTTCTGAATATGGTCTCGTTCACTCCGTCTACGAGTTGTACGGAGCAGACGTCGCTGGGCAACTGCTAGGAATCCTCAGTCGGTTGTTCACCAAATTCCTCCAGCACCGTGCGTTTACATGTAGGATGGACGACTTGACGCTGACTCCCGTCGGGGACACTACGCGAAGAGATATCCTAGATCGCGGAAAGAACCTTGGTACAGAAGGCTCTATCGAGAATTTCCCTTCCCTGGTGAATACACCGAAGGAAGACGTTCCGCAAGCTCTGAAACAGTTGTTGGAGGAAGTGTTGAGAGACGACAGCAAAATGGCTGGATTGGACATGACTGTCAAGTCCAAGCTCGGGAAACTCACCTCATCTATCTCTGAAGCCTGCATGCCTAATCACCTCCTGCGAAAGTTTCCCCATAATCACATGCAGGCCATGACTCGTTCTGGCGCAAAGGGATCAGAGGTCAATGCCCGGCAAATATCATGTGGTCTTGGCCAGCAAGAACTCGAGGGTCGCCGGGTGCCCGTCATGGTCAGTGGAAAAACCTTACCTTCGTTCCGCCCCTTTGAGACCAGAGCGATCTCCGGCGGATACGTTGCGAGCCGGTTCTTAACAGGAATCAAACCGCAAGAATTCTACTTCCACTGTATGGCGGGCCGTGAGGGTCTCATTGACACAGCTGTCAAGACGTCCCGCTCTGGGTACCTCCAGCGGTGTCTCATCAAGCACTTGGAAGGTATACGCGTGCATTATGACCACACAGTTCGGGGCAGCGATTCGTCCGTCTACCAATTCCATTATGGGGGAGATTCGCTCGATGTCACGAAACAAAAACATCTCCAGCAATTCGATTTTCTCGCCGCCAATGAGACATCTTTCGTTAGCCTTCTAGAACCCGCACAACTGAAAGACGTTGTCGACCAGAAGGCTGCTTTGGGGCACATGAAGAAGGCTCTTAAGGCGCTCAAGGAGGACCCCAAGCAAAACATGTATGACCCCGCGTTGTCTATATACAGCCCTAGTCGTCATATGGGAAGTGTCTCCGAGGGCTTTGCTAAAGCGAGGGACGATTATGTCAAAAAGAACCCACATCATCTAATCAACAAAAAGGGTGAAGAGACGTGGTTCAAACGGCGGACTGATTTGATTTCTAGTAGTCATTTCAAGATGTTGACGAATGTCAAGTACATGCGCAGTTTAGTAGAGCCCGGAGAGGCTGTGGGACTGCTGGCTTCCCAAGGGTAATTATTATAATCCTGTTTCCCTTTCTTTGTCTCACTGTCTTCTACTAGCGTTGGGGAGCCATCTACCCAGATGACTCTGAACACCTTCCATTTTGCCGGTAAGTATATTCTCTTTTGTTGATCTGGCGGGTTAACATATTTTACTAGGTCATGGTGCTGCAAACGTCACGCTCGGTATTCCTCGTCTACGTGAGATCGTTATGACAGCGTCTCAGAAACCCAAGACGCCCTCCATGACCATGAAAGTCCGCCCTGGTATTCCCCAAGAAGACATTGACATGTTTTGTAAGCGTGCTAGCAAACTGACGCTATCCCAAGTCGTCGAAAAGGTTACTGTCACGGAGCAACTGAAAGCTCAGGGTGCTGCACGACGGCTGGAGTATCTTTTCGACATCGCATTCTTCCCCGAAGCAGAGTACATCGCAGAGCATGAAGTTGACCCTTCCGAAATCCTTGCATGTTTCGCTACAAAGTTCCCACTAACTCTAAAGAGGGAGATCGTCAACGAGATGAAGCGGCTGGATTCTGATGTCAAGACTCAGATGGCGGAACTGGGACGTGGGAAGAAGACAAGGGAAGAAGGCGCGGCTGATGGTGACGGAGGGGATGACGATGCCGGTGAGTCAAAAAAGAAAAGAGGCGATGACGAGGGTAGCGAAGTTGGGGATGGTGACGCCGATGATGCCAAGCGAGCGCGCCAGCGAAAGCAGCAGGCCACGTATGATGAGGATGATGAAGAACCAGAGGAGGAAGAAAAAGATATGGAAGCTGAACTAGAGGCCGAGTTCGCCTCTGATTCAGAATCCGACTCTGAGGACATAGCCAAGGCTCGGTCAAAAGGACTACAAGAGAATGCGAAGCGCGTGGCTGATCTCTTCATGGGTCATCTCCACCAGTGCACATCTTTTGACTTCTCTGAGTCACGGTGTACGTTCACCCTCGAGGTATGTCAAGCCCATCAAGCCTTGTCAACATCCTGTTAATTTTTTACTCAGTTCTCCTCTGAAATGCCCAAATTACTCTTCATCGGTATCGTGGAGCGGACTTGCCGCTCAACCATCATCCGACAGATCCCTGGCATTACCGATTGCTTCCAGGTCAAATCAGACGGCAAAAGCGGTGACAGCCGGGTAACGGTAAGCGAGCAATTTTTTAATTAAAGACTATTATATTGACAACATTTCCGAAGCTCACAACTAACGGATCAAATTTTAGGGGTATGTGGGAGTTTTGTGTCCCGGATGTTGAGGGCGTTCTGGAGGACAGTGAGACGTACTCGAACGACATCTATGCCATTCTGAAGACGTATGGTGTCGAGATGGCCCGAGCTGCTATCTTGAGAGAAATGAGTGGTGTCTTCGGTGTCTATAGTATCAAGGTGGATCAGCGTCATTTGGAGCTTATTGCAGATTATATGGTGCGCAGCTGAAACTTATTCATAATGCAGTTCCGCTGACATGTTGTTCTAGACGTTCGAGGGCGGTTACAAACCATTCAATCGGAAGGGCATATCCACAAATCCATCACCGCTGCTGAAGGCGTCGTACGAGACAACTGCGGCCTTCTTGTCTGATGCGACGCTTTACGGAGATTTCGATGACCTATCAACACCTTCTGGAAACATTGTTTTAGGACGACCCAACTTGACCGGCACGGGGGTCTTCGACGTCGTGATGCCTATAGACACAAAAATGTAGTAAATTTAGATCTAATTTGGAATCTAGTTTCAATCCAAGCCTAGGCGCGAGAGGTGTATTATACCCGTGTTATACGGGTACAGTAGCCTACTAGGGTCTAGTAGGGTACAGTTCTGCAGTCAGGATGACTCGATACAAAAAACTGCAATCAGAAAAGGAAAAACGCGATGTCACGAGTCAGGTGATCCTATTGTCACACTTGGGACCCCGAACAAGTGATCGGGGTCTTGTTGATAAGGCGTGGCCCAGGCATGGCATAATTCCCTTATGTTCTTCCATTTTCCCCCGCTTTTCTAACCGCTCTTGACGACTTTCCACCATCACTGCGACGCCCAGCTCCCAAATAATCGCTGTATAACTATGTCTACGCGTCCTGGCCCTCTCAGAGAATGGCCGCTCGAACGCTTCGTGCCAGCGGGCTCTAACTTGCCACCACCTACGAGCCCTTTCAAATCGAACAGACCACATAAACGGGCACACTCGCCTACCCCGACGCCTTTCAGCCCTACAAAACGTCGAATTCTCTTTGGGGAGGGTATTCTCTCACCAGAGAAGACTGTAAAGAGCCCTTTACGCCGACGTCTAGCCTCTCCTGCTCGTTTTACAGAGATTCTCCAAGGGCCAGGCAGTCCAGCAAAGAAGCTCGATTTCGGCTCAGTGGGAAGGCCCTCGACGTGTGGTCCGCTTTTTCCTTCGTCAGAGTCTGAGGAAGATGCTCCTTCGTCGTCACGCCACGCCCTGGCCCCCTCTCCACGTCTTTCTAGCTCCTCGACGCAGAAGGGCGAAGCGGCTGGCGCTGAGACGCCCCGTCCTACTCCCTCATCCATCGCCACCAGATCAACATCGTCACTACCTCCACGAGAACCTATCCCTACACCCCCAGACCATTCTATTCACTACCCTGGCTTTGACGTGTATCCAGACACAGATATCGAAATGCTTCCTCCTATCATGCTTCCCCCTCCTCCAGATCTCTCCAAAGACTCTCAGAAAGAGAACTTGCCGCCACGTAGGAGAGCGAAGAAAGCGTCTGCCGTCGTGGAAGGAGAGTCCATTGCATGGTCTGCAGACCCAAAAACGCAGGAGCTTCAAAGGAAATACATGCTGAAATCCACACCAGTACAATTACATCCGCTTCCTTCAACACCCAAGAAGACTCCAGGCAAGGTACCTCGCGTTTCCGCTAGTCCTACGCCGCGTCGGTATCACACACGATCGTCGGATAAGAAACCGACGTTGACAGACGCTGAGAAAAAGAGGAGACGGCATGTCATGGAGGCAGAGGCAGACGAGAAGGCTGGGGATCTGTAATTGGACGCCAAGCTGGCGCACATGTCCCTTTCCCGCAGATCATTTCGCTCATTTCCTCCCGCAAAGTATATCTAATTGCATTATTTTTGTTCGAGTATCTATCAACATTTCTTCTCTACGAAATCGATCTTCTCGAGGCAACAGTCATATTCTATAAACTATACATATTGCCACCAGCATTTAGCACCTCGTTGTGTGTATATTTATATTGATTTTGGTCAGCAATTGGATAGTAGTTTGCGCCGTGGATTCCATGGAATTTTATAAACGCCACAGCCTGGCTGCACCGTTGCCAACATGAGCTCAAAGCTCAAGTTACGGACATACCTCGGTAGATAGTATGCTTCACCTAATAGCCACCAAGCGTGCTAGGTATGTTCGCCGGGGGAGTCAACGGTCAATGGATCGCGTTGTCACTGTTTCAAATGTCAGAAGAACAAGGTAGAACAAAGCTGCTGGCAAGGACAATAAGGCGTGCATTGTTCCGTTTCCGGTTACTAAAGCCATGTGCATGCTCGGCAAGATGTTGACGTAGATAGTTGGTTGATGCACCGTCCGTCTGACGCTTAAGATTAGGCCCCGAGATGGTCCTTGCAAAGCCTGGGTGCAGCACTATTATTGTTCCTGATGCTTGATAGATCCTGCACAGATAGAGTTGGGTGGCGGCGGCGCGGTGGGAGAGCATGCTGCAGCCTGGTCAACATTTAGCAAAGGCCAGGGCATGAAATAGAGGAGAAACGCACACGCCGGGCATCGTAAATTTTGTTGTGATAATATGACCGGAGAAACGGGCAGGTCACAGTGTCATTGTGCTTGTGTTGGTCTAAAGTGCCTTTGGACGGATATAAACAGGAGATGAAATAAGAGAAGAGAGTCCGAGCATGTTGTCCAAGTGGCGCCAGAAGCTGTAGCCTTGTAAGCGGCGCAACTGAATTGAGGTCAATTGGGGTCGCGGTGGACGGCGTGTTGACTCGATAGGCAGGAATTAAAACTGGGCGTTCCAAAGCTGGTACTGCCATTGTTAATGAGAATTCAGCGCCAGCGGTCGAAGCGAGAGTTGTCAAGGACGGGCAGTCGAAGTCTCGAAGGTGCTGTTTGAAGTTTTGCCACTTCAAGGAAAAGAGCGCAAGTTTGTTCTTGTTTGTCGAAAGTTTCGACACGTGATAGAGGTAACGTGTCACTTGCCAGTTTCGTTCGCGTCTTGCGCTTTGAGTCTGACCACCACCATGTTATCGTCTCTATCCTTCGCATTGATATTCATGGTGGGGCTTATATCTGCCCAATTCAACTTCTTCGATGGCATGTTCCGCCACCAAGAGCAACACCAACCTTCTGGTGCTTCGCAGTGGGCCGCCCATTCGGAGGGCAGTACGTATTTACTTCTCGTTTCAATTGAATTAATTTATTCATTGGACCCGTTTTAAGTATCCTGCAACCGTTATTTGTGCCCTGCAACCCTAGAATGTGTCAGGGCTCCTAGAGAATGTCCTTGTCCAAACGTCGAAGACATCAAGTGTATAATACCCGACGTAGACAACCGAGACGGCGCGACAGTCTTGTGTGTACGTGGACAAAATGAATGTGCAGATGTGGAACGGCTCTCCAAGAAGCAGTGGATGTAATTGGTATGAATTAATAATTGTTTGAAAGGAAGATTAAATTCATTTGTTGCACAAGACAGTCATTATCGTGTATTCTATTTATGGATCCAAATTGTTGCGAACTGAAAGGAACTTGATGTCCGAACTCCAAAGAATTATGCCAATAACAGCTAAGCGCTCGTCATCAAGTTCGTTAGTACGTGGGCGCAAATGTAGTCTGGATTACGACGGCCTAAAAGCGATTGAGGAGCAAAATTTTACGAACAGAACGGATCAACGCACCTGATGTACGATTTTTACATCCGCAGGCGGTCTCCAACTTGCAGGATCACCCTCTTTTCTGGCTAGCAGATGCCCGTTCACTCCTATCCCGGCCATCAGAAGAAATTCCGTGGCCGCAAGGACGCATTGCAATCTTTGCGTGTGGATAGATACGTGGAGGCCATAACGACAGAGGCCGTCCACTGTGAAATCCCCTTTGTAAGAAAGAAGGACAACGACGGTTATCACCATAGACGAAAACCATACGAGAGCTAACAGGTATGTGCAGACGACGATCGTGGAAAAGTAAGAGGGGTTTTCGATATCTCTTTTCTGCCTGGACAGGGCTATAACCGAGCAATGGAATACGATGGTGATGACACAAGCGGCGGGATTAACCCACAATGACAAAACACCGTAATCAAGCAAGGAAAACGCGAGTACGAGCAGAGTGTTGACTAGTGATATGCATGTGAGATAAAAGATAGCTGGTGGTATGTGGAATGGGGGTTTGGGCGCATCAGGTATCTTGAGAGACCGTAGGGGCGGTGGCTTCAGCATGGTTCCGATTTGTGGTGGCCAGCACCCAAGTTGACGCGCTTGCAAGAAGTGACCAGCACTGTTGCGAGGGAAAAAGAGAGAAGGCGGACCATGTCACTTTAAAGAGATTTGAGGCACACGAGTAGCCATGGGCACCGATATCTGAAGCACTACATCGTCACCGGGATCCCTGCTGTGTTGGGCGCCATTGCCCCATCCGAAGGTCACTGGCCGCGTAGTGACTGTTGCGATGCTGGGCCCCGCCGCGTATACCATCGACTTGGGTCAAATTTTTTTCAATGATACCCGTGGCCAGGCCATTCGGGACGCTGATACCGACAGAAAGGCGTAAGCTTGTTCGGATGAGAAATTTTATTCAAAGAAACCAAAAGAGAAATATAGTTTGAGCAAAATGTCGCCTGTGCGGTGTCGGCGAATTGTTGGTGAAAACTTGTGTGAACTTCTCTTAGTTCCAATGGCAATTGCCAGAGCTCTGAGGCGCAGGGATCCCAGTAAGGAAAGGCGCCGGTATTTGTGATTCTGTTGCTTGGCAAACAAGATCGTTCTTCTCTCAGTTGTTAACCGTCATCATGTCCGTGCCACGCCCAGCGGTAAGTGACATTGTATTCCATTAGAACACGACTCAGCTGACAATCGGCTCCTATAGCTCCCCCCAGGCGCTAATCGCATCCTATTCGTAAAAAATCTCAACTACCAAATCACCGGGGAGGATTTATATGATTTGTTCGGACGCTATGGAACAATTCGACAAATACGGATAGGGAATGAACAAAAAACGAAGGGCACGGCGTTCGTCGTATTTGATGATGTTATGGACGTGCGTGCGTTTCTCTTCTCTCCCGGTGACCACGGCTGAATTGTCGAACGCCAGGCTAAGAATGCTCTTGATCATCTGAACGGATTTCATCTCCAAGAACGTTACATCGTCGTGCTCTACCACATGCCGGCTAAGCAAGACGCCGCCGCGGCAAAAGCTGACCTTGCTCGGAGAGAAGAAGAGCTGGCTCAGCTCAAGAAAAAACATAACATTGTGGATGATTGATTGCCCGAGCCTCGAGGTTCGATAAGATCTCTTCCCTTGGCTTTCACTCCGTTTTGTCATTATCGACTTGGGAGAATTTGATCATACGCTCGGTGGAGTAGCGTTCCTTCCTGTTCCTTTGTTGAGATCCGACTTCCTTGTATGATAAGAGAATAGATATGATGTATTACATATACGTTCTTTGATGAACCAAATTATTAGAAGTGACTAGTAAGCGTTTCGCGTATATAACATATCATTTGGCGTCAAAAATGTGCCAGACAGTTGGGTACAGCGGGACTTCGAGAGTGCCCACGTTGCCTATCTCCGGCATTGCGGGCAATAACCGTCAATGTTAGGCGCTAGAGACAACATACGTCAGATGAGCTCGCCGCTGAGGAATGAAAACAAACAATATTGTTGAGGATATTGTCGGCTGTACGGGTGCGTTAGAAACGGTGGCGCGCGGTCGGGTATCCAAACACTCACTATTGCCAACAGTTCTTGGTGCAAGTCGGTGGCCTGCAATGGCCAGGGTGCGTAGTGCTAAATTTGCAATTGACGAGATTGCATCGTATCTATGCACCCAGTCAGTATTTCCTCGCGAGTGCCTAATTAATGTCATACCTCCTGATCCGGCTGACGAGACGAGTACAGCTATCAGCAGAGTCGAGGCATACTTACGATGATACGTACCAAAGTAACGCCGTGACCACATCTTAAAGGTAGATGAGCATTACAGTCAACGAAGGAGACGCGACGCGACGCTGACCTTGTGTAGACATTTCGGACTCTAAGGATGGAAGTCAGCAGCAGCAAAGGAGAAGGGGGGGACGATGAGGCTCACTGTCGGTAGTAACACATTATAGCGAAGAGAGAGGGGAGAACTCGTAGAATGGGATGAAGTGGGGTGTCGACACAGCAGGCTTTTATACCTGTCGCGTTGAATGGCGCCTCCATTTTTGGCAAGAATCACTACCGGCTGCCATCCACCCTTGGCCGAAGACATTGATAATTCTGAGAACGTGTTTGCCCGGGAAAGTTTCTGAGGAGTATCCATGCAGGCGGTGGTGCCTAGCAAAACTCAAGCGTTCCCCGTATCCCGGCTCGTGATGGTGTCTGCTAGGATCAGATCACGCTTCTCATGAATGTACATGTATGTACGACCTCGAATTTCCCCTTGGAACGTCATCAAGGCAGGCCTGCCGACAGAAGCATTCGAAACTCCAAGCCAAAGATCCGTGTAAAAACAGCATCAAGTTTAATTCGAAAATCCAGATGATCCCCGTAGATCGGCGAGGATATTAAAGACACGAGTTCAATCTACGAACGCACGAGGGGATTTGTGATATTTTGAGCAACTCGATGGCACAAGTCAGGTAATGTCTGACCCGAAAAGGCCATACGATTGCCTCATCTGGCGGTGGCTGTAATGCCTCCGCCTCCCGAGTCCCGACCATCTATACGCAATCTGGTTGGTCGTTCCCTGCCGTTCGACCACAATTTTAGCATCGACAGCGATGTCTCTAGGGATAAATTGGTGCATTTCATATTCTCTTTCGGCCCTCGATGACAGGTCCTATTAGCAGGGACTTCGGCCTACGACGACAGTCTCTAGATGGGTCTAAGGCCTGTAGTCGACTCGCTTGAGCCAACTGAGATTGATCTCCGCGATGCTGTATTTTTTCGATCGTCATTTTCCCCCCTTATCAGATCCCAAAAATAAAATGTATGGAATAGGATTCCTAACCTAAATGTCATATGCTATGAACCTAATTCATGTTGCGGTTACTGCGCCGAAATCATCCCTTACTCAAGGTAAGTAGATCCATCGGTATTTGCGATTTGCCTTTGTGCTATAGCTACCTGATTTCTTCCTATTTTCTACTTCTTATAAAGATCGCACCCCATAATGCTCTCCGTGTCCACGGCTTTGACCTCCAGGCTTCGATCAAGATGGATGCTGCAACCATTCCATTCGGTGCCAGACGCCCTGCGAAATAGTAACACACCTCTTGATCCTCATTGACACCGAGACTATCTTTCGGGTCAGTCAAGTCGGTCCCTCCTCCGTCTTCGATCGACGCCACACCACGCGTAGCTTTGCTTGGAAAACCCCCGGTACCTGGGTAAGTCAGTTCCAACTTGAACTTCTCGTACAGTTCAATCCCAGGTCTTTCTAAATCACACCAAACAGAAGTCCTTCGAATATATTGCTTCCTACCATAATAGCAAGACCTCGGCGAGTTAATTCCGTTTGTCCTATATAGGTTGTCCTGACCTCCAGGAACTCGCATTCAACTGTGCACGTCGGTAGGCACGCGATAAATCGATTTTCATACTTGCCACACCGTGACTTGCGGGGTCCTCGTTTCAGCTGAACCGGCGATGACGTTCACCTCCGGACGAGTGATACTGCTTGTTATCGACAGTAACCTCGTCTTAGAAAGGGTATCAAGGGTTATCATTTGGATATTCGCGAAGGCCGTATTTGCAATGATTGTAGAAAAAGCTGGTGTTTTGTGTTCCGTGTTCAAGTTGTTTACCGGACGCCACCTTTCTGCTCCCGGTCTACTGTGAGCAAGGGTCGTATAACTGTGATTAACCTCTTCTCCTTTTTCATTATACCATGATCTATGCATTATATCCCGATGCCGAGGTCCGAGTTACCACGACGTGCCGTGTTACCGATGCCTTTTACATCCTCCAAACAGCATGTCTTTGGACGGTACACCCTTTCATCACTGTCGTTTGTGTCACCTGCGAAGCGCTAAGAATGCTAAGCGTGAACCGAAAGCATAACGCAACACCAAAACACCCAAGACGTTGCCACACGCAGTAAGTACGCGCAGGGCAACCTGGAAGTTCGCGTCGCACAGACGACTGGAAGAATGAATGTGCTTCGTTTCGCCACAGACAGTTAGATCATCCCACTTCCCCGTCTGTTCGGGGCCCGCCCCTTGCCAGTCTTTATTTTCTGCGCCTCTCCTACCAGTTCGGCGATCAATCCATTGTATGTTTCGGCATCCTGCTGTAAGGCGTCTCGGTTCTGCAGCAAGTGGGTCAAGCGAGCTGAAGTATTCGCCGTTTGCTGCCGTAGCTCCGTTAGATACCGCTCAAGCGTCGGAAGAGGTTGGAGTGTCAGGGTGTCTATAACGCCATGTGTCAGCAATGCGGAGAAGATTAGTGGGGATTAAAAAGATGAAATACGCACCAGAGTCAAGCGCAAGAAGCTGATGAATCTTGGAATCATCAAGTTCCGGTTTGGGGCCAAAGTGTGATAAAGAAGAAGAGTGATTAGGACGTGGAGACCCTGCTCTCGAATTACTCGCAGAAGCCGTGACGCTTCCGGGACGGGGAGGACCTCGGGGCCCGGGTGGTGCAGACATTGGACGAGTGGTTACGTGCAAAGCAGGAAGAGCCTTACCACCTGTATGGGGCGGAAGAACCTCGTCTAAATTGACGGGAATGCCAAGGGCGATTAGATGCTGACGTCGTATCCGTGAACGAATCCAATTTGGTGGTTTCGTGGGTGGGGGTGACTGCACCAGCACATTAAAAAGATTACGACTGTTCATGAATGAGTGAACAATTACGATACAGACAGGAGTTGCGAACCTTTCTGATGTCACAAGAATCTGACTTATGCCCTCCATTTCTCGAATGGGATCATCTGTGGTAACCTCGGCTATACTCGTAGGCCATAGCGGTCCCAAAATGTCATCGATATCCTGCACTAGCTGTGATCTGCTCGGCGCAAGATCCAGTCTTAACGGTTCCCAGTTGGTGTAAGACGATGGTCCTGCTATTGATGCATCCACTGCAAATCCTAGTTCATCGCCAAAACTGTCACCGGACGGTATAGTTTCCGTGGTATCAAAGTCTCCAAAATCTCCAAAGTCATCGTCGTCAATGGAGGACGCTAGGTCCTGAGCAGGTGGACCAAAGTCGTCGAAGTCGTCAAAATGGTCGTCTACTGGCTGAGAGTGGAAGGGATCTATCGTTGAAGGTGCCCGGTCGTCGAAGGGCTTGTCTTGTAGAATGCTAACAGGAGCACTGGAGCCCCACACGGAGACGCCAAAGGTGATGTCGTCGTCCATGGATAGGCTGTATGTTGCAGTTGTTGGTGGATCGAAGTTACGGAATAGTTTGGTGTGGCTTGTCTGCAACTTCCACCACCCTGGCCTCAATGTCCTCGCCTTTCCTTTTCCACTCTCTCGATGTAGGGCCTCGTTTAAGCGCACGGAAGTTGCATATATGCAGGCTCTATGACGTCCTAGAGCTATCTCTATCGAGAAACGAACTCACACGGGCGAGAAAAGCTTGGGCCATCCTGGCACGATGTAAGGAAATACACTGGACGACGATGTGGACGACTGCGGTGCGCGTTATGGGAGATGAAACCTTCGACGAGCATGACTCCAGCAAAAAGGTCGCTTTCCTTCACGAGATGATGCTCCAGTTACCGGACAAGGTGAGCCAAGACCATAGCCGTATACCAATCCAGGCTTACTTGCATCGTCAGAGAGAAACCATTCTCAAAGAAATTATTCTTCGAAATATCATGGCAGGACAATTTAGGAAAGCTTTGGACGAGTTAGAGTTGTAAGTCAAACTTCCCCCGAGAACCTTGTACGACTCCCACTCATCTATGTCAAGGTACCTTCCATCATTCCCCTACCAAGATGATCCTGTGCTGCATAACTATGCTGGACTCTTATCTCTATACTTGTCACAGTCATCTATAAACGGTCTTGACGACGGCATGCTGACTTTCGATGTCTTCCAAGCATAAACTAACATCGTTCCCAGATGTATTAAATCACAGTCTACTGCGTAATGCACAGGTACATTTCCAGGGTGCAAAAGCACTTGATTCGGACAATGTCATCGCTGCACACTTCCTATCCCACGTATGTCTTCGGTGTTACGAAAATACTCGTCTGACCGACCCACTCAGATTTATAAAATGACTGGCCAAGCAGGGAATTCAGACCAGGATTCCGACGACGACCTCATGGAAGTCGATATCCATGAGACAATACCACAGCCCCAAAGGAAGCGTGTTCGGCTTCATGAGAATCGCATTTCATAGAAGCCAGCTTTTCTCTTTCGGCGGAAGTAATATTTATTTAACTCGACCTGGTGTCCCTCAAAAGGCACTTATCCCCTTGATGTCCAGCATATGCGTAGGTACATGACATTGTACCGTCGTCGTTCGTGCGATTTTTAATAATTCTTCACTGTCCAGACCGTCGGTAATGCGCCCTAGGACTGCTCGGCCTCGGTCACGGAAGACGACAGAGAAACAAGCTTACTATACGGAGATATATGCATCATTGACAGGACGCTCCTTGCTCCTTCATAAAGTGCCCGCAGGGCAGGGATTATTCTGTCAATCCTTCCAATTGTACGCCCAACTTGGTTAGTCGCAAATAGTAATGCTGAAGCATTCTGGGTATCGGCGTCTCACCAGCTCTCCTGGCAAATCATTTTCCCTGCATTTTCACTCGCCCACGACCAATCGAGCTAAGTGTCGCATATTCCCGAGTCCTGAATGCCACCGATTCCCAATTATCCATTTTCAATGAACAGTTTCCTGAAGTTTCAGGAGTGTTGACGATAATCACGAATTCCTATGCAATGGCTGACGGATTATGGACCCAAAACGTCAAATTTATTGTTTCTCTTGCTCTGGATCGCTCAGTCTATTGCTACAAGGCACCAAATTCTCATATCAGACAGCATGGTCAGTCTTCCGGTACACTCTTCGTCTAGTCACAAATTCAATTCCAACAAATGAAAAATATGCACTCCTTGTCCGTTACTTTCGCCTCACTTGCCCCATGCAAGAATCACGCCAGACAGTGTACATGAGCTGCCAATAGACCCGCTGTCGAACATTTCCGCCATTCCCTCCAGGGACAGTTTTAAGGTTGTTCACATCGAGTTCCATGTTTCTGACAAGAGTTTAGATTGGACAGGGGTTCCAGCAGAATCATTTCCATCCATTCGGACAGCCGCAGGTCCGTCGCCACCTCCCTTGCCATTTTCTCCTCTCCCGCCGCAGTTTTGCTATCAGATCCTCCGGTTTCTTGTTCTTTTCCCGCGTCAGCTTACGGATCTTCCGCCCTCAACTGTGTCGTCGCCAGAGTGTCGCAATTCATCACGTATACCGAATCTGCGTGTCTCATCGCTCTGAGATGAGGTTCAACAAATGATCGTAAGTAATCGAAGTCTTCTCTCTCTCTCGTTCTTACCGCTTTAAGGACAGTTGGTAATCTTCCGTTATGTGGAACATGCTTAATATGTTTTTAGAAGGACGAACCATGACTCGCTTTACTCCGACCTCAGGATATCGATAAACGGTAATGTGAAAGATATAGGATGCGGACGCCTAATTGAAATCGAACCACATTGCAATGTTACGTTTCAACCTGCCCCAGCGACAACGGAGGACAACGGTCAATTTCTTGTTAGCCTTATTATTATCATATTCTTTGAAGATCGGCCTTCTCAAGCGCAAGAGATAATAACTTGCATTTGCAAAAACTTTCCCGGGTATGCTCCGTGCAGAAATAAATCTGATAGTACCTGAGAGAACTAAAACTCGTAGGCGCTGTGAACAATATATTTTTTCCACTGGAATGTAGAACAGAACGAAATATATTGTGCAGCTGGACGCGAAGCCGGCGGCTCCGGCGGAAGTTACCGAATGTGCCTGACTCCCACCCTGGCCCACCGTATATCGACGGCGGTGGGTGTACAGGCGGTGCTCTTCAAAACTTAGTTTCTCGATGTCATCGTAGGCCTCAGTTCCCATGGACTTCGAGAGCTCCGAATTGAAGTTCTTCAGACGTTCGAGCGCTTCTACTCAGTCTCCGAGTCGTGCGATACAGTTTGGCATTGACTGTCTCTCGGAACTCTCACGTAGGGTAAAAAAATCTCCCTTGCCCGTCCTGGCTCAGCAGTTTTTGTCTGTGACTCACTGCCCTTTTTTCTTTTTTTAGGAAACCCCGGCTGAGTTCAAGGACTCAAGAAACAATGGGGGACGTCACGGCAGATTTATATGGCTTCGCTCGAAGTTCTCCTCACCGTCGTATTATCTCATGACGGCCTTTCCAAGGAGTGACCATCTTTTAGGTATTGGCCGCGCTGTCTTGGCTGTCAGGTGGAAGGTTAGGCCATGTTTACCTCAAATAAAGAGCTATCATCATATTGACGGTGTACAAGGTGTATTCGCGAACAAGAACTGCGCCATTTTCGTGGTTTATTCCACTTCTGAGAAGCCTCGCATGCGGCCTCAGTTTTCCAACCAGATTTCGTCGTTTTGTTCAGTCACATCGGCGCTAATCTATTTCAGCTCTTTGCTCTCACCGATTTCAACCCAAGGTGCAGAAGAACTTGATCTGACTGTTTTAATACGTCAGGAGGCAAGTGTTGTTCTCATCTATTCTTTTTGTCTGACCGCGGAATTCTGATCCCCGAACTTACGGGCTCAGTCATGCAGTTCGTCGGACTGGAATCGGACAATAAGTGGCCCAGCGTCTCGTAGAAGAAAAATTGCCTACAGGCATGTATATGGCTGATGGTCATTGTCGTCATTCAATTGAACCTTACTTCGCGGACCTACCCAATGGTGTCTTGGACAATATATCATAGCGCTCTGACCTGAGTGGTTCTATCCCTCATTATAGTCGCCTTCTTGATCGTTTAACGGCTTATCGCAAGTGACAAATAACCGCTTGAAGGACATCAGGAGTACGGTATCTCAACTTGAACGTAAGAGCTGTGGTGATTTTATGATGTTCTAACTCCTCCGCGGACCTATGCAGATTCTATAGTTTGACGAAGGCGACTGGAGTGTACGTGGATGTGTTTGTACACCTCTCCGCCGACGCCGTCCTACCTCCTATCGACCATTGTTCACTGGTTTTTGTTGATGCGATTTATGGAAGCCCGCAGGTTGATCGATGTCGCCGCACATTTTCGGGCATATCAGGTCTCTCCGAACCTAATGTTTCAAAGTGTAGGGCGATATATTCCCATTTTTATTAACGTCTCCCTAGTAAGTATGCCCCAGGCTGTTATCTGTTAGCAGATCATCCAGGAGTATGGTACATTCCCGCCGCCCGGTTCCGAACCTTCTCTTGCATTCATGTGACTTCCATGAAATCAACATCAAATTCGTTAAGTACCAATATTCTTCAGTATTTTCAACTGACCTGTAGGCTTGTTGACGCCTTTTCTTGGAGCACTCTGATCTTGACCAGCATCTACCAGTCATGACAGATTACTTGGTCCAACGAATCTTTCGGAATTTTTAGCCGAACGAAAAGAGTGCGATTGCACGAATTCGTCCAGGCATGTACCTCGGAACCTTCTAAGGTGCAGGAATAGGAGGAGGATCCGACATCTGACTGCAAGCAACAAACGCCACTCTTCTGTTCTTTTCATCACAGTTTGCGGCCTGGACTAAACATGTATGCCGCAACAGGTGTGACGGACCGTTATCGGGCTGGCCCGCCAGTTACGGAGCGAGTCTAGGATACTTGCGCTCTGGTGTGAATGTTAGTCAGTGAGTCTTCTAATACTACCATCGACAAAACTCATCGCGCAGGACCAGTAGATCTTGGCATTTGATAGCGGAATAATGGTCCACAATGATCGCAACGTACGAAGTCCTTCCATGAGTTCCAAGGCACAAATAAGCGTCCTCCGGAAACCCAAACCGGGCTAATTCGTATGGCTGCTTATCATTTGATCACAGCCGTTGAACTGCCTCAGGGTCAAGCCTTTCGGCTCATGGTCTTCAATAGAAGGTTAAAATCCTGCCTTCTCGGTTGCGGTCAGGCAGATCTCGACAAGATGTAGGTTTCTCCAAGTGAAAAGCCCCCAACGCCACCCAGACCAGATTAAGGTGGCGAAGGGTAGCGATTGGCTTCCGTGATATCTGCTGTAAGATACGATTGTCAGGTGCGACGCTCAGCTGCAACAGTAGAGAGGGCTTTTAAGATAGGACTTCGGCGAATGCTTGTCGCCCTCGACGAATTACCTGATCACGGAGTCCGGTTGATGTTCCCCGACCGTTAGCCACAGCTTAAGTTCGCCTGTTCCGGTCTGTTGGTTAGTCTTCCATCTGTCCCGGGTAAGCGACGACTCTCAGGTTTTCACTTTTGCCATGTGCCCTTGTGTTACTAAGAGAAAGTACAGGTGCCGAACGAGATACGAATCATCCTCCCCGTTGATCAAAGAGTCGCCATCCTTTGATCATCGATTGCAAGGGTATCAGTGCTTTCAAACGTTCAATGTACGGAAGCCGTAAATGCAGCGAGGAAAGACGAGGATGCCGCTGTGTACTTCAACTTTTGATAACCATCCTGCGTACTTAAATATAAACAAATTCAGCAGGCAGACCTCAAAAAAATGAATCGAGGTCCAATGTATAATTTATATTCCCAGGTAAGGTTTTTCGCAGTTAGGGTTAAACGTTCAGGAACGGCGAAGAAACCAGCCAAAATCAAGCGGCCATCTCGTGCGGCTCGTGCCCAGAGCTCCGATCAGCGGCGAGCATATGTGCACACATTTTCGTCAAATAAATATCCGCATGGCGTGCAAGACTTCTAAGTTTCGTTATCAATAAGTACCAAATTCCTGAACCCAGTGCCTTTCGTCGAGTTTTATGATCAGTCCGCAGAAAGTAGACTTCCCAAAACGACAAATCATATGTCCATGTCGGTCCGCCTCGTTAACTGTTCATTAATCTCGTTGATTATTAGGCTCTGAAATGATACACCCTCGTATGAAAGTTGTATGAAAGCCTGAGTCCAAGGAATCAAAATGAACTCTCTTTGAGCGTCAGCTGAGCAAATCTCCCAATACCCTGGACAGTGTAGATGGCATGTTCTAGACGGACTTAAAGTTAGTGTACAGTGTATACGGCGCTTCGGATGCTCTGGCAGGTGACCGGATGCGGTCCTTTCGCGATTGGATGTTTGTAAAAGAAAATAATGGAGACCGCAATATAACGAATGAAGATATCCGCATGTCTGCAGTAGCATATTGCCAGGTAGAAGAAATATCCGTCTTCTACGTTCTGTTGAGAAGTTCATTTCTGCAGGGACATTGATACGATTCTCAGTGTCGGAGTATACATTGATGGCGTCTTCTATGGTTCTTGCAATGGTCAGAAAAGGAATCTACAGTATCTGCACAAGTAGCAAGGCACAAGAAGAAGCGAAGTCAGCGTGTTCCGCAGGTCGCTGAAGGGCTACTAGAAGAAGGTTTCAGTCTGGAATCTGGACTTTCGAGGTAAAAGATAGTAAACCTAAGTGGTGGTTAAAAGTATACTCGCTCCATGACACCTTTTACTCAAGGCGCTACATCGAAACGAAGCTTCTGAAGCGCTAACCTTTTTGCTGCTCTCATTTCAGTGTTCGAGTTATCCGTTAACCGAGCGAAGAAAACTACCGAAATGAAGAGCTCGCGTTCCGAAAGTCCGAATCGCCGTGACTTTCGTATCTTCATCAACAAGAATATGGACCACGGTCACCCATTACAAGTGCTTACTATCTCCACGTAAGGACCGACGGAAAACACAGTGGCAACGGCAACGGTGTAAGAATGCCGACCGAGAGCGTGGGGCGGTTTTACTACGAACGGTTGATCCAAAGCTTTTTCATGAAGTGCCCCAATTCGTGTACAATGGAACCGGACCCGACATCGACAGTTACATCTTCTCTAATGGTCCGACAACGACGGCCGTGCCAGTGGAGCATCAAGAAAAAATTATCCGCGGACGATGTAAGGGTAGTTCTCTGAATACCGTACCACTGACGGCACTAACAGTTGCGACTTACTAGAAGACCTTCCCATAAATTCCGTACAATAAATGATTGGTAGGACTGTTGAGGAAGTCAGCGGTACTCCGTGAGTGTGAGGATTGGGGAGAATATATTGGCGTACCATACAATGGAACCGTATCGCGGGGGTTCGCTAGGCAAATGGATACAATAGTGTAAGGCTAAGCTACGAACAGGAACTGCGGGAAGCCTGCCCTAAATAACACGTGATCCAGACGCGTCTCCACTGTCCAGAGTCCAGACTCAACTTGAACTTGTTTCCCCATCGCCCACCCTCATTCATGTTGGACGAGCCTAGGGTGTCACGTATTTACCAGTCAAATAGCTAGCTCAGACGATGCAAGGACGCACACACCCAGGGCCCCGACCTTCCTGCCGGGATCGCGGTCTTCCACAATGACCTTGTTTAGTGACCAAGCCAATGTCACCGAAACAAGCGGCTTCTTATGGTGCAGCACTTGGGATATCGAGAGAAGGGAGTCTTTCCCCACATTGTTTACATGCAGTAGCGGCCTGGATAATTCGAACTGTGACCTTGCGACATCTGCCTACCTTGGGGCAAACACCTTTTAGTACTCCCTCGACTTGTGTACACTTTTTAGCATAGAAAATGGCAAATAGTACGTATCATTAATCACTCTCGGTTTCAGTACTCATTACGACGACGTTAAGAGGGTCCAAGCTCTTATACCAGTAGCTTTGGGGGGTACTGCCTCATGGATTCAAGATCACGGCCGTTACCCAATACCTGAAGACATGTATGCACTCCTTCCTGCAGCTTTAGGGATGCGTGATTGGGACATTGGGCGAAGACTGCTAGGAAAAAGGTTTGAAAGTGTCGGTGCTCGATATTCCCGATGGAGAAGAAAGTATAGATCTACATATACTAAAGATGTCGAGATATTCTTGTTTGAGTGAGTACACGCTGGGTACTATCATGCAATATTAGAGGGTGGCGAAGGTCACTCCTTTTACGAAGAGCGCTGTTGGGTGTAAATGCCGGTCGATTGTAAAACAACCGAGCTCTACGAGGGACCAGTGTTAAATTTATATTCGTTGAAATTCATATAATCAAGACACCAAGAAAAGCGAAAGACAAAGAAAATAGTGAGTAATATGACAAATCTTGGTGAGAAGAGTCGGCTCAGTATCGCGAGAGGTAGAGCATCCCACACACAGCATCTTACTTGCTCTCGACAGTTTTGACCACAATCTCTGCCAGTAAATAGTCGTGCGGCAGGTAAATGGGAATGCGACTCTCAATGAGAAGACGCTCTACTAAGAATTTCTTGTACAAGTCCTTCCTGGTCTGTCGACACATGAGGATGCATCGACTGCATTCGTCAACTCTCGGTTAACATGATCAACCCATCATCTGGATTCTGCAGGATATCCATGACGAGATAGTTCACGTATTGGTGCTGCCTTTCTTTAGTTGAACGACATTATTTCACATCGACGAAGCCTTCACTATAAATCGTCCGGGCCCCCGACCTTGGGGCCTTGTCGTATGGCCGTGGCGCGTACATTACCTATTTTACCTAGACCTCATGTGAATACCACATATTTCGAGATGGGAATGATACTGTTTGCCTGGCATTCGATAAACAGCCCCAGTAACGATTGCGACCTGGGAAATGCTGTGGTAGAATCTGGACAAAAAGTAGGTCGACTGAAAAAGTCATTGTGTGGGTGCCTCACATTGGTCGCGGCGTGTATGTCCCCTGGACTTTATCTCAGAGATTGATACCAAGAGGTAATCAAAGCCTAGATGGTTTATGATGAACGCCGGTGCCTGTACAGCCGCTAACACAGTGCGAAGGGCGCCATTATATCGTTGCACGTAAACAACTTTACATCTGGGGTCCGAGAAGGGATGTCAACTGGTTTAGCCTATCCAGGTCCGTCACCGTAAACAGTCATTGGCGTCGAGAACATGGATAATCATGACACAAGACGACCTAGTTGAAGGACTTTGGGCCTCGGCTCATAGACCATAGAAATGTAGACAACGTAGACCATCGTATGGCAGGAAGAAACCTAGATATGGCCCGGGGGTACTTGATGAAGAGAGCAAGTACAGACTGCAGGCCTAGCGTTAGAGACCGGCTGCTTCAGTGGTAAAACAGTAACAAAGACGTCTTGTGAGCTCAATCGTGGAAAGGTAGAAGTGGCGGTCGGGGTTTGGTAACAGTTCAGGTTGAATTTCGAACCCCGGAAGGAAAGAGAGTCAAACGTAATGCATAACGTCCGGCCAATGTCATCATCATCATAAACAGCACTAGTAAGTGCCAGGTATAATAGATAGTATCACATATGAAAATGGGATCTGTGTGGAAGGCATGACAGACAGAAAACAAAATGGATGGCTATACAGAAAGATATCACTGACAAAACATGGTGGGATTACAGTGGAACTTTGGAAGATAGAGAAGCTATAAGATAACGTTAAACGTACAAGGTCATGAGCGAAGCTGGGTAAAGCCATCATCGCCATGTAGGTCGGAAAGATCTATTCATACTGATGTCTGCACTCGTGTTGCCATCCATGACTGATAAATTCGCCGATGAAGATCGAGAGCTTGGTGCTGACCTCAATTTGAGCGCCGGCATGCCTCGGGAGGTCAGAGAAAGTCTCTTTGCTCGCTTCGAAGGACTGCCCAGCAGGATCCTTCTCGGCCTGCTTGACTCCCCATGACTTGTCCCCTGGCCGTTCGGTGGCGAAAGTTGAGGGATCATACTTGATCGCCTTCGTGCCTTCTCGACACGTAGCGGGCCGAGGTTTGAACGTCGTCGACTCTTTCCTGGTGTAGACATCACTGACCGGGAAGCTGACGATATACGCCGTCCAGACGCTACCCTCCCTTTCTGACTCCCACTTGAGGCCGACCGGCTCCTACCCTCGGCTATAAAATCTTCCTCCGAATTCAAACTCCTGGGAGCGAGAGGTTGCGAGATTCGGCGTTCAGGTTCAGCATCACTCTCATCGCCTTCAGCTAGACTTCCCAATGTCGGGCCTCTTGATTTTAATTTCAGAAAACCGGGATCCAGCCGACTCGCGCGGGGTCGCTTGCCGACAACAGAACCGTATGAGTGTTTCGATGGTGCGATATCACGAGTTGAAGGAGGAAGTGACATGGAGAGATGGACGCTATCATCCGTTTTCTCGTCATCTTCCCATTCGCTTTCCGATCCGCAACGTGACCCAGGTCTGACTGAAGGAGATGCTTCTACTGTTACAACGGAACTGGAAGCAACGCTGACGTCCACAATAGGATTGGGGCTCGGGGGGATGACGGTGACCGAGACTGCGTTCAGGCGAGCGCCACCGTCATCCAAGTCTCCACGACCAGCTTCATCTCGCCATTGCACGCTCTTTCCTGCTTTGACGATCTTCTTTTCTTTGTCCGAGACGCGCCTATACGGTTGAGATGCCAAGCTCGATCGCAAGGACTTTCTCGGCGACCTATGGCTTCGCCGAGGTGACGCAGAAAGGGAACTGTATGAAGACATGGAAGTATTTGCGCCATAAGAAGAGGAGCGAGCATGGTTTTGTTTTCCGGGACCCGAGCTGACTCTGTGCGTGAAAGACACATCGTACGATTTATAGCTGTCCAATGTGCTGTTCCTCCGCGAATCCGTGCCATAGCCATGAGTCGAGTGACCGATAAGCTTTGTAAAGTTATCATCGTTTTTCTCCCTGACCCTGGCTAGCAAAGCGGCGATCTGAGAAGAAGTGCCAGGCAAGTCATCTTGAGAGGCATCACCCAAAATCTTGGCAGCGTCACCGATGGCGACCGTGCAACGGCTAAGCATTCCAATAAGTGCGACCATCATTCTTGCCATATCCTCAACCGCGTTCTGCATCGTACTTTTTTCTTCTTGAGCTTTCATCGCCTCCATCTCCGCTTTCCTCCGGATAGCGTCAAGCTTGACGTTCTCGATGCTGACTTCGTCAAGCTTATCCGACTTTCTCTCGGACACGGCACGCATGGTAGCATCGAACATGGCCCTGGAGTTCGACGACCGTTGCACCATGATGGATAGCGCAGAGCCGGGTTTGATAGCTTGCTCCTCTGGACTAGCCAGAGTTTGCAAAAGTGCGCGTTCGGCTTGTAGATCGGCTGATAGAGAGTCGCTGGTGTCGATTTCCGACAACCGTGTGCGAATTGCGCTGAGCTTTATGTTAGCGACAGATATCTTCCCAGCGCAGGCGGCTCCTTCAATGATTGAATCCTTTGTTCGCTCGGATTTGGCTCTCATGTCCTCTTTCGCTCTCTCTACTTCAGCCGCTGCCTCTGTTTTTTTCCGACGAACGATATCGTTTTCGGAATTATTCTTGCCAGCGAGTTTGGCTTTGAGCTCCGCGATTTCGGTGTTAAGGCGAGTAATAGCTTCAACATATCGGCCAACATGCCTATCGACATTGACAACATTTCGGGTAACAACTTTGGTTTTGATTTTGGTGGCCCGTTCAGCGTAGACAAGAGTGTTGTGCGTGTCATCGAAATGATTAGATGTGGGGGCGACACAGACGATCATGACCGTCTTGCAGTTGCCGCCAAGCGAGAACTTGAGAAGACGCGTGAGTTTGCTGTTGCGGTAAGGTACATGGCGCACGCCACCCCCGCTCTCGCAAAGCGCATTGATGCAGTTGCCAAGCGCCAATAAGGATTTGTTGATATTCGCTCCCTCCACCATACGTTGACCCATGTTGGTCGTGGCTGCTGCGCGTTCACTCCCGGCGAGATCGATGATGGAGAGAGTAGCAACCGTCCGCTGCTCTGACAGTGAGGCAGTGCGTGGCGCCTGGGTGATATGAACCTGAAGAACAGCATGGGACCGTGAGGACGTCTCGTTAGCGTGTGTAGGACTCTGCGTTCGACGCGAATTTCCCAAAAGCACGATTTCCTTCACTTCCTCCGCTGAACCCGGTTTCAGCTCCGTCAAGCCGACAACCTTGACAGCTTTGTCCTCCCTAATAGAGAGTCCGCCTCGTGGCATATTTGAGCCGGCTTCCGAAAGCAAGTCGCGGATCTCTTCGTTGTAGATTTCGAGGAAGGTGACTGAGACATCAATAATTGAGTCTTCTCGTCGGTCTTCAATGCGTTGGAAGAGGTCTGCCATGGTGAGGTAGATGATGCCGGGATCTGATTCAGTGCCGCTTATGGTATGCGTCTTGCCACAGCCGGTAGCCTTTGTACCCATGATGATTAGTTGGGCATATTGTGATAAAAGTAGGGTGCTCACCCCGTACGCAAACACCGTAGCATTGTATCCATCAAGCAAGCCTTTCAACAACGGCTGGGCAGTTGCTTCATAAACGTGCTGCTGCCGCGCCTCGTGGTCAAACACTTTGTCAAACATGAATCGCCTGTCCTTGTATCGTTTAGTGCCGGGCGGCGTGAATCCCCTTTCAACAAATGCTTTTGCCCCATCCTTCTCGTCGGGATCGAAAGTAAGTATGCGGTCGTCGACAATTTGAACGACCTCGCGTAGAGTTGAAGTATTTGCGGCGGATTTGGGTGCAGAGAGAGTGCCGTCGCCTCGAATGGTAGTGTCGTAGCAAGGCTCTGGAAGACGCGCAGCCTCCGCTGAGGTTGGTGGTCGTACGCGCACTGCAAGTTTCTTAGCACCCAAGGCTCGAGAGAGGTGACGGATACCGACCTGCAACAGTAATGGAGCCTGCGGCGACCATTGCGGGCAATGCACGGGCGGTCGTTGAGGGGGTGGGGGACGGTGGCAAATGGTAACCTAGGTCACGGGTGTTGAAAGTAAACGGTAACGCCAGATCACATGATCGTTCATCTCCCTTGCCGCTTGCGGCTCGCGGTCCGATCTAGCCGATTGAAGTCAATCACTGACAATCATGTCTACGACTCTTTCTGTGCCATCGCCCGCCGATTTCCACGTTCATTTGCGCCAAGGTTCACTTTCCCATCTCGTAACGCCTCATGTGCGAAAAGGAGGATTTGATGTGGCATATGTCATGGTATTCCTTTTTTAATCTCTAGATTTAACACTCTTTGATCACCTATGGATAGCCCAACTTGAAGCCACCTATCACGTCAACAGATCAAGCGTTGGAGTACAAGGCCGAGTTGCAAAAACTTGATCCTCGTGTCGAATATCTTATGACGCTTTATCTGTCCCCAGAGCTCACCCCAGACGAAATTCGAAAAGCAAAAAAAGCTGGTATAGTTGGTGTAAAATCCTATCCGAGGGGCGTCACAACAAACTCAGATGGAGGGATTGAGTCATACGAAGTATATTATCCCATTTTTGAGGCGATGCAAGATGTCGATATGGTTCTCAACTTGCACGGAGAAATTCCCTCTGATCCGGCTACGGTATACCTTAAGTATATCCTTTGTAGCCTGGCTCTGACTGTTCCTTAGAATGTTCATGTCCTGAACGCGGAACCTCATTTTCTGCCTCACCTTGCTTCAATTCACAAGAATTTTCCAAGATTGCGCATCGTCCTTGAGCATGCTACCACACGAGCCGCAATCGAAGCCGTGAAAGCGTGCGGCCCTACCGTAGCTTGCACCATCACGGCTCACCACCTGTCTTTAACCGTAGATGATTGGGCCGGACAGTCATGGAACTTCTGCAAACCCGTCGCGAAGTTCCCTGATGATCGTACTGCTCTGCAGGAAGTAATCAAAGAAGGTAAAACTTTCGTATGTTCATCATACACTGCAGCTGACGAATGACAGGCCACCCTCGCTTCTTCTTGGGCTCGGATTCTGCCCCTCATCCACCGCATACCAAGTCAACGAGCACTCCAACTCAAGGATGTGCAGCAGGCATCTATACTTCTCCAATCTTGCTGCCGCTAGTAGCCCATCAGCTAGATTCGTTTGGTGCACTTGACAAGCTAGATAGTTTCACCAGTCTATTCGGTCGTAATTTCTATGGGCTACCTGTCGATGGTCTGCCAACAGTAACGATCAAAAGGACTACTGGGAGGGTGGTAGAAATTTACACTTTGGATGGCGAAGCTGTTGTACCGTTCTGGTCTGGGAAAGAGATTGGCTGGGAAATCACTGACTAGTAACGTCTCTCTTCGCTTGTACGATAATTCAGAAGTTAAATGCTGTTTCAAATTGTGTCTACAAATCAAAATTAAAATACATGATAATTTAACTCTTCACCGACCAACTCCAATGCCATCTCTCCTCATCGGGGCGCTCGAGGCAACGATGATATGCGTCGACATCAGGCCTCCACACCCTAACGGTTCCGTCATCGGCGCAAGTCGCTAGTCCATCACTACACCAAGCTACTCCTCCCACGTCGCCTTGCTGGCCCTGCAGCTCGACACCTTTCTCTTCCGCAGCAAAAGGTCGCCAAGCATTATGAACATCATACAAAAAAACACTTCCTCGACCCGTACTCCCAGAGGAAAGCCAGCGTCCGCACGGCGACATAGCCAGACCAATATAAAAAGAGTTTGTCTGCATCCGCCCGTGAGCGTAACTGCTAGACATTGGTGATAACGATGACCGGGTGTATGTGTGTACCCGAGAATCTGCCCCCAATCCAAAGAGAAGTCCAGCCGTAGGACCTAGACCTCTTACAAGACCAATTATCCCTCTTGGACGACGCGAGCCGTGGAAACTGGTCGGATCCTCGGACGAGGCGAAGAGAGGTTGCTGTAATTTATATTTAGGTATCTTCTTCTTCGAGTCCGTTAGTGATCGAATGTCCCAACAGCGCAAAACTCTGTTGTAAAACAGTCAATTTATGCTCTTTGAAATTCCATATAGATGACTGACCCGTTATAAGAACCGCTGCTGATCAGATTGTGTGGCGAGGTATCACTGTAGATCAGACTTGTGATCGTTTTAGTGGATGGAGTAGATTTCCGCCGCTTGCTCGCTTCCAAAGGAGCCCGTTCTTCATGCGCTCCGTGAATGGATAAGATTGGCGCAAGCGACTCGCCATCTATACGGCCTTCACCGACTCGAAGATCCCAAAAACATATGGACCCATCTTTGCCGCCGGTGCTCAGCAAATCTGGATTGGAAGGATCCCATGATATAGATTTTACAGTGCTCGTATGACCGCGTAAAGAATGAAGGACTGTGTTGGTAGAGAGACAGAGAATCCGAGTTGATTGGTCGGCGGAAGCAGTGGCAAGGCGTGTATCAGATTCATCCCATTTAACGTCAAAGACTCCATTATTGTGGGCTTGTATAGTCGTGCGAAGAGGTTCTGAGGGTTGAATGTCAGCAGAAATAGGACGTGTTGTCCACACGTAAAGCTTACCAGGGTCCCAAGGATCTCTCTTAGTGGTGTTTATAATGTGAATAGTCCCTTGTTCCGTAGAAACTGCCAATAACGAAGACTCGCCACGCCGCGACGCTAAACGGAAAAGTGAGAAAAATACAGAGGACGAAATGTTCAAGCTTACCATGTGAATATGAACACGAGTAGGGTGGCGTTAGATGGTAATCGATGCCCGCAGACTGACACTTGTAGACGTCGCGTTTGTTATACGAAACAAATGATTCGAGAATATGTCGCGTAGATACTAAAATATTCTCCGTTAGAGAGAATCACGTCTGCCAAAACAAACGCACCATCGTGTGGTCTGTTTCCTGTACGTATCGCGAGGTACCCATGGGAGTGAGTGGTCCCGCGAATTCTTTCTCTACGAAACGGAACATTTGCCAGTCCGCCTTCTTCACAGATATCCTCTTCGTCTTCAAGTGGCTTAGTCCTTTTCCGGTTGCGGGGACAGCTCGGTTCTTGCATGGATCTCTTCAAGCCAGTACACTTCGGGGGTGTAGGTAGCGCGAAGGAAAGCTTTTGTTGATGTTTCGCTGGAGGTCGGCTAGCTTCATTGAAATTTGTTCGATTGTGGAAAATGGGTCGCGGCGAAGAGCTTGGGCTCGGAATCATGGTGGCAGGCAGGAGGTGAATCGTGGCGCCGATCCGATGCAGCGGTGCTCAACAGTGCGTTGGAAATTTCGTAATCAGCGCGTCGCGTCACTATCACGTGCCTCTTCGGCTTTATCGGATCTCCATCGGTGTCCAATTCCAAAAATTTCCACTACCGACGTTCTCTTCCTTGACCACCATGTTTCGCACACCGTTGCGCTCGATGGCCACGCTCGCCAGGAAGAATCTTACCATTGGTCTCATCCCTGCTGATGGCATTGGCCAGGAAGTCATCCCAGTTCGTCAGACTGCCATTACAGAATTCGCTCCGATAATCTAGGAATAACAGGCTGCAAGAACCGCCATTGAAGCTGTTGGATCTGACATTCCTCCACCTAAATTCATCGATTTGGCGGCTGGATTCGAGACCTTTACCCGAACAGGCACTGCCCTACCTCCCGAAACTGTAGAGTCAGTGAATCACCTCACGCTTATGATGCTACAAGGTATTAATTCATTGCCAGGACTCTTAAGGAAGAATGCGACTGTGCTCTTTTCGGATCCGTCAGGTATTTCCGCTATTTTCTTATTCAATCTTAGTCTTACGTATATTTTCAGTTCTCCTTCGCGAAAGGTTGTGGGGTATTCATCACCCATTGTTGCGCTCCGCAAAATCTTGGATCTCTACGCCAACATAAGGCCCGTCGTTTCTGTGAGCCATCCTTTCCACCTTACTCCGAATTCTGATGCCAATGCTAGACCAGGTGTCCCCCGTTGTCGGTGTCCCTCCTGACATCGACCTGGTAGTAGTTAGGGAGAACACAGAATGTCTAGTACGTTCCATTCCGCCAGGTCTACCACAATTTCGCCGACGATTGCGACAATTCTTGCAGTACATCAAGCAAGAAGAGCTCCGAGTCACCGAACAAGGGAAGGAGGCCCGCGCAACACGGTTGATTACCGAGCGTGCATCAAGACGTATCGGTCAAATGGCCTTTGAAATTGCGCTGAATCGTCCCCGTCAGGCAAGTCCTTAGTTATTTAGTGTTCTACACCCCGGCTAAAGCCATTTACAGCACCTTACAGTGATACACAAGTCAAATGTGTTATCTGTCACCGATGGCCTCTTCCGGGAAACCGTTCGTGCCGTCCCAGATCTTGAGCCGAAATATCAAAAGGTTACTGTCATGGAACAATTAGTTGACAGCGCAGTCTATCGGTATGTGCAAACTTATAATCCACATTCTCGGCTGATGGGTTATTTTCAGGTTATTCCGTGAACCTAAGTAAAGTATTATCACATTCTCAACGTCCTTTTCTCATCTGATTCGCAGAGTTTTTGATGTCATGGTCGCGCCGAACCTTTACGGCGATATTCTCTCGTGCGTAGATTAATACCGGCCATCGATATCTCATAGTTGATACTCTCACAGGGACGCCGCCGCCGCACTTGTGGGCTCTCTTGGTGTCGTTCCCTCTGTCAACGCTGGCGACAGCTTTGTGATGGGCGAACCGTACGTCTAGTTATCTCTGGCATGGATTGTACTGAGCCTAGTTTAGTGTGCACGGGTCTGCACCTGATATTGTAGGCCAAGGCATTGCTAACCCCGTCGCCTCCATCCGCTCAGCCGCTCTCATGCTTCGTCACCTTGGTTACATCAAAGGAGCTGATCGAATCGACAACGCCGTGGATTCCGTCGTCCGTGAAGCTGCTTTCCTAACACCAGACTTGGGTGGGACTGCCAGGACTGAAGACGTTGTCAATGAAATCGTCAAGCGGATCTGAGGCTCTGTTTTTATCTTCTTGATTAAATGGAAGTATAGTATTCTAATCTGAAATATCCAAAATAAAAACGTCCTGTGTGGCTGTATTACGCCCCATGAGCGGCCCCACCTGCAGCCCTGAATGATCTCCCAAGGAGGAATGATAATAGCCGGTCGATCCAAAGTTGGTGTCCCTTCTTAATATTGGACGTAGACCAACGCCAACACCAACGACATTTATTGTCTCAATCCCCGCGAAAGCAACCTGCTTCTCCACCCTACGTGGGACTTTCAGTATCGTGCGGACGCACCGGAAGAGGACGACGAGTACCTGTATTGGGATAACCTCCGCCACCGGCTTTGGAAACGGGAAGCGGAGGGAGAATCTTCGACAATCTTGGCAATCTACTGAGTTTCTCCGATTTCGGGCTATTCGATGATCTCGAGCAGTCCGAGATGCTTATTTTCACTGTCTCCTGACGAGAGACGGAGGAAGGACCAACGATAACGGCATGTGGGGGAATTTGAATCTTTCTTCGACTGGAGCGGTCTCTGCCATTGACCGGGATCACCAATGAATCTCTTCGATTGGGTGTAGACGAAGGAGGGATGACGAGAAATGGCAGATCTGTATCCCCAGACTCCTTTGAGTTCATGTTTGGCAATGGAGCACAAGCAGCAGGGGCAGGGCGGGAGATGCTGATAATGTCCGCACGTTGGAATATCCTCCCAAATGGCGAATAGGCATGTTTCTCCGCGCCCACATCAACCAATCGAGAACTCGGAGTGGACTCTTTTCGCATAAAAGATCGGGTTGAATGCATCCGCGATACTTGGGGATTATCATTAGACGAATATGAGTCGAAGGATTCATGTTTGACTCCATGTTCGACATTGTCCTCAATCCCTCGTAGTCTCTTGCGCCGTAGGTAGAAGAAATAAAAAAGGAATGCAAAAAGAAGAGCGCAAACAGCTCCAACGACTCCTCCGACAATAGCACTAATGCGGTGCATCTCGGCAGAGACGTCTTTGAAAGACTGTCCTGTGTCGTATGAAGTCACATTTCTGTCGATGCAAGTTAACAAATGATCACTCTAGCCACACAATAAAATTGACTTACAACTCATCTCGAGCATATACAGGACCAGAATGCTGGGGTTCGTCTAGGTGTACAGACATTGCGGCTCTTATGATGGGCGGAATGAAGTTCCAGCTCCAGAGATCCATCGCAGTAGGAAGACACAGTCTTCCGTCACAGACGTTACTGCTAGGGAGAAGGAAAGTGAAGAGAATCCAGTCTGGAGACTGCGTCCGATAGCAGCTGGTTTTGATGCGTGTCAGTATTGTCGAAGGCGGTGTGTAAATGATCAAGAATGTTTGTCGACCTCGATGAGGAAACCAACGGGAGCAACAGTCGTCAGTAGTCTCTCAAACAGTCACAGAGTTAGAACATCAAGAACCTCCTACGGTGTCGAGATAGGCGCGTAGCTAAGTTCCCTGTTTCGTGCGATGGGTACATACATGATCTATATCATTCGGTTGTGGGGGCATCGGTGAACAACGCAGGCTGATACGTATACCCATAGAAACCCGTCGATGAGCTGCAATGAAGAATTCTGGCGTCTTGACGAAGAGTTACTTAGTATGTCTGCTTTGTGCAGCGAGGACAAAATAACTTCAGAGCAGGGTGGATAGAAGCCCTTTGGATAGCGAGAGATTCCGACGCGATGCCTGCATAGCTAGCCGTGAAATCTCGAGCATGCCATCCGTACGCGTCCCTACGAACATGCCGTTGGAAGCCCGATTGGAGTATTCATCCTAGCGCTTAAGGAGAGTCGCCATATTATAGGAAAGCGCGACAGTATCGGACCGGGAAAAAATAACGAACTCATCCTCCTGGCAGAGGTCCCCGTGTCCAAGTTGCGAGGCTGCGTCGGTGTGTCGATGATAAAGCGCAATTAAGGGTCACCGTCGTCGCTGATCCGGCGACATATATGATCGAGGACCCGGGAATATCGGTCCTCTGTGCATGACCACCATATCTATATCACCCGAACGCTGGCCAGACAATTCTTTCTCCAGACTAAGGTCTAGAAATCATCTTCCGTGCCCTTGATCGTCTGGAATCGCTCAAGGCGCCGGGCGCCTAATTTCTAACCTCCGAACGATATTTGAACAGTTGACGATAATTCAAGTTGATTCCAGAGACAATTAGTAGCAAAGACACCTAGGTATGTTTTGAATCATCAACTTTGTTGAACTTAATAACAGTTCTTGAGGTAGACTCGAAATACATGTACTACTTACCTCATCTGCTCTCTGCCTTCGTCGATACTGGGAGCGCTAAAGATCACCGGAAAGTTACAATTCGTCGTGAGGCTGATCTTCGGCCTCATTCTACTTTACTCTCTCGGCGGAGTCTCTCGTCCGTCTACTGAATTGCTTCGGTGTTCGAGGAAACCACGATGGTGCTCGCATTCGTACGCGATACGTCGCACTCATGCGACGCGACCCTAAACTCTTTGGATCTGGCAGGTTCTGATGAAAGCCATGCGTAAAATTGCTTGTACTGTGGCCGCTCTCCCATACAGGCACACGCTCGGCTCCTTCTTCCGAAGACATTCCTGCAAGCTAGCTCTTGAATCTCAATCTTCTGTCCGCATCACCTCTCGCATTTTGAGGAATACTATCCAGTCTCGAGTGCAACTTGATCGGCCAGGCACTTTAGGAAATCAAGGACACAGTACTTAAGTAATTGCTCCTGCTCGCCCATACCTAAGTTACCTTACATAAACTAATCTCGCCCTCCGTGCACAAGTACTGGCTGCGCCGGTAGATGATACATCTTTGAATTGTCAGACTCATGCTGTCAGGCCAGAATGCGCCTTTATAAATTCAACGGAAAATATCTCCTTTTCTTCAGCTCCTCGAGTCCCATCCAAGTATTTCGGCTCATAAAATGCGTTTCTCCTCTCTCCTCATAACTGTTGCGGCCGCCATCCTAGTCCGTGGAGCAGACAACGACACCATCGTTGGCAACTCCACCGTATCTTTGAATGCCACAGAGATCCAAATTTTGGCCAACATCACCGCCAATCTCACCGCGGAGGAATACTATGGTGCTGCTATCCCGCCTTGGGATGATGATGGCACACCTGGGTGGTACTACGGTGACTACCCTGAATACTTGGGCAACCTCACTCTACCTTGGCTCAAGGATGGTGTGAGTACCGTTGCTTCGCGTTTCTTTAACATACCACTGATACAAGTCTTGTCACAGATGGTCTGCTGGTACCTTGATCTATCCAAGTCCGGCTATTGGTGCCCCGATCCCGAAAGTTCTGATGACGGCTACAAGGAGCAGTTCTCCAACTGTACTGGGGCTGTCGAAGGAAGCGACTACTTGACCTACGGATTGGTTGACACTGTTCAGGGTGTGTGAAGAGAATATCCGACGAGCGTTTCTCACTGCGCCTTCTTTCAGACTGCAAGGACATGTGCAACAGCGTCACTGGATGTGTCTTCATTAATCGCGAGTAGTTTTGCCCCCGTATTTATTCATGGCCTGACCTTACTTTATACAGCCTATCACGATGTCAATGGGAAGGTCCGTGCGAAGCACATTGGGTTGGTTGAAGATGCTAACTCCTCTCTGATAGGGCGGCAGTCCACTCTTGACCTGCTCGTTATTCAGCAAATCCCATACCATTTCTGATGCCACCAATCTTGGTGGACAGACGCAGCCTGACGGCTCCGTTGATTACATCACGGACAGTGCTGGATACTACAAGAGCTGATTAGTTACTTCGTTACACAGAAGACCGGGGCGGACCTGAACAATCGTATTGAACGTTTTAGGGTAGTCGTCTACTTACTAGTTCCCTGTTCTCTTAACAGTCGTACTTTTTATAGAAATCCAAGACGTGTATAGAGGATTCAGCAAACTCCTCCCGGAAGAAGTACCGCAATACGAAGGACATTTGAGTTCACTAAATCTAGGGACTGAGCACGGTGATATGATAAAAGAGTCAACGCAAGCCCTGACCAGGTAGGGATGCCTTCATGCGACGATAGATAGTTCGTTGCAGCTGCAGAGAAGCGACTCTGAAAGATCAGGCATCATCTCGGAGCTTCCTTCCTCTTCTACTTGACACGGCTGGAGATGGAAGCGGGGGAGTCACCGCTCTCGATATGCCAGTATGAAGCTCAAAACCCTTCTCCCCGACTTCTGTTTTCCCCCAATACATCCATAACTGATAACCAAGGATGCCATTCAACGCCAACGCCAAAAGGAAGCTGCCTAAAACCAGCCAATCCCCCACCTCCTGCAATGTCGTAAACAGTCTGGCCAAGCATCCGATGATCTGTGACCAGACAGCGAATGCGGAGAGCTGTCCGGTGGACTGAGCACGGTAGTTCTGCCGTATTTGCGGCAGTTTGGAGAAGATAGACAAGGGAAGGGTGGAAAGTTGTAGGAAGGATAGTATCCATTCGGGAACAATGTCCAGTAATACTGCAGTGAGAAGCATCCCTAGGGATACCGTTGCGAGGTTGGCATTGCGTTTGGAAGACCGAGGGGAGTAATAAACGATGAGACAGGTAATGAGTGCGTTTTGGATGGTTAAAAACAGGTTCTCGCCGTAGGTCGAGAAAGGGAACGCGTTTCGAAAAGAATAGAAGAGGTTTATGGAGTAGGCAAGTGTTTCGAATAAAAACGCGGTCAGAGAAAGTCCTCTCGCAGAATGTGCGCGTAGAATAAGCAATAGTTGAGGAACTTTCATGACAGATCCTCCAATAACAATTCCAACCCCAAGGCCCTTGGATAGAGCATATTTAAGGCACTGAACGTCAGTGAGAGCGAGATTCTCGACCAACGACGTGTAGCATTCCTGTCCAATGACGGAAACACCGAGGTCACGGATGAACCATGGTAGATTCCAGGTAATGGCGGACATTTGGCCTCTACAAGAGAAATTCAATGAGTGAGGGCCTTCTCTCAGCAAGGATACGAGGCGGACATGGTGGTTGCGGTGCAAACCTTGATCGGGTTGGCCACGTGGCCGAGATCTGCCTCGTGTCATGATGATCTCCTTCTTCTCGATGCCGCTGTGATGCTTGGTATCCATTGTACTCATCGTGCCCAGTGCGCTGCATACTGCCTGTCCCTCCCTGGGAAACACAACTCTCTTTTGGTCTATGCAACGCCTTTGGTCGCACGAAGTCCTTTGGATACAACTCTGATTATCGGCGTAATTTCAGTGTATAATGGCCAAGAACAAAAAGGGCAAGCAGAAGCAGCCAGAGGAGCAGAAGCATGAAAAGCAGCAAGAGCCCATACCGGAGCCCATGCCGGTACCAACGCCCGTGCCTATTTTCGATGCCAAGGATGAAAACGACGGCGGTGGCCTGATGGACCTAGGTGGTGGTGAGCGCTCCGTACTTCATCCGTCGTCACGCGTATTTTGAAACAGTGATGGACGGATGAGCGCTAAACATAGATGGCTCACCATCTAATTCATCGATATACAGGTCTCCTGGACGATGCTCCGGACCAATCCGACCAATGGGGTGCTAGCGATCCTGCCAAAACTGGCGGCGGTGCTGTTAATGATCCTTGGCCTGCAAATACTGACACTCAGATGGCTGGAGGCTTTTGGGGAGCTCAGCCAGCGCATAGACCTCTAGGTCCTGCACACCAGAATCCTGGAAAGCGAAATTCGGTCGCGACATCTACTGGATCGGCCTGGAAGCAAGTCCCCCAGGCAGGAAAGGGTCCGGCGCGCCCACACGACTTTGCCGCTGCTTGGCCCGGCGCTGCAGGTCAATCTTTCGGCGGTGATGGTTGGGGCGATGGTGGCGGTGGCGGTGGAGGGGACTGGGATGAAGAGGAAGACGAGGACTATGATAGCGAGGATGACTATGAGGAAGAACCGATTCCTCATCATCGTCAGCCTCCACCGCCACAAAAACCGGCGGCACCCCCGGCGGCTAGTTGGAGAGGCTGGAGCGAGGAAGCGAGAAAGCTTTCCAAGGTAACCACTCCATCTTCTGTGCCTACAGGGCCCGCTGGGACCAGAAACGTCCTGTCGAGCCAACAGCACTCTCAACTCTTGAATTCTCTGCTCAATGCATCACATGCACAGCCGAACAATCCTGCTCGTTTTGCTGGCCAAAGTCCTGCCGCCCTTCCTAAGGCGTTTCCAGGGCTGGCAAATGCTCAAGCGCACATGATGTCAATGAAACTGGGAAACCCCTACCCCGGACAAGCCAATCCTTATCCTGGGATTCCTCAGCTGAAGAGAGCACCTCCTCCTCCCGCTCCACCGCCTCCACCCAAGGAGACAAAAAAGGACAAGAAGAAGGACAAGAAGGAGAAACACAATGATAAGCATCAGCGACACAACCCTGAGGCAGATAATTGGGGTGGAGGAACAGGAGGAGGAGGAGGAGGAGGAGGAGACGGTGAATGGGGTGGCGGTTGGGGCGACGGTGGTGACTGGGGTGGAGGTGGAGGAGGTGGCGGTGACTGGGGAGAGTCCGGAGGCGGTGGAGGAGGCAACGATTGGGGTGGTGGAGGGGGCGGAAGGGATGATTTTGGTGGAAATACCGGCGGTAATGATTCCTGGGGTGCTCCGGCGGCTGGAGGCGGCGGCAAGGATTCTTGGGGTGGCGGCAAAGACTCTTGGGGTGGCGGCAATGATACTTGGGGCGGGGGAGGCGGGAAGAAGGAGAAGAAGGAGAAGAAGGAGAAGAAAGAGAAGAAGGACCCCCGAGCTGCTGGCGGTGGCGGCAACGATGGCTGGGGTAGCACTGGAGGCGATGGAAACGACGGCTGGGGTGGCGGTGATGGCTGGGGTGCTGGCGGTGGGAACGATGGTTGGGGCAATGGTGGGGGTGATGGGCAAGACGCATGGGGTGATGGAGGAGGCACCTGGGGAGGCTCGGGAATGGGTAATACTGGCCATTTTGACCGCATTTCAGAAGAGGACGAGGAGGAGGAAGAAGACTACGATGATCCCCGGCGCGTTCATTTTTCCCCCAAGGCAGCTTTGAAACGGATGATGGGAATCGGACGCCAGGCTCCAATACCGCCTACGAAGAATACTAGTTATTCCCTACCTTCCAAGACACTCACCCACGCGTATAAAGGAACTACGACCGTTCTTGATTACGGAATACCCCACAACAAGATGAATGAGTACACTAACGTCAAGTTCATCGATTCCCGGGGCGTGGCATTGGACGCTGTCAAGCATGCGTTCTTTGGAAGGATGCGGAAGGCGAAAGAGAGGATATACTGGGGTTTTTCGCCAGACAAAGACGAGCGCGTCTCGTCCGTGATTTCATGGGTACAAACCGTCAACTACGCCTTGGGCTCATACGGAGTGCGTTCTAACACTATTCACACCTGGGAGTTTCGCTAAAATATAATTTAGCTTCATCGATTTCTCCAAAGCCAAGAAAGAGGTGCTCTGTTCGTTAACGCGGATTACAGATCTCCGAAAAATCCTAACGAGCCGGCTTTTGACTGGCTGACGTTTGATCAGCTACAAAAAACCCGAGACAAGATACTCCAAGAATCTGTAGCCTTCTACGATCCTGCTGCTCAGGTTATTGTCTTCATCTTCCTACCCTCGCCATCCGGAAACAGCGTCGCAGTGTGGCGCCGAAGGATCAACGTTCCCAATAATATACGATTGATGCTGCAGGATGAGATTAACTTGGTCTTCACGGGATTGAGGAAAGATAAGGAGTACCTTGTTCACGTAGACGAGTGAGTATAAATCGTCATCCTTCTCTTCCATGTCACTCACCAGAGCACGTGTAGACTACCCCCAAAGGCAGCCCCCGGGCCAAAACAGACAACCGCTCCTCCCATGCAAGCTCCCTTGTATACCGCCCCCGACCTGGCTAGGCAAATGGATAAAATGCAAAGGCCAAAACGATGGTGGCAACTCTTTTAAGCCATACCCCGATCAGTTCCTCTATCTTTCACTTATGCTTTGTCATTTTCGCTTTCGATGAAATAGTATGCTATCTGTAAGACTTATATAATACGACGTCGTAAGACTCGTAACAACCCCCTCTTGTACATGTTAGCTGTTGTAGGTACTCGTAATCGTTGTACAAATAGAAATGGGGGAAAATGTTTATACACATAAATGTATTAGGATTTCTGCGAACGAACTGACATTGTCTTGTCCACTGCGCGCCTTGTCTTAGTGCAGTTTCCTCTACGGGTCATGTAGATAATTGAGAACGGTCCGAATTCATATTTTCATGACACAGACAAACATCTAAACATCTACAACGCTCTCTTTCTTTTCCCCGCGCTGTGAGCGCCTTCCACAGATTCCTGCTTGACGGAGGCATGATGATTGCTGCCAGCGGCTTTCTCCTTCGTCTTCCCGTTCTTCCTTCGTACCTTGGAAGGTGGTTCTTCGTCATCTTCCAAGCCTTCTGCTTCTTCTAAATCATCGAAAATATAGGTTTGGTCATCGTCTCGATCGCCGTCGTCACTGGTCTCTCTATAGGCGAGTGCTCGTCGTGGGGGCTTGATGTTAATTGCTTCGTGCGCTAACAGCGGTTGGGTCTCGCCGTTGTATGCTGCCTTCATAGCAGCTTCAAAGGCTAGGAATAGGTTACTGTTACGCTGGTCTGTAGAATAAACATTGTCAAAATGTTCGTGCTGAGGAAAGCGTGGAAAGTTTTCCACTTGGTCGTAATGATAAGCCAGGATGGAGCGAAGCTGAAGGAGCCGTTGCACAGCATGCTTGTACTCAGTAGGAAGCACTTCCTTTGCAGTCAGGAACTTTCCCCGTACGAAGAAACGGCGCCGCTCGCGACTACCTTCAAGATGGTGTGGAAAGAAGGCGTTGAACAAATCGCGTTGCTTATTATGCTGAGCGAGCCGATCCTCGAGACATGTTGCCGGAACTGTTGAGAACAACGCATGACATCCAATCCAGAAGAGAGATTCGATGTCATGCAAGTAGTTGTGTAGGAAGGGGGGTTCATCATCTTCTGCAGCAGATTCACCTTCATCACCTTCGTGTTCTGCAGAAGAATCATCGAAGTCGGGCAATGGTGCGGGTGCGTTCCGAGTAAACATGTACTCCGTGGCCTGAACTTCAACCGCCATGTAAACGGGGGTTCCCTGTCACAAATGTACAAATAAATCCAGAGATTATGGCCTCAAACGTCTAGACGTACTGTTTTCGGGTCATTCAGCGGACCATGAGATAAAAACTTCTTCGCATATTCAAGGTCGGAGATCTTGCCCACTCCATTACAGAGAATAATATTGCCCGCAGAGATGTCACGATGAACGTAGTGTCCCATGTAGAGGTGATGAAGACCTACAGGGTGGCGTTAGCAACGTTGTAAAAGATCATCCAACTCTATTACCTTTCAACGCATCACTGAGCGCGTTGAACAAGACACGGGGCTGCTGAATGTCACTGAGGGGTGTCCCAACATCTGCAAACACGACTCGAACATGCTTCCTGCCCTTGTACAAGCGCGGCGGCTTAGGTTTATTATCTGCATCGGGATTGGCAAGGCTGGCTCCCGTGGGCGTAGAGATAGTGGATCCAGGCATAGTCCGGGAAACATTGGCTGTCTCAGGCGTATAAAGGTCTAGATCTCCAATGATCTCCAAACGCTTCCGCACGAACACTGGCATGTCGTCGTCGCGATTTTGAGACGTTTGCACCACCTCACACTTGAGAATCTCCATGAAATACTTTTTTCGGTACTCTTTGCCGATCTCGGGATGGTGCTTCTCGATGCTACAAAATATCTCTTGTTGAATTTCGAGTTCCGTTCTCGCTTCGGAGGGTACCCAAACATCTTTCAGCGCATGTTTCGGGTGTTTCTTGTCGTTGATCTGACAAACCGTCCACACTCGGGTCGCACGAGACAGAAGACCACTGGCCCGGAATGAGCTGAGGCATTTCACAGTTCGATATGTGTTGCCGCCTATGTGGTAGTCATATTGAATGATGTGTTCGGAGGAATTTGCAGCGAGGGGATAGGCGACACGGGTGACAGACATATCGTAGCCAAGCTCTTCTGCCGTCGCGAAGGATAGGGAAAGCACGTAACGGATCAAATGAGTGTAGTCCTAGAGAGTTCATCAGCCACAGATCTATGAAGAGGCATTGGCACTAACCTTTATGAAGTCGAAGGACTCAGATACAAGGACAATCGCTCGCGAGAAGAACCAGAATCGAGTCGTCGTATTCTCGATTGTCGTTCCAAACATGAATCGACGAGTAGGATCGGCGTACATGGCTTGAGATGCGTTCCCGACTAATTTTCCGAAATCCTATCTGACAGGTTAGGCGGAGCACACAAGATAGTAAAAGTAGGGAGCGTACGTCATTCCGGTCCCATGCAGTATCACATTTCTTGTATTCTTCTAGGGCTGGTCGATCGCAGGCCAGTTTGTGCTACCATTCGGTTAGCAGGAGCTAAATAGATACGAGCGAAGCAAACTCACGCCGTTCTTCTTGATCAGGACTGGGGGCTCGATAGGCGTAATAGACGTCGCGTTTTCGACATAGTCGGGACGTCTGGATTTAAGCAATCTGTAGTGGCCATCGGACTTGAAGCCACCGTTTCGTCCTTCGGAAAGCGTCGGTTCGTTAGGTCTGCACTCCATGACCGTTGTAGGCTCTGGACCATCGGAAAGCACCGTTCGCGCCGCCTTGACGATAGCCGCAGCGATAGTCGCCATGTACTTGAAAGTTTCGTCTTCCAGAGGCCCGTTGTTTTGGGGATCATTAGGAAAGTCCGCCCATCGTAGTCCCTCTTCGTCATCAAATTTCTTCAGTACCTTGTCATCCTCGAGAGCTTTGGTGATTTTCGCCAGGTGGCTGCTGTAGATTGAAGAAGGAAGAATATGGCTCTCGTAGTACTTGAGAGAGACTTGTGGGACGTCTTTGATATCTTTAACCGCGTCGGCTCGATGCTCGGCCATCGTGCCACTCGCATGCGATAGATTCTCCGTTCGGTGGTATTTTTTAGGCGTTTCCTGCACGCTCTCCAGATGCTTGTTAGCGATTCCGCGTGCTGTGTTCGTCGGTTGTCTGGTCTCCGCAGTATCAGACTTGACACCTGCAGGAGGCGATGGTGTGCGAGGTGGCTCAGAAGCGCGGCTGTCCATAGTAGAAGATGAGGGATAGAGACTCAGGAGAATGTCAAATACGTACGGTCTTTATAGCTGCGGCCAGAATACTTATTTCAGCGTTGCTGTCTTTGTTTTCCGCGGGAGAAGATGTTGAGTTCACTACAGCACGTGATCGAGACCATTGTGGGAGTTTGATTTGTCTAATCTTGGCCTTTAGCTTATGAAAAAATGATTTCCATTGTCCTGAACATTGTCAGAACAATGGAAATCCTTTGTTAAAAACATGCTCTTCTCAGTTACAACGTACTGGTGTATGGAGGCGGTAGAAAGTCGTCCTTTTAGGTGCCTTCCGTCTACCCATACAGGCATAGCACAGGGAACCCTGACGATTTAAGTTGGAAGGAGACAGCATTCTTGTTGCAGTCGCCAACGATTAGATGGTCATACGGTTGGCTATATGTGTACGGAAGCCTTGAAGCTTAAAGATCCATGCTCCTTGCCACCCGCCGAAATTTACCGTACTCATGGAATGTATCCAGGGCAGGTTAGTCCACTCGAGTGACTCGATGTTATTGCATAAGAAACTCATCAGTCTTATAATTTTCCAAAAAGCCAAATCTAAAAGCTGTATCGGAATATGGTAGGCTTAAGAACACTTATACCTCTTCTCGGAACCCCGTACTCCCCTCCCCCCTTGCATCCTTTACTTAACATGTTGTCAGCCGATGACACCAGGGGGTGGAAGCTTACAAATACAGACCCACGATAACCAAGAGTAAACGAAAAGTGACATTGGAGAGCAACTTAGAAAGCAGGAAAGCGAAATAGAGTGCATCCGAGTCGGATACTAGAGAAGCTTGGGACTTCATGCATTCCTAGGAACCCGGCGAATCTAAACGGCTGCTGAACAGACGACCTCCCCAGTCGCTCTACTTTCATGAAAGAACCGTCGAACAACTTCCACTTGACTTCCACCCCTGTCTGAAGAGTCGAAGTTCTGACCCAACTTGTTCCCTTGGAACAATTTATTCCGAGTCTCCCTATGCCAGGATAACTCTTTCGCACCTAGACACTATGCCCGCTCATTTTGACCAAAATGCCTTCCTACCTTTCCCTGCCCGACTCAAGTTCGGCCTTGGCTAGAATATTCATTCTCGGTACGAAGATGCCTCCGCAATGGACAATTTGTTCACTCTCTCGCGAATGTGATATCCCCTGAGTGGCGAAAGAGTGAACGATTGATTTCATCTATCACATTGCAATCCTAACCTCGACCATATGTACCTTCAACGAACCACGATTGTCCAACCGGGGCATCGCACTGTGAAACCTTTTGACACAATCCGCTTCGTATTTGGCCCGATCGCCCCGGTCCGTTACAACGATGATATGAACTCGATCATGTACAGCAAGAAGAATATCTTCCAACCACGTCCAGTGACTTTCCTCACACGAAAGAAGACGCTCAGGAAAGACGTATAACTTGAGAGTCAGTTCCTTCACTGCGAAAAGCTCTGGAGAGAACTTGTTGAAGAACAAGTTCTGCAGTCCCGCGAAAGGCTGCTGTAGATAATTGAAGTGCTGAATGGTAACACGGGAGATGCACGACAAGTCGAGAGCGCTGCTTTCTACGAAGTCAGCTACAGATGGATCGCTTGTCTCCATAATAGGTGAGTGACCTACTGTATGGTTCTGTGTTTATAACCACCTCCTCTAGTCTTGGAGCTTTGTCGATCAGGGTACCCTGAATGACGGTATGAAGCTGGTGCCCAGGGGCCGCTGTCAATCGTATCTTCTTCAACCTTGAGGTGTCGATATATCTCAGAATGTCGCCCTTCATCCGGCGTAAGCAGAGATACTCGGGACGTAGTCTCGAACCGGTATTGGAAACCTCCGACTCCTTGCCAAAGGATCCAACATTTGAAAGGTGGATGCTCTGAATTCCAGGAAAATGTGTGCAAAACAATAGGAAATCAGCTGGGCTTGCGAAGTTTAAACTTGTGAGATAAAGAGATCGGAGGTTTGGGCAGGGAGGCAAATCTTGGCAAAGGTGAGAAGGAATAGTACGAGAACCTTTGATGGAGAGGGCAGTGAGATTGGAGAGAACTCCCATGACATGGGAAAATAGTGATAACTCTTTCGCATCGTCATCACCAAGGTTCTCGTTGGACTTAAAGACTAGACGGACACCTTTCACAGCTGAACGGAATCCCGGCGATGTAGAGACGAGTTCGAGCAGCTTGCAGGACGCCTGGTAAGAAGCCTCCACGTTAATAACAGAATGGAGATGGAACCGTGCAGCCGAGAAAAATGTATGGTTGACCAATGTGCAAGCATACAAAGTGTCACGGTCGTCATACACTTCGTCCACTATGCTGTTGATCAATTCTTGAGGAAATATTTGAAGGGGCATCTGGCGCAGAAAATCAGCATCAGCGTGCTAGAGAACGACAGATTGGCCTTACAGTATTCTGGGTAGATGGTGGTACTGAAGAAGGGACCAAAGTGCCACGTTAATATGATCATGAAGCCACGTACGTGTCACTCCGGTCTAGAGTAAGCAGCGGAAGATTCATGAGCAACGTCAAGAACAACCCGTGGTAGGGATGACGTGGAGGTAAGAGGAAGCGGAAAAAAGGTGCTTAAATTGGTTGTACCAATATCAATACATGCAAGTACGGGCTCGTTGCGTCAGACCGGGGCAAGATTTCAGTAACTCTGCGGCGGAAGGACGCTTCCCTGGATCTTTATGCAGCATTCTCCCAACTGATTCCACTATCGCTGCCGAAGGACGCAAATGGAAACGAAATGCTAAGACAAGTGCCTCCGATTGCTGCATTTCTATTTTCCTCTCTGTGTCAAGGACCTCTGCCATAAACTGGTCAATGCGAATTATTAAAAGAGGAAACATACTTAAATGCATACCGATTATAAGCGCCCCGAGATTCCAAATGTCTGACTTGAAGTCGTAAGGCTGGCCAGCACAGACTTCCGGAGGGGACGAACGACTACTTTGCGAATTGTGGGGATCAGGTATCATAGCACAGAGCTCTATAGTCGACGATTAGTGAAAATACATCTACGCCATTATAAAATACCCACTCAATCGTACATGTCCCATTTTGCTAAAGAGGATGTTCTCCATGTTAATACCTCTATGACTTATGCCATGCCGATGAAGGTAATCCAAAGCCTGTGAAATATGAGGAAGAATAGTAGTGACGAAAGCCTCCCGTTTTGCCATCGACATGCCAGCGTTAGTGGTTACTACCTTTTGAAGCGTCATCATGTCCGATATTCCTTCCGTAACCACCCAAAGTTCATCATCGTAGCGAAAAGCATCCATGTAATTTATGATGTTGGGGTGGTGTAGCCATCGCATACTGATGAATTCGTCTATGAGCTGAATGACCTTGACTCTGTTTTGTTTCTCGACCGCAATACGTTTGATGGTCACTTCGTTCTTTACGGACTGAGCTGAAGCACGGTAAATTTCGACAGAAAAGCTGTGATATGAAAACGTTACTACGCCGAAATTTGTTACAAAAAGCACTTACCCTCGCTCAACCCTGACGAGGTTGTGATACGACCGCTGCGGATCTGCGTGTACGCGTATCTGCAGCAGCCGCAGTCTGTATTCGTCCTCTTCCTTGAATAACTCAGCCGTGGGTGATAGGTCTTGATGGGGAGCATCTTCTTCGATAGTCTGGCTAAGCAGCGATCCAGAGCGAAGCGACAATGGCTTCATCCAAGGACTGATGCTGCCATCTGATGACCCAGCGAGATTAAATGTGAACTTTTCCCGTGTCAGCGACGAAGAACTGGACTTTAACTTGGAAAAGATGTATGCTTTCATCAGGCCTGACTCTGTCGCTGATTCACGTAAGAATGTTCTGAGCATTTCAACGATTTCTGATGCTCCGGGCCGCATGTCAGCCCCGTTCTCACAGCACACACAAACGAGCTGCCACAGAGGATCTGTCATGGAAGCTGGTCGAGGAGGGATATCTCCGCTCAGGACCATTTCTATGATGCGGACTTCATGTGTAGTATCGGGAAACGGAACCCGACCTGAGTAAAGCTACACATCATTTTAGCAGAATTCCATACTTAAAGAGAAAGTCGCACCTCTACACAAACACAGCCGTATGCATAAATGTCGCTGGAAAACGTTCGTTTGAAGTTTCCCGAGGGGCGCAACAATTCTGGAGCCATCCAGCGCAGAGTCCCGCCTTGATCGGTGGTAAATTGTCTCGTAGCATCGGCAAAAACCGTCAGTCCGAAATCTGCAAGCCTAGGATGCCAGTGTTCATCGATTAGGATGTTGCCCTGTCGTGGTAATCAGTAACAGATAGGAGATTAAAGCACAACCCTTACACCCTTGATATCCCCATGAACAACTGACTGAGAATGAAGGTATTCGATACCTTGGGCGATCTCAAAAAGCTGACAAACGGACCGAATCAACTCGAAGAATAGAACGAATGACAGATTAAAATCCTACCAGCTTATCGATATTTGCGCTGGGATTCTGCTTGAGGAAATGGGGAGCCGTCCCATTCGACATCCAGGGTGATACCATACAGGGTTGTCTCGGAAAGTTTTCCGCGTCGATACCGAGGAAGGGAAGTACATATTTGAAGGAGAGCTTTTGCCAAACCAGAGCTTCCTTACAAAATTTCTAAACACCGGTTGAGAGACTTTTTGGACGAAATACAACAGTAAAGACACGTACTCGATATATTTTCGCTCTTTCACAGATCCGGAAAATACGCAACCGCTTCAAGGCTACAGGTTTTCCTTTATAGGTGGTCTGGTAGATGTCGCCGAAGGTTCCTCCTATCGTGTTTTTATCTCGTACAACACCAACGCCGGATATAAACATGGACCCAGGAAGCCGAGAGACGGTCTTGACTATGGAGACTAAAAGCATCCGTGCATCGGCATTGAATCGTTCACTTTGCCGTTGATCATCCAAGATCTAGGGCCTGGTCATTTCATCAGTATCCAAGCTCTGTGTATGGACGAACCTCTTGTGCTGCGTCCATGAACCTTTCCGACTCGTCATCTCCGAGGCGAAGCATTGCGACCTTCTCTTCTGGAGATCTTATGATGACCTCTAACAACTCAACGATTTGCGGGTAGTCGTTGGAAATGGCGTTATGCACATTCGACAGGTCGTTGAACCGCCCGAGGCCAGATAACAACTATGTGAGGCAGCATCAATAAGAGGTTCGCGGATGTGAGGACGAATAATACCTCTTGCAAGCTACGGCGATACATATAGCTTTTCACAACGCCATCAACGGCAGTGGTTGGAGATATTTGACTGAACGAGCGTTGTAGCTCTTCATATCTCGTGGAAACAGATTGAGAGCCAGGCGCAATTACAGAGTCAAAAAGTGAACTACCTTGCGGTGTCTCCTTTCTCAGCAAACTGCTGCTCGGCCAAATGAGACAGATGCTGTGATCGCAATACATTTAGCGTAGAATAGCTGCAAATAGTAAGTAGCATACCTGATACACCTGTATGTGGGATATCCATCAAAGATCTTCATTAGTACCAAAATAAACAGACTTGCCTTTGCTGGTAGATCTGCATAAACATGAGCATCATACATGACTCCATTGAGCTTGGGACGCACAGGAGGGTAATACTGACCCCGGCGTAGGGGGGAGGGGCTTGTTCTTCCTTGTCTGTCTGCGCCGTCTCCTCTCGCTCCTCTCTCTCCTCTTGTCTTCATCAGGACCAATTGCTACTGGGAGGAGATACGTCGTAGCAGGTCCACGAACATTCTCCCTCGCTTCATCTGGTCGATTCGACGTCCGATGAGAAAACGAATTCTCTTTGTTATTTACGGTGACCGAATCGATGGAAGGCCTGGTATTGTTCGCCGATCCATTGTAATCTGATTGTTGTTGAGGGACCCTGGAGTCCTGGGAAAAGACAGAGCGAAGATCGGGCCGCCGCTTGATTGGTCGTAGTCGACGTGTGGAGTCCATCGAAATTTCAGACGGGATGCTAGGGACAGAAGGGCAGGGAATTTTGAGTCATTCGAGGCATCCAGAGGCCGTGCAATGAATGTCCTATAGAATCAATGCGTAGGCGCTTAATGTACAGCGTTATCTTCTGTGAACCTGACATGAGGCTGATGAAACCCGGGTTATCAAAAAATAGACCAAACAATGCTCGTTTATGTCACGAGAACCTTGTAGACGCTCTGAATACAACACTATGGGTTAAGTGTAGTGCTTCGTGCACTTACGGCGACTTGTTCAACACGCCCTCTCTTCAAACAGATATCCTACACACCATACACATTTGTGTGAAATCACGATGGCAAGAGGCGTAGAAAATTCGAGGGTACCACTAATGGAACAATTGATTGATGAGGGTGGGGTTATTGAGGGTTGAGAAAATGAACGTACTGCCTTTAGATCCATCCATCTTTCTCGCTTCCCACCACTTTTCTTGAGGTGCTGTTGTGACGTAAAGGATCTCGTCGGCTGTGAAGCTGAGCTCTTCAGCATCAGCCGCTTGATCTATAAAACTCAGAACTCAGCTTATGCGCAGAGAATAACAGGTAACGCACATGTCCAATTCGCCTGGGCGCGCCTTGAATACTCCGGAGCTGTGGTCGTCCCACTCTGAAGACTCTCCGAGACGGTAAACAGTGATGAAGGATGATTAAGATCGCTGGCAGTTGTTGGAGAATACGGGCGCTAAATGATCAATGTGCTATTGGTTCACTGTTTGACGTTAGGTGCACACACCATCAGGTATGAAGATGCACGACTTGAGTGATGGGCATCGCTAACAGACTTCCTATTAACGCTAGGAGTCGCGTTCGGTGTGTGACTAGGAGTCAGCACATTTTCTTCACGAGGGTTACCCTTGGAATTGTCCGTAGAGGTGGACGTGGACTGTAATGGAGAAAGTGGATTCGCGTGCTTTTCGACCATGGTATCGCTAGGTGGATCCGACTGATTGAATGGACTAGCAGTATGCCGTTGGCTTAAGCTGGAACGTGATCCTGCGGACAACGGTTCCTCTTCCGGAAAACCTCGAGATTTGTCGGTGAATGCCCCAGTGTCTTTAGAGAAATGGAGAACCCAAAGAATGTTTATAACCGACAGGATGATCTGTTGGCGGAGCAAGCCGACACCAGTCGGTACGCGAACAATTAACCGGACCTTACCCGCACGAAAAGTTGTGTCCCTACTCGAAGATTCTACCTTACTAACTTACCTACACTTTTGGGACACTCGTAGAATATACTAGAATAATTGTTGAGGTATAAAAGCCTCGTAGTCGTACTGCTATAGATACAGTTTACTCATTCACTCTTCTTCTCATACTATTGCTGCTAATAGGTTATGGGCCCCGGCCATAACTGAATCTTAACGATAACACACTCACCTCGCATAGACTCACTATCAATCTATCATGTCCACCAATACTTTCTCATCCACTGCGAAACTCGGCGAGTACTTCGCCAAACTCCCTGCATGCAAGGCTGATGGCACGAACTGGATCTTCTTTCGTGACCGCTTCCTTTTCGCTGTCGATGCTGCGGGTCTGAGCGACCATTTCGAGGATGTCGTGACTGCGACAGAACCGACTGCACCAGCTGTGGTAGATCCCAAGAATCCCACAGCAGACGAGACAAAGGCAATAAACGAGTACGCGAAGAAGTGCCAGATTTGGAAGTCTGAGCAGGCCGTAATCAAGCAGGGAATCGCCTCAGTCATTTCGGATTCGTTATTCTTAAAGGTGAAGGGCGAGGCGACGGCAAAAGCGATGTGGGAGAAGGTAAAGTCAGAGTACGAGAAGAAATCGAAGATGGTCACGGTTGACCTGCGCCGGAAGCTCCAGGATGAGCGATGCGCAGAAGGAGGTGATGTGAAGACTCACCTCACGAAGCTACAGTCCATATGCGAGGACCTCATCGCGATGGGAGCGGACCCAGGCGACGATAACTTCGTCGCAATAGTCCTCGGATCACTCCCTGCCTCATTCGAAACATACCTCTCTGCACTTACAGGCGCATCGACACTCCTTGGCAAGGCTCTCGATCCCGACATGGTGCTACAGGGCATCAATGATGAAGCAGACCGGCGGAAGGTCAGGTCAGCAGGGAAGGGCGAGAAGGAATCCGCATTCTACAGTGGGAATAGTGGAAAGAAGTCGAGGAAATCGGTGGAGTGCTATAACTGCCACCGGAAGGGACATATGGTGAGAGATTGTTGGGCGAAGGGAGGAGGAAAAGAAGGCCAAGGCCCGAGGAAGGGCCATGGACAAGCGAACTCGGCAAAGGCAGACAAGGAGTTCGACGCCGCATGGTTTGCGGAGGAAGAAGATGATGAAGAAGACTTCTCAGACCTGCCATCCCTCCAGGATGTCAGTGATAGCGAAGATGAAGACAGCGACAATGAAGTTGATGAACTAGACATCAGTACACCAGAGCTCATTGGAGAAATCACCTCACTTACCTCTGGGAATCTTGCAGTAGCTGTTGCTGACACAGAGCGCGAGCACGAAGTTGACATCTTCGACTCCGGCGCTACACAGCATATGACACCATCACGTCATCGATTGATGAACTATATGGCTATCAAGCCTCGAGGGATAATGGCGGCGGACAAGAAGAAGTTCGAAGCGCTCGGGAAGGGTGACATGTATATCACGATTCCTAATGGGAAGAATCAGACAACGAAGGTCCTTGTTAAAGACGTACTCCACGCACCTAATCTTAGAGTTACACTCCTTTCTGTTGGTCGCATCACCCAGGCAGGCTATTCCCTTGATTTCAAGGATGAGGAGTGCCGCATTTTTGACAAGAAGCATCACCAAATTGGATCAATACCTCACGTCAATGGGCTATACAGACTCCGTGTACCAGTTCCCCATCCAGAAGCCTATCACGTTGATGATGGACCATGTATTGTGACACCAGATGAGTTGCATCGTCTGATGGGTCATCTTCCAGTTGATGCGGCGAAGAAGCTTGTCAAGGATCAATTAGTTGATGGTCTAGAACTCGATGAAGGGAGCCCTACCTCGAAGGATCAATGCCCGTCATGTCTGCATGGTAGAATGACAAGGAAAGCAGTCTCCAAGTCTAGGGAGAACGACGCGTCAGGGGGAGTAGGCGATCAGGTTCACAGTGATGTGTGGGGACCAGCAACCATCGAGACACCCCAACACAAGAAATACTACGTCACATTCACAGACGACGCGTCGCGCTACTCTGTAGCCATGCTACTTCACTCAAAGGATGAGACGTTGCAGTCATTCAAAGATCTTGAGGCAAGATGGGACAAGGTACATGGCATCAAGATAAAAATATTACATTCGGACGGAGGAGGGGAGTACAAGAGTCATGCTTTCGATGACTACCTAGCTGAGAAAGGAATCCAGCGTCACTTCACAGTCCATGACACACCAGAGCATAACGGAGTCGCTGAGAGACTCAATCGCACACTCCTCGAAAAGGTCCGAGCCATGCTCCATGCTGCGGGACTGCCGAATAACTTGTGGGGCGAGGCATTGAAGCATGCAATTTGGTTGAAGAATCGGACATTGTCGAAGGCCATTGGTGGTCGTACACCATACGAGGTGTTCCATGGATCGAAGCCTGACTTGCGACATATCCATGAGTGGGGCTGCAAGGTCTGGGTACATGTTGAGGACGGTTCGAAGCTTGAAGGACGTGCTCGCGAGGGTCAGTGGCTTGGTTTTGACCAAGATAGCAATGGCCATCGAATTTATTACCCAAATAATCACTCCATACGTGTTGAACGAAGTGTCAAATTCCCAGAAATGCGCAGAAGCGAAGGGGGGATACATAAAGTGCTGAATGAGGGGGAGAATGCAGCAGTTAGTGATGAAAAGAAGACGGAAAACATCCAGCACGCACCTGCACTACCCAAACCAACACCCCTTTCTCTACCAGGTTCCCCGCTCACCACACCACCAGACACCCCTCCATCAAGCCCAATGTCGAAACCAATACCTCCAATTGCGCCGCAAGATATTTCGAGCAAAATCGATGTACAGAACATTATCGAAGGCACTCGAACACATCGAGCTGCCCATCTTGTCCAGGCCGAGCCGGTTGCTGACTCAGTTGTCACAGAGTATGCATATTTGGCTATGGGAGATATGTCTGATGAACCAAGCGTTGAAGAGGCAATGCAGAGGGAAGATTGGCTGCTGTTCAAGCAGGCCATGGACGTTGAGATGGAAGCGATGAAGAGGACAGGCACGTTCGGTGATGGACCCACACCAAGGCCGATCGGATGCAATATCGTCGGATCAAAGTGGGCTCTTCGCATCAAACGCAAGGCTAATGGAGAGATCGATAAATACAAGGCACGTCTCATAGCTCATGGCTTCACCCAAGTACAAGGTGTTGACTACTTCGAGACTTTCTCACCTACTGCCAAATTATCATCTCTTCGAACCTTTCTGTCTATTGCCACACACTACAACTGGGACATCAAGCTTTTTGATTACTCTGCTGCTTTTCTCAATGGCGAGTTTTCAGACAATGAAGAGATCTACATGGAGCAGCCACCACACTATACAAATGGAAATCCAAACGAAGTCATCCGCCTCCGACGCACAATATATGGACTAAAGCAGTCAAGTTGAAAGTGGTATGAGAAGCTTACCACATCACTCGCCACATTAGGATTTCACGCGCTCCATAACGATCATGCGGTCTACCGCCTCATCAGAGGAGACGACATCATTTTGATGGCCATTCATATTGATGATAGCACAATCATCGGCACGTCTCCTACCCTAATCGATGAAATTCAGGAAGAAATTGCACAGATATTCAAAATTACAATGCTTGGACCGCTCAACTGGCTTCTCGGGATGGAAGTCAAACGGGATCGCAAGAACCACACCTTATCAATTTCACAGACAACATACATTGACTCGCTACTGCGGAAATTCGGGATGACTGACTGCAAATCAGTCTCCGTACCGCTTGATCCCATGACTCAGATATCACGGGAGCAATGTCCCAACACTCCAAGCGATGTCGCGGATATGCGAGACATTCCATACAGGGAACTCATTGGCGGCCTAATATGGCTTTCTACTGCTACTCGACCAGACCTTGCATTCACGGTCTGTGTTCTATCACGTTTTCTTGATAACCCCGGACGTCCCCATTGGAACTAGTGGTCGTCGGTCGACGACTTTGATACCTTGCTTGAGCGGTGTTCACACAGCTTGCTTTGCACAGTGCACTTCCGAGGTGATGACAATGTGATTTTGTGGATCCTACCAATATCCAAGGACAGAGATTCAGAACACCTGAAGAATGGAGCGCGGTATATAATTTGAGCAGGTCGGAACGAGCGAGAATGTTCATGCAAGCTCGCACTTCCAAATTGGGAATCCATATTCTAACAAACCACCCTGACAGTACTAGGTGCAGCGTGCACTCACCCTCCATGCAGGCCCCTTCATGTTTTCTCAGGCTCTTGAGCGAAGACCACAGTTTCTCTGTCTACCCCATGAAAAGCGGTGGACCAAGAATCATGACGCGCACATTACGTTGTATCACGTGCAACACGTGACGACCTTTCCTTGGTAAGCGAAGATTTTAGACCTAGAGAGACCTTGACAAGCAAGGTAATGCAGCAAAACGTGTGCTACAGTACCTTAAGGGCACACGCACACTGGGACTTACATACAGCAGATCAAATGAGACACACGGTCTCGATATCTATACTGATGCCGACGGAATGTCACTCGAGCATCGCAAAGCCATATCGGGCTATGCATTTATTCTTAACGGCGCCGCGGTCTCATGGTCATCGAAGCAGCAGGAAATCACTGCACTATCCACCACTGAAGCAGAGTATATTGCTCTGACTTACACTGCGAAAGAAGCCATGTGGTATCATTACTTCCTGGCTGAATTATTCGGACCGATTTCCATTCCATTCATCATCTATAGCGACAATCAGTCCGCAATATCACTTGCGCATGCCGAACTCGGACAGTTCCATGCCCGTACGAAACATATTGATATCCGATATCATTTCATCCGCGAGAAAATCCAAGAAGGAACATTCGAAGTCATCTATTGCCCGACTTCCGAGATGACAGCCGACATCCTAACCAAGGCACTCGCATCATTCAAGTTCAAACCCCTCGTTGAAGCTCTTGGATTGATTTCGGCTTGAGGGGGAGTGTTGGCGGAGCAAGCCGACACCAGTCGGTACGCGAACAATTAACCGGACCTTACCCGCACGAAAAGTTGTGTCCCTACTCGAAGATTCTACCTTACTAACTTACCTACACTTTTGGGACACTCGTAGAATATACTAGAATAATTGTTGAGGTATAAAAGCCTCATAGTCGTACTGCTATAGATACAGTTTACTCATTCACTCTTCTTCTCATACTATTGCTGCTAATATGATCCAACCTGCTGCCGTGGCTTGTTGACGTTGATCATTCGAGTACACTGTCCTATCCACCCCAATGACCCCCAAAACCACAGCCATAGACGCGAAATTGGCTATCTGTTGCTGATGAGGACACGTTCCTCCGGTGCAGAACACGCGCCGTGTGACGCCGACGTTGACAAAAATCTGGACAATCGTAGCGAACCATAATGCACCGACCGCATCGTGTCCGACTTGAGGGATATTTTGTGTCACGACAATGTCTTCTAAAGATACACAGAAGACATACCAGATGATGTTAGGAGTGCCTGTGCGACGAGGACTACAATCCAAGCTGCCTGTACTAGGTGCTCCATGTTTAGTGATCTCTGCAAGAGAATAAGGGACGTACGGTGGCTAATACCAAGGATGCAAGAAAATAGCCAGACTGCCTACTCCGTCGTTCCCCACACTTCATTCTGGACACCTAGTCTTGATTTAAACAAGATGAACATCTGCATCAACGAACAAAACCAACTCAAAGGCAGACGGGCCGATCGGGGCGATCTCCGTCAATTGACTTGCGACTAACAACAGTCCGAAGAAAGCCGATTGCCTAATCGGCCCGGATTTACCGACTGCTCTTTCCCCTCCACGACGTGGACGCAACGCTGTTAACATCTGCTATGCTCGGGCGAACACCGTCTCGGGTCATTACCAGTGTCGCTCATCGGCAACGACGACCCCCACGACCTTCCATACGTGGTATTCGCACCCAGCCAGCACACGAACATCCAACGGAGCACAATGACGACCAGCCTGTAAAGACTATCCCTAGCTTCGGTTCCGCTACCCCCCGTCAGGTGCTCAAAGCGTTCTCTTGCGCCATTATTGCCGCCTGATCTGCTCGCAGCTAGTCGAATACCTGAATCAATTTGTCATCGGGCAGGAGAACGCTAAGAAGGTTCTGTCGGTTGCGTTAGTAGTGTGCTCTCTTGAATGGCTACGTCTTATATTGGATGGGGAAACAGGATATTCAACCATTACAATCGTGTTCGCGCCAACAGATCCCTCTTCCAACCAAGGGGTACACGGATGGCAGATCAGTTCGATGATGGTACGAGTCATTCCTCTAAAATTCACTCTTATTTTACTGTTATTCAGTTGTGTACCCGACGAATGTGCGCCCTATACGGAAACCGACAGCTAACGCTTCATCTTACATGTCCCAAACACCGTTCCCATTGTTTGAGAAGAGCAATGTGCTAGTCATGTATGACTTGTCCGCCTAATATGTTGACAATAATTCCTCACCGTTGTCTTAGAGGACCTACAGGATCAGGTATTGTATTTACAGACACTTCGTTGTTCTGTGGGACTCATAGCATGACAAGGCAAAACCCTTTTGGCTCGGACACTAGCCAACGTTCTCGATGTACCATTCTCTGTCAGCGACGCAACATCATTCACTCAGGTGTGGAATATGGCCATGTCCATTAAATTTGCTCATATCTCGTTATAAGGCCGGATGTAAGCTCATCAAATCCGCCAAGTCCTTCTCCTAACACCTTATAGATGTCGGCGAGGATGTGGATATGGCAATACAAAGACTAGTACGTCTATCGTCTCAGCGACTTGTTTCCTAAATAGAAAACATCACCAGCTTCAAGATGCCAATTATGACCCAGTACGAGCTAGGTTTGTTACTCTCACTAGCTAGCAGCAACTCTAGATCTGACCTTCATACCTATCAGCATGGGTATCGTGTATATAGACGAGATCGACAAGATTGCTCGGCGGAATGGGTCAGGTATGGAAGGCTCCAGAGATGTGTCTGGAGAGGGTGTTCAACAAGCACTTCTCCGTATGATGGAGGGTTCCGTGGTTACTGTTCAAATCAAGGGCGGCGAGGCGCACCCTCCTCCCGAGACTCAATCAAGAAATGGACAAGGCGCGCCGAGTCCCTCTGTCGCCCGTGCGTCACATCTCACAGCAATTGTTCTTTCACTCACGCCCCTCCAGCTGCGAAGAATGATATATACCACATCGATACCTCCAATGTGCTGTTCATATTAAGCGGCGCGTTCGTCAATTTGGATAAGATTGTGAGACAACGAGTGTCGAAAGCTGTTAGTTTACATCCTTCATCGTTTGCCCCGTCTGAAACACTCTCCAGTCAATAGGGTTCAGCGCGTCTGAAGACGACGGCCCCGCTCTTCCTTTTTTCACCCCCAATCGAAAGGCGAATACGTCTATTTTGGAGTTAGTGGAGACACCTGGTAAGCCAGGAAACTACGTGATTTCAGATGAAAACCTTCTCATGTACTTTCACCTAGATCTAATACAATATGGGTACGAATTCACCTAGCCTTGTTTAGAGGTTTGTGATCTGATGCTTTCTTGTAGCTTCATACCAGAATTCATCTCCCGCCTACCATCGATTACGACATTGGCGCCGCTCACGATACCCGATTTGCGAAGAATATTGACGGAGGTCAAGGGATCTTTGATGTCGCAGTACCAGGCTCTGTTCGGCTATTCTGGCGTCGATATACGGTTTACAAGTGCTGCGATTGACGAGATATGTCGGAAGGCGGCAGACAAAGGTGGTGGAGCAAGAGGATTGAGAGGGATTATGGTTTGTCGATTCGTTCATCAATCAGTGTGGCTCTGATCAGTTCTTCAGGAGAGCTTGTTGCTTGATCCAATGTACGAAGTCCCGTAAGCCCTCTTTCCTGTCTTTTATCTATCCGGTCACACGCTGATGGTCTTCATAGAGGATCGGTAGGTGGCTTTACGTTGAACCATTTGATTGACTGACAAGATATAATCAGGACATTCGTCATGTTCTCATAACGGAAGATGTCGTAAAGGGGAAGACAAGTGCCTTGTATTGGCAGAGAAGTGAAGGTGCTGCTGTAGCTTTTCTGAAAGCTTGGGCAGCAGAGGAAGCCGCGCATGGTCGTAGGGCAAAGGAGAGCTCATAGCGGGTTGTAATCGCGTACATGTATATGGATTGTAGACATTAGTTTAATATTTAATGATATGCTTAGCACGACCCTTGCCAGAACACAACGTTAATGGATCATACTAGTAGAAATCACAGGTTCGTACGGGATATACATTTCGTCAACATCGCACATTCACAGATCAGTCCTCCTTCTCATCGTCCTTCTTCTCTTCCTCTACTTTCTCAGTCTCTGCCTCTGCCTTCTTTTCTTCCGCTGTTTCTTCTACCTTCTCCTCTACTTTTGCGAGCTCTTCAGTTTTGGCAGGCTCAGCTTCAGCACCGGCAGATAGGGAAGCGTTTGCCTTCTGCGCCTCTTCAAACTTTTCCTTAAACTGGCCGGCGTCTATAGGCAGAGATGAGACGGACAAGAAAAAGATACCGGCGATTAGACGTACTCTCAGAGTTAGCAAATCGGATAGCGAGCGTCTCAGCGGTCGGAGGGCTCTCTGCATAATCTGCAGCAACCTTCCAGACCCAAGATCGGTCGGATCCGATGTTTGGCTGGAGACGCATATCGGTTGTGACTGGGAAAGTACGCGTTAGGGCGAGTTGTATCGATGAGTGGGTGGATTGACTGACTGGCGTGGTTGGCGCAGACCTTGAGCGTCTTATCACGTCTCATCACGAGTCTGACTTTCTTGGTCTCCTTGTGGGCCAATAAACGGACGTCGCCAGTGCCCCTTTCCTTCCACTCTGACGACGAAATATCGAATCTGAAGAGCTTTGCACGCCTGGGAAGCAACCGACCGACGCTGTTCAGCGGAGCTGTAGAACAGAGTGGCGTGAGCCTGACTCACATCTTGAAGAGCACATCCTCATCCTCCTCCATGGTTTTTGTGTTGACCTGCTCAGTGAGCTTGATAACGGGCTCGAAGTGGACATCGGCCTCTTCTTCCTGGAGGAAGGGAAGGGAGTCAGGATTGCGAAAATAAAGGAGATCTCTATTGATCTGAGAGGACGAAGAGGATACGTGCCTTTGTGAAGACGCTCTCCTGCTCAGTGGTTGCCATGATAGAAATGCGATTTAACGAGGATGGAGCAGTTACAAGATGAATGCACGAGCAAAAGGACCAAAAGAGCGAGGAACCCAAAAAAGGAAGACCCCTGATACCGCCCATATGTTGCCACGACTTCCTGCCTCTATCATCCATCATGTCTCGTCCAACATATACCCAATGCCTTCTCACCGCCTGGCTGGCCCTGTTTCTTTCTATTACTGCTGTTCATGCCCATATGATTGATGTCGTCGCGGGCAAGAAAGAGTGTTTCTTCGAGGACCTGCATAAACAAGACAAAATGACGGTGACCTACCAAGTTGGTGGTGGAGGACACTTGGATATTGACTTTTGGGTGCGGCAACTGACATTGTCTACTGTCGTCTCTCATTCATTCATTTGCATAGCTAACGGGCCCTGGTGGAGGCGTCCTCGGAAAACAAGTCAAGCAATCTACTGGCTCTCTTTCGATAACCGCAGAAAAAGATGGACGACACGAATACTGTTTCTCCAATCAAATGAGCGCCATCGCCGACAAAATTGTCAGGTGCGTGCACTCTGTAACCTTTCGGTATCTATTTTCTTAATATACCTGGCGTCTAGCTTCAACGTTCATGGTGTCATCTATGTCGGAGAAGATGGTTCGTTACCTTTGACCAACTTGTCATCTTTCTGAATTCATTCCAGATGTCGTCGCACCTATTGAGCGAGAAATTCGTCTGTTAGCCAGTGGGCTTGCCGCCGTAAAGGACGAACAAGAATACATTGTTGTACGAGAACGCACACATAGAAACACCGCAGAATCTACCAATTCTCGCGTAAAATGGTGGTCCGTGTTACAAGCTATTGTCCTATTTTCAGTTGTAGCATGGCAGGTTTACTACCTCAAGGTGAGCTACTTCATTTCTTCGCTTTCAAGTTGTACTTATTCCTTGATGCCAGTCATTCTTCGAGGTGAAACGTGTAATATAGACTATGCCCTTTTTCGTAATATCATCCTTCTGGACTACTGGCATTATCTCTTTGTAGATCTGTACTTATTGAGTGAACAGTCTTTTTAGCGTGAGGGACCCCAGAGGCACCACCTATTTCGCTTTTGTCGTGCTGACTAAGAGGTTCCTGCTCATGCAACGACTACCAGGGCCGTGTTCAGCCCATATTTTATATCGACAACTTAGCACCACCGCTACCCTTTTTGCGACACCCAAAAGGCGCTCTCGGAAAGGCTACCGGGGTGAAGAAAAGGGACATGGCCCCGACATAACTCGTGTGCAAATATCCAAGACGATGTCCTACCTCCTCCGACACGGTGCCGTGCAAGAAGGAATGCCTATGCGTTCAGATGGGTATGTGCGCGTCAAGGACCTTGTACGTCGCATCGGAATATACGCAAACTATGCCTAATGAATGCCGCCGCCAGTTGAAGCACCCAATGCTTAGAAGTGTCGATTTTATGACCTTGGAACAGGTCGTCAAGGACGATGCAAAGGGGAGATATCATCTTATGCTTGACCCAACGGTGGATAAAGTGACTCCGAGCTCGCTGTCGGTAGAGCATTGGTGGATCTGCGCGACGCAGGGTCACTCAATATCGGTGTGTGCTCACCTGTGCCAACGGATGTGTCCTGACTTATTCAAATCAATAGACAGTACAGCTTGACTTGGAGCCTATACTATCAGCCGCGAATATCCCCATGGCCTTACATGGCACGACGGAGAAGGCCTGGAAAACAATAGGTGCGTCCTAGACGCTGCATTGCCTTCCTTTCTCTTGAGCCAGGTGCACAGCCGTCCATGGTATCTCACGCATGACGCGCACCCACATCCACCTCGCCCAAGGTTTCGATACGGACGGCGTTGTCAGCGGTGGGGACATTTCCGAACAAGAGACTGGCAAAACTCACATCATACCAGGCATAAGGGATTCTTCAAGAATACTCATCTACATTGACGTCGCGAAAGCTCTGGAGGCGGGAATCAAGTTTTATCTCTCGAAGAATGGTGTGGTGCTGACTCCGGGGAATGAGAGCGGTTATCTTGAGCCACGGTTCTTTCATAAAGTTGAGCGGGTGGGGAGGAAGTTTGTTCAGCTGCCATTAGATTCGCTGGGTTCCTAGGACTGCTTGACGTCCCTTGCCCTCTCACCCAGTATACGACACCCCACTTTATCCTGCTTTTTTTTTTTTTTGCTTTCTAGGTCGCTTTGCAATGACACACTTCTCATTTACTTGGCTATCGTAGGTTTCTGCACTCGCCTATGTCATCTGTCGATGATATGCCAAGTCAAGCATGCAAAGGGGAAATATAGGATCCAGGGGGAGGTATGATTGTTATTACGTCTGCTAGGCAATTGTCACTTAAGGTACGGTTTCATGAAGACACGCTCCGAAAATTCTCGGACTGTCACTACTTGGGAGTCGCGACGGGTCTAATAATTGTCGACGAGCAGATCTTAAGGGAGTCTTTCAGTCAACCGTCTTCACATCGCATCAACAAGAGTCCCTGCTCAGATAGGTTTCCTGTTAAGTTACAAGCAAGAACAACAATTTTCCTTGTGTCGAGGTGCTACGTCAGGGTGGTATCCGGATAAAACACCCTACGGAGTTCGATGGATCGAGACAACGATCCTTACAATAACTTTAAATAAGTGGCTGCATAGCAAGGTCCAAGCCCGGAGAGTGGCTCTTCGGTTTGTCGGTGCGCACATCGATTGTTTTCTCTGAAATTGTTGAAGTTGATGCACTTTTTTGGACAGATGTACTGGTCAAACGACGAATTGTGGTTTTATTTCTATTTTTATGTGTTTATTTATGGGTAGGATATCGCAAGGTTGGTTGGCCGGGCGTCTCAAGCTATGTACTCTGATTTCCACTCGCCGTTTCATGCTTGGGACTGCGAGTGAACGTTTGAACACTCGTTCCGGTTCTTCTCACGCACTATTGTCCTCACCTCTGAATCGTTCAACTTCATTGAGGTACGTTTAAATGTTTCGTCGAAGACATTATAACTGATAGTATCCAGGACTACACCCAACTGATCCATTATATGCTCTCCGACCGAAGATGAACTTGGGTCCGATCTGTCTGTTACCCGCGTAGCCTACCTACACGACGAAGATCCTTCAGTGTACACCATTCAGTATGAATATCGTGTGGGCGAAAACACATCAGACCATCGAGTGTCTCAGGCAGGTGGCCTCCATCTCGTGCGACTAAAGTTTGGCTGCCAGTTCGCCAGTTCGATGACCCTACGTACTGGGAACCTGCTCAAGGACGCCCAAAAGGACCTCAAAATCTAACGAGAGATATTTCACAACATCAAGCAGAACTACCTAGACATCGACGAAGAGTATCGAAAGCATGCCATGGATATTTTGCAGTGTGAGGTGGTGCAGACCTCTCAAGGTCGCGACGACGACATGTCGGAGTTCGTGCGTCTACTTTTGGGAAAGAAAAATCGCCGGATCTCTCACAGGTACAGAACGTCGGATGACGGTCGAATCCTATACCGGAAAAATATCGCTGCGTCCACGGAAGGGGCCGCTATACTAATACAAAGGCTACCAGTGAAGTGTAGCAATATCATATCTTGTCGACGGCTCTTGTGAGCACTCTAAAAGGTGAGATACTACGTCGTCAATCATCGCTATTGACACAGCGGCAGGTCTTGAGTACATGTTTAATGGACATTATGTGTTCACCGGTACATTTTCGCTGGCAATATGCTTCTGTGTAACGGAAAGGCGAAGACATCTAACCTTGAATGCGCTAAGAAGTTTCTATCCAATGGGTCCAAAAACGATCCGACATAGTAGGCGTGGAATGCCTGCGTTTGGGGGATTAAATTCACAGCTGATAATAGGGTACAGCGGTTTACATGGCTGTAGAAGTGCAAGAGACACGCTACGAGTTCTTCATTCCCAAAGAAGCGAAGGGGGGTCCTCCTCAAGCCTCAGTGCAACCTACACAGTGTCGAATCCATTTTCTGGATCGGATTGCATGGACTGTTCTCAACGGTACTGGCAAAGTACTCGGCACAGCTTATTCAATGTGGAGTTCAACGGTTGTTATTCAACTACATTTTTCCCCGCTGTCTTGACGGTGGAATTGATCGCCGTCGTCTACCTGTCTTTGCGAATTTCCAGGATGCCAAGGAGGTTCTACTCGTGGAATACCAGCCTACTTTGGAGGAGCTGGCGGTACCAAGAGGCATACAGACAACCGAATTTGCCTCAGCACGAGAATTTCAACTCGGTTCATTCCACGGAAGATAGTGTTGGAGTGCGCTAAGCAAGAACACGCAAGTAAGTGGATAGTGGGGACTCTGTGGTAAGCAGGGAACCCTCGCAAACGCGAGAAGAAGCAGAAGGCTTGGAAGATGATGAAGAACCACCTTCCAAGGTACGAAGGAAGAACGGGAAGACGAAGGAGAAAGCCGCTGGCAGCAGTCATCATGCCTCCGTCAAGCAGGAATCTGAGGAAGGCGCTCACAGTGCGGGGGAAAAGAAAGAGAGCGTTGTAGATGTATAGGTGTTAGTCTGTGTCATGAATATATGAATTCAGACCGTTGTCAATTCCCATCGTTACCGTTGAGCTTCGAGGAAATCATCGCTTCTGAAAAAACAAAAGTCAATGATTGTCGGACCGAATTCCGCTACCTCGTGCCGAACCGTTTCGACACCAAGTCGAGCTGACACATATCTCCAGCAATTGCCATACTGTGGGACACCACTCTATGAAAACTGAAGCTAATGGTGAGCTTTGGTGAAAACTTTCACTTTAGCATTCAAACTTTACTCAAGATGCAGGACTTTCCACCTGAACTTGTCGTGGCCGTTTTCGTCCATCTCACTTTATCTGAGCTGGTAACATGCCAATATGTCTGCCGTGGCTTCAAAGACACCATCAATAACTCTGTGCAACTTCAATATCAGATGGTGCTCGAGAAGTCCGGCATGATTCATAATCCAAATAGTGGCATGTGCGCATCGGATTGCCTGGAAATGCTGAAGAAGAGAGAGGAAGCGTGGACCAAATTTGAGCCAGTATTTAAGAGGAGAATACATGTGGATCATCAGGAGACAGGTATCTATGAGATATCAGGCGGCACATATTTCCTTGGCGAGTCCAAACGCACCAGCATACCGTTTCTACGACTACCTTCTACTCCGGATGGCGATGCTGAGTGGGACAAGCTCGTCGTGGGTTGCCAAATCATCGATATTGGGATTGCGCTGCACGAGCACGATCTGTTCACTGCTATAGTCCTGTACGATTCTTTATCAAACTCCTATCATTTCGACTGTCTAAAGGCTAATCAAGGGATCCTTCGCCTCACCTGAAGGTGAAGCTGTATCAGCTCTCCACCAAAGGCCCTCATCCCCTCGCGGCTAATCACATTATTCCTGTCCACTCTTGCGCTGTCGGTAGGCTTTCCGTCGGCGTCGAGATTGTCGGCGACCACCTTGTCCTCGTCACACGCGAACATCTAATCGTGTTACCAGACAAAGTTTACATCTTCAACTGGAAGAAAGGTACACTCCTACACGTCATTGTAGCGCCCAATCAATGTTACACCTCCTTTGTCTTCCTTGACCCAACGACTCTCCTCCTCCCAAACGCGCGAAACGCGACGCTTGAAATCTGGGAAATTCCCGAAGGAAGAATGCGCACGGTTCTGCACCTTCCCCAACTCAAGATCGGCATGGATATCAGCCATATGGCTTGTCACGGTTCACCCAACCCCCGCAGCATCAGTACTTCCCGGCCGTTCCACCCAAACCCTGCCGAATCGCTGCTTATCTTTCACCTGCACATCAACGGCTTCGTTGGGACATCGACCGTGGTGTTCCTCGTACATCGAAAAGCCCTTCTCGACATTCACAGGCAGGGAGACATCGAATGGGACGCATGGGGCCCGCCGTGCACTCGGTGGTTTCCAGTAGAGTTGATTGACTGGATCACGACGACAACCGGGCATCGAAACGTCCTGTGTACTCGTCGGGATATTTTCTTGTTCGACTTCAATCCGTGGAGCTTGCGTAGGGCGCGTGTTTCCAAGGAGGAATCAGAGCACGTCGTTGACAATGATTCAGATATGCCCTCCATACTCCGCATGGACTTGCCTCTTTTTATGGAGCCAGTCGTAGGTAATCTGCCGTTTGTCGTGAGATCCATACACCACCGCAACGTTCATGGGGTCCTAATGGATGAGGAGAGGATTCTAGGGCTAATACGGGACGGCCGCGGTATCACTGACCTCGATGTGATGTATTTTGGGTGATCTGTATCTCGGTCAATCCACTACCTTTTCTTGCAACCCACTCCAGTCATGACACATGTACTTATTTCAGTACTGAGTGATACGCTCTCTGCTATTTCTGCTATTTTGCATCGCTTAATCGCCTTATCAGAGAGGAAATTTGCATATATGATCTAGAAGAAACACAAATGGAATGAACCCCCGGCAACGAACGAGAGTCCAGACTTGAAGAGCCTGATGCAACTGAGCTACGCAGCCATACCAAAAGGCCAGGATTGATCCCCTGGTACAAAGGCTATGGCACTACCACAAGTCCCACGAGTACGGGACACTACCTAGACTACTGGATGCTTCGGAACGTTTCAAGTCCACCATCCGGATCTCAGTAGTTGCTATGCGAGGCGGAACACCGAACTCTTCGTAGTAATCCCTGTCGATAGCAAGCGTGTCGATATCGATGTCCGGATGTCTACAGAAAATGTTACTACCAGCTGATAAGTTGAATGGAGGACTGACTTAGAACGATAGTGCATCTTGAGCCCTGGAAGATGGCATCGTTCGGTTTCGGAGGACAGATCCCTACATCGGAGACAACGCCAACGGAAGTCGGAAAACTCCATCCTTTCTTGGTAAGAATTCCAACGTTTTGGGTCAATACTTTCATGATCAATCGGAATTACTTCAAAATCTTTGTCGGGCGTCAAAGTCAGGCAGCTCCCCAAGTCAAACGCGTGCTCATCACAATAATGGTTTACCTGAAAGAGATGTCAATGACAGATAGCCGAGTTGTAGAGGGTTTACTCACAAAGGCACGCCAACCGGACACAACCGTAGGGGACATCAAGAAGAACCCGTTGTGTTCACATAGAAGGCATCGATAAAACTGCTCCAGGTTATCTAAGTCGTCGACCGTTGTCTGCTCGGGGTCTCGATCCAAGGCTTTGATAAAGCCGGATACCACAGCGCTAGCCTTGTTATGCAGTGACAAGTGCTTCGCCGTCCATGCACATCTTCTCCTCATGTCCCATAGAGAGATGGCCTCGTCTGGAGGGTCGTCCTCATGCGGGTCCCACTCTGTGACGCTGCACCTATGCGCAAGGACTTGCGGATAATAGAGCTCCGATACCGCGGTAGCACCGATCCAGGAAAAACTGCACTCCCCGTTGCAATAGAACACATTACGGGCGAGCTTGAGGAAGGCAGCTTTGTCCTCCATAGTCTGGAATGAGGAGGGATCCGGATGTCCCACAATTTGGATGAGCTCGTCATGAATACGCTCACGCCAGGTCTGGCAGAACGCATCAATATGGGGTACGATTGGCGCGAATCTGTGTTCGTCGACGATAAATTGATCTGGAAGCTCAAGGAGGTCCTTGACTGGGCCAAAGTTGTAAAAGTCAACGATGGTGGGAAGGATGCTGGTGTAAGGCGTGCCAGAAGAGGATAATTTGTATGTTCTTAAAAGAGAAGCAGCAATGGCTTTCCGGGAATTGATCAGAGCAGTATGTTCGCGATCAAGACGTTTGCTCCTCATCTTCTCCATGAACTCAATTATATCTCGACTGATGTTGCTCCAGCCTGAAGAGCGGTGAGAAAATATGCAGTACGAAATTTTAGATCTGGCATACCTTTTTCAGTTAAAGCTCGAGGTTGTCTGACAAGACGATGTTCACGGAAAGAGTCAGGAGCCTTGATGCTTTCCAGGTCTTGTTCATAGCCAAGGTCGACGAGCTTCTTGGAGATGCTGTAGTGACGTCAGTTAGCATTCGACAGACCTCTGTACAATGCACTTACGCTTTAGCCCTATCCACCCGCAACTGTTCAAGCTCTTCCTCTCGATTACAAATCCTTTGCCTCTGCCACGCTTCGCCGGTTTGAACATGCTATATACAGAATAAGAAGATAAGGAAAACAGAAAGGAACACCTTGTACCTTCGCTATCTCTGCAATGAATGCCTTTCGTTCTTCGCGGTATGTTTTGCGCTGGTCGGACGAGAGAGAAACATAGTGTGCTCTCACTTGTTCATACTCTCGACGCAGAGATATATTCTGGCCCTTGAAAGGCTTCCGAGCTACTTTCAGATATTAGCGGGATTTATAACGAGATGGTAAAATCCTTTACATGAACATCGAGTCGGTAGACAGGCCAGAATTTCGCGGGTGGTCTCGTCCTTGGAGCCGAAGAGGACATGCAGCGGAAGAACCACTCGGTGAGATATGATTCTGTAAAGTTCCAAAAGGATTAGCCTCACGGACAATAATCAATGAAAAGCACTGACTGTTGCTCTGTACAGTTGCCACATACACGCGCTCGAAATGTAAAGTCGACTGTATGCACAGTGCCTTTGACACAGAACTAGATCTACGTCAGCTACTCGTTGAAAGGAGAAAGAACTTGATAACACACATGACAGTTAGGTTCAAAGAGAAGGCTGACCCACGCCGGCTCGGATAACCCGGGCATCGGCTCCGGAAAGTCTGACGATAGTCGAGCGTTCTTCCAAATGGTGGATAAGGACCGGCTCATCAGTACTGAGCGCAAATGTTTCGTGGAACGAGCGAGATGCAGTAGGTCCAGTGGGTGCAGAACTTCAAAGATCTAGGACGCGTCGACGTGATTAGGGCGCGTTATTATTACGCAACATACACGGGCGTACCTCAAGCCAGATGTCTAGTGGCATATTCATCAGTCCTTGTAGTTTACCGCGACGTCCTCTCGTTCTCTGGGGGCGTTTCTCCTTTGACTCTTCCGAGTTAGCATTCGACATTTTGAAGCGCTTCGGAGGCATGTTCTGCGGATGATTGGCTGGTGAGCGACGCGGAAAACTAAGAAGCTGCCAACGTACAGACGCGTCGTTCGTTGATTGTTGCAGTGGATGATGATAGTTAGGTTCCAAGTCGTGAGAATCGATCGCGCGAACTATTTAAACCGTTGTCTCGAGTGGCACGAATAACAAAGGACCCGCTCTACAAAACCGGAACACTACAAAGACAAAGAACGAAATGGCATTATATGAACCCTGTATCTAGTGAATTAATTTCTTGGGTATTTATATAATAAAGAAAGGTCTAGTATCTGGCATGTATCATGATCGATTAGCAGAGCCAAGTACCAAGTCGGTGTAGGTATAATCCTGATATATAGGAAGCCTAGACTCGTACTTGACTAGTCTAGCAGGAATCCTACGTCGTCACGGATGCTTCGGAAGTTTATGAAGGCGTACCCTCCCATCCCTAAGCCACGGATAACACTTCACGCCTTTCTTCGAAGCAAAATATAGCTTCTTCAAACGAGCCCCTTTTGGAAGATCATGGTTTGTTCGAGAGGCCGCCATTCTGAGAAGCAAGTCCTCGTCGATCTCGCTAATCCTGCACGAGAGAAGGATGTCAAGGTGTTTGAGACGGGGAAGGATAACGGGGACATTGGGCGTGATCGTCAAACACCGCAGAAGCTTGTCGGTTATCCACCTTCGAGGAGTCAAGATGCTGAGAGTTGGTATGTTTACGCCCGGGTGAAGTTCATAAAGAACAAGGGTGATGATGGTAGGGGCGTTCTCGAGTACTTGTATGAGGTCGTCTTCGTGAACATTGACGTTCTCAACGCGAAGAGACCTGAGTCGGCACCCAGACCGGATGATGAATTCCGAAATAGGTTTCAGACGGAAAATTCCGTCCAGTTTTGGACTACATCTTATAGGACACTCTTCCGGTAGCGGAAGTGCCACCTTCAAGTGCAGCAACGCGGGGGTCGAGAGAATCGACAACACCTTTTCAAAAAGGTCCCCATTGAAATTTCCCGTTCTAAGGGAAAGTTGTAACGCTTCTGCAGCAACGACAGCTTCTGGAAGCAACCCTCGGCTTTCAAGTTGACAATCGCTTGTAGCGGTGATTCGTATGTGTCTGAGGTTTATAGTTTGAGCGATGCACCGAAGAATGCCAGCAGGATCGTCGTGGTCGATCAAGTTGAGCATCCTGATCCTTTCAAGGGGAAGGCCAAGGTTCTCGGGATGTTTTGTTGCCTTCTGGAACGTGAGACTGTCCAAGTTGCACGCTGTCATCAAGGCGTCACATGGAAAAGCCTCGGGGACGCCGTCAAGACTGGGCCCGTATAGGCTGAATTTCCGGAGAATAGTCAAAGACTTTCCCTCAAGAGCACGGAAGAGCGTGTTGTATCCATCAGGAGTGAGGGACAACGTCGCTCTGGACCATCGATGCGCATGCGCCGCAAGTATAGAGAGTAAGGTGCTATCGGGTGACCCGAACGGGAAGTCACTGACATGTAACCGGATAGGCATGTCCTGCGAACGATCAAGATAGAGCTGTACAAAATTTCGAGTGCGCCCATCCGTATGGGGAGAATGTCTTGGAGTATTGATGCAAGTCCAAATACTAGGATAGGAAATGGCAATGCTGCGCCACCTGTAACACACTGATGCAAGAACTATGGGTCGCGCTCTGTCACTGAAACCGATGTTGGAGCACAGGTAGTCAAAAATTAGGGAAAGAATCTCGGTTGGCATGGCTCTGATTGGTGATAGTGATGCGCTGCGTTGGTCAAGGAGAATTTGGAGATGTTGGCGCCGTTGTTCAAGACGTTCCAGGGCATCACGGTGAAAGCGGATCTCGTTGCAATTTTGTTGCAAGGATTTTTGTAGAGCGTGGATAAGCTCCTCGAGCTCAACGTCTCCCCCCGATTTCAACGAAATGTTGTCTGTACACCGCCTGCCCCATCTCGGAAGTGAAACATGAGAATGAGATGGTTGTTCCGAGTCCACACAGTCGTAGGAGAACATTTCAGTATCTGGGCCTGTCAAATTTCTTCAGTCGAATAGATGCTACTCGAATGTCTGGAGAAAAACGTACAAGGAGGCTTCATGACCGTGACGCAGTTGAAGAAAGGGTCCCGTCTCTCCTAAATCAGACCCCCAATGTTTCACTGATCGACCGTGTATAGGCACACATTCTTCTCGAATTTAATGCGCCCTGATCTAAGTTATGGAGGCAAAGATAAAAAAAGACAAAGGGGTGCGTATCTACCTGTAGACCTTAACCACGTCTGATATTCCCTCTTTGAGGCAAATACATAGCCTAAGAATCATCAACGCCGTCGCTGAGAGAGCGACTCAGGCTGAGAGGCCGATGCCAGGTCGTGACGATGATGGTTGTATGTGAAGAGAGGTTAGATCAAATAAATATCAATCAGAATTTCGATCGAAACAGGTCCTTCGCCTTTTCGCCCTTTTCGTCACCCAACCATCCACCATCAACCGCTCATCTCCCGCCCCTGATTCGAGGAACGCATCCCGTTGAGATTGTCTGATTGATAGAACATGTTCATCCTTTATTCAAACCAATTTGAAGACGAAATTTTACCCATGATTCCTGTCACAGTAAAACCCAAAATCTGATTCTCAGTGTCAACGTACTTTTATTGATTAGAAGGCAGGACAGATGTGGCGTGGGCCTGTGCTTTCCACCCCGGCGCTAGAACTCCGTATTCTTCGAGAGATTCGCAGCACTGTACTTTGAAGCTCGCCTATACCCGATCATATGTTTTCTACGCATTCCAGACCGTCCATGACTGGTTCGAAAAGCGAACTCAGGCCTATTAGGACTTGCCCCTGGTCTAACTTAACTGTGAATGAACACAGGTTGGAATTACTTCCGTCGGTACTTGTACCGGAACCTTTGTCTACGGCACTTTGGAATGATCAAAGTGTAATAAACCCAAAGGAGACGGGTAAAAGACGAGTCAGTACCCTTGCGGGGAAGGTTCAAAAAGATACAATGCAATACATTTCGAACAGCAAATGCAACAAAGTGGAAGCAATACATGCAAAGTGACTAACCAAGAATGTGACGAAGCAAAACAGCCTACGGTCCGGGCGCATTCATCATCTCCGCCGACCACAGCACCAGATCATCCCTCAACAGCTGGAGAATCATGAGTGAATCCCGCATAGTCGTGCTCATCGTTGTGTCTTCACTGAACGACGACACAGCATCGTCCAAAGCGCTCTTGGCGAGATGACAAGCCCGTTCTGGACTCTGTTTGACGTCTGGACGTAGTTGAGCAATATATAAAGACCATCGATAAGAAATGTACGCACCGTGGTAAAAGACAGAAAAGTTCAAGGCCAGTCCGAGCCGCGTTGGATGGGTAGGTTCGAGTACAGAGAGCGCATGCATGTAGGCCAGCTTGTACGCTGTCAATGACTCTTCAGCGTATTTGTTCCTTGCCTCTTTCTGTCCTGCGAACTCTGCCAAGTAGCGGTAATAATCGCCCTTCCTATATACAAGCATCAACACATCGGAAAATGCAACGAAGATTTAGCACACTCACATCTTCAGGTAAAACACCCTTTCCTCTCCTGCCTTGGCCCCCCGCACCAGCTTTCCCTCCAAAAGTCCAACTATATCCCTACACACACGCTCCAGCTCTGCCTCGATCCTCCCTCGTTGCATCCGTATGAGCGGCGCCTTCCCTCCCTTCCGGGTCGCCTCCATCTTCTCCAGCGTATCAACGATGCGCCAGCTGTTCCTCAGATTGTTGGTGATGTTCTTGTACGCGACAGACAGGAGGTTGCGCTCATCGAGCGTCAGTTGGGGGCCAAAGTGCTGCACGATGAGTTTGATCTGGGTGGTTACATCTACGAGGACGATGATTGGCTCCGGGGCACCCGACGGTAAAGACACACGCAACGCACCCTCATACCGCTCAGCCTCTCCAGCTAGTTCGGCGATGAACAGATACTGCGTCCGTTTATCTTGAGTTTGTGCTTGAGCCTTGGACGGCGACTGTTTTCGCGCACGGACAGCGACCTAGAGCGTAAGAATGAAAATGTTCAAAATTTTAAAATTTTGCACGTCAAAAGGGAGGTGTACCGGACTCATGATATAATCGATGGGGAGTGTAAAGTTTCGAAATCGAACACATGTCAGGGCGCTTTATCTACGTGCGGTACGGTGAGGCGAGGCGGATGTGCACGGAAACAGGTCGAAAACTTTCGAAGGTTTCCATCCGTCGATATTCTCCATTTGGAATGGGAAGGACCCTCGGTCGGGCCTTTTATGTAAAAAACAATGCTAGGCTTGTGTGAAGGGGAAAAGAGTTTCCTCGTACGGACAAAGGGCATGATTTTGAACAAGTAAATCCATATTCTACATCGTTGATAACTGTGAAAAGGACCAGAAACTTGGTCGAATTAGTACAATCTATTGATCTTTCATAAATTCCCTCAAGACGAGGGCGAACGTTGACGCGGCCTTCTTCATGTCGTCATGCTGAAAGGGTAAGCATGTCAGGCTTTCACAACTGAGAAGGGATCAATCTAAACAGGCTCTTACCTCAGTCGAACTAAAGCTAATACGGAAATGCCCATCTCCTTTCGTCTCGTCTGTGACCGCAGAGGCAGCAAACATGGATCCTTGGCACGTCCTTTAGTATCCGGGGGAGTGCTTTTGATGAAACAAGCTCACCGAAACCGAACAAGATACCATGCTCCGCCAACGCAGTCCAGAGCTTGAACTCCAACGCCTTGTAGCCGACCGCCGTGTATGACGGATGTTCCTCGAGGTGAAGTTTCAACTACCCGCAGCCTGATCAATACCGGTGTGGAGTGAAACGTAGATGTGCATACCCAGACGAACATCCCTGACGAAGGTGGCACAAACGAAAATAGAGGCTTCGAATACCTCATGCTCGATTTCTCACTGAATTGACGTTCCGGCTTCAAAGAAGCGTGATAAACGAGGGAGCCCTTGCGATGGCCGTTGATCTCAATGCTCATGTCCAGTTGGAAAGCATCTGCCAAGGCGTCGATGAAGGCGTCTCGCCGTTGTTGGTACTGGAGCCGAAGTGCTATGACAGATGGAGATTGTGAACCATGTTGTTCAATGCATTGCTGGGAGCAACAAACCTCGCAGCCAACGGATGTATCCTTCATAGTGCCAGTTAAGAAGGAGCGAAGCGACCATGACCTCAGATATTGATCAGACAGAATTAGATGGATGGCAAAGACTATGCAAGTACTTGGGAGAAACCACACGGAGCCGCCGTGCCCGTCTCGCCGGCCCTCTCCAAGCGTTCGGCGAACTGGGGATTGCAGGTGTACCAACCAAGACGACATCCCGGCGCAACAGTCTATGCAACATTTAGCTTAGAAGATAGAATCGGGATTTCGGACCTTACCTTGGAAAAGGTATCAAGACGGATGACTCGACCTTGGTAATCGAATCTTGAAAACAAAGATAAGATATGGATATGGCCGTAGAGTCAGTAAATCGTACTTCAAGAAACTCGGTGCGAGTTGAGCGATGAACTTCTCTTCCGTCGAGGTCGAAGAGAAGGCATCTTCGTCTGCGCGCTGATCCTTGGGTACATAGGGACTCTGCTGGAGGAAATAATATGGATCATCCTCAACGATGATGACATCTGACGAATTCAGAACCATCTTGCACCATAATGGTCATGGAAAACATACCGAATTCAACACATATGTCATAAATTTCCTTCTTCCGTTGCGCCTCCATAGTCTATAACGACGCGTAAGCACGCCATTCTCGTAGGAATTTTTGGATACTCACAGCGCCTGTGGGGTTCTGCCCCACGGGGATGATATACATCACATGAGGTCTGAGTAGGTCGTTAGCACATTCAGACGCGCTGATAGTAGTTCAAGGAACGTACCTCTTGAATCCCCGTTCAGCTTCATCCCATGACGCGAGCGTCTCGCGAAGGGAGTCGCTACGCATTCCCTGTCCATCCATAGCAATTGGGACAGTCTTGATACCCCATGGTCTGATACCCTGCAATGACGACAGAATTAGAGCACGCTAGAAATGAGCGGTGCCGAAACTCACCGCCAAGGCACTAGGATAGGTCCATTCCGAACAAAGAACGCCATCGCCCTGATTCAGGAGAGTTAACGCAGCTCTGCCCCATCCGTCAGTGTTACCGGCATCGATCTACAGGGGAAGTTAACTGTCAAAATTGGCGTAGTAGACGCGTATGTCCATACCAAGGTCGTGAAGTTCTTGTAACCAGGTTGGTAGACCTTCTCGCTAAACTCCTGTATGATCTTTTGGAGAGCAGCGAGGCCTGTGGCGGGACCTATTACACCATAAGCACGAGATATGACCGAGTCAAACGCGAAGGGTGCGAACTGTACTGCAGCGCGGTGGCCAAGTTGAGGTCGCCGGTGTGGGCAGGCCATTTGTTGATGGTGAAGGTCGTCGTCTTCTCCTTCTTTCCCGCCCCTGCGCCGAAAAGCTTCCAGAACCACGAAAACGATGACGATGACTGTGCTGTGAGCGGGAACGATTCGGGAATCAAAGTCTCCCCAGAAACCGTAGAGAACGGAAAGTACTCGGGGCTGGGAGTGCCTGTACATCGTGAAGAGTGAGCTGTTGAATAATAAGGATACCAGCGACTAGCAAACCTCCAGCCATCGTTATCAGCCCCGGCTTGGTCATGTACTTCTGCAGGCCCTTCAAAGGAGAGATGGCCCGGGCCTTGGAGACCTCTGAGAGGTGGTGGGAAAGGTCGATGGCCTCTGGGACTTTCTCGGAATACATGTCGTGCGCGTCGTTGGGTGGGAGGAGATTTGTTATATCCCCTGCGACCGCTTATAAAAGGCTGATGAAGCGTTGATTCATAAGCACATGCTTCCACCGGTCCCACCGATAAGCCAAAGATAAGTTTTTCCCGTCGGCATTTCGCAGCGCAGCCTGTCACTGCCGCTATCTTTTCCCAAGGTATCGGAGAGATAAAGACTCTAACGCGCCTAAGAACACCTGATTTGCGTCGATGGAAGTGGTTGGGAAGGTTAAGTTATGTAAAGGCGTCGATATACTTCCGATCAGAGCCGGCGGAAGGCGCGATGCCGACTGAAAATACGTTCCGGTACCAGAAAACGCGTCTATTATGACGGGAACTACAAAGAAGCAGTGTGCCATGCAACTACTAATTTGTGTCCATGTCACTACATTTCAATAGCAAGGAGTTACAATGATATGAACGCGCTATTTGAAGCTTGTGATTGGTGTATTAAAATTTGAATCTCCTATGGTTTACGTTTGACAATCAAGTGATAAGTATACCTTAGAGCGCAAGGAAGAGAGCCATAATGCATGGAAGACAGTGGACAAGCAGCGACAAGACAATCATTGTTGACAGGTGCATGCTATAGGCCGTCAGCACGGTGTCTAGCATTATGGCGCCTTTTCGTTTTACATCGCGCGAAACATGGGCGCAAAGGCTGCAGCTGAAATTGAACTCACCAAGGTCACATTTTACACCAGCCTCTGTAGTGCAAGAGGCTACACGTTTATCATAAAACTAGGTTAGAAGTGAGAGCTTCTCGTTCAAAGTGGAAGCCAACCGCATCTATGCAGAAGGTGTTTCTCGTATCTGGCAGTGTCGGTACCGGAATGTCATATGTACTTGACGATCGTGCAACATGCGCATATAGAAAGTTTGAGATCACCCAGCAAGCACAAGAAAATAGCGATTATCATACAGCAAAAGATCTCACAGCTAGACGCCCAGCGGGAACGGACGCGATCTAAGGAGACCAATAAAATTGAGGCTAACCGATCTTGGAACCACACTTGGGTCTGGCGCTCCTCCATGCCAAGCATCTCGTGTTCTTTATGCCCTCTGACGGAATCTGAGCTTGAGGAACGCCCTACAAAACGCTTGGTGCAATAAACCGGAAACAAGCAGAAGAAGCTGGCGACTGATGTTGAATTTCCGGACAAGGTCGAACAATCAAAGATACCATTTGCCGAGAAAAGAAATGGGCATGGCACCGAAGCAGAGCAGAGACAGCGAAAGTAGAGTACATGGTACCCGCCGGGCTCAGGCTCAGGTCGGTAATAATAGGTAATCGATATGTGCATGACTGAGATGAGAATGTCGTGAGAGCGCTAGCAGTATCAGAGGTGTGAGGAATCAACCATACTCGGGCCCGGGCCGTAGACCCCGTTTCCCTTTTCCCCTCAATTACATAAGCCCCACCCGCCTGAGCGGCAGCCGCCATGTCGCTGCTCAGGATCCTAATCTTCCCGTTGACTATCGTACTCGTCAGTGGATTTGCAATATCCACCGTCTCCAGTGACCTTGCAGACCTCACCTCTTCCTGTGCCAAGACTAATGGCGGGCCCTTCCACATCCTTGGCCCTATCCTTGGGCAATTCCTATGCGGGATTGTCACCTTCTTCAAGCTCATCCTCTCCGACCCTGAAGGATCCCACTTCCTGGCTGTCTTTCTGTCATTTGTAGCCGGGCTTGTTACTATCGTCTGCCTTGAGAGCGCTCGGGTGGCAAACCAGGCCCATCGCGTTATCAAATACCCCACACCGGCTTTGATGATGGTGAACATCGTCGGTGGGCTGGTGGTTTTCCCGCTTGTGCTGTGTCCAGCCTTTTTGCTCAAATCTCAGAATGAGCATCGTTTGGAACCCTTGGTACCGACAATCACGGCTGAGGGCGCGTCAGTGATTTCGGAGACAACCCCCCTTATAAGGGCTCTGCCTCTTACTGACCGACATGTTCTCTCGGTTGCAGAAATCTACTCTATCCCTTTATCCGTCTTTCTGGGGTTCATTGTACCCTCGATCACATTGTTTCTTCATCCCGATAACGAGGTGCTCATAGCACTCTGGCAACTTTTCCCTGTCTACGTTGCCATTCTCCGATACATTTCACGAGCTGTCTTATTGCGCTCGGTACCTCACTTATGCGTGAATAATGTTCACGTTGAGAGCGACAATGTAGGATTGCTTTACGTTTACGGTGCCCCTTCCGTAGTCTCCCTTCTCACTCACCTCCTTTACGTCTGGCACGCCCTTGCGCCATCATCTGGGGTCCCTAATCCTCAAGTCCACGCTGCCTTGCATGTCCTAGTAGTGGACTTTTGGGCTATTGCTCTTACGATGCTTTACTGGCTGTGGTTTGAAGGAGGGATTAGACCAGCCACAACTGCTCTCTTAGCGAGCTTGATTGCGGGACCTGGCGCAGGGATATGTGTGGGTTGGATCATGCGTGAGGAACAGAAGGTTCAGCTGTTGAGGTATGTGTCTGGGGCACGATAAATTGAGTGTAATACTGGGCAGGCGCCTACGGAGGGAATAGCAGAATCATGACTACTGTCCTTCACTATGAGGTGAGGTTCTCCACGACATGTAGCGGCATCCCTGTACTTATAGTATATACTACGAGATTACCACTTTGCACATCTCACTCCAAGAGCATTCGCTGAACGAAAATGTGCGTTTTTTCCGTGCGTATAACGCAACTTCCTTGATGAAAGCATTGGTTTCTGTAGCACGAGCATTTGTTTTGACACGTAACATTATATTAGGATTGGAGAACAGAACAGACAGAGATCGGTACACAATTATGCTGGTAACAATTCCGATAACATTCCTTCATGACCTTCTCAACACTTTGACGCCTACCGGATTGCGAAGGACAGAGCCAGAACTGTACCTGTACTTTTCGCTATCCGGCAACTCCCTATCCTGGATAAACTCGTATTTCTCCAACAACGCCTTCACCATGATCTGGATACTCTGGAGCGCGAACCATCTGCCCGGACACATATGAGGGGTGTTGAGTCCCCAGGAGACAAATTTGTCAGATCCAATTGGTGGATCCTCCTTAATGAAGCGGTCCCAACGATATTCTTCCGCGTCTACACCCCAAGCCGATGGCTGACGGTGGTGATAATATGCCGTGAGTGCGATTGCTTGTCCCTTGGGAAGACGGCGGCTGGGTTCGGATGGCAAAGGTACATCTTCCATGACTGCACGAGCAGGACCCGTAACAGGACCCGAAAGACGTAAAGATTCAAAGGCGGCGCTGCGCAAAGACGCCCACGATGAAGACCTGTTCGAAGAAAGGTCTCCGATGGCAGCACCACCGAGAGAGTTCAGGATCCGTTCTTGAAGACCAGGTTGGTTGATAATGTCCAGGAACGTGCTGGACATGGTGGCTTGTAAATTGGTCAGTCCGCCAAATACAACGACGGCAAGCATGTCAGCAGCGTCCTTGTCGTTGTCGATGACCGGAAGAATGAAATTGAGGAAGTTGACGTCAGATGACTGCTGTGACCGTCTTCTTTCAACAGCAGGGATTAGGACACTTTCGATGGCTTTGTAGTCCTTCTGGATGCTCAAGCCAGCAATGAAGCGAAGCGGACTTGGTAATAACGAGGCGAGACCCATGGCGTTGACGGCATCGTCATTGAATTTCAGGAATGTCTCCAGCAAGCCTTCATCGTCAAAGCTGTCCGGGCCGACAATACATCGCGATATGACGAATGTGATGTAGCGATTAAGGTAGTCAATGAGATCATCGTAGTGCTTCTCCTTCTCATCTCCCTCCAACAGAGGCACCCTGGTGTGAAACAAGTCACACGCAAGAGCAGCCGTCTCCGCAAACCCGGCAAGTGTCTCCGAACTCATCAGGTTGTTGCGTATAAGTTTAGTGTGGAGGTCTGTCTCGAAATTTGTTTTTCCGACAATGAGGTCAAAATTGATGCTACGCAGGAATTCATGCAGGGAGAATTTGACCTCGTATTGGGAGTCGTCCACGATGGCTTGCATATCAGCAGGGGATGTGACGACGTACTGTATCTGATTCGCAAGCTTGAGTCCAAATACGTCCTCTGCCCATTTACGCATGCCCTTCAGGAGCAGGCCGCTTGGATCAGATTGGAACTGGAGGGCTACGCCCACTATAGGCCAACCGTAAAAGGCGGGAGGTAGACCGCTTGGTTGAGTCTGAACTTGATAAATGATCCAAACAACGAGAGTGATGATACCGACAAGGAAGCTGATGAAGGAGCCTTGGTGTTCTTTGTACAGAGTAAGGATGACTTGGATAGCGGTAAGTATGAGTTCCGGCACATTGGGGGACGCGGGTGATAGCGAACACAGGATAGGATTCGTCTCGGGGTCATATGGGAAAAGAGGATTCTTCTGCAAGCAGTCGACATCACTGTTCTCGGTGATCAACCGCCACAAGAGGTTCGTGCCATGAGCCTGAAAATCGAGCTCATTGAGCCAGAAAGTATTCAACCACCTCGCCTTCGGGAAATGCTCTGTGGGCTTTGGGTCCCAGAATAGCTCATCCAACGCATTGCTGGGAGTACAATCCCAAGGTTTATCCACCAAGATACAGCGCATGATGGAGTACCCCACAGAGAAACGATCCGAGTTGCCTAAGCCGAACAGGCTGAAAAGACTGATGATCAATGCAGAGGAAGGGACCGTGGTCCCAGGAAAGTTGGTCTCTTCCAATTGACATCCGACGACGAGATCAACTTCGTCAGGGTGCGTATAAAGTCGCTTGAGATTGGCAACCATTTCCGGGTCTGAAGAGAAGTCTTCGAAACGTTCTCGAATTGGAATGACAACGGCTGGGTCGTAGCTATTGTAAGCCCTAAAGTACTCGTTGAATGTGGGCAATCTGAAAATTCGTAATTAGCTGTGGTACCAAAAAGAAACGAGGGAACAGATCGTACCCTTGCTCTCTCTCGTGCACAATACTCCATGTAACAATATCAAACGGGCTTCCTCTGTACTGGCCGGCAGAGCGGAAAGACTCGTCGACGCCCGATTTGAAGTTGGGTATGTCAGTAGCGACAATTCCCCTAAGAATGTTTTCGAGACCGGCTTCGATAAACCCATTGCTGTCAAATGCACTCTCAAATGTGCTTTTCTCCAGTATCGTGTTGTTTTTGGCGTCCTTGAGAGGGAATGATGCGACGATGAATTCATGGAAACGGTATACGACAGCCATTTCTGCGGACGCGACCATTGGTTTGCCGCCTTTGGTTACAAGTGGCCATGGGTAGAGGTGAATTGGGTTGATTTCAAGTGCATTCTCGTCGTACATTTGACGGTATAGAGGGAAACCTGTTGATAAATGGTAAGTTACAATTCCTAAGCACAATAAGAGACCAAATCTTACCATCATCCCGCGGCCAAGGCATTGCATCGGTACCAGTCGTTTGCCAGTATGCCATTTGGTACGAGTTGGCAATAAGAGCAAACTTGGCCGACATAGCCAAACGGACAGTCTGGTATAATCGCTCATCATCATACTCGGGATGCTGCTCTGCGAGCAAGTCACACATCCTGTTATGGTCTCGCAAAAGCAGCGTATGGACTGCAAGCATTATCCAATCTTCGTTGGTCCGCGGGTCCCCTCCTGCAAAAAGCGACTTGGGGTCAACCCCGGGGCGCGTGCGCATAGGAAGGCCCATAGTGTTGAAAGGTAGGAAGCTTCCTTGGGAGGTAAGGAGCTTACCCTTTTCGAATGAGCGAAGAGCGCGAGAGACTTCGGTACTGCTGCCGTATAATGAGCTGACGTCGAGCCAGGTAGAGGCTTGGTTAGCATTTTCGCGTGGGTTCGAGGGCGAGGTGCCTGTTCCTGGGACACGCTCCGTTCGCCAGACGCGGAAAGTAGTGTTCTTTGGGAAAATATCTTCATCGGGGGGTACAGGCACGTCAATATATTCTGTTATAGAATCTTCACTGTACGTGACGTCGTGCATAATAAACTGGAATTCCAAGATACGTCAGTCCCGTGATAGCCTGCTTGGAAATTTGAGGACTTACTTCGATCAACCCCAGTAACAACGGTGTGTGTTCGTAGTATAGTCGCTGCTTCCGTTTGAAGAAAGCATTACTAACTGCACGAGGATTGGGGCCATCCCTTGGTCTGTTGTACCCATCCTGGTAAGAATATTGGTCATAGTCCCTAGATCGTTTGGCGCCAAGCTGTCCATACGTCGTGTTGCCGGTTTCCATCCAGTTGCATGACCCATCGACCGTGCGATAGAACCACTTGGTCTTGTCGCTGGTGCACAAAGGATCAACTGGGTAGCCTATATCTGCAAAAAGGCGCAGTGCTTCCTGATTGGTGGGTGGTATGGGAAAGGTGGGGCGAGTGAAGATGGGTCTGTGGGTAGCATTATCTGGTGCTTCGGGGAGCTGGATATGATCCCAGAGTTCCTCGAAACTCCTGACGTGACGAGGAATCTTGTCGCCTTTGAAGGGTTGTCGAAGTGTACCGGACTGGTCACTTTTGACGGCTGATCTCAGCCATTCGATGAAGTGGTTGGGAGGCTCCGAGTCAGCGAACTCGAGCTTCCCGTGTTTGTGGGGGTCGGAGGTAATATCGGGAATAACATATCGTTTGTAGGGCCAATGAGTATTAGCGGTGGCAGCGATGGGGGGAAGAGCTAGGATAAGTGCTTCCAAGAGACGCATCGTTAGAGTTAGTTCAAGCAGTTTCTCTCTAGCCTTTTATTGAATGGATGGATTATACTACCCACCCGGGGTAATCCTTGTCTTCACTCCCGACTCCTGCGGAACTAGTGCTGACTGTGGTACCCACCTTCATCTGACAGTCGGCACTATTCCAGAAGTACGGCGGAAATATTCATCCTACGTCTGGAAACCACAATGCACCCACATGACCGTGTCACGTTGGATTGCAACGCAGAAAGAACTACATTGACTCAAATTATTTGACATCAAACAATCAAGCATCCCGAGATACATACCGTAAACATCGTAATGCCAAGTTCCCCGCTAGGCCACTATTCAATAGTCAAGGCTCTGCATACGTAGTACCAGGCTTATCGGACATTACCTTGTCTTGATATTTGGCCCTAGTCTTCGATCTGAGTTACTCTGAAGTCGAATGTTCCAAGTAGATAACGTACAATCGTCGAGTCCATTAACCGCTGTTGAGGTATTCTCAAGGCGATCAGAATGAACTTGGTTTCCTTTTGAAAACTCACCTTGACATGCGCAAAGACGCGGTCACAATGCTTTGAACCCAGTCAAATTGAACGCAACAACTCCCTTACCATACGCTTGTTTACGACAATGACATGCCTTCGTGCAACCTATATTTTGTCTCTTCCAGCATTTTTTCCTCATCCCTGACAGGAACTCGCAAGTAAAAACGACGTTCAGAACGACAGGTTCGGAAATGATTAATGAAGACTAGAAGCATGTCGCAATAGACAAGATCTCGTAACCAGAAAACTATGCATCAGAACATGAACGCGTCAGCTTACAATCCGGCGTCTTGAATCTCCCACCTAACCGGAGATTCAAGACGCCGGATTGTGGTACACTCTTTGGCAACCTCCCACGTTTGATCTCGAAGCACAATGTCTGCATTTAACGAACCCCCGCATCGCACTTGATCCCAAAGTGTCAACTGGACACTGGATGGATTCCAAGTTACGGACGTGCTGCGGCATGAGATTGTCGGCTGGACCGTGCAACTCCCACACCTCGTTCACAAAACAAGGTGCAAACATCGGTTGCGTATAAGGAGGTGTTAAGCAGATCTTCTGAACATTCAACATCCTCCCATGGCCAGCCTGACAGATTCGTATCAGCTAGCTTCGGATCTGCATTCAATAGGTATCAGGGCACAGCTAACCAGAGTATGACTTAGTGGGTCAGCCTCTGAAGCTCGTCCATGCCTTGCACAGCCTATCCCTTGAGTATTCTACAGGGAGCATACACAATTTGAGCCTAATCAACAGATGAATATCCCCGTGGATCACGCTGTTCTCCACCTCTCCACCCCTCCTGACAATTGCAACTCCATTCTATCCGCCGTCTGCAGGCGTCAGACATACATACCCTTCTGATGGTATGGGCGCCATTCCGCCTAGCTTACCCACCATCAAGTGCGAGACTGATGTCAGAGTCTTCGACCAATAGACTGCATCTATAAAAAACCTTCGCTTGGTCTGTCATTCATTAATGTCGTTCATCGCTTTCCTTGTTAATGCCGACGCCTTGTCCCTCACTATGGACTAAATAACATTCCTTTATAATTTCGTTACTCATTTATACTTCACTTTGTAGCCAATACCTCATTCACCTGCTTTGTCATTACGTGCAGAATACGGGTGCATGCTATAGGCCGTCAGCACGGTGTCTAACATACTGCGCATTAGAACGGAGGTCGACACAAAGTCATTTGCTAAAAGGTTTTTGTTTTGTTTTAGCGAAGCTTTTTCAGTCTTGAAAAGGTTTGTCAATAAGCCGGTATGAAAAAAAATCCCCCCTAAACCTTAAGTTCGTTTTGCAACGCGCAAAACGTGGGCTAAAAACTGAAGCTGTTATTGAAACCCACTAAGGTCACATTTAAGACGATTAAAAATGCACGAGAGAACATCCTCATCATAAGAACTAGGTTGTAAGTAGAGAGCTTCTCATTCGAAGTAGAAGCCAAGCGCATCTATGCAGAAGATGTTTCTCGTATCTGGCACGGTGTCGGTACCGGAATGTCATACTTGACGATCGAGCAACACGTGCATATAGGAAGCTTGAGATCACCCACTAAGCACAAGAAAATAGCGATTGTTATACAGCAAAAGATTCTACAGATGACGACGCCCAGCAGGAACGAACGCGATCCAGGAACCAAAATGGACGTCGGTGGATAGTCCACACAGTAGAGAGCGTGTGAATCGCACTTATAACAGTGGTCACGATCAAAACAAATATGGCTAGGAATATCCAAGCAGAGACACGCAGCGAACTTCCATCATAGTAACTCATGCCTTGCAGTGCATACACCACAATGGACACAGCAAACGCAAGAATCGACCACACTAGCAGTACAGCGGGGAGACTCAACAGCATCGCGTGTCCGTAGATCCCAAACCAGTTCTGCTGCGCGTTTCGCATATAGGCATACTATTTGACGGGTTATGACCAAGGAACACGAAAAGAAAGGACGACACTCACTGCATCCGTACCTCGTGTATTTCCTTGGTGTCTCCAAATTGAAAATACACCTACGATAATGCTACCTAACGAGGTGAAGACTGACGCCGTTGTCGCCAATTGACATGCTGGAGAGGCACCCGGAACCGCGAGGAATGACACCGTCGCGCTAGTATTATTAGATCAGGTACGCTGATGGAGCTGCGAAATAGACAAGAGACGAACGAAAGCAATACAGTTGACTTGAAAACGACAGTCAGCAAACGACGATATGCGAAAAATCTAATATTTACAATGAGGAGGAAAGTCGAATATTCTCTGACTAGCTTCGAGATATAATCTCCCCAATTTTGATGCATGTTATTAAGCCTTCCTTTGTATTTGAACGATTGCCTGAGATATGCGACATATGTCTTCGGGATACCGAAGAACACCACGTTGATGAGCAAGGATACAAAAGGAGAAATAGAGGGAGACGGGTTTTCTAATGCAGGTGATAGGCTAGGGCGCTGTCTTTCGGCCAGAATGGTGTTCGCAGTGCTTTCGGTATAGAGTCCATAGTACTCGGCATCACGAAAACTGCACACCTCCCGAAGGAACCAAGCAAGAAAAGCAGTCTTTGCAACGCTATTGGCATTCTGCGGAACTGTATGTATTTGATAAGTCAGGCAAGTGAAACGGCCAGAGACAGAAGTAGCTTACGCATCATCTCATTCAGAACACCACGAAGTTCCTCGCATTCCGTTTTGGAAAAGGGCACGGTACTCCGTAAGCCGCGTACGAGATTGTCCGTCTAGAATGTATTACTCGGACACGGTCTTTGAGTTAAAAGTTAAAGGACTGACATAATACCACGTTAACGCATCCGAAGCATCTGGAATGGCCCTGTCTGGACATCGCATGTGGGAGGGATATCTGCAAACGAAATTCCAATACAACCGACGGCGACGGTTTACTGTAGACACTTTGAGTTAGGTTGCCCAGAGTGGAAGTGCCGAATACCTACAAATGTAGGGATTCGTGAGAGAGATGGTATCGCTTCTGACTTCTTCCAACTCATAGGATGCGACACAATGCAAGTGATTGATGACCAGGTTCAAAGCGGGAGACTGGAGAGACCCCGGATTGCGATGACCAGACAGCTGCACCTCCATCGCGTCTTCGAGTCCAGAAAGCGGATACGCAGCAGCATTCAGCGTGAGAATCTCGTAGATGTCGGGGTCTCGTATATCATAGGCCGTGACAATCTTGAGAGATGGACAGGAAAAGTAAAGCCATCCTTGGGGGTGAACATGTTGGATCCAGTTGTCGGGTATTTTGCCCTGAAGTGCAGCAAAAGCCGGAGACTGCAGTGTAGCATAATTGCTAATAGGCGTATCAGAACTGATATCTTTGTAAATAGTTGGAAAACACAAACGAGAGAGGTATAGCAATTGTAGGCGTCGAGCTCGAGCTCGAGTCAGTGCAGGGCATTGTCATGGTATGGGAAATCGTCCAGGGAACAAAGCATTCATTGCGTTTGTTCGTCAATGGGGCTGTCCGTAATACATAGCCAAAAGCGTTCTATCAGAAGTACTAGGTCGAAGATGGCAGGCATCATGATAGTGATCTGGATTTGTATGTCTGCGTAAATTTCGTAAATAAAAACAAATTCCCGATTCGGCTCTTGTTCACTTCCTTCGCATAGAACTCTCATATTCACCGTCGGGCCTACTCCCATTTCTAACGTGCTTGTATTTCTACCGGAAACAGAGCCATCATGAGTGCATTTGGCCAAGGAAATAGTTTTCTTGCTGGAGGCGGCGCGTCTGGGGCAACAAGCAATGGTGCCCCAAGTCCATTCGGAGCATATGCAGGTGCGTTGCTATTCTTTATTCGTTGAATACGTGCTCATCGTGTTTGTTTCTTAGCGAAACCGAACGCTTTCGCAGCTGCCTCAACTAATACCTCTACAACTCCTGCCAGTGGCGGCCTATTTGGTAGTGGAACAAATTCTACTTCTACCACGACGGCGGCGCCTGCGGGTGGAAGTGCTTTCGGTCTTCCAAAGCCAGCCGGGAGCACGACGACGACGCAACCAACATCAAGCTGTGAGAGATTAATTACTCGCCTGCAGTGACTCGTAACATGACCTTTTTTTCAAAACTAGTTTTCAGCCAACCAGCCGCATCTGGTGGGACTGCCGGGGGAGGACTGTTTGGATCCACACCGAAGCCAGCTGGCGACGCGTCCGCTGCACCAAAACCAAGCGCCTTTGGAGGCGCTTTCTCAAATACGCCTGCTGCCGCGCCTGCTTCAACTCCTGCTGCCTCTGGTGGTGGAGCAGCAGCAAGCGCCACTCCAGCATCCAACTTGTTTGGTGGCACAAGCTTCTTTAACAAGCCCGCTACTCCTGCCGCTGCTTCGCCTCTAGGTGTCCCTCCTGCTGGTGCTTCTACTGACACCAATGCGCCAAAGCCCAACCTTTTCGGCAACAGCTTATTTGGTCAAACACCTGCCTCTACCAGTGCTTCAGCGGCATCATCGTCCACACCTGGTGCTTCAGCATCAATCGCGCAGCCAGCGGCTTCGGGAAGCGGTCTTTTGAATCCAGGTCTTTTTGGCAATGCTGCGACAGGGTCTTCAACAACAGCATCCACCTCAACACCCGCTGCAACATCGTCCACTGCTGCTCCTGCAGGTTCGCTCATCTTCAGAACACCTGTGTTCCCCAATTAAAACAAATCCAGGTGGCTTGTTTGGCACTCAACCTGCCGAAAGGAGAGAAGGTGCTCATAAGCGTGTCTCCACGTTCGTAGTGTGTATTCTCATGCCATATTAGCGGCCGCATCTGCCTTTGGTCTCCCGGGTTCAAAACCTGATGAGAAGAAGGACTCTCCTGCTGGTACGGCATTTGTATTCCTTAAGACCTTGTTTTTGATACACGGGCAGCATCATCCTTTGGCTTGGGCACAAAGCCTGCCGAAAAAGAAGGTGACAAACCTTCAGGTAAGGTTTCACATCTTAATATTTGACCCTTGTGTTAACCTTCACACAGGAATCACTCCCAGCACGTCAACTGCACCCGTCGCGGTGCAGCCACCTTCCATGCTCAAGGGAAAGACTATCGAAGAGATCGTCAACAAATGGTCAACGGATCTTGAGACGCATGTCCGCGAATTTAACAAATTCGCCGGGGAGGTCGCTGTCTGGGACCGAGCTCTTATAGAGAATGGGAACAACGTATGTGCTCTTCACTCGAAGTAAACACTGTCGAACATGATATCTACTACAGTTAGCGGCTCTGTACGGTCACGTCCTGGCTGCGGAGCGAGAACAGAATGAGGTGAATCAATCACTTGATCACATCGAACAGCAGCAAAGAGATCTTGCCGCGACGTTGGATGCGTATGAAAAGACGGCCCAAGAGATATTTGGTGGGCAAGGGGCAAATCTTAGGTCCATCGATAAAGGTCCAGCTGACATGGAACGGGATAAGAAGTACGTTTTTTCGTCATCCGTTGTGGCCGGACTTTATTGACACAGTGTTACAGTTACATGTTGGCCACGGACCTGCAAACCAACCTTGACGATCTCTCGGGATCGCTGACACAAATCATCGAATCGGTTAATTCCTTGTCGTTACCTTCCGACAGCTCGTCTCAAGACCCGATGACTCAAATAGCCCAGATTCTGAGTAGCCATTTGGAGAGTCTGCAATGGATTGATGATGCTGTGAAAGAAGTCGATACGAAGGTGACAGAGGTCGAAAAGAAGGTCCGAGAGTCTGGACATGGATCTTCACTCCACGGTAGTACCAACCACAAGTCGAGGGGCTTCGGTCTTCGATAACCTTTACATGAAGAAGGCATCTTGGGTCATGGTCATTGTTGTGTAAAATGTATGGATCTATGAATTGATGATGGCAAAGCGTACATTACATAATAAGTTCTAATAGGTTACAAGACGCTGTATCTTCCCATCGTGCCAGTAGGATTGCGCATCTCTGCTTGTAACGCAGCTGCAGATGCTTCGATGAGCAACCGCTTGATTTCTCTGACGGCTTGTTCGACCTAGTAACCAGATTATTAGACATCTGTTCATGCAAATGAAGACAAACACGACGAACCCTGTACTCCTCGTTGGATTCAACAAGAAGATGCAACTTCGGCGGGCCTTCCAGAGGCGGCTCTTTGCCACTCTCGTAGTAGATACCTATATAATAGCATTAGCAATAGCCGGAGAAATTGAATGTCAAGCGTACCTTTATTGGTTACTGACGCTCCCGTCATATCGATGAGCTAGAACAGAAAATTAGTCAGACAAAAGACTGCGAAATTGCCCATCACACTCACCTGAACCATCGTCTCCTTGTTAGTAACCCGCCACCTTGCCTTTTGAGGATAATCGTTGATGGGTATAATGGCATGGAAATCGGAAGAATCGGAGGTGCTGGCGGGGAGCTTCTTCGGGCCCCCACTTTCCTCCAATTGAATCTGGGACTGTAAAACCAGCCTTTGCGCCCGTATCTGGGCATTCAGTTTGGACACGACGCTCAGGGCTTGCTTCTGAGCGGGAGTATCCTTGCCAGCCCGAGCAGCAGCTTCTTCAGCGGCGCGCATCTGAGCCTGCAATTTCTCTTCCTCCTTAGCGTGTGCCAACCGACGAGCAGCGGCCACTGCGCCCCCAACCCCAAGAAGACCTTTCGACGAGTCTGGTGCGGGGCCTCTCCTGATCTCGACTTTGAAGTTACCAAATGTCATATCGTCACCATTAGAAGCAGTGGCCTTCGCAGTTGCCTCTTCAGCGGTGGAGGTCTTTTCTTCATCCGGTTCACCATAAGCTTTACGTTCGGCTTTCTCTCTCGCATCACGCTCCTTATCGAGGCGATCGAGGCCCTTTCCACCGAACCCGGAGCCTGCGGCATGTGCTTTCCCCGTCTTGAGTTTGTCAAGGAAGCCTGCAAAAACGTTCAGTTTGATGGACAAGACACAGCAAATAGACTCACCATTAGCCAGATCTTCTAGATCTTTGGGAACCGTGGCGTTGCTAGCCTTCAAAGCACGATAGATATCCACTGAGTATCTATCTTGCTCAGGCGTTATGAATGTCACACACGTGCCCTTATTTCCAGCCCGACCCGTCCGCCCAGCACGATGAACATAGTCCTCCATATGATTGGGTGCATCGAAGTTTATGACCAACTTCAGCTGCTTAACATCCAAACCCCGCGCAGCGACCGAAGTAGCAATGACGATAGGAACAACGCCGGCTTTGAAATCAGCGATCGTAGAATCTCTGTCGACTTGATCCTTTCCTCCGTGCAAAGACATACACAGATATCCCTTCCTCATGAGTTCCCGAAGCAGGTTATCTGCTGCTTCCTGCCTATCAACGAAAACCAACGTGCGACACTCAGGATCCTCGTTATACATCTGCCCAAGAATTTCGAGGAGTCGCGTGAATTTGCTCTCTTCCGGACGAACTTCCACTATCTGCTCAATCTCTGCAGCCACAACAGATCGACCACCGACGGTGATTTCCAAAGGCTTCCGAAGGATTTTGCGTGCTAACGAGTCCATCTGCTTTGGGAATGTGGCCGAGAATAACACCGTCTGACGATCAGGTCGTATGTTATTTACAATCTTCATGACCTGGGGTTCGAAACCCATGTCGAACATGCGGTCGGCTTCATCAAGAACAACGTAGGTGATTCGTTTGAGGTTCGTCACTCGCCCAGAGTTCGCCGTCAACAAGTCAATCATCCGACCGGGGGTACAGACGATGATTTCAGCACCCTTTTTCAGTTCCGCGATCTGGTCTTTGATAGGTGATCCTCCATAAGCGCACACAGCCTAAGAGAACGTCAGCTGGAAAAATCAAGAGTACATGAACATACGACTCACACGCAAGTTCATTACTTTCAAAAAAGGTTTGCATTCTCGATGTATTTGTACTGCTAGCTCTCGCGTAGGTGTCATGACAATGGCAACCGGACCTTCCATTTGCTCTAGCGGGCGCTGGTCCTTTATATGGCGGAAAAGAGGTAAGAGGAATGCGATGGTCTTTCCGGAACCCGTCTTTGCGACACCGATGACATCTCGACCAGACATAATAGCAGGGATGGCCTGAGCTTGAATGGAAGTTGGCGCTACATAATTCAAACGTTTGATGACATCGAGACTGAAAATATGATGAGTACTATCAAGAATCGCAAGGAAAATGTGGAAAGCTCACCAATTGGCTGGTAAACCGTAGTGACTCCATTTCGTCACTGGACGAGGGCAGTCGACACCCCTGATCTTGATACTGTCGAGCTCAAGCCTCAACAGTTCCGCTTCTTCGTCTGTCATCGCCGCAATGTCCGGTGGGGGGATGTAAAACTCTTTGCGGAAGGACTCGTACTTGACGCGTGAATGATCGACAGAGGCCAATTCTTTTTTCTTGGCTTTTTTCGCAGCCAACGCCAAAATATCCTCAGGATTAAGCTCCGTCGTATCGAGCTCATCCATAACGATGTTGTCTCCGACTTCATCTGCCTCGTCCGCCATCCTCTCGTCCAATCGAATGCGCGACTTTGCACCATTGTTGCCGACCAACATCTTCTTCATATCCTCAATGTTAACCTTCTTCACTTCCTCTTTCACACCGCTCATGAAGGCATCTAACGGATCAGCATCGTCTTCCTCAACTACATCCATCGCATCCTGGGCCTTTAATTTGCGGGCTTGGTCTAAACGGTTGGCCTCTTCATCGTCGTCATCGACCTCCAAGTCACCAACGCTTGCTTCCCCTTCAGCCATAGTCATATCGACAGCAGGCATGTCACCGAGGGTTTCGAGCTTTCGTTTCGTCTCTACTGAATCGTCCATAGACGCGGCAGTTTTGTTCTGCTTCGTAAACTCGGGCTTGAGTGGTAGGCCTTTCAAGCCAAGACCACCGAGGGCCGCACGATTTAGCTGCCCAGTTGGTTTGCTGTTGTCCGTGATAACTAAGGCATGATCAAGTGGTGTGAAATCAACTTATACATGAGAAAAGAAGCGCACACACCTGGGGCAGATTTACCCGCTAGGGCCATTGCTTTAGCCTTAGCTTCACCGAGGGCTTTTTTGGCATCCCGCTCCTTCCGCCAGCCTTCTAGTTTTGCCCGACGTGCCTTGACTTTCTCATCCTCTGGCGGGGGTGGAGTTGCTGCAGCCTCTGTAGTTGATTGAGACCGAGGAGGTGTAGCAGGACGGCGGTCTTTAGAGCGTGACCGTCTGCGGTCGTCCCTTCTGTCATCGCGTCGGTCGTCGCGTCTGTTGTCCCTCAGGGCCTCTCGACGCCGTTCTTCTCGGTATCTTTCGTCACGAAGACGCTCGCGCTCCCTTTCCCTTGCACGATCTCTGTCTCTGACATCCCATTCTCCGTCCCGGTCACGGTCCCTGTCGTCGTCGTACCGCGATCTGTTGCTACCCCTTTGGCTATTGCGCCTAGTCGGCGACGGTGACCGAGGTGAACGATGAGAGTGTCTTACCCGTTTATTCGACGAATCTGGGGAGTACGACCTATCCCTGCGCACCATGACTGCTCTTGGAGGTGGGTGAGAAGGAGAAAGAAGCAATTGTTTGCAATTGTTTCTCTTCGAGGCTCCTGATCCGAAGTTGCTGACCAATCGACACGCGTTCTGAATCTTGCTCCTGCCTCTCATCTCGACTTTTGAGTCGACTGTAGTGCGCTGTCTTTGCAGTTATCTGTTCATCGGTAGAACTTACTCTCACTAGATATACTCATGTCTAAAGATATTCTTGACCCCGCTGCTTTATTGTCTCTCTTTCCTACGTTACTTCCTCCTTCGGCGAAAGTCCTTGCATCACCTCAGGATGGCATTGCTGCGTTGTTGCATACGGTCTTGTCCGCCTTAGCCTTTCGCCTTGTTGGCGTAGATGATTCTACGACATCATTTTCCGACTCAAATAACGTTCTTCCTGTTGAATGGAATAAACACAGTCCTGGAAACTTCACGTTTCGATACAAGCATGATCAGAGCAGCCTTGAGTTTCTCGTAAAAGTATCCAAGCTCGGAGCACGGATGGTCATCAATGCCATTGCGCTTGAGGTACGTCTTTGAGAATGCTCTCGAATGAAATCGTCTGACAGCAATCTTTTAGAGTGATAAAGCTGCTTCACTTGATATCGCCACCGGTGACTTTGTATCTGCTTCCTTCTTTCCTTATGACATCGATGCATCCGATGCGCAGCCTCTCGTACACGGTTTTATATCTTCAAGCCGTGTGGCCGATTTTGTTACCCAGCTAAAGCTCAAAGTGATCCAAGCGCTCGTTCCGGGGCTGAGGAAGGAGGGCTATACTGAAGTAGCCGCAGGCGAGACGGCGCCTTCTGCTCGAAGCGAAGCTCCGCCGGCTGCACGACCCCCGCAGATTCCTCGATATAATCCCGACGAAGAGTTTCCTTACCGCCATCCTCCGTCCCAGTTACCACCGCGAAACCCCCTTGAAATTGGCAGGAGGGACTTGGATCCGTTCCCAGTGAATCCTTTTAATCCACCTTCCTTATTTCCAGGCGGAGACGGCGACGGGATGTTCGTTGGCCCAAACCACCCTATTCTAGGTGTTGGAGGGCGAAGGGAATGGGAGCAACGTGGACCGTGGGGTGGAGATGGATTCTTGCCGCCTATGGGCGCTCCGCCTGGTGCGCGGTTCGACCCTGTTGGCCCAGGCGCAGCCATCCCCGACAGAGGCAGGGGTCTTCCCGGTCGCGGTAATTTGTGGGGCCCAGACAATGATGAATTCCCGCCTCCTGGCCCGGTACGTTATGAATGCTTTTGATTGCTGCTAAACTCACGCTTGCCACAATTCCAGTACAACGACAATATGTTTAGTTGAAGGAACCGGTGTTTTGGAAATGAAGATGTAATGTACCACTATTTGATAAGGTTGCTGCTGCGACAGCGGAGAAACGAAAAAGGACTGGTCGCTCATTCTCCTTCCTAGTGTACCGTGTGTATTTTACTAGTTTGTACTACAACATAGTGGCGGCCGGAACCGGGAGAGCTGTGCAGCAATATTGACTGTAGTTGTGGCGTATAGAGATCCCGAAAAGGAAACTTCTTTGGCCTCGTGAAAACCTATAAAAGCCAGAACGTTTGACTGTGAACACCATCCAACATTCCCCACCACAACCATGTATTCACCACCTAGCTCACCCGTGTCCCCTACACGACCACAGCGTGTAATTCCACACGGTTTTCTGGCGCCGCCCAAACCCAAACATCGTTCCGTCCAGGAGATGTCCATACGCGAACTCCACGATCGGTACGACAACAATGCTAAGCTACTCGCTTCACCGTGTGTACTTTCTCTCAACAACAACCCTTTCGTTGACATTCCGTATTCAGAGGTGCTTCCACATCCAATTACATACACAGAATCTCCGCGGAGCAACTGGAAATACAAGTATTACTAGCGGAACTCGAAGGAGTCGACAAGATAAACACCGGAATGAGAAATGCAAGAATCAAAGGCGAAGACGAGATGGATGTCGAAATGACGCCCGAGCCACCTGTGAGCAGGATTATTGAAACGAAGCGCAGAGTTCTGGCTCGGAGATACGTGCGTGCTGTTATTATCAGCTGTATTTTTACCTTTTCTGATCGATTTCGTAGGGTCCTGCAGAAGGGACATCTGCAATGGGTACTCTCAATATGGACGAAGCTATTGAAATTGAGCAACGCCGGCATGCTGCTGACTTGGAGCGCCGTCAGAGGATAGAAGAAAAACACAGGCAAATTCATGACATGAGATACGGTGACATGTCCAAGGAGGAAAGAGAAGCGAGGATATTTGCCTTCATGTAAGGTATCTTCGCAGTCCCCGACCTTCTGACACTAAACATCCTTTAGGAACCACAAACCAACCGACTCTGACATGGAAGATGACTCCGATGAAGATGAAGATGACGACGACCCTTCATCTTGGTTTGAAGACGACCAGGATGATGGCAGAAAGGGCCAGGACATCATCGAACCCGATGAAGAGGACTATTACGACATCATCCGGGTAGACGCCGCGAAGGTTCGGTATAGCACATTCTACGAGCCACGGGACGACGATTAATTGTAGTGAAATCCATCCTGAATTGTGTGTATCATTATAGCTAGTAACATAGTCGTCGTATAGTCGTAGTAAATGTATCGGCCCTGGTTAGCGAGCATGTACAGGACAGCTCTTTCCGCGCTGGAGCCAAGAAGAGAGGCAAGCTGGAGGCATTTTCATGAGTTATTGCGTTGAATAAGAGAATCAAGGGACACAGACTGTTGTGGAAACTGCATAGGCAACTTAGGCGTGCAACCATGGAACCTACGCCGCGGAGTCAGTGATGGGAAAGGATCCAGGTGCGTGACATACCCTTAGCGAATTCTTCCAGGCATATTACACCTGGAGTGAGCGACAGCAATCAGCATCATCGCGAAGGCGAGTAGAATAAGCTCACATTCAACGCCGATAAGCGTGCTCTCTGCTGGTAAGCTATAAACGAGATATTTGGCAGTCTGTGGCGTAGTCCCAGATCCACCTTCCAGGCAATTCTTCACATGGATCTCCTGCTCTGATGCGTTCCCAATAGTATCAAGATTCCGATTACACACCGGGCACCTGCATCAAAGAGTATCAGACAAAATTGCTGCGGCCCCCCGACGGAGAGATGACACATACTCGGCAAGATCACTCAGCTGCGAACTGGAATCCCCTCTTGACAAATGACTGGGTATCGTCAGTAAACCTTGGTCGACGAAAACACGTTCCATCGAGTTGGCGCGCATGCCTGCAAGCCCACTCGGTATGTTCCCGTTCACCTCGTCGTGACAACCGCGACACACCCTCTGAGAACTGGACGTCGCGACGCCTTCGGGGAAACCTGGCTCTTGCACGATATCAGAAGGGTCAAGCAATACCCGATATGATGAGCATCTGTCGCAGAAGATGCGTCCGCAACGACGACAATGCTGACAGGCGTGTGAGAACGAGAACCCAGAAATAAAGCACAATTATGGATACATACGTGCTAAAAGCGTTAAGTATAGCACATCAAGGAAAGACAGATAACACATACACGTCGATTTAAGAATGTAAACCTTCGCTGACAGTCTCGGCATTGATACACGTCTTCGTCTTTCTCCCAACGATGTAGTTGATGAGGGTTTGGAGACGCCCATCGTGCTACCTTCTGAGGCGCTTCATGGGTAGGCACCCGGAAATCAGGGGCCTGCGATAACTGGGGAGTCAAGTCAGTTGGCACACGACTTGTCGAACGTGAACCCGGTTGGCTGAAGTAATCCGTCGAGCTGGACATCCGGGATGGGGAACGCAACGTTTCCAAAGGTGAGGCTCCTGGGTAGTGGAACTCTTCGTCTGAATCATCATCATCATAATCCTCGTGTTCACCATCGTCTTCTAAGAAGCAAGAATTTGAGTGGCCGCTGAATTAGATGTGAAGGCAAACATGCCATTACCTGAGATAAGGAGACCATGAGCACCTGCTGCTAGCCTTCTTCGCTCAAGATCCCTGCTATATGCATTCAACAGCACTTCGGCTTGCCTCCTCCTGTCAACATCATCGTCACCTGGAACAATTTCACATCAGAATGCCATTTCAATTTTCACATGCAGGCAAACACGCACCTAGGATTCCTTGCCTCAGCTCCATCGTTGCACGTTCAAGCTTAGCAATCGCCCGTCGAGCGTCAATAGCGGATAACGAAACAGGATCAATATCACGAGATGATTGATTTCCCACCAGATACCTGGCTCTCCCAACATAATCTTGCGTCGATGATAAGAACGACTGCATCTGCCCAAGCTCCTGGCCTTCGTCTCCGTCTGCGTTATCTTGGCTGTCATCGATATACGGTATGAGGTCTCCCTCCCCATCCAGATGGTACATTTTACCATCGGGCTGTAAGAATGGCAATGGCGGAATATCCAATCTCCTACGCATGACACGAACCCATCTTCTTCGCCGGACCCAAGTATGGGGAGCATGAGGAACTGATGAAGAGGAATGTGATGACCGTCTCGATGAAGACCCGGCGGCGCTCAAGACAACGCTGCTGCTCCCTGTCAAAAGCCTTTCTAGCGGCGGCGGCCTCTCTGCCGTCCATTGGTCCTCGGGATCGCTGAAGTGGTGCGCGTACTGCCAGCCGTTTTCGGCGTCAACTCCTGGATGCGTCACGTCCAGCGTCCAATCCGAACTACAAATAGTAAGAAGTCAGACAAAGAGTTTTATCAGACTTCGCGGACATACAGCCAGAAATGACTCCTCTCCGCTCCCTCCAGTGCGTGTCGTTCGTCCGACCGAGGAAGAGGAAGCTTCCAGGGGCTATTCCGGAGGGGCAGCGGCACGTCGCTGCGCCACGCGGGTACATCGCCCGAGTTATCATCCGATTTGGGCATCCTCAGCTCGAAGGGCGGTCTCCGACCCTGTTTCCCTAAGCCTGACGCAGAGAATTTTGGCCCAGAGACCGCGAGGGTTTTGAGACGCATGTCCAATCTTTGATTCTCGTACAGAACGAGAGGAACAGTCATATGAACTGCGAGAGTGTCATAGGACACCGTCGTGTTCTTCCAACGTTCCGCTTCAGCTCTTTGTAAAACCTGTAGAGGTGTAAGGGAAATTTCAAACGCGATTGGCATTTAATTTAGAGTACGTACCTCGCAAATCCAAACTTCAAAGACGGCTGCCGCTGTGTCGTAGGCTGTTTCCCCCCAGTTATTGCGAACTAAAGGATTGGCAGACTGCTTGGTGAGAAGATAGAGGACGACGGGAAGGTGGCCTTTGGATGCGGCGTTCACTGAAGAGAATTGCTAAATAAACGGGCAAGATTGTGAAAGGGCAGATCACTGACTTAGGGGCGTCCAACCTCCCTTGCTTCGCGCGTCTACACGTCGCGTGCCATCAGAATCCAAGTCTGCACCTCCATTCTCGCAGATACAGCGCACAATGTCGAGATAGCCTTTTGAACAAGCGTTGTGAAGTGCTGTCCATCCGTCGTCGTCTCTGGCGTGGACATCCGCTTTGTCCGGGAGCAGATAACTGACGATAGGCAAATGGCCATTCAGAGAGGCTTTATGCAAGGCGGTCTGAAAGGACTGAGTGTGACACCGGTGTGAAAAACAAAGGCTGCGCACCTCTCCTTCCTTATCTTCCAGGTCTGGCATGGCACCACAATCTTCCACCACTAACACAAGCTATCAGTCAGGCAAAGAGACGACCGGAACTGGAGCATACACCAAGTAACAATATCCAGATATCCTCGGCTAGCAGCCGCATGCAGCGTCGTAAAGCCGGTGCGCGACGATGCGACATTTGCTAAACTGAATGACCCGACATTGCTTGACTCAAGTGCCGTCGCAAAGAGCTTTTTAAGAAGTGGCAAATCACCCGATGAGGCAGCCGCATAGAGTGCTTCAAGTTGAGCAGGTGACGGGGCAGGTGGCGTAGGGACGTGTCCATTATCTCCAGTCGTCGTATTCGGCGCATCTGCACCAGGATACAGGAATTCTTCATCTTCGGAATCGTTGTCTGACTCTTGGTCGTCGCCTAATTGTAAACCGAGACCTGAAGAGGTAGACGAAGGTGTATCTGATAACCCAGACCTACGACGAGAGATGAGAGCGAAGGAGAAAAAAGCAAAGCGACGTACTCTTCTATCGTTCCCAGGGGAGGTCGTCCCGCTGCAACGGCCGTCATCGTTGAACGATGGAAGCAAATTCGGGTAAGTTCTGGAGGAACGGCACAATTGGTGCCGTGGGAATTCACTTCCAAATCAGAAAGCTAATCATTGCATCAATGAAATCGTCAAGTATTACTGTACCATTTCGACCTTAGCTTCATGGGGTGTTACGCGTTATGGTATATGGTCAATTGACTATAGGTTCAGAGCTCAATGTTACGCGTTATGTTGAGGAAATTAGCTTCACAGGACCCGAGCAAGCGCCACCACCACATCAGATAAGATTGTAAAATAATTTCACCGAGGTTGTACAATTGCGTTGCAGGGGAAACACCCTGCTGGACTCAACCAACCCTCACCAACAATGAGCACCTATAACGCTTCAGACTGGATCTCACAAGGAAAATTGTGGAAGGGTACACCACCTGCCGAAAAAGCATTTGAGGGGCAAAAATCGTGTTTTTCATACCTGTAGGCTACTAGCTTCATTGTCCGTTGTTACGCGTTACGAAATACCGAGAGATTCACTTCACAAGCCCCTGTTACGCGTTATGTGAATTACCGGTCGAAATAGTACAGTATACGCTACTTATATTCTTCCACGGCGAATATGTACACTGTATATCAACGAAAGGTTATACACATTCAACAGTTCTACAGACACGTAAACTCTCAAGATCAAGACGTACTCCGTTATTCTGCACTTATCTTCAGACCGTCCAAGTAAGCTGTTCTCTTGCAACGCTGCCCAGTTCTTCCGCTCTAGTAGGTCCTTCAGGTCCGCAAAGAAAAGTTCCCTGCAAGAACGGTGGACAGCATTACGCCTTTGCACGACGGAATTCGCGTCTTTCAGCGTTCTCGCGCTCGAAGGTGCCGTAGAATCAAACATCTTGGCGACGGAGATCAAGAAGGCCTTTCATGAGGAGCTGGACGTCAAGCACGGCATCGATAGCACGGCTTAGAGGCGTGTCCTGGGTATTTCGTACGGGAAACGCGGTCTTGACCTCGACCTCCCAGAGGGTATCAGCCGATGCAGGAATAGGCTCTTGTGTTTTTGGATCAATCTACATATAGCATTAGAATATGGCAGCATATAATCAAGGTGTACGTACCTTTTCCTGCTGGAACATCTGAATGACCAGCATCCCCCTCCTGAAAACATACCCTCTCTTGTATATCTGTGACCGCCTCACGTACCCCAGCGCACACGCGAAACACAGCGCGTCTCCTCGAACATGAACAGTCGCCCACGGGCGAACCGTCGCCTCTGGATGCGCACGGACGCTCTCCGGTGCCAGGTAAGAGAAGAGAACCCAGCCGCCATCAGGATCCGTGAGATCCTTGCGCGCACGCAGCAGAACAGGCTCAGCGTCGCGATTGACGGGCTCGAACACGACCTCACGAATATGCATCGTATCCGAAGACTCGGAATGCAGTGTAATGCGCGCGAGAATAGCAGTGAGATCCCGCGCAAAGAATTCACCAAAGAGAGCGACTTCGTAGGACATTGGAGACAAGGGTCTGTCACAAAGCGTGACGCAGACGGCCTTGAAGATGGCTCCCATTCGCATCAACGCAGTCGCGTACATCTCTGCCAATAATCACCCAGTTCTCGTCAGGTCCTTTGTCGACAATGGAAACGCTCTCAAGTACCATTATATCGCCCACACTGCCCTAGATGTCATAGAAGAGCGAGGTATGCAGTTGGCAGTCATTCCAGCCGTTTTGACCGCCAATCGCTCGCAGTGAACGAGGCGAAGCACCCATATCTTGGCCTTCTGTACTCAATTGATGACGTCGCCGTCTACGCCTACACGACGCCGCTCAACCTCAAGATCGTCCTTGCTCTCGCTCTTGCAGACGCAGTGGTTCCCGATATCAAAGTCCACACGGTGTGCATACATGCAATTATTTCCTATTTTCTGTGACAATTTTTTCGGTAGATCTTCAAAGCCTTGCATATGGCTTACTACCATGTAGTATCGAACCCATTCCTTAACCTCGACCCAGCAAACCCTGCGCCGCTCAACTCACCCAAATGGAAAAATTTTACCCGACAACTAGATGAGATTTGTGCTGTTGTAGGAGCCGGAGTGTAACGGTTTGGATGCTCATTGTGAACCCATGTCACCGTCGTCAGAAGCTGCGGTGTCTAGTCCAGGCAATGGAGCTCCCTTGGGATTTCACTCCACTGCTTGCGGCCCCCTCTCCGAGTCATGGAGAAGCACCAACAGCAACCATGCCCTTCTATTGACTCTCCTGTTTTGAGATCACAACTTCAGAGACAGATACGGGGCAGACATCTATAGTTATATTCTCGTTCTCTTCACGAGCCGCCATGAAAATGGAATTTAGTTATGTGTACATATCCTATGAGTTAGATCCCGAGTAAATAAGCATAATCTATGTGAACAGGGTTGTCTATACTCGACATCAATACCAGCATACTTGGTCCTACCAGATCCACGACCAGAACCGGTAGAACTGCCATGAAAGGCCAAATGACGGCTTGTACGTTCGACGTCGCAGCGAGGCAGGGCCCAGCTCGGCTATGAGTGCATTTAGCTCCTCAAGCGCGGCCACAGCAGTCGGACGTTCATCTGGATCGGGCGCCGTCATCTTCAGCAAAAACGGTTCCAAATCCTCCATGCCGAGATAGTGCTGTATACATCGCATAAGACACGAAAATAGGGCACCTTGAAACAGTCAAACTTGCCTTCATCTCCTTCAAAAATGCATTACCGAGTGTATAGATATCGAGCTTGAACGGATTGTATGGGACAACTTCCGATATCTCGGGCATTGAATGATCAGATCCATAGGTTCCCGTTACACGAGCCTTTTCTATGCCCTCTGGACAATATGTCGTGGTTTCGAAATCTATGAAATAGTACCGCAGCGAACCAACCTCGCAGCGATTGCGGGGGTCGGTAGAATACAGATTGAGAAGGAAAGGGAAATGCTGGCTCGCAAGAGAGAAGCCGCCGGGCATCAAGTCAGATACATCCATGGTCATATTGATCATAGCTGCATCCCTGAAGTAGGTCATGGGGACGTGGACCTTGCACAGAACTGTTCACGAACCTATGCGCATACTTCTCTCTGTGCATGAATGCAAGGCCCTTGGAAGTGGTCCATTAGTCGTTTCTCCCAAAACATAGTGATGGCGAACGAACCTCAAGAAACTGCCGCAAAGCCTCGAACACCTCTGCACGACAGTGAAACGCTGGTTTCCACATGTTGTGGAGCAGCGGCATAACGATGATAACGCACTCGCTTTCTCCTGGAAAATCGAACACGTCCCATACTGGAACACAGTGATTGCAAGAATCAACAATGGCTGCTAGAAGTGCTGCCTTCTTGGCCTCTTCGGTGTGTATCGAAGTTGATTTGATGACAACCCCTTTGTCGTCTGACGCTCTCTTTCCCTCGATAACATTGGGATGCTTGTGGTGATATGGTAAAAAATAATGGCTTCAACGAACACGAATGGAACACGTACAACAAGCGGGAAGCTGTCGACCGCGTATTCGTAAGGGATACCATTAGGGCCTTGCCACGAAGGTTGCCAATCAGGCTGGAATCGCGGAGGCAACAGATACCCTTTCGATTTGAGAAACGGCTCGATACCGACCCATCGCATCTCTGCCTTGCTCCGCTCTCCATTATAAAGCCGTTCTTCTCTTTCATTTTCATTTTCATCATCGGATTCGTCTAGGTCGATAGGGTCGATATCAGCAGCGGCGCTGTAGGGCGGCATTGAGTATTCGCCCATGACGGGGAGGAAGATAAAATAACAGCGGGGCTAATAGAATATTTCAAAATACAAGAGGAGAATAGGGGAAACGGAGGCTGATCGATGCCACGGCATGGCGGAAAATTTAACCGGAATATTGAAGGACGTTGATTGTTACTTGACGACACAAGAAAGAAACAGGAAGAAAGGAACCCTTCAGGCCGATAGAAGGATGTTCGGATTCTTTTGCAAAATTTGTTTGGAGGACGATCTGAACATCCCCATATTGACCTGGATACGGTCGGGTAAATTTCGGCAGGGGGCTAGGGGAAGGAATCAGGAAAAAGGATACTCCTCGAAATCGAGCGCGTACGCGCCCTTAATGATAATGCATATCGTGAACGCGTGAACCCTTGGGAGGATGGCGCCTCTTGGTAGGCGAGAAGTATTAACCATCAAGGGACCGTTTCCTCGTCTACCTCCGAATCACCCCAATCAACCTCCGCCTCGCTACCTTCGTCGCTCCCTTCACTGGAACTGGAATCATAATCTCCCAACGCAGCCATACCACCTTCTTGAGTGATCTTTTTTGTCGACTCCCCTTCGTCCTCGCTCCCATATTCGCCTAGAATTCCTTTTAACGCGCCAACAGCCATCCTCTTGGGTTTCTCCTCCCAGACATCGAATGTTGGATATTCGACAAACGTGGCACCCTTCAATATTTCTTCAAGTGTCTTGGATCTGTCCACGGATTCATTTTGACCCCGAAGCACACACCACGAGGATGGATGAACGTCAATTATATCTGAGAGAACAGTATTGAGTTTGTGCCGGTGAGTCAATATCGTGGAATGCGTTGTTGAGGAGGTATGCTTTTTGACCTCAATGGTAAGATATACGGTTTGTGTCCTAGAAGCCCCGGATATGAGCTCTGCGACAATAAAAGAGAATCGCGAATGACCTTGAATCCAAAGTAGATTGATTTAGCTTTCTTCTCGACATACCCATCGGAAGCAGTTCCATTGTAATACCCAGAGTTTCAAGGTGAATTTGCAGAGCTTCACGCTTGCCTCCCCTAGACTTTCCTTTGCCTTTCCAGCCGCCGTACCCAGACCCATCCTTACTCCATTCGCCAGTCTGACTTCTTTATCAGAAGCGAAAAACAGCAAGAAGACAAAGACTCACTTTTCTGCCGACATCTTCCAGATAAGTGTAGTCACTCATCATTTCTCCCCATCCATATCGATTCATTGGAATGTATTTGACTTTATTCCGCTGGCCGGTGCATCGAGTACGTTCTTTGTGTGCCTTGGAGCAGGGGAGAGAGCAAGTGGGTGTTTCGCATCCAGGACACGTGTATTTCGTTGGCTTTGCATTACACACAGGACAGATTTTCGCCGTGGAAGAACTGGCGACAGAGGCCATGGTAGGAGGGAGACGGGTTTTGAATTTCTTGCGGGAACTGTTCACAGTGTCAAAGCACGTGAACCGGCACATCGTCCCGGAGCCCCGGCTTCGTTGAATTTTTACCATCGCTCGAGTCCTACTTATGTTCTCCCACTTGTGGGCAACAAACGCAGAATATATACAAGGCAGCTTTCTGCAAGTTCTTCGACTTGAGGCTTTTACGAAGGAAACTACCGAACCACCTCTACAAATGCCTCTTCCAATTGTTGCAGCTGCTCTCCAACCTCTCTTGCCATGACTCTAACAACCCCATCTCCGTCAGTCGCAGCGAGATACCCAAGCGTTACCTTGGCTCTCCTCAAGACATCTACCTGCCATATTCGCCTTTCATACCCCACGTCTTCATTATTATAGATAGCCTTGGTTGCTTCCCTCACCAGGACACCCAAGAACCTCACTGCCGCCCGTCTCATCGGCGGGAATTTGCCATCGGCTTTGGTAGGATTCTCATCCATACTTTTCTCCCTATCCTCTTCCTCCGTCTGCACACTCTCCAGTTGGAGAAGATCGATCATTCCGCCCACAAGATCTTGAAAGTATGATGCAAGTGCCAGTGCATGTGTAGCGGCGCATTCGCCCAGTAAACTGATAGCTGACGTACGCAGCGTTGTAGGTATTTCGCGTGTGCGGACAATGCGCAGAAGAGTTGGCACGATGATGTCCACTACACGGCCGTCAGTAACACGAAAATAAGGCAGATGAAAGAACGAACCATAAGCACCTAGCGCGCTACCACAACGTCTTATGACCATACCCAAGGCCTCCCCGATCCTAACCCTCGTATCTACCTCGCCCCGGCTCCATACATACCCTCCGGATGTCCCTTTAGCGTAATCCCCGACTAGCCCTCTGAGGACCTCTCTGCCCCATCGCCCACCCTCAACCATACCGGCTAGACCCTGCACTCCGTTCAGATACACATACGAGTCTTCGTCTTGCAGCGCTTGCAAAAAGATTGCCAGCACTGCTGGTATCAACGCCTCTTCCATCTTCCCTCCTTTCGCCAGCTCCCGAAGAAGCAGCAATCCATGCGCACGTACAGGTAGGATAGGATCCTGTAAGAGTTTGAGTGCGCGCTGATACGTCTCTCGCACTTCTTCGGCGTCGTCTTTAGTTCTCCCTGTGTAAGGGATGGCAGTAGACGTAGATGCAAGTCGAGCAGTTATAACCATCCTCGCTTCCCTGGCTATCGGCTTGATCCCTTCTGGACCAGTTTTCGCGAGAGGTTCAAGGAGCTCGAAAATCTCGTTTAAGACCGGTTCTGTTCGCGCTGAAAGGTCCGGGTTTGCCTCAAGTATCGACAACAGAAGATTGACGCTTGTTTCTGTCATCTCGTCGTACTCTGGCGTGTTCTCGTCGTCGCTGTCTTCTTCCCCGAGGTCTTCTTCAGTGTGTATAAACCTGAGAGGATCTTTTGTTTTCTCAAACACTGGGTTCGGCTGATCGCGCGCCTCCAAAGCGTGCTTAACAAACACCAAAATATGGCCCGGTTCCTTTAATATGTTCCCCTTACCATCTCCATCAGACATTTTCGTTTGGATCTGCATGATGAGTTGCAGGTATAACAACGTCCTACGTCACAATACGTCAGCGCTTGCAAATGCGAATAACAGGCACTTACTTCATGGGATCACCGTCTACTCGAGAGTCCCTATACGCCTCCAGTAGTTTGACAAACAATTCTCCGCTGACATCTCTTCTATCGATTTTTTTCAAAAACGAGACAAACTGTTGTGGATCCGGGTACAGATCCATGATGTTCGCGTCCGGATCAAGCTCTCCTGCGAGCTCAGCCTTCTCAAGGTCTTCTGGAGTGAACACCGCAAGGCCCGATTTTTTCTCCTTGTCGACCTGGTAGATCCGCCCCTCCAAATCCACCTTCCAACCAGTGTCACTACCTTCGTTCCGTACGATGTTCCAAATGATCCGCGTTCCTTCGTCCTTCTCAACAACGCGGCCCCACGTTTCTAGCATACTGCGAACAGTTTCACGAGTAGTGGGATCCGACGTGCGAACGTGCTCCAGATGCTCCAGCAGAGAGTAAAGAGAAGATATGACTGGGGAAAGTAGCGTGGCGATGAGTGTTGGCACTGGATCGGTGTTGGTTATGAGAGTAGATAGGGCGGTCAACGCTGTATTAGGGTTTAATTCTGACGAAGAAACACTGGGACCGGGCTGGGAGAGCGGGCTAATGGGCTGTACTAGACTGTTTGGTTCGGAGAGGGTGGAAACATGCAGCAAAGGACCATGAAGTAAGGGCATGATAATTCCTCTTGCAGCTTCATGATGTGAAGACGACCCGTCTGTCGCTAGCATCCTAGAGATAGTAAACGCTGCCGCACGCTTGTAGGACGCAGGTGCCTCATTATAGAGAAGCATGATGATCCGCGGCACAATGGCCCTATAGTAGTCCTGAACCCTTCAATATCAGCTTATTTCGACAAAACAGGAAACTCAGGTGCGCCGTGAATGGCGATCGAAACGTCCAAGCCATTGTAGTGATATTTGACCAATGGTCTGTACTCACGTTGCGCTGAACTGGCGCTGGTTTGTGGTATCAAAAGCTCACCTTGGGGTCCATTCCTTTCGGCACGGCTGTCAGGACCTTTGCTACATGCTCGAGTTTGTCCAGATGCACTTCTTCCCCGGCCTCCTCAGAGTCTCCGAATACGGCGGCGCATAATCCGTTTACTCCCTGTGTACGCATTACCTGCTTACTGAGAAGCATAGAACAGGTACGCAGGGCAAATACTGGCCCAGGGGAGAGAGAAGAAATGGCGCCTCCAAGGGCAGTGATGCTCTGCGACGGATGTAGGCTGGAAGGTTGATTAAAGGTCAGCGTTTATTTGATCCTGGAAATTCTCACACACATGGATAAAAGGCGAATAACCAAAGGCCGGACACTCTCAAGAGGCAATATGTGTTCTGTTATCAAATATTTTGGAAGCCACCCAAGCACTATCGCAGGCTTCAGAACGTCCGTGACATGCCTGCTCAGGACTGTCGTAGTAATCAGCGTTTGCGGTAGACGGCTTTGCACACCAGAAGGAAACAGGAGGATAAAAATCTCATTGATCAGCTTGCAGAGATGCTCGTAGTCTTTCAAAGTATTTTCAGTGGCGATTTGAACTTTTTTCGACGTCGAAGGGGTTGGTAATGCGACGAGGATACGTGATAAGAGCGGTTCGACACCCCATTTAAACACAATGGAGAGAAGAGTGCGTAATTGGGCTATATCGCGTGTCCCAATGAGCGGAACATCATCCTCACTACCCTGTCCACCAATTATTCGCTGGACGCATCCAACCACGGAAAGCGCCTCCTCCGCTGTCACCTGTTTTATCTCTTCCATCGAGGCGTTATCGTCAAAATTCTGTGGTTGCTGCAGGTAGTCATAGTATTGGGCAATACGGCTTTTCAGAGTAGATTGTAAGCTCGACGACGATGCTGTGGATGATGGGGATTCGAGAAGGAAGGCACCGGCCTGGAGGTAATGTTGAAGGTCCGTGGACATAGACAAGAATTTTCGGCAAGTCGGACCGGCAGGAGACACCGATGACGCCTCTGAGCTTGGTCAGCACATCCCAGGCCAATTTGGGCCACTTTCTTCGACTATCTTCGAGCAGACTCTTATCAAATCTCGACTGCTTGCCTGTCAAGAAATTAAGAGTCTGCCTAGGAGAGACTATTTCGTTTGCAGCACTCTACCTCACATAGGCCTAATAACTGAAGCTGAAATCGAAGATCCTAGCCATCAAGGATGCGTCAGCTTCTCATTTCTTCCCGTCCCCATTCGATAATCACCTTGCCATTACGCCCTACGCCGACCTGCCTCACAGATGTCAAAAGGATCCCCTGAAACTTCCTCGTTGGATACTCAATGCACGAGATATAGGGCTTTTCATCGAGTCATTCTCCACTAGGATACAGCCGAAACAGGTGAAGCCCTTGCGGAATGCAGATCGTGTCGAGCAATACAAATTCGCGGTTCGGTATTGCATAGACGTGAGGAATTTTTCCGGTTTACTCTTAAACCCCGCCAGATGATAATGGTGCTTTTGAAACACATTTTTCTTGTCCAATGCAAGGACATGATCACCTCTTTTGCCATCGGCTTTTCATTTACTCAGCGCTACCACGCGCGGAAATGATATATCGGTCGCAAGTCTGACGATATGATGCGCCTCGTTCTTCGAGTCCATGTGCTCTAATCAGCAGCTCGTTAGACCCGAATCGCCATGAAATTGTATTCAAAGTCACCAACGTCAGTTCCTTTTCGGTTTGATGAGCAGGTTGCATCCATATATAAGGAGCCAGGGTTATTGTTCTAATCGCATTCTGTGTATCAATGTCCTTCTCAGAGCATCGAGTCATCCCCCCTCCGCCCCAGAAGCAGGGGGAACAGAGCACAACGTTCCTCCCACCCCCCATCGACGGATCGTTTACCGTTCAACAAATGTACGACTGGCATCTCCAGCACTCTCCAAACCACCGCATTTTTGTGTATGCGCGTGAGGACGGGAGCCTAAGGAACATTTGCTGGGCCGAGGCAGTCGCCGCCGCATATACTTGTGCTCGTTTGATGAATAATCGTATCCCCCTCAAGAGGAAGCCCCCCGTGGTCGCAATTTTGTCAATGTCAGGTTAGCGACATGAAATCTACTTGGCTGGTGAGAACACTCACCTATCGCCTCAGATGCTATTACCTACACCACTACCATCATGGGTCTTCAGCGTGCCAACTACGTTGTTTTCCCATTTCCCCACGTAATTCTGCGCCTGCTGTTGCACGCCTTCTTCACGAGGTGGAAGTAGAACACGTACTTGTCGGCAGAGACACGTCCATGCAAGACCTCTCACACGAAGCGCTTGACATCCTGGGGTCACAATATCCCTCTGCCGATCTGCCGCAGCTGTCTCCCATCCCGGTTTTCGAGGACCTCTTTCTGCCCGACTGGCAGGCCCGTACGAATGCTGATCATCTTCCTCTTTTGAGCGTAGACCCCAGCACCGCCGGCCTGTATCTGCATTCCTCCGGTAGTTATGTTTCCACTTGCTTTATATAATTAACTTATGTTTGTCGAATAGGCTCAACAGCATATCCGAAGCCAATTGCCTGGAACTGTCATCGTCTAATTGAGCACGCTTTAGTGCCATGGTTTGGTGGAAGAGACTTATGCGACGTAGTCTTTGCTGTGCATGGATTACCCATGTATCATGGCATGGGTATCTTTGCGTTTCTTTGTGCGGTAAATTGGCTTCAGCTCGTATCCTGCTAAAGTGTCTTCCTCATCGCCAGGGGTCTAGGTATCATCGGGATTGGTGTTAGGTGTCTTTGAACCCAAAGTACCAGCCACATCGCCAACACTGGATAACGTGTTTGGGTCGGCCAAGGCAATGAACAGCGACATAATATTTTGTGTTCCCTACATTTTGGAAGTTCGTATGTTGGTTGAATACTGCCTATCTTATAATGAGTCTATTGTTACAGGCCTTGTCCCATGAACCAGAGTATATCGACTGGCTATCTACACGTTCTGGTGCGGTACGTTCGATCAGTCTTGGACAGGAATCTCCGATGACCTCTTACATGTACAGCTTTACGGCGGGGGCCCATTAAACAAGGAGGTAGGAGACTTCTTGACATCTAGAGGTGTTTCTATCTTTGTTCTTTACGGGACGTGAGTCCGGCTTCCTCGAACGATCCAATACGAAACTGACATCAGTCAAAGAACTGAATGCGGTGTCGTGACCCCCATCTTGCCAGGTACGTAGGCGCCACATGCCAGGTTGAACGGCGTAGACTGACGCGTTGCTACAGCAAAAGTTAGTGACTGCTGGGATTACTTCGAGTTCACGAAGTTTGCGACGCCGAAGATGGTAGCAAGCGGTCCCGATTCGTTTGAGTTTATCGCAGTGGTAGGCTTCATCCCTGACCGGTTAGAGTTTATCATTCATCTATCTTGCACAGAAAAATGAGTTCAGCGTGCCCTCTGTCATCGACACGAACGTCGATGGTGCCGACGGCTTTGCGACGTCAGATCTCTTCAGCCCACACCTGACCAAACCTGGGTACTGGAAAATCATCGGGCGAATAGACGATCAAATCATGCACAACACAGGAGAGAAGGTGCGTGTTTCTCAAAGTTTCACTGATAAAGCTTATCTGTGCGTCCCAGACAAACCCAGGGCCTTTGGGTATGTCTTTTCCCATTATATTTCCTGAATGCAACTCCTGACTCCCATCATTTCCAGAGAGTATGCTCAATCGGGATCCGCATGTCTTGGGAGCCATCATGTTCGGGCGCGGAAAATACCAGGTTGGGGTTCTCGTTGAACCAGGACCTCAATTTTCCTTCGACCCGGTGGATGAGAGTAAGCTCGCTGAATTCAAGAACCTGATTTGGTACTGTCGTGCACGTTTGTTCGTATACAGCCACTGATCCCATATCTGAAAAGGCCTACGGTTAAGAAGATCAACCAATTCGCACCACAGCATTCGCGTTTGTTCAAAGAAGTCGTTCTAGTCAACTGATAAAATGGTCAACGTCTACTCACATTTGCCCCCAGATGATTATCGTGACGAAGCCGGGTCGACCTTTGGCCTATACAGCAAAGAAGACAGTGAGGTATAACCTTTTGTGGATTCAGGCAGGGACTCCTAGATGACCGTCCCCAGACGTCAGGTTACTTTGAATAACTACAGCGCAGAAATCGACATTCTGTACAAGACCGTGGAAGACAGCACGCAAGCTGGAATCCTCCCGCCTTTTCAATGGGACGCCACATCCACCCAGGACTTCGTTCGCCAGGTTGTCTTGCAAACCCTTCCCCGTCCAATCCCCGATAATGCAGACCTTTTTCAGCACGGCTGTGATAGGTGAAATCCTACGGTACTAACCGGCGGCGCCTATTGACTATGTCTTTCAGTTTGCAGGCAATATGGATTCGAAACGCCCTCTTTCGCGCGCTACGCGATTTAGCCGATTCCGATACTCGCCAAATCTCCGACAACTTCGTTTACTCTAATCCTAGTATAACTCAACTGGCGCAGTTCCTGGTTTCGGTTGCTCAAGGAACGCCAATTTCCGGCGCTGATGCACCTTCCCACGTGGATGCTATGCATAAGATGGTGCAGAAATATTCTAAGAACTTTCCTGCCATAGTCGCCGAGAAACGCTTCCGTGCGCTTACGCTGGGGGTAGACAAAGTCGTGCTTGTAACGGGTACAACTGGGGGCCTCGGGTGCCACATCTTGGCGAATCTTGTCTTGGACGAAACTGTCAAGCACATATACGCGGTGAATAGGCCCGGAACTGTGCCTGTGACGAAGAGACAGCAGCAAACATTTGCCGACCATGGACTGGAAGTTGACATGGAGAAGGTCACCATGCTTGAAGCTGACCTGTCGGTTGAATCTCGAGTTCTTGATCAGGCAAGTACATACCATCTTGAAATGTTCAATGCATTCATCGTTCTCATACAGATTCAAAACTCTGTGACCCATATCATTCACAATGGTATGAATGGAATGGGCTGCTTTCTTTACACCCTTTGACTCTATTCCAGCATGGCGCGTGGATTTCAACCTAGGATTGTCTTCATTTGAGTCCAATATCCGAGGACTGCGGAAGTTGATTGATTTAGCCCTGGTTTCGCAAGCTCGGCTTGTCTACACAAGCTCTGTTGGGGTTTTTCAGAGTAAGCTATCGTTATGCCTCACAGATAGAAAGACTGTGACAAATTGCCTTTTCACTGTCAGATGCCCCAGAAGACCATCCTCTGGCTGAAGAGCCTGTCAACGCCACAGTTGCGCAAGGAACGGGATATAGCGAGTCCAAGTGGGTTTCGGAAGAACTGTTGCGCTTGGCACCGAGTTTGCGATATTCCATCGTTCGTGTCGGCCAGCTCACCGGAGGACCGAAGGGGACATGGAAAATTCAAGAATGGGTTCCGTCCATGATCCAGAGCTCCACGGTCCTTGGCTTTTTGCCGGATGATGACAAGGTTTGCATGTTTTTATCCCATAATCCACCTCTTATTGAGAGCAATTCCAGTGTGTATCATGGCTGCCGGTGCACATAGCTCCACAGCTCCTTGTCGACCACATCGATAATTCAACTCCCATCATGCGTCTGGTTCATCCGAAACCCGTTTTATGGTCCACTTTAGCTCGCTTCGCTTCACAGGAGTTAAACGTGAAACTCGTGTCTTATACGCATTGGCTAGAGACGTTGGAAAATTCTGCCTTGGACGCGACAGTATTGCCGGCGATGCGTATACTCCCGCACTACAAGCGCTGCGCGAAAACTACAGGATTGAGGAACCGGGAGGCGTTCGGGTTACCTCGATTGTCTACGACTTTGACTCAAGACGCGAGCATTCCTCCATTGGATGAGAATGAGGTCAGGAACTGGGTGCAGTACTGGCGCGAGGCGAATATGCTTAATTAATGGAACCAATCTTTGTTTACCTCTAGTTGAATGAAGTGCGATTCTGTCAGGCGCGGAAGACATGGGTAGCAAAGCATTTGTATCCGCCTGTAAGTTTTGTATTTGTGAAGAGAAGAAAGAGTTGGCCCGGAAACGCCTGGATGACATATGCCTAGCGTTAGATCACGTCTCGCATGGTATTACAAAATGAGATACGGCATTCCTCCAGCCATACATTATGTTATACTCGACACAATACTGATAAGATGAGTGATAGTCCAAGAGCAGTGTAAGCGAAATGTACAAACAGCCACAACATGCAATTGAGAAGTTCGTATGTAGTAACGCGTCCATCATCATCTAAGTAAAGTCCTAGCGAACATCATAGCCCCGACCGCGAAGGCAGTCAACAGTCCACTCGCACGGAACGGTCCAGTAACTCCATTTTGCGATCCCTTACTCGTGCTTCCTAGAACATCTCTCATGCCACCGTGTCCATTACTCGTTGGTAACACCGCTTGGTCGACTGTTGCAGTATTTATCGTCTTTGTCACGGCAGTCGTGGAAAACGTCGTGGGGCTCGCTCCATCCGTCTCCGTAAGCGCTTCATCATTGGGGAAGAAAGACAAGCGCGAAACCAGGCGACGGAACAGTGATAGGGGAGGTGTTGGCGTTCTGGTCGCAGGTCACAGGTTGCTGCAGGTAGTCATAGTATTGGGCAATGCGGCTTTTCAGAGTAGACTGTAAGCTTGACGATGATGCTGTGGATGATGGGGATTCGAGAAGGAAGGTGCCGGCCTGGAGGTAGTGTTGAAGTCCGTGGACAGACAAGAATTTTTGGAAAGTCGGACCGGCATGAAACACCGATGACACCTCTGAGCTTAGTCAGCATATCCGTTCGTTTACGCGACCGTACGGTTTGCGTACGGTGCGAAACAGTGAAACAGTTATCATTGGTCGACTCCACTAATACAAGCTTGGCAGGTAAAAAATGCGTGTGCGAAATGCTGGGAGCAGACTCTTATCAAATCTCGACTGCTTGCCTGTCAAGAGATTAAGAGTCTGCGTCGGGGACACTATTTCGTTTGCAGCGCTCGACCTGACAAGGGCGTAAAAACTGAAGCTGAAATCGAAGATCGTAGCCATCAAGGATGCGCCAGCTTCCCTTCTCGTCCCCATCCGATGACCACCTTGCCATTACACCCACACTGGCCTGCCACACAGATGTCAAGAGGATCCCTTGAAACTTCCTCGTTGGATACTCAATGCACGAGATATCGGACTTTTCTTCGAGTCATTCTCCACTGGGATAGAGCAGAAACAGATGAAGCCCTTACCGAATGCAGATCGCGTCGAGCAATAGAGATACGCGGTTTGGTATTGCATAGACGTGAAGAATGTTTTCGGTTTACTCTTAAACCCCGCCAGATGATAATGGTGCTACCGAAACATGTTTTTCTTGTTCAATGTAAGGACATGATCACCTCTTTTGCCATAGGCTTATCATCTACTTAGCGCTAGCATGCGTGCAAATGATATATCGGTCGCAAGTCTGACGATATGATGCACTTCATTCTTCGAGTACGTGTGCTGAGTGCTCTCGTTAGCAGCTCTTTAGACCCGAATTGCCGTAAAATTGTATTCAAAGTTCCCAATGTCTGTTCCTTTTTGATCTGATGAGCAGGTTTCATCCATATATAAGGAGCTGAGGTTGCTCTAATCGCATTCTGTGTACCAATGTCCTTCTCAGAGCATCAAGTCATCCCCCCTCCGCCCCAGAAGCAGGGGGGACAGAGCACAACGTTCCTCCCACCTCCCCTCGACGGATCGATTACCGTGCAACAAATGTACGACTGGCATCTCCATCACTCTCCAAACCACCGCATTTTTGTGTATGCGCGCGAGGACGGGAGCCTAAGGAACATTTGCTGGGCCGAGGCAGTCGCTGCCACATATACTTGTGCTCGTTTGATGAATAATCGCATCCTCTTCAAGGGGAAGCCTCCTGTGGTCGCTATCCTGTCAATGTCAGGTTAGCGATGAAATCTCTGTCTCTGACCAGAATACTTACCTTACCTTTCTCCTCAGATACTGTCACCTACACCACTACGGTTATGGGTCTTCAGCGTGCCAACTACGTTGTTTTTCCCATTTCCCCACGTAATTCGGCGCCTGCTGTTGCACACCTTCTCCACGAGGTTGGGGTAGAACATGTCCTTGTCGGCAGAGATGCGTCCATGCAAGTCCTCTCTCGCGATGCGCTTGATATCTTGGGATCTCAATATCCTTCTTCCGACCTACCGCAATTATCTCCTGTACCAGTTTTCGAGGACCTCTTTCTGCCTGACTGGCGGACCCGTACAAATGCTGACGACCTTCCTCTTTTGAGCGTAGATCCCAGGACTGCTGGCCTGTATTTGCATTCCTCCGGTAGTTATGTTTCTACTTGCTTGATACAATTCACTTATATCAGTCGAATAGGTTCAACATCATATCCGAAGCCCATTACTTGGAACTGTCATCGTCTAATTGAGCACGCCTTGGTGCCGTGGTTTGGTGGAAGAGACTTATGCGACGTAGTCTTTGCTGTGCATAGCTTACCCGTATATCATGTTATGGGCATCTTACAGCTTCTTTGGGCGGTAAATTGGCTTCAACTTACGTCTACCAGAGTGTCTTCCTCATCGCTAGTGGTCTAGGTATCCTCGGGATTGGTGCTAGGTGTCTTTGAACCCAAAACACCGGCCACATCGCCAATGCTGGATAACATGTTTGCGTCGGCCAAGGCAATGAACAGCGACATCGTATTTTGTGTTCCCTACTTTTTGGAAGTTCGTATGTTGGTTAAATGTTACCTGTCTTATAATGACTCTATTGTTCCAGGCATTGTCTCGTGAACCAGAATATATCGACTGGCTATCTACACGCTCTGGCGTGGTACGTTCGATCAGTTTTGGATAGGAATCTCCGATGACCTCGTACATGTACAGCTTTATGGCGGGGGGCCATTAGACAAGGAAGCAGGGGACAACTTGACATCTAGAGGCGTTTCTATCATTGTTCTTTACGGAACGTGAGTCCGGGTTCCTTGAAAGGTCCAATACGAAACTGACATCAATCAAAGAATTGAATGTGGTGTCGTGACCCCAATCTTGCCCGGTTCGTGAGAGCTCGCTAGGATGAATGATATACTGATGCCTTATTCCAGTGAAAGCTAGTGACTGCTGGGATTACTTCGAGTTCACGAAGTTTGCGACGCCGAAGATGGTAGCAAGCGGTCCCGATTCGTTTGAGTTTATCGCAGTGGTAGGCTTCATCCCTGACCGGTCAGAGTTTATCATTCATCTATCTGCCACAGAAAAATGAATTCAGCGAGCCCTCCGTCATCAACACGAACGTCGATGGCGCCGAAGGCTTCGCGACATCAGATCTCTTTACCCCACATTCGACTAAACCTGGGTACTGGAAAATCATCGGGCGAATAGACGATCAAATCATGCACAACACAGGAGAGAAGGTGTGCCTTGCACCGTGTTCCTTCAAGTTTCGCAGCTTAAGCTTATCTGTGTTACCCAGACAAACCCAGGGCCTTTGGGCATGTCTTTTCCCGTTATATTTCCTGAATACAACTCCTGACTTTCATTGCTTCCAGAGGGTATGCTCAATCAGGATCCGCATGTCTTGGCAGCCGTCATGTTCGGGCGCGGAAAATACCAGGTTGGAGTTCTCGTTGAACCAGGACCTCAATTTTCCTTCGACCCCGTGGATGAGATTAAACTCGCTGAATTCAGGAACCTGATTTGGTACCGTCGTGCACGTTTGGTCATACACAGCTACTGATCCCTTATCTGAAAAGGCCTACGGTTAAGAAGATGAATCAATTCGCGCCGCAGCATTCGCGTTTGTTCAAAGAAGTAATCTAGTCATCTAGTAAAGCGGTTAACGTCTACTGAAATTTCTTTATAGATGATTATCGTGACGAAGCCGGGTCGACCTTTGACTTATACAGCAAAGAATACAGTGAGGTATGACCTTTTGTGGATTCAGGCAGGGACTCCTAGATAACGGTCCCCAGACGTCAGGCCGCTTTGAATGACTACAACGCAGAAATCGAGACTCTGTACAAGACCGTGGAAGACAGCACGCAAGCTGGAATCCTTCCACCTTTGGAATGGGACGGCACATCTACCCAGGAATTCGTTCGTAATGTTGTCTTGCAAACCCTTGCCCGTCCGATCCCCGACAATGAAGACCTTTTTCAGCACGGCTGTGATAGGTAAAATACTACAATACTAATGACATTTTACCGGTGGTGCTCATTGACTATCTCTTTCAGTTTACAGGCAACATGGATTCGAAACACCCTCCTTCACGCGCTACGAGATTCCTCCGGTTTCGATACTCGCCAATTCTCGAACAACATCGTCTACTCTAATCCGAGTATCACTCAATTGGCGAAGTACCTAGTTTCGGTCGCCCAAGGAGCGTTAACTCCTGGTGGCGATGCGGCTTCCCGGGTGGATGCTATGCACGAGATGGTGCGGAAGTATTCAAAGGACTTTCCCACCATATCTCAGTCCCGTGCGCCGACGCTGGAGGCAGGCAAGATCGTGCTCGTAACGGGTACCACCGGGGGGCTCGGGTGTCATATCTTAGCGAATCTTGTCTTGGACGAAACCGTCGCTCATATATACGCGGTGAACAGACCGGGATCCGTACCTGCGACGAAGAGACAGCAGCAAACATTTGCCGACCATGGACTAGATGTTAACATGACGAAGGTCACCGTGCTCGAAGTTGACCTATCGGTTGAGACTCTAGTTCTTGATCAGGCAAGCACAGATCATCTTGACATACTCATGGTATTCATCATTCTCATACAGATTATAAATTCCGTGACCCATATTGTTCACAATGGTACGAAAGAATCAGTCCTTTTTCTAATACCATTTGACTCCTCTGACAGCATGGCGCGTGGATTTCAACCTGGGATTGTCTTCATTTGAGTCCAATATCCGAGGACTGCGTAAGTTGATTGATTTAGCCCTGGTTTCGCAAGCTCGGTTTGTCTACACGAGCTCTATTGGGGTTTTTCTGAGTAAGCTATCGTTATGCTGCATAGATACAAAGACTGACAAATTGCCTTTTCACTGTCAGATGCCCCAGAAGACCATCCTCTGGCTGAAGCGCCTGTCAATGCCACAGTTGCACAAGGAACGGGATATAACGAGTCCAAGTGGGTTTCGGAAGAACTGTTGCGCTTGGCACCGAGTTTGCGATATTTCATCGTTCGTGTCGGCCAGCTCACCGGAGGACCGAAGGGGACATGGAAAATCAAAGAATGGGTTCCGTCCATGATCCAGAGCTCCACGGTCCTTGGCTTTTTGCCGGATGATGACAAGGTTTGTATGTTCTTATTCCATAATCCACCTCTTGTTGAGCATTTTCAGTGTGTATCATGGCTGCCGGTGCACATAGCTGCACAGCTCCTTGTCGATCACATCGACAATTCAACTCCCATCATGCATCTGGTTCATCCGAAACCCATTTTATGGTCCACTTTAGCTCGCTTCGCTTCACAGGAGTTAAACGTGAAACTCGTGTCTTATACGCATTGGCTGGAGGCGTTGGAAAACTCTACCTTGGACGCCACGGTATTTCCGGCGATGCGTATACTCACGCACTACAAGCGCTGCGCGAAAACTACAGGATTGAGGAACCGGGAGGCGTTCGGGTTACCTCGATTGTCTACGACTTCGATTCAGGAAGCGAGCATTCCGCCATTGGATGAGAATGAGGTCAGGAACTGGCTGCAGTACTGGCGCGAGGCGAAGATGCTTAATTAGTGAAAACATTCTTTTGTTTACCTCTAGTTGAATGATGTATGATTCTGTCAGGCGCGGAAGAGATGGGTTGCAAGCAGCTATCCTATCCGCCCACAATTTTGTTTTTGTGACGTACGGAGTGAACATCATAAGCAGCGACTTATATAATCTGGAAACCCAGATATTTTGGCCATCCGAGCGGAAGGTTGCATTCATGTAGCTCCCGGGAAAAGTTAACAGGTGCCATAAAACCACAAGAAAGGTAGGAAACAGCGTAGAGTTGGAGTAGAAGCTACATTTAGCTCCTGGACTTGCCCATCCTAGACAAAAAAGCGGAGACAACAACAAGTTTGTTGGTAGATGCAAGCGGTCTACCTTGAGCGAAATCGAGCTAAGCATTAGTAAGCGAGAGCTTTGAACCTCGAGAATAGAACTAGAAAAACATGCGTTGATTAGATCCCGCTGTTAAACGACACCAAAGGATTTGCTTACCAGATATTCTTCTAATCTAAGCTTTGCTTTCAGCCTATCACGGCGGAGCGCACAATATCAACTGGCAAATGTGTCGAAGCACCAATGCATGGCTGTGTTAAGCAAGAGTCTACCGGAAAGGATGGCTTGTTAGCAAACACAGAGAGGAGGGAGGGAAAGTCGGAATGAAGGGAATGAAGAACACTGTCGTTTCGCCTTCATTTAAATATATTCATGGCGAGTCTAGATCCCATCCCACGGAAACATGGAAGACAGGATACCGAGGTGAGCCCTACACTGTGGATAAACTTTTGTCAATGATGAGCTCGTAATCATGAAAGGTAACAAGACACACCTTCCCTCGCATTAAACCAAGAAGTTAACGGGAAGGGGAAGATATGGTGTGCGTTTCGAACGGTACGTAGTCGGCAGGAACAAACACACTCGGGTGAAGTAAGATGTCTTTGTTGCCAGGTGTATCTGGTATATCTGGTATTTTTGTCTATACCAGCACCATACGCAGCACGTTCGTAGCTTGGAACCTCTCTGTCCAGTTGACACTTCGGAACCAAGTGCGATGCGGGGGTCTGTTAAATGCAGACGTCGTGCGTTCGAGATAAAACGTGGGATGTTGCGAAAGAGTGACGTACCATGGAACTCACCAGTATGACATTTGTTAATCAATAGTGTGCGAGATGGTTACCCTCATCCTGTCTGTGTGTCCGATTACACTCTTTCCCTTCTGATGTCGATCCTCAGGTCCAGGCCTCGTGGCCTCACCAACGGGGCGCCTGTAGGAGTCGGGGATACAGAGACTAGTTAGATATGATTCGTCGAAGTTGGTGGGACGCGGTTTCAGCAGAAGACAGGACATTGATAATCGACGGCTCCCGGTCGTTTTACGTGCTTACATAAGGGCCTTCGACTCTCTTCCATCCTCTACAGTCATCAACGAGGCTCGATACCAGTTTTATATAGCGGTATCGTTATTGTGTTCCGTTGCAGTCAGAGCAGTCATAGGCTACGGTTCTGCGAGAGACATGCGGTTTCGTGATGAAATCGTGTCTCTCTTTCCTCGCGGTTCCTTGATGCCTGCGTTTCGTAGCAGTCATAGGCTCTCGTATTGCGCCAGGCATATCTTTGGCTCCAAATCGTGTACCTGATTAGGCTCTGACGCTGCGACAGGCGTGCCGTTCAAGCACGAAACGCATGCTTACTTCCTCGCAGTCTCTGAGACCTGCGTTTCGTTGCAGTCATAGGTCCCTGCACCCTTACAGCCACGCTGTTTCTTTACCCAAACGGTGACCTGGGCTACAGAGTGCTCGGTATCTGCGTTCCCTATCACTGTTGTTCATGTTCCGTGCTATGGCTTGGTTGCTCCTTGCTTCGTGCTGTGCGACTGGTCCGTGCGCATATGTCTCACCCTGTCTCATATTCAGTAAGGGCATGACCTCATCGCACGCGTAACATTGATACTGCCCGTCTTGTTAGAATTGCCTTGTTCTGCAGTTACCTCCCCAAGAAATCTTCATTGCAATACGACATCAAAGTCAACGTCAGTCTATTGTGACCTAATTGTGACCTTCTTCCATATCTCTTCGTACCAGTGGCCACACACCAAAAAGTTTTCGTGCGTTTATTAGCGTCCTCTTAAACATTCATGCTCTGGTGGGCGGGGCGCCGTCTGTCCCGTTTGTCCCATGGCTGTACCATTACTGTCTCCGCGACGTGAAGGATAAGCTGATATCCTGCTATATTGGTTCCCAACCAGTAAGCGCTGCGATCTGATTATTTCACGATGTTTTCCGGCATCGCGCCCGCCCCTTTTCAATTATTTTTGTGAGGCACTCTCATTGTTATAGGACTTCTACTTTAGACAGACGATGTTAACAAGATGTTGATATTACGTGGTCTTTTGCAACGTATATCTACAATGTTTTTGGTATCTTCTTTCACCCTTGGTCCGTATATAGAACTTTAGAAGAGAATGTATGCATTCTTAGCACGGATCGCGGACTCGTCGTTCATCTCATATCAGTAGCCCCATGAGGTGTCTCTACTCCGCGAGACGTACGCAACCGTTAGACTCGTAACCGTCTCTCTCGCCACTTGACGTCGCAAGCGAGAAAGGTCTACTCTCGATTTCTTGCTTGCAACGACTAGCGTGGTTAGACAGACGGTCACCAGTCTATGCGATCAAAACGGTACGAGCCTTCGTGGCCACAGCACATGGCTGCGGACCCGGCCGTTCCTGATTGGGACCTTGCGCCGGTAACAACACCAACACCAACACCATCTCCTCTGCTTCACTAAGCCTTTTCTTCCCTGTCTCGTTCTCGTGTCCCGTTACCGTTCCTGTGTTTGCGTTCCCAGTTTGTTTCCATGTTCCTGTGGATTGACCCTGCATTCGTGTATATTGCGCTTGTGGTCATGTTGGTTTCCTTCCCTCTTCGGGACCAACGGCGTACCTCTCTCATCCCCCCTCGTCACCTCTGACGTCCTCGTCTCGCCTAGTGTATAGTCCACGTAGAAAATCTCCCCGTCGGATACAATTTCATTTGGCATCTTTGTCTCGACGTCCTGGGGATGTACCAGTCATTTCGCGACCGAACTCTTGGTATACCCCGCTCTGGGTATTGAGCGTGACTAGGGTCAAATACTAGGACCAGGTAGTGTCCGATACAGTCGTCTATTCACATATATATAGGCCTGGTACCATGCAGAGCCTTGACTATTGAATAGTGGCTTAGCGGGGAACGGCATCACGATGTTTACGGTATGTACTATCGCGGAATGCTTGATTATTGGTTGATGTCAAATAATTCATTCAGCCATAGTTCTTTCTGCGTGACACGGTCATCTGGGTGCATTTTGGTTTCCGGACCTAGGATGAATATTTCCGCCGTACTTCTGGAATAGTGCTGACTGTAAGATGAAGGTGGGTAGGACATCACGGCTCAGAATTCCTACTTATCGATGTGATGCAGTGTGAACGTTGGTCCCCGACTGTGGGGAAGCACTTGACGAGATAGGATTACTCGGCGCGTCTCTTTGCTTTGTGGTCCTGGAAGATCGGAAGTCCATTCTTCTCTTTTTTTGATTTTTTTTTTGTGGAGCGATGATAATTTTGTTAATCAACAAGGTTGATCTCGCTAGGCCGCCCGGATCATAAATTCCATGCTTCTCGGTTCACATGAATACACACCACAGTCAGCACTAGTTCCGCAGGAGTCGGGAGATGGAGACAAGGATTACCCCGGGTGGGTGATAAAAATCCATACATTCAATAAAAGGCTAGGGAGAAACTGCTTGGACTAACTCTAAGAATCTCTAACGATGCGTCTCTTGGAAGCGCTTATCCTAACTCTTCCCCCCATCGCTGCCACCGCTAGTACTCATTGGCCCTACAAACGATATGTCATTCCCGATATTACCTCCGACCCCCACAAGCACGGGAAGCTCGAGTTCGCTGACTCAGAGCCTCCCAACCACTTCATCGAATGGCTGAGATCAGCCGTCAAAAGTGACCAGTCCGGTACACTTCGACAACCCTTCAAAGGCGACAAGATTCCTCGTCACGTCAGGAGTTTCGAAGAACTCTGGGATCATATCCAGCTCCCCGAAGCACCAGATAATGCTACCCACAGACCCATCTTCACTCGCCCCACCTTTCCCATACCACCTACCAATCAGGAAGCACTGCGCCTTTTTGCAGATATAGGCTACCCAGTTGATCCTTTATGCACCAGCGACAAGACCAAGTGGTTCTATCGCACGGTCGATGGGTCATGCAACTGGATGGAAACAGGCAATACGACGTATGGACAGCTTGGCGCCAAACGATCTAGGGACTATAACCAATATTCTTACCAGGATGGATACAACAAGCCAAGGGATGGCCCCAATCCTCGTGCAGTTAGTAACGCTTTCTTCAAACGGAAGCAGCGCCTATACTACGAACACACACCGTTGTTACTGGGGCTGATTGAAGTAAGTCCTCAAATTTCCAAGCAGGCTATCACAGGACTGACGTATCTTGGAATTCCAGTTTATTATGCACGACGTCACGTACAGTGAAGATTCCACAACAGAATATATCGACGTGCCTGTACCCCCCGATGAAGATACCTTCCCAAAGAACACTACTTTCCGCGTCTGGCGAACGGAGCGTGTCCCAGGAACAGGCACCTCGCCCTCTAACCCACGCGAAAATGCCAACCAAGCCTCCACCTGGCTCGACGTCAGCTCATTATACGGCAGCAGTACCGATGTCTCTCGCGCTCTTCGTTCATTCGAAAAGGGCAAGCTCCTTACCTCCCAAGGAAGCTTCCTACCTTTCAACACTATGGGCCTTCCTATGCGCACGCGCCCCGGAGTCGACCCCAAGTCGCTTTTTGCAGGAGGGGACCCGCGGACCAACGAAGATTGGATAATGCTTGCAGTCCATACGCTGCTTTTGCGGGACCATAACAGGATGTGTGACTTGCTCGCAAAGCAGCATCCTGATTATGATGATGAGCGGATATACCAAACTGTTCGTTTGGCTATGGCGGCCAAGTTTGCTCTTATTGCCAACTCGTACCAAATGGCATACTGGCAAACGACTGGTACCGATGCAATGCCTTGGCCACGGGATGATGGTAAGATTTGACCTCTTGTTGTGCTTAGAAATTATAATTTACCATTTATTAACAGGTTTCCCTCTATACCGTCAGATGTACGGCGAGAATGCACTTGAAATCAACCCAGCTCACCTCTACCCATGGCCACTTGTAACCAAAGGCGGCAAACCAATGGTCGCGTCTGCAGAAATGGCTGTCGTATACCGTTTCCATGAATTCATCATCGCGTCATTCCCTCTCAAGGACGTGAAAAACAGCACGATACAGGAGAAAAGCACGTTTGAGAGTGCGTTTGACAGCAAAGGATTTATCGAAGCCGGTCTCGAAAACATTCTAAGGGGAATCGTCGCTACTGACATACCCAACTTCAAATCAGGCGTCGACGAGTCTTTCCGCTCTGCCGGCAAGTACAGAGGAAGCCCGTTTGATATCGTTACATGGAGTATTGTACATGAGAGAGAGCAAGGGTACGACCTGCCGCCTCATTTCTTTTTGGTACCACAGCTAATTATGAATTTTCAGATTGCCCACATTCAACGAGTACTTTAGGGCATACAATAGCTACGACCCAGCTGTTGTCATCCCAATTCGAGAACGTTTCGAAGACTTCTCTTCAGACCCGGAAATGGTTGCCAATCTCAAGCGACTTTATACGCACCCTGACGAAGTTGATCTCGTCGTCGGATGCCAATTGGAAGAGACCAACTTTCCTGGGACCACGGTCCCTTCCTCTGCATTGATCATCAGTCTCTTCAGCCTGTTCGGCTTAGGCAACTCCGATCGTTTCTCCGTGGGGTACTCCATCATGCGCTGTATCTTGGTGGACAAACCTTGGGATTGTACTCCCAGCAATGCGCTGGACGAGCTATTCTGGGACCCAAAGCCCACAGAACATTTCCCGAAGGCGAGGTGGTTGAATACCTTCTGGCTCAATGAGCTTGATTTTCAGGCTCACGGCACGAACCTCTTGTGGCGGTTGATCACTGAGAACAGTGATGTCGACTGCTTGCAGAAGAATCCTCTTTTCCCATATGACCCCGAGACGAATCCTATCCTGTGTTCGCTATCACCCGCGTCCCCCAATGTGCCGGAACTCATTCTTACTGCTATTGAGGTTATCCTTACTCTCTACAAAGAACACCAAGGCTCCTTCATCAGCTTCCTTGTCGGTCTTATCACTCTCGTCGTTTGGATCATTTATCAAGTTCAGACTCACCCAAGCGGTCTACCTCCCTCCCTGTATGGTTGGCCTATAGTAGGTGTAGCCCTCCAGTTCAAATCTGGTCCAAACCGCCTGCTGCTGAAGGGCATGCGTAAATGGACAAAGGACGTATTTGGACTCAAGCTCGCAAATCAGATACAGTACGTCGTCACATCCCCCGCTGATATGCAAGCCATCGTGGACGATTCCAAATACGAGGTCAAATTCTCTTTGCATGAATTCATGCGTAGCATCAATAGTGACCTCATTACCGGCAAGACAAACTTCGAGACAGATCTCCACACCAGACTTATGCGCAACAACCTGCTCGATTCGGAGACACTTGCTGGGTTTGCGGAGACGGCTGCTCTTGCGTGTGACTTGTTTCACTCCAGGGAGCCTCTGTTGGAGGGGAATGAGAAGGAGAAGCACTACGATGATCTCATTGACTACCTTAATCGCTACATCATATTCGTCATGTCGCGATGCCTTGTCGGCCCAGACAGCTTTGACGATGAAGGCTTACTGAAGACGTTCCTGAAATTCAATGACGACGCCGTCAATGCCATGGGTCTCGCCTCGTTATTGCCAAGTCCGCTTCGCTTCATTGCTGGCTTGAGCATCCAGAAGGACTACAAAGCCATCGAACGTGTCCTAGTCCCTGCTGTTGGAAGAAGACGGTCACAACAGTCATCTGACATCAACTTCCTCAATTTCATTCTTCCGGTCATCGACAACGACAAGGACGCTGCTGACATGCTTGCCATCGTCGTCTTTGGTGGACTGACCAATTTACAAGCCACCATGTCCAGCACGTTCCTGGACATTATCAACCAACCTGGTCTTCAAGAACGGATCCTGGACTCTCTCGGTGGTGCTGCCATCGGAGACCTTTCTTCGAACAGGTCTCCATCGTGGGCATCTTTGCGCAGCGCCGCCTTCGAATCTTTACGTCTCTCGGGTCCCGTAACGGGTCCTGCTCGTGCAGTCATGGAGGATGTACCTTTGCCATCCGAACCTAGTCGCCATCTTCCCAAGGGACAAGCAATCGCGCTCACAGCATATTATCTCCACCGTCAGCCATCGGTTTGGGGTGCAGACGCGGACAAATATCGTTGGGACCGCTTCATGAAGGAGGATCCACCAATTGGATCTGACAAGTTCGTCTCCTGGGGACTCAACACCCCTCATATGTGTCCGGGCAGATGGTTCGCGCTTCAGAGTATTCAGATCATGGTGAAGGCGTTGTTGGAGAAATACGAGTTTGTCCAGGATAAAGAATTGTCGGATGCTGAAAAGTACAGGTACAGTTCTGGCTCTGTCCTTCGCAATCCGGTCGGCGTCAAAGTGTTGAGAAGGTCATGAAGGAATATTAGGATTGTGTACTAATCTGTGTCTGATCTGATCTCCATCCAAATATAATGTTCCGTCAAAACAAATGCTCGTGCTATAGTCAATGCTTTCATCAAGGAAGTTGCGTTATACGCACGGAAAAAACGCACATTTTCGTTGAGCGAATGTTCTTGGAGCGAGATGTGCATAGTGATAATCTCGTAATTCAGCTCGTCGTTTACATGAGCTCGAGACTTGTGAGGAGGTAGTGAACAGTTAGAATGTATTGATGTTTGTGAATACTTCTAGCGATGAACATCCAGTACAACACGAGACCGTAGTAGCTGGGGTGGGGAGAGGAGAATTCTATTCTTCCAGGACGGAATGCCTGTGGTGGGGCGAAAGGGAATCTAAGGGACTACCTTACCTTGTTCCATTTCGACTCGACTAGTACTAATGTCCTTTTTCTTGCTATACTTGTATTTCGTATTTCAGCTTATCGGTGTGGGCGGGTGTGGTCTCGTCACTACGAGTTAAAGCGAGGTCGAGCAAGACACAGCGTTGCCGTTGAGGGCTAGCTCGACAGTGCTGGCTGTTCGATGCAGAGAAGGACGTGATGATTGATCACGTGCTCATTCTGACGCGTCTGAATCCTTTGAAGATCCTAGCCATCAAGTATGCGCCAGCTTCTCATCACCTTTTCATCACCATCCGATGAGCACCTTGCCATTACACCCACGTCGGCCTGCCAGGTGTCAAAATGATCCCCTGAAACTTCCTCCTTGGGTACTCAATATTGTCAATGCACAAGATATCGGGCTTTTCGTGCTAAGCCATCGAGCCATGGTCTCTGCTTGGATACAGCAGAAACAGATGAAAGCCTTGTGGAATGCAATTCGCGTCGAGCAATAGAGATTCGCGGTTTGATATCGCATAGACGTGAAGAATGCTTTCGCTCTTAAACCTCGCCAAATGATAATGGTGCTACCGAAACACGTCTTTCTTATCCAATGCAGGACATAATCACCTCTTTTGCTATAGGCTTTTCATTTACTTAGCGCTACCACACGTGGAAATGATATATCGGTCGCAAGTCTGACGATATGGTGCGCTTCGTTCTTCGTGTCCGTGTGCTCTAGTCAGCAGCTCTTTAGATCCGAACCGCCGTGAAATTGTATTCAAAGTCACCAACTTCGTCTATTCCTTTTCGGTTTGATGAGCAGATTTCATCCATATATAAGGAGCCGAGGTTGCTCTAATCGCATTCTGTGTACCTATGTCCTTCTCAGAGCATCGAGTCATCCCCCCTCCGCCCCAGAGGCAGGGGGAACAGAGCACAACATTCCTCCCACCCCCATCGACGGATCGTTTACCGTGCAACAAATGTACGACTGGCATCTCCAGCACTCTCCAAACCACCGTATGTTTGCGTACGCGCGTGAGGACGGGAGCCTAAGGAACATTTGCTGGGCCGAGGCAGTCACCGCCGCATATACTTGTGCTCGTTTGATGAATAATCGCATCCCCTTCAAGGAGAAGCCCCCCGTGGTTGCAATTTTGTCAATGCCAGGTTAATGACATGTAATCTATTTTTACTGATCAGAACACTTACCTATCGCCTCAGATGCTATTACCTACACTGCTACAATCATGGGTCTTCAGCGTGCCAACTACGTTGTTTTTCCCATTTCCCCACGTAATTCGGCACCTGCTGTTGCACACCTTCTCCACAAGGTTGGGGTAGAACATGTCCTTGTCGGCAGAGACGCGTCCATGCAAGTCCTCTGTCGCGATGCGCTTGATATCTTGGGATCTCAATATCCTTCTTCCGACCTACCGCAATTATCTCCTGTACCAGTTTTCGAGGACCTCTTTCTGCCTGACTGGCGGACCCGTACAAATGCTGACGACCTTCCTCTTTTGAGCGTAGACCCCAGCACCGCCGGCCTGTATTTGCATTCCTCCGGTAGTTATGTTTCCACTTGCTTGATATAATTAACTTATGTTTGTCGAATAGGCTCAACAGCATATCCGAAGCCAATTGCCTGGAACTGTCATCGTCTAATTGAGCACGCCTCGGTGCCATGGTTCGGTGGAAGAGACTTATGCGACGTAGTCTTTGCTGTGCATGGATTGTCCATGTATCATGGCATGGGTATCTTTGCGTTTCTTTGTGCGGTAAATTGGCTTCAACTCGCATCCTGCTAAAGCGTCTTCCTCATCGCCAGGGGTCTAGGTATTATCGGGATTGGTGTTAAGCGTCTTTGAGCCCAAAGTACCAGCCACATCGCCAACACTGGATAACATGTTTGTGTCGGCCAAGGCAACGAACAGCGACATCGTATTTTGTGCTTCCTACATTTTGGAAGTTCGTATGTTGGTTGAACACTGCCTATCTTATAAACGAGTCTATTGTTACAGGCCTTGTCTTATGAACCAGAGTGTATTGACTGACTATCTACGTGTTCTGGCGCGGTATGTTCGATCAGTCTTGGACAGGAATCTCCGATGACCTCTCACATGTACAGCTTTACGGTGGGGGCCCATTGAACAAGGAGGTAGGAGACAACTTGACATCTAGAGGTGTTTCTATCTTTGTTCTTTACGGGTCGTGAGTCCGGGTTCCTTGAAAGGTCCAATACGAAACTGACATCAATCAAAGAACTGAATGTGGTGTCGTGACCCCAATCTTGCCCGGTTCGTGAGAGCACGCTAGGATGAATGATATAGACTGATGCCTTATTCCAGTGAAAGCTAGTGACTGCTGGGATTACTTCGAGTTCACGAAGTTTGCGACGCCGAAGATGGTAGCAAGCGGTCCCGATTCGTTTGAGTTTATCGCAGTGGTAGGCTTCATCCCTGACTGATTAGAGTTTATCACTGATCATACCACCACAGAAAAATGAATTCAGCGAGCCCTCCGTCATCAATACGAACGTTGATGGCGCCAATGGCTTCGCGACATCGGACCTTTTTATCCCACACCCGACCAAACCTGGGCACTGGAAAATCATCGGGCGAATAGACGACCAAATTGTGCATAACACAGGAAGGAAGGTGCGTGTTTCTCAAAGTTTCACTGCTAAAGTTTATCTGCGCTTCCCAGACAAACCCAGGGCCTTTGGGCATGTCTTTTCCCGTTATTTTCCCTGAATGCAACTCTTGACTCCCATTATTTCCAGAGGGTATGCTCAATCATGATCCGCATGTCTTGGCAGCTGTTATGTTCGGGCGCGGAAAATACCTGGTTGGTGTTCTTGTTGAACCGGGACCTCAAATTTCCTTCGACCCCGTGGATGAGAGTAAGCTCGCTGAATTCAGGAACCTGATTTGGTACCGTCATGCACGTTTGGTCATACACAGCTACTGATGATCCATTATCTGAAAAGGCCTACGGTTAAGAAGATTAATCAAATCGCACCACAGCATTCACGTTTGTTCAAAGAAGTAGCTCTAGTCATCTAATAAAATCGTCAACGTCTACTCACATTTGCTCCATAGATGATTATCGTGACCAAGCCGGGTCGACCTTTGGCCTATACAGCAAAGAATACAGTGAGGTACGACCTTTTGGATCCAGGCAAGAACTACTAGATGACGGTCCCCAGACGTCAGGCTGTTTTGAGTGACTATAGAGCAGAAATCGCGACTCTGTATGAGACCGTGGAAGACCGCGCGCGATCTGGTATTCTCCCGCCTTTGGAATGGAACGACACATCAACCCTGGAATTCGTTCGCGATGTTGTCTTGCAAACACTTCCCCGTCCTGTCCTCGACAATGAAGACCTTTTCCAGCACGGCTGCGATAGGTACAATACTTACGACATTTTACCGGTGACACTTATTGACCACGTCTCTCAGTTTTCAGGCGACACGGATTCGAAACATCCTCTTCCGCGCGCTACGAGATTCCGTCGATTTGGATCACCGCCAATTTTCGGACGACTTGGTCTACTCAAATCCGAGTATCATTCAATTGGCGAAGTTCCTAGTTTCGATCACCCAGTGATCGCTAATTCCTGGCTTTCCAGGTGCACAAGATGGTGCCGAAGTATTTTCACCGTGTGGACACTGCCGTGTAATACTACCTACCTACCTACCAAAGGATGCTACCGGTGCAAGACGAAGATGTATATCTAGCTTTTGTTTTCTACTTGAATGAAGTATGATTCTTTCGGGTGCGGAAGACATGGGTAGCAAAGTATTTGTTGTATCCGCCTGTAAGTTTGGTCAAAGTTTGGTGGTGTCGGTGGTGAAGAAGAGAAAGAGTCGGCCCGGACACGCCGGGATGACATATCCCTGGCCTAATGTTAGATCATGTCTCGCATGGGTATTACAAAATTGGATACAACATTCCTCCAGCCATACATTATATTATACTCGACATAACATTTATAAGATGAGTAATAGTCCAAGGGTAGTGTGAGCGAAATGTCCAAACAGCCACGACATGCAATTGAGAAGTCCGTATGAAGTAAAGTGTCCATCATCATCTAAGTAAAGTCCTAGCGAACATCATACCCCCGACCGCGACGGCAGTCAACAGTCCACTCGCACGGAGTCCAGTAACTCCATTTTGCGATCCCTTACTCGTGCTTCCTAGAACATCCCTCATGCCACGGTGCCCATTACTCGTTGATAACACCGCCTGGTCGACTGTCGCAGTATTTATCGTCTTTGTCACAGCAGTCGTGGCAAACGTCATGGGGCTCGCTCCATCCGTCTCCGTAAATGCTTCATCGTTGAGGAAGACAAGCGCGAAACCAGGAGCCGGAACAGTGATAGGGCAGGTGTTGGTGTTCTGGTCGCAGGTCACAGTTTTGATGTCTTCCTGGCCCATAAGACGGCCGTCTGATTCAAAAATGTTTCCGAACGTCTGTCCAGCCCATCGGAAATTATACTTTTGAGATACGGAGTCCGCTAAAAGATACCTGGACACGATACGTTTTAGCCGGTGTTCAGAGGGAAAAAATTACGACCTACTTCACTTTGACCTGGGCGGGGGTGCCATTCGCTTGGCCAGTCTCACCACCTCCAATGGAAATGGAGGCGGTATAAGTGCTAGCACCCGAAGGGTCCGTTATGTAATTGAAAAGCGCGACTCGAACAGGATTCCCATTCTCGTAAATGGCATAGGCGGGGGTGAATATGTTTCCATCGTTGGCATTCAAATCTAGAATCTGAGAGACATTTGACGCGCCCATCGCCTCCGCCATGATCAGTGCAGAGTAGTATATTGGGCCGATCGTCCATTGGTGGAAGGTTGTCTGATTGGTCGGAGGTGCTGTAAATGAAAGTGAGACGAACTCTTCGAGAAACAGACTACCAGGTCATCTTACGAGTGAAAGGCTGATCCAAAAGGTGACGAGTGAGCTATGAATGACATCGCTGAAAAGGACTTACGTTATAGAAAACGTTTTGTCCACCAATGTGCATCATAGCACCGGAGAAGTTGGAGTACGCCATTTGCATAGAATAATCAATTCCCCACAAAGCAGCGCCGAAAGAGTCACTGATACCCGGGAAACCTCCACAGGAAGCGGTGTTTGTCTCAAACATAAGCAATTTCTTGTTCTTCTGTTGAGCGTAGTTACCAGAATTGACGTATGCTTGAACAATGGACTGCCCAGCCGAGTGATTCAAGTAAGTGGGGAACATGGTTTGGGCATCGCGAGGCGTTCCAGACCCGTAAACGGCGTAACAGTTGTCCGTTGGGTAGCTATACAAATATATGAATAATAAGTATCAAGGTGACGAGAAACGCACTGTTCTACTGCCAGATAGGCCAAATTCTCGCTGTATGTGTCAACGAAACCTGTCTGCCAAACATCCTCTGGAACCCAGTCCCCGGTAGCGATGTTGGGTCCGATAAGAAGGTTCTTATTAACGACATTGGCATCGTTACCCATGGCCTGGACGAGAGCACCAAATTCGTTTCCATAGTCAGAAGGTCCATAAGGCTAAGAACCTCGTTAGTACGCTAAGCCAATTGTATCTTTGCTGACGCTCACATCAGTCCTGTGGCCGTGGCGCACATAAAGATCAGGCTCGTTACCAGCCTGAAGGCCAGCTAAGAAGTCGCCGAGTATGGCTTGGCTTTGTTCAGCGATGGCGAGTTGAAATGGATTAATATTGAAGAACGGGATGCCCAGGAACCATCGGATATTGACGAGCTCAGATATACCTCTCATGAGATGAAAGAGGTCATTTGTGTAGTCCAAAGGCGGTGTTTGAGTCTAGCAAAGCCCATAAGAGAGTACAGAGGAACAAAGAAACAGTTTACTCACGGGATTGGTCGTGTTCGTGTTATCCTTTTGAATCATTTTCCCATCCGGCAAGCTGTCTACATGCACTGCCGTTTCCTGCGTGTTTCCTCCTACTCGAACGTACACCCTGCCCGCGCGCTGCTGAAGATTGGCCATAAGATTAAGGAAAGGAACCTGGATATAACTAGAGTTTTTTCCGACTGTCAAAGAGGTTGTGAGCGGCAGTACTTTGTGAAGTTGTAAGTACTCACGAGCTTGGTTCGCTACGGACATTTCTATGGAGAATCCCACAAATGAGCCTGACTGAACGATGGAAACCCCCGTTGTGCCCCCGTTCTGCAGCTGTATCCCGAACTGCATAGGCGGTAGCGGGTCCGGGATTGGTGGTGGGTTGAGCACCGTGGGGTTGTAGGCCGCGGCACCAGTGTATGAAGCGGCATCAGCAGAAGAGGTGGTGGTCTGAGCATTTAAGGGCTGCTGCGAATATACGGTGACTTGGGCACGAACGACACTGGCGACGAAGAAAAGAGAAAGGAAGGTTCTGATAGCCCCCATGTTGGAAATTCAAGACAACGCGCAGCAGGTCCAGTGATGCGCCTGTCTTTGAGCGTTTTCGACGCGTCTAATACCCAGCTAGGGGAAAGCGTCGCTCTTCAACGAAAAGAGGTGGAATGGAATCCTGGTGGTAGGTGAACAAGATGATATTCTTTGCCAAGTCCTTCCTATGTCTATATTTGGAAGTGTGCATGGATCAGTGACAGCGACAACTTTTCGTCATGCATATACTGGAACCGAGAGTGTTCATTTCTGTCCTGAAAAGTAACCAGTCCATTCGTTTTTTATTATGGCCAAGTTCCGTAGAACTTGGCACTGAAGAGTACAATCCAGGATTGATCTAGGACGTCTCAAGGCGAGGCGGGCCGACTGTTCGGAACTTGTGCTGTCGGCGTTTCTGTGGGCCACATTGATCACAAGACCATTCCCGTCGTCATTCCCAAGCTTGCTCTGTTACTCGTTGGTTACTCGTTGAATTCTGCGATTTGTTGGGATCCTTCTGCGGCTTGTAGCGTGGACTCTAGTCGGCCTCAACGAGATATGTGCTACCGTCAAATAAAGCTCAAAGGACCTTTCCGTTTGCTGATTGACCGGACGCCCCTTACTAACATCTCGGAAGCTGGCATTTCCTCGCCGCATAAATCAAAGGTCTGCGAAATTTCGATTTTGTATGACGATCTCTATGTGTACTGACTTTCAATTCACTGGCTGCAATATTGCGTGATTTGGTACGTAATACCGATACCGCTGCCCGCACACTAACATCTGAATAGGATCATAGTGATGCAGAGGGATTTTACAGCATACCTGTAAGTCCAGCCAATGTTAACAATGGAAAAATGATAACGTAGTAAATAAATCCCCAGACGATCCATAGACAATATATCTGCTACGATGTTAAATTGAGAGAAACCTCGCCGAAGGGTATGGCTCACGATCATAGAATCACCAATAACTAACGATGCCATTAGAAACCCTGTTTTCACGACCTCTGTTACATGTGACAGGTTGGCGTAGAACTCCAAAGGATGGTTTCCATCTTCAAAGGTGACGAATGCGTCGAACAATCGAATAATGGTAGAAATCCAGTGCTATAGCCTGATGAAGAATCTGTGATGATTATGAATAACTTAACAGCCCTGAGTCGGTGAACATGGGTCGCTGGACTGACAGAGCGGTCTTCCGAGACCCACTGGGCCGTCGCACAAAAAGTAAAGTTACCGATGTCAAGTCGAGAACGAAGAGGATTCCGTATAAGAAGCTTTCAACTGCCACAGTGGCAAGCTTGACGGAAACGAGAGGAACCCGCATGATTTGACCACTGAGGTAGAATTCCTAGAAAGCGTGGTTAAATAATTAAGCTACGTCGTCAAAACGTGTGGAAAGCCCACCCTTCCTTCAAGTTACACCTGTTTGCATAGAGCTTGCCAGTTGCATGTGTTTCGCACGAGCACGAGAAGAGAGAGGTTTTGACTTTGTCATAAACCAGGGTTTATGCATATGGCTATTTCGGTGACAAGTGCCCGCCGCGTGCCGGGGCGTGTACGACCTTGCTGAATCTTGTCACCGGTCACTGTCCCTTTCAAGAATCGACAGATTCCACGAACAATAGTACATACAGTGGTATATAGCAGTGTTGCTGGAGAACAAACTGTGAAAAAGGTCTGTAAACTTGATTTGTGATCCCCACTCAGCCACAGTCGTCGCCATCTTTCGACACCGCTGTCGACACTTCTAAGCCTATAACAAATTCTAAACGGTGGAGGAGAATGCCGAGATGCCTCCGGTCAACCTGTGGATATGTATATGAGACTGCCAGTCCGGACACGGGACAACGCTCCGCAGTGAAGCCGCCTGCAAAGGTTGTGAATAAATATTGAGCCCTTGGCAAGGTTCGGATAGTCCCAGTTAGACACTGAGTTCACGAAGATGGGATGGTTGAGTCTAATCGAACCAATGTTTACAGCACATCGGCGTTATGATGATATTTCAATCCGACAATGAATTGGCCAGTAGATGCGGGATGAACCCAGTCGTCCGTGGAGGTCCAACGAATGATTATTTGTATGAAGCTGTTATTCTGCGAGTCTTAGAAAAAGTAACGGTGTAGTTAGCAAGTATGTAACAAGATTCAAGAATCAAGATACAGTTACATACAAATCATACTATCAACAGCAGTTCGAGAACGCTTGGGCCATCAACATTAATGCTAGATCCTGAAATTTGAAAGCCGACGACGCCAGTGAAATAGATCCTCCGTCTGCGTATAACGTGGCGAGTAGAGATGTAATCCTGCATCGACGACCAGATGAAAGAGTCGTCGGAGTCGGAGTTTCAAAGTTCCTTGGCTACTAGTGCCGCCATCAATCAACAAGAATACTTGAACCAGAGCAAAGACCGACCTAGTGTCTCACTGACGGTCGTCCTACATTCGAAAAGCTCCTACAGACATACCTCAAGCTAAGCATAAAGTGGTCAATTCTCCGACAGTTTTGTTCAGTCGCAATTTTGAAGATTCAAGAGCGTTGTCCCGTTTGAAGCATCTCGTGAGCTTCCTTTGCCAGCGAAACGGCGTGGCCCGAGTTGACGTGATTTTAGGTGTAGCAAACTTGCAGACAGGTTGGATATCTAGACCCCGAAACTAAATGTGAGAGATAAATCTATAATATGTTGCGTAAAAAGCTGATTTAGCAACCTTAGCTGCGCACATGTCATCCGCGGTGTCGAGTGGCACAACTATCCAAGATGATCTCGAACATCTATTCTATTGCGTCTGCTCTGACACTCTTCCCCCCGTTCCCGAAGTGGGTCGTGGTTTTGAGGACCCGCAGGTGATATGGCCCGCTGATCCAGAGTACTTCATTGGTCGACACTGGGCCTCTAATACGATGCCATACCAAGGTTTCTTGCCAGTTGATCGTAACTCGGTTTATCGATGTGAATTGTTCGAGTCATTAAATCACACACTTCAATCTATTCCAGTCTACTCTCCTGGTCCGGATATTTGGGCTGTTGACGGCGACCTTGTGGAAAAATGGAGAAACGTGGAGGCACTGCTTCAATGCTTGAAACAATTGTTAGAAGACCAATTCCTGAAGCACCGGAATCTGGGTCACGTTAGCTTTCCTCTGCCGTGGAAATACGGCTACCATCACACAAAGCACAGTCGGACGGCAATGGCGCATGCTGCTATGAGATCTCGCGACGCCTTCATCATCATGGCAGCCGAACTCACTTACCTCTTAGCACTGGCATCTGTACCGATGTGTACAGAAGATGATCAGTTTCATTTATGGTCTGTAGCATTGACAGAACAGATAGGTGGGAACTGGGTTGACTTGATTCGGTCATCATGGCTTGTACAACGTAACGTGGGCTTTTGGGAAGGGGAAGAAGACCAGGCATACCGAGTTGGGCTGTTTGTGGATGCGAGAACCTGCAACTTTGCCCATTTCTTTCATGTATTCGAGCAGTGCCAGGTCCCTCTTTGGATTGACTGGGGGACTATGGATGCCCCATATCATGCTATTAGGGAGGGTCAGAGTCGCCGGTTATGAGTCGATTATGGATCGATTATGGAGACCGATTATGGGTCCATAATCGACGGGATGACCATAATCGACCATAATCGCATAACCGACTCGAGAGTCGGTTATGCCGATTATGAAGTCGATTATGGGTTCGATTATGCAGTCGATTATGGATCCCGTTGCCCTTACATAACAAGTCGCCGCTCAAAGTAACAGGTAGTCTACGTATTAATAATAATTACACTTTGGATCGTTTACAAGGGTGGTCAGAGTCGAAGTCGATTATGGCACGGTTATGGGTCCATAATCGTGTTCATAATCGGACCCATAATCGACCCATAATCGACAACTCTGACTCCCCCTATTGATGTCGCATTAGCCTCACATTATTTTATACAGCTACCGCCCAATCGAAGACGATTACATAGTCTACCCTTGATCAACGAACCACTCGTTATAAACACCCAACACCCAGGAGAAACATGGCAGGCATTCTTTGAACGCCGTGAACACGAGGCCAAACAATTAATGAAGGGCGAAACTGCCAGGGACAGGCGACATCGCCGGGCCCGTGAACTGCATGCAGAAAAGCAGATGTGTCCCCAGGTCGACGCGGATGTATTCTATTGGTGCCATGACGAGACCGAAGGATCCCTCTGTCGAAAACCCATCTCTTATAGAGCTGTTCCAGAGTTCTGGGATAATTACACACCGACGCAGAGGCGATATTCTGCATTATGGAATGAATGGGACTTGAATTTTGAATTTGACTTGGAGTCCGATAGAGGCGGCTTGCTACTAACCAACCAAATCGACGATGAGCAAGAGGAAGGGGAAATTTGCGGACCATCGGAAGGGCCCGCGCCTGACATGCATCGAGGATCCATCAAGGAATGGGAGCTTGTGCATGACAGAATTTATGGCACACGCATGGAAGATCTCTTTCCAAAATCGCTTTCCATTTGTTCCTTGGGTGACACCCTTCGATTTCGCTTTGGCATTGTCCCTACTATGTCTCTACTATTGCAAACCTCGCCATTGTCCTCACCATCGCTGACAGTAGATGATACCTACACATCCGTGGAAAGACACAAAGTCATGCAATTGTGCCGGGATGTGGGATGCTCTATCTTGCCATCAACACCGATATCACATCTACATAAATCTGAGACTCTTCATATATCTGACGGTCTTCGGTGGCTGTCAGCCCTTGTTTTGGAAGAAAATAAGGGAAGAAAACACCCACACTGTCCAATGCCCCCACGAAGTTGGGATGTGAGTTCGAGCTCTCCGCACTATCTTCCCAAAGGAAGCAAGTCTGGTTTTACTGTGCACATTATCCATTGGTGGCGCAGTGAAAAGATAGGATATGAAATCAGATCAGTCTTGTGCAAACAGAGGCCTTACAGGCTCATCGTTTATCATGCCATAGATGTGCTGCATTGCCTGCGCCTCCGAAATGCATCTTGTCTGGATGATTTTGCCGAAGAAATGTGTCGCTATGGTGCTCGATTCAGCATGTGTATCGATGATGAAGCCATTAGTCCATGTCGACTCCATTTTCAAGATGCCATCCCATATCGGCCTGTAGGATTCAAACCGGACCTATCTGATTTTGCATATTACGTGCGGAAAAGGCGCGCTTTGCTCGAAAATCCAGCAGTCGCAAGGGCAGCATTGATGCAGGGTGGTTTGATTTGGCGTATCGCTATGGAACATGTATCAGACTTCGAATTTGTCTTATCTGGGCCAGGAAGTGATATGTCTCGCTATGGAGACTGTCACAGGATACAGTGCAGCGGCAGGGCAAATTTTCTCTGGGAGGAGGGATTATCTGAGAATCAGATTGACCTTCTATGTGGTGTGTATAGAGTTTATAGGAGTACAGCGGGTTCGTCAACGTTTACCCAGGATTTGTCCTGGTTTCCCAGGGAGCGTAGTTTCAGAAACTCAGGTCTAGACCTAGGTCATTGGAGTGCCGACGCGGAAGATTGGTACCAACGTCGAGTTCAGTTGTACTTGAAAGGGGACCCAAAAGGTCGATGCTTGAATCAAGCAGAGTGGAAAAGCAGTGTTCGTTTGTGGCGAAGTACAATTAGGACGTACAAAGGCATGGAAGTTATATCTAGAGGCCTTCTCTTGAAGCACTATGGCATCGAATCACCAGCAAATCATTAACTCTTTATCTCTATACTCCTCTATTACCCCTTATTTCTATATTCACCTATCATGTCCTACAACTTTACGTTCTCCTTACAGAGTTCCTCTCGATAAAATTGAATCCTGTAACTCAGTCTCGACGGAGCAGTTGATGAGTCGATGGATATCAAGCTTGGATTCCGCCGTCAGAGAAAACGTCGTCCCCTCCCATCGCATTCACATCTTCTCTTGAGACTTAGAGATACTCTAGCTGTAGTCGTAAGACCTCTATGTTGATAAGTATGTCGAGAGTAGACATCGAGGTACGTGAGGGTATGTGAGAGAGATAAATATAGGCTCATGGCTGTGCAAGCGCTCGCAATGAATTATAGACAGGGAAAGTACCCTCGTGCTCAAACTGACCAAAAAGACCAATGCTATGACAATCTCAGAGCAGCGAATCCACTTCTTCCGCTTACTACGCTGACCACTGCTATCAAACAGCTCTCTCGGACCTTGAAGATTGTCTCCGACTCGCGACAGAAGGACATCTTGGTTGGTTGACGTATACCCGGGAGAGGCCATGCAGTCAAGTGAGTTGGACTAACAGACAGCCAGAGTCGTTCAAAAAATCCCGCAAGCGACAAACAGCTTCCCAGCCACTGGTCATTCCATGCAGAGCGAATGGCATCAACGATATCTCGGGGAAGTACATCGGTCTCAAGCTGACCAGGTAGCACGAGGAAAGTCACAAGTGGCGTTTGCTGAGGCTTCCTTGATGAATTTTGGGAGATCGACACAGGAAATGGGGACCGGGATGGTCAAGACGGTCGCCCGCTAGAACGCGATAGGTTTCGGACAAACGAAGCGCCATTTCGCATGGGTATGCATAACGAGAGGTTGGCCATTCTAAGCACGTCAAAGGAGTCATCAGGAAACAGGAGACGGGGCGGTGCATAGCCGTAATCACGACAACTCAGATAATTCTTGGGCAGAAGGCGCTGCAATAACTCGTTCCACTGATCACTGGGTGACGGTCAGGAAAGACTAGAATGGGTATGATACCACTTGAAACTCACATATCAAGTTAGATGGAATCGTACGCCCGCAGATATGGTGCCTCCTTCAGGTAAGGATGAAGTTTGACGCAGTAGTCGTTTCTGGACCAAGTATTCTTCTTTCTGTATCTAGGCGGTTTGGCAGAATCCTCCGCTGCCATCATCGTCCTCGGGCTCTGTGATCGCTGGTGGAAATAATCTTGTCCTAGGTGACTTTTCTTCGGTTGGGGAGGATGGAGGGCTGTTGGCTGACAACAAGACTGGGTGTGTGTGGCATCACTGTCGCGAGTGAAGTGGCAATGGACCTCTTCTTCCTGACCATCTTGGAGATCTTGAAACACGTTGAAGACATGAGGTCGGAGTCCTTGCGAGGACGCGTTGCCAGGGAGCTGGGACGAGGCGGGTCTAAATCGTTGTCCTTGTGTTTGTGACCCATGTTTCCGAAAGATGTGGGATCACTACAGAAGGGACAGACGCTTGAGCGACGTCGTTTTAGAGGATGGTGAGGCTTTTCTGTGCCGGGGTGGTATGTGGAAAAGAGACGACAGTGGGAGGTTACTGATGTGCGAGAGGTAGTTGTAGTGTGGAGACAGCAACGAAGAAAGCGGGCTCTGGGACAGAGGTGGACGATGATGATGAGAACTTAGAAGTAAGAAGTAGGTAGTCGATCCCATTATGACAGTAGGCCAAAGTGGGCACAAGCAGCGTTGGTGCCATTGTGCTGCCTTGATTATGCTTATCGTCAACAGCATCTTGATGGTCTGCTGCTTCGGCCTTTGCTTCGGCAGCGGTGATTTCTCTATCGGTGGCTATCTTGTAATCCTCGCTTGTTGTGCGAAGTGAAGTAGTGTTCGAAGGGCGTGACATTTTCTTTGGCTTGAGAATCTCCTTCGCCTTCTTACTACATGTTTGAGCGGTCGTTGGATTGCGAGAATGTAAGCATCAATATATGGGCAAGGAGAGCATTGGCGCTGGCGAAAGAGTGCCGACGACCGCAAGGTAGGGAGCAGAACTTGCGCAGGAGTGAGAAATTTCTTGGCCGAGTTCAGCAGTTCAAATACCAATCTGATAGAACTCATTAGCCGTAATAAAACTTAAACGGTGTACCATACATACCCAGCATGAGTTCAGCAGTTCAAATACTAATCTGATATAATTTATTAGACATAAGAAAACTTAAATGGCGTAGCACACACACCCAGCACACCCAGCATCGAACACCACAAATGAGAGGTGTACCCTTTCTCACGATTGCTGCTGCTGGCGAAGACGTCGAAGGCTTTAGCACGCCGATGGCATTTCCTGGTTGGCCGACGCGTGTTGTGCAGGTGGTTGAGAACGGAGTCAGGGTTGGACGACGTGGCCGTGGGCGGTCAATAATGGGAGGGAACGGGGACGGAGCAGACGCGATTCCTCGACAACCACGACAACTAACCGTTCAAATACGATACTTCGACATTTAAGTGGGCCGGATTATCATCGAAATCTGCAGCCAATAAAATATTTCGATAGTGGGACGAGGTAGCGGAAAAAATGCTGGATTGAGCACAGCCCCATATTTGTCCGTATGTATATTTGGCAGATGAACGGAAGGCCTTCAAAGGACTGCTGGATTGAGCACAGCCACGAGTTGACACTTAGTTGCATTTGGCAGACGACAGAAAAGGAAATATTATGACAGTGGGTTGACCTTGCTTTTCAGCAAGGTAATCTCGGAGACTCTTTTGCACGCTCAAGTCCCCCAAATCCGGTTTATGACGAAGTCCGAACCTTCTTTCATCATCCACGAAAATGACCCTGACTGTCAAGCTCTATCAGAGTCAAACAGATGTAATATCTGGTGAGGAGCTGTTTCATCCTGAAGAACTTGATGCTGCGCACTCACGCTCAATTGAAAGCACCACGGGGATATCGACCGACTACCCCCCCACTCATCAATAGGGTTGATATCAGAGATAATGGGAAGCACGGCTAGTCGGCACTGTATCGACATTCGCGGCTTCTTTGCCGGGCCACTCATCCCCAGATACCTATTTGAATGCATGGTTCGGTTGGTCGAAGCAAGTTCGTTTGAAGAATGGTTCAATTTGATTACAACTAGGTTCAGTGGGTCCATGCTCCCGCAGTATACTTTGGTTCATAAGCAATTTTTGTCCGTGATGTTCTCACTGTCCATCTGTCTAGGAGAGACTAGGTCATGACTATGGACCATTTCTGCCGTCGTGTCGATACATCATTCCCGTCGCCCAAAGCACCAGGAACAGATAGGAAACCTGCTATCATTAAGCTGGAAGACTTGTTGAACACCTTTCGTTATCCAGAGCTCGACGTCGATACTGTCATTCGCTAACTGTTGAATTCTGCGAGTTGCCAGTTGGTAACCTTCTGCGGCATGCAATGTGGATTCTCCAGTCGGCCTCAGCGGAATATGTGCCACCGTTGTACGACACTCAGAAGACCTTTCTATTTACTGTTTGACCGTCCTTACCAACATTTCATCGCCGCATAAATCAGATAAAAGGTCTGTCAGATTTCTATTTTGTACGACGGTCTCTGAACCGATTTTCATCTCACTGACTGCACGGATTTATTGTGACTTCTATCTGGGACTTCAAGTTCATGCTGTTCCTACATACTCACGTCCAAACGTTAGATCTAGGGCATGTTGAAGGCTATAAGCGGCATCTCAAGTACTAGGATATCGTAAGAGATTCGCATAGACTGAAAGAAATTCAGGCCAGAAATCAATGTCTCCGGACGTATATCGATCGAGCAAGGGCTGTGATGCCTGCACTAGCAATCATGCAAACCTGGTCTATAATTAGCTTACACAGTACGGGACATCCAATATGATTCAGTGTACCGATGCAAATGTCACTCCCTTCCACCAAGCGGACGGCGTGCCTATGATTGCGCCGATGATAGGATTTCCTATGAGGGCAGCGATACCGATTGGTATTGAGGCAATTCCGAGAGATGCTCTGGAAATCGGTCACATGAGCAGGACATAAGTGCAGCAGGAACCTTACCCCATGTTGGCCTCTCTGGGAGTCAAAGTAGCAACGACAGGCATGTACACCGATATGACTACATAGCTAAAGTCAGAAATCCGATATGCACTCCAGAAGTCAGCAAAGAAAGGTTCACCTCCACCAAAGAAAAATCCGTATCTTCAACGATAGTTAAGTATGGAAGGCTATCAGAGGAAAGCTTGACCCACAATATGCAAAACAACACCAAACCGACGACACTGTCACTCCCAAGCATGGCGAAACAGAGTGCACCTATCGTCCGATAAGTGACAATACAACGAATGGAGGAACAAAATCTACCGCTCAAAGCTTCACATATGGACCATACTTCGATGGAACCCCATTTGTCAGCGGCATAGCCAGGCAGTGACCTCCCAACGATCCCAGCTCCGTTCATTATTGCGAGAGAGTAAAAGGCTAAAGAGTTTGAAATAGAATGCTCCACAGCGAAAAGCTGTATGTAGAACAGAGGGAAAAATGTCCCCAGCTGTGCGACGAATCCTGAAATGATAATGAGTGTATAAGGGATGTTTTTGAGTATTGTTGTATTCTGCATTTGTGGCGGCTCTATCGAAGACTGTGCACGCCTTGAAGGGACAGATATGAGAATGTTACCTAGGACTAAGCATCCTAGGGACAAAAATGCAGCTGCGCGCACTGCCCATTGAAAGCCAGGACCGTAATGAATCAGCTGGTTGAGCAGGACTATTGAATTTGATTCAGATGGTGCTAGTGGACATGGAAAGATCAACTTACTCGTGAAAATGAGGGTTCCCAATGGTCCACTAGACGAAAGGATCCCCTTGAATCTAATCAGAGAAAGTCTTTTGAAATACACGTAACCCATACCATCGCCAAACCTTTTTTCACCCTGAAATGATGAGAAACTAATGTTATGGTTGGCACAAATATCAGAGAGACACCTAGTCCCATCCCCAGACCCTGCGCGAGAAAGATCTACGACATCATTAGTGATCAAGTCAGGAGGCATCTAACCTCAATAAAACCTGATAGTACCGTTGCTCTTGTACGAGTGACAGCATGAAAAAACTGAGTCAAATCAGCTCACTAGCTAGCGTGAACAACGATGGCAAATACCTGAACGTCCAAAGAACAGAACCGGAAAGCAGGACAGAGTGGCAATAGCCCATATCATACCTATTTCCAAAGTCAGAACCCAGATAATGGCACTGAGAAGGCGAATTATTCTCACAATTTACTGCCAATAACACCAAAGGTCAGCTCTAAGAAGAGGCCGGTAGATCCTATCCAGCTTATTTCGGATTTCGAGTACTGAGAAAGCCATGTTACTGTGTAAAAGTCTTGAAAGACGCCGAATGCTGCGATCTAGAATACGCCATATCTTGTAAGTCAAGACAGTGTTAGAAACCGTATCGGCGTGATACAGACAGGACCAATTGTTGCTAGTTGCAGTAGGACTGAACCTGCGACTGGAAGTCCACGCGTAAGCTAATGTACCACTGAAGGGAGGTGAAGGTCACCACCAGAGCACCATGCCTTTCGGGCGCCAAGCGTGTAAGCGCTCTCCTTGTGGGCAACTTCTAAGGCCGTAGGTTTGTCCCGACTGTACTTCGTCTCCATTGCGAGGATGAAAATGAGGGACGGACACCGCTGGGGGGGCAGAAGTACGAGAAGGGAGGGAGCCCGAGAAGTTGTAATTGTCCGAGAAGAAGGCAGTTTTTCGTAAGTTCACATCAACTTATCAAGCTCCAAGAGCTTCTGAACCGGATGGTTGGAGGCTGCAAGCCGTCCGGAAAGGCGCCACGCGCACCCAAACGTGTCTTACAATTGCATTCGATTAGGTTATCATAACTTATACAAACTCTCTGTACTCGATAAAATTAGTCCTAGAAATCAGGAGAAGTTGATGGAGTACCATATAAACGTCGAACCACCAGCTGCGCCTCGTTGATATCAAATGCAGATATTTGATCTGATGTCGGCCCATCCAACTTCCTCGACCCGGGTGCACTGAAACTTTACAGAGTGATAAATGTGGTAGTCGACCCACCCGGTTACTCAAATTTGACCGCATGGCGTTACTCCTCGCGCTGCTTCTCTACAGCAGGTGAACATCGAACCTTGCTTCCATCGGTATGTTCGTCATCAGAACTCCATTACATGCCGGCTATACTGAGTTGGGTCGAGGATTCGTGCCTATTTATGGTATGGTGAACATGATCCCTAGAAGCTTCAACCACCCGCACAGTTGACGACGTGTTCGAACGTGCCGAGAAGAAAAGTGATTGAATAGCGAAGATCGAGGGAGGTTTGCCTTGTTGAATGTTATTATGAGAGTGTCATGCAATCGACATTTTTTGGGTCGACCAGATGGTAGTGAGCTCGAGGATCGGATTTCCGTTCGGTCGCGTGCCTGAAAGTAACGTGCCGTGTGATGAGATGATATCAGACTCAGACGTGCTTCAAATTTTTACAGATTCCGAGTCCTGTGTATACAGGTCTCGGTCTTATGCAGTCCTTAGGGTTTCGGTGGCGGTGCGTTTTCATTACCTCTCCGTCTATTGGCATTTTCCTTACCGGCATATCTCGGCATTACTCTTTTGTAAATTTAATTTAATTTGCGCTTATTTATTTATTTATTCGGGCATTCATGCCGTGCTTCCTTCCTGGTCACATCGCTATTGCATTGGCTACGTTGATTCTAAGCTGTAGCTAACGTGTCTCTAGTGCCTAGTGTCCTACTTTGCATTTCAGTGCTTGCCGGACTTTCTTGTTCACTTACACGTTCCCTCTCCTCTGAGACTCTTGTTTTTGCTTTGGATTGTCCTCAGTTACCTTCCCTTGTTTACTTCTCTTTCCTGTTTCCTGTGATCTTAGGTCGCATTGCTGCTGTATTGACTATCTCGGTATATCTAGGTTGTACCAAATTGTGTCGTTGTTGCTCAGTATCCGACCTTGCGTTTTAATGATCTAATTGGCATCGTCTCTCGCTCGTTCATTCGCTCCCTCTCCTCCGCCTTCTCTTTCAGATTCTTGTTATGTATCGTCCTCTCTCTCTCCTGTATGTTTTCATTTGTATATGCCGCGGTATCCCTCGAGTACGCGATGGTCAGCCCATTTTAACATTTTCAAGTCTTAGGTCGACTTATCGTACGCCTGCCAGAGATAATCAATCCGCAAAAATGGGTTTTTCCTCGCAGGACCTTGATCATGCGGGCAAAGTCGCGGTCACGTTATGGCACCACCAGTACTGTCCAGTTGCGTCTGGTCAGTATCGTGCCCACAGACATAATTTACCGAAAATCCACGGCGATCCTTACGCCAACAACCTATTTACAGATACTGACAACATATGGAAGCGTTTGTTTCAAAGCACAGAATTTGGCATACATCACAGTGAAACTACTATTTTCGGCACAGTCTTCCTTTGCTAAGATCCCACATTAGTTGCTGGGAACGCAGACCCTCTGTAATTCGGCATGTCAGTAGGAGATCACTAGGTTCGTTCAAATCCCAAAACTCACTTGGCCAACAGATAAAGCATTGCAGTTGATGTTCGGGTTGGCGGTCTGGAGCTGGGCGACGTCGATACCGCCTTGCGCGGCGATGGCAAAGCAGGTATCACCAGAAACAACGATGTGGGTGTAGCCCGGGAGGCCGCTATCACAGGCGGCGTTGACGCCTAGGATCAATGAGTAAGGGAGGGGCGGAGATGATTGTGTCAATAAAACAAGTACCGATGACAGTTGCGGCGATGATAGCGATGAAAGTGAAAGTACGAGCAAACATGTTTTGGATGCTGAATGTGAACTGACGAGCTGGGCTTTTATAGTGTTGGTTTTCTTTTCCTCGGGTGGGAATGGGACGGATAATATTGGTTGGCATGTTCACCCTGTGGTCCAGTCGGCGCTTCTCCATACCTGCAAGACCTGAACGAGGGAAAACAAATGAGTACTCTATTTTCTGTGCTTCACGATCTTCCAAGTTTTCACACCATGCCCTTTCAAGGAAGTTGATGCACTGATTTCCAAGTGCCGGGGATTGTCAAGTGCCTCTCTGAAGAGCCGATGAAGTGGATATAGACGGCAAATAGACGGCTTAATGGAGTTCACCGCGACACGTTTCAAGTCAGTGACTTTCACTGGCTCCCAAAACGCATACTAAGGAACTCTGTGTTAGGCGACTCCGATCTCTTCGTCTTGAGAGTCGGGAAATATCTTTTTACGAGTCCCGGGTGCAAGAAGAGGATCGGAAGTCACAGAATTTTGATATACGTTTTTAGATCCCAAACATACGGGCAACCCCAGCCGTGTGAGGGAACTTGTCCATCTTGTTGATCGCACGTGCATACTAGCAGAGACTTGGCTCGTCAATTGAACATGGGTAGAAGCCTCACAGCATGAATAGTGAATCCACATTTGGGTGTTTTGAAGTTTCCGCTATGCCGGCGAGGGTATACCGTATGATGGGTCGGTCATGGTGATCTGCTTCCTGCTGGCGGTGAAAACCTTCTAGCTGACTGCGTCAATAGCGGATCTGCGAAGAACTTGTTTAGTTGACTTCCCTGTCAGGCGATCCTTTTTCAATCAATGTTTACCGCGCACTGGGGATACCTCATCCCGCTTTATTGAACAGATACTTGATAGTTCCTCGAGTTTAGTCCAGGTACATGTGAATCGTGCATGAAAGCTTCGAATGGTCCTGAATCAACTTCTCAAAGAACCTTTGGGTTATTCATTGTACGCACTTTCATAGTCTGCGGGAGTGGAGAAACACCGACTGGCGCACTGGGTATTAAAGCCAAACAATATTACCCGTCCGGCTCCCGCCCGAGGAAGAGCAATTGAAAGTACAAGAGACAAAGGAAACAATCTACGTTTCAGCATCCAAAGAACCATGTTCGCTCGTACTCTCATCCTCATCGCTGCTGCTATTATGGGTACTTCCATTGTCGTATCCGAGTCCACCGTTGCATTTTTCTAACTCATTAATACTAGGCGTCCACGCCGCATGCGACAGTTCTTCATGGCTACTGCAATAATAGACAGTTGGATCTCTACGAAGCCTCCCGGTCTGAAAACGCGTCGTTCCGTGGCATTGAATCTATAATGATCATTTAGCGTCTCCAATAAGTCACATTTAAACTGTCCTCACTGCGTTCGCCCTCGTTGTCTACACTGCTAGTAAAGAATCTCACTTTGTTGTCTTCGGTGTGAATGAGGTTCCTTCTGGTGCATGCCGCTGCGAGTATACCCTTGGGGTCAACACCTTTTTCGAACATGGCTTCTTCCTGTGGGTAGGCCTTCCTCGTTTCGAGGTAACGATTGCTTATATCATTTCCGACACAGCTGTCCGTGTTGTCGGCAGTCCATTTCTCGAATGCGCCTTCCGGAAAGTGTCTCTCGAACATGAGCTGTGCTTCCAGAATGTTGTATGCTGCATCTTTGAAAGCTTCGCATCCCAGGCCGGTCAGTCGGACATGCTGCTGCAGGAATATGTAGTTGTGTCTTCTGCGCTGTCATGTGAGTCCTTTCGAAAGTACTGACTGTGTATTGTTCACTTTACAATTAACTGCAAGATGCCAAACGATACTGTCGTATCGCTTTCCAGAAGTCAAGTGGATATAGCCCTAAATTTTGCCATGACAGACTATAGGTTCCCCCCTTCCCACAGGACTCGGACCTGCCACGCCCCGCGATGGCCCACCGCTTAATCCCCGCTAATTGGCCAGCCAAAGAGAGGGACAGGAATCTCCGAGGTTCGAGATCCATAATCAATCCGTGTCTACGGAATAACGGTAGATGATCAGCTTTGATAGAAGACCCTATTTTGCGACTTCGGAATAGTACCCGCCGCAAGTTCGATAAGGTGAGAATTATTAATAACTATAACTATACGCAGTCTGCAGGCGACAGATAGGTTCCAAAAACAAAGTGAGTATCAATCTACAAGCAACTAACTTTTCCCCCGCGCCAGGCTCGGCCCTTCGTACCTCCGCTGAACTAGTTCATGTGGCTTTCTGGGCCTCGTTTCCTCCTTCGTTGCTGATCGCGGCCGCGGGAGTGTACGTCGTTACATTTTCTACTGGCATAGACCCGCTATGGCTGTTCGCTAGTGCTTTCTTTTGGCTCTCTTACTGGGTTTTCGCTGGATCAAAGTCACGGTTGCGCGCATGTTTGCAATAATACTAGTCGAGTCTCATTCATCGGAAGTCTAACATTTTACATCGTCTCTTACGATGTCGAACATCACTGCGTATCATTACTGGAACTGCCACAGCTCGGAGTCTGCCTGCCTGCCCTCGGAGCCCCTGCTACAAAACACGGAAGTCATTGGTATGGTAGCCGACCGTGTCATCACATTACTGTCCCCGGGCGGTGTGTATCGAAATTCCATCTTTTTGATACGCATGAACGAGTCGAGAAACTCAGCTTATCTGATGCCCGGTGTCCTCATGTCCAGTGTACATAGATAGAACACAAAACCCGACCGGATTATTCCCGAAATAGACCACGGCTTCGGCTTTTCAAGCAAGCAATGTTGACTTCCGATGAAAGATCGCGAAGACTTAACAACAATTGAGGCAGATACGGTGGACCAGAATGTTACGTCGCTCTAATAATGGCCATGAAAGAACGATTTCTCTCAGAACGAGACAGATATGTGCTTCTCGTGTACAGGACCAATCTTTTCTGTTTTACTTAACCTAAGATGATATCTGACACATTCGTGGGGTACTTTCCTACATTCACTAAATCATGCCTTTGGTGCGGGAGAAACCAGATTTTACCATTCCATTCGGGTACGAGGTACTGGACAAAGCGCGAGAGCAGGTAACTGCCCAGCGATGGCAATGCTAGCTAGAACATGTTTTCCCCACGCCAGTACTTTAACCAATTCTCAACTTCATCCTTGTCCAACGGGGATAGCTCCTCTCTCTTGTCTGAACTCGTCACAAGATGAGGAAGTCCGAATGCCTCTCGATTTTTCCATCCCAGCGCCAGTGCACTGCGCCTATAGTATGGAAGTAGACGTATTGCTGGCAGTGATGTCGGATGAACAGCCAGATTTTCCAGTGCCTCTAACCAATGTGTGTAAGACACCAGGTTCACGTTCAGCTCACACGAAATGATGCGAGCTATGATGGCCCATGAGATAGGGTTTGGGTGAACTAGATGCATAATATGGGAAGAGATATCGACACTGTCGACGATCATCTGGGCTGCCATGTGCACCGGAAGCCATGAAACAAGCTGAAATCATGAACACAGAGCATACAGTATAGAGTGAAAGCACACAAACCTGTTCATCATCCGGTAGACAGCCAAGCACCGTAGAGCTTTGGATCATGGACGGAACCCATTCTTTCGGGTTCCATGTTCCCCTTGGTCCACCTGCGAGTTGGCCTACACGAACGACGAGATAACGCAAGCCTGGGACTAGGCGTAACAGCTCCTCCGAGACCCATTTGGACTCGCTGTAACCCGTTCCCTGCGCGATGTGGGGATCAATGTGGGTTTCAGTCAATGGGTAATCTTCTGCGGCATCTGGAACGTTCTCTGTTCTATGCACATCTACGGGAAACTTAGACGAAGACTTACTCTGGAAAACACCAATAGAGCTTGTGTAAATGAGTCGGGCTTTCGAGGTCAAGGCTAGTTCGATCAAATGGCGCATGCCTCGAATATTAGACTCAAATGAAGATAATCCTAGATTGAAATCTACGCGCCACGCTGGAACAGGGTCAAAGGAATTCAAGAAATTCATCGAATCGCTCACCATTATGGATTATATGCGTTACGGAGCTTGTGACCTGGATTAAAAGACTTTGATTATTTACAGTAACACACGACAACGATGTCCGTACCTCGTCGGAGAAAAGTTGGGATTCGGACGACAGGTCAACTTCCAACATGGTAACCTTTTCCATATTGATATCTATCCCATGGTCGATTAAGGCTCGTTGCTGTCTCTCTTGCACAGACATCTTTCCCGGCCTGTTCACAGCGTATATGTGTCCGACAGTCTGGTCCGAAACGAGACTCGCTAAGATGTGGCACCCAAGCGCTCCCGTTGTTCCCGTTAGGAGTACAACTTTCCCATTTTTGAGGATTAGCGAGCCATAATGCTTCTTTGACATGACCGGAAAGTCGTTCGAGTACTTCGACACCATGTCGTGCATGTTTTCTACCCGGGAACCTAACCCAACACTGGGAGTGTGGGTGCCTTGAGCGACCGAATGCAGGAATGTCGCCAGCTGAGAGATACTTGGGTGCGAGTATACGAAATTGTCTGTCGTTTGACGCGTGTCGAATTCAGCCGTATCACGCAACGCACGAAGCAGAGTGTTTCGAATCCACGTTGCCTGCAAACTGGAGAATTATTCATGGATCAGTTCAGGGTGGATCAATCCAGGCGAATTCCACTCGCCTGTCGCAGCCATGTTGGAATAGGTCCTCATCTTCAGAAATAGAATGGGAAAGAACTTGAAAGACGACGATACGAACGAACTCCTTCGTAGATATATCGTCCCATTCCAAAGGCGGGGCGATGTTGGCTTGGGTGCTTTCCTCTACGGTTTTGTAGATCGCTGTAATTTCTTCATTGTAGTCATCTAATATCGCTTGTCGTCTATATGCCATTAAAACAAGTTATCTTGTCATAAGTAAACCCTACCGTGCAGTATTTTTGGCCGTATACGTGAACGGCTTTCCGGGCTTCGCTACGAGAATCATCTGAGTCACAGTCAGTACAGTGTCAACCTATGAATATTTAGAAATAGCTGACCTCTTTGAATAGACGAGAATGCTGTGGCGCAAAATTATTGATCCTTTCCACCGTGGGCCTTGAAGAATGAGATTCAGCATAAGCTTACGCTAGTCTGCAAAACACACTACCATATCTTGTTTCTGAATTCAGCAAGCTTGTTCTCGTCGTTGGGATCGAAGGCGGACCGGGTCTCGGGTTCTATAAGGACACCCGCCTGGAACTTTCCCCGGCCGAAAAAGACCGAAGCCAAGACATGAGGGTCCTGATTGAGCATATTCTCTACCACACATAATTTTAGGATCCTTCACAGGCGGAATGGGTATATTAGACTGACCCAGAGGACCTGGGTTTGTCTTGAAATTTCACGGTGAATGTTCAGTCTCCGGCTTCAATAGCCGCATAAAGTTTAAACTGCACCCACCTTCTCTCCTGTGTTATGCATGATTTGATCGTCGGTACGACCAAATATTTTCCAAAATCCAGCCTTCGTCGGATGAGGGATGAAAAGATCCGATGTTGCATACGCGTCATTGCCATCGACCTTGGTATTTATGACACTGGGTCGGCAAAACTTATTTGCCTACAAGACGCATAAGCCTGAGAAAGCGGATAAGTATGAAGAAAGAACACCGCACCACCATGACGAGTTCGTATGCATTATTTCCACTAGCTACCATCTCCGGAGTCACTAGTTTGGGAAATTCAAAGTACTCCCAATCGTAACCTACTTGAGCTGCAAGTGCGGGATGGATATAAGTTACATGGACATACGGATAGTGACACCCACCAGGTAAGATAGGGCTCATAATCCCCCCTTCAGTGCTTTCCTGCAGGTTAGCTTCAAATTCAGGTTGAAACTTTTTGTAGACCTACGATCCGTATAGAATAAAGATGGAAACACCCTTAGAAGTCAGGTGGTCTCCGGCTTCCTTGTTCAATGGTCCACCACCATAAAGCTAAAATAAATACATTTATCGCATGCCTTGTAGAAGGTAAAGGCACGTACCACACCCGAGCGTGTAGCCAGCCATTCAACATATTCGGGGCGTCGGGACCAGGCCTAAGCATTGCATCATGAGGTCTGGACAATATACAGCAAGAAACTTTGGCGAAACGGAAATTCACCTCGATGAAGGACGGCACGCAAAAAATGACATCGCTCTGTGCTGCTCGGGCCGATACGAACAGGTTCTCGGGCGTAGGAAGCATGGCGGGAGATTTTGGCCCGAAGGCACTCACTACCAATCCGGACGAAGCCTATGAGATAGATTGGCGAGAAGAAAGTGGCTCAGCAAGGTTGACTTGCCGTCCAGCACAGCTGCAAGACTCCCATTCCATGATACATTGGCATGACATGCAAAGAGAAAACAACATTGCAGAGGTCTCTGCCCCCGAACCAAGGTATGAGACATAGCTGCACGATGCGATGACTACTCCAAGGAATCGGCTTCGGATACGCCGTTGAGCCTATAAAGGATATCAACCAACGTTTCTACCAATCGGAGCAAAACACCGTCACCAGACGAATGAAGATATAGAACGATAGCGTCCGGATCCACACTCGTTAAGGGAAGATCATCGGATTTGGAGAGTCCGTCTTGCCAATGCTGCAGGAAGAGTTCCTCGAAGACTGGAACAGGAGATAGATTTGGAAGGTCATCCAACGAATACGAGTATTGAGACTTCAATATATCGAGCGAATCCCGAGCGAGGTCTTGCATGGACATATCTCTACCGACTAGAACATATTGTACTCCAACCTTGTGAAGGAGATGTGCAACAGCAAGTGCTGAATTGCGGGGAGATATAGGGAACAAGATAAAGTTTGCACGCAGCAAACTCATCATAGTGGTGAAGTAGGTGATCGTATCTGTTTAACGGTAAGCATTAGTTCGTGCACTGTGCATGAAGAAGCCACTAACCGGACATTGACAAGATGGCTACTACCGGACGCTTATGTCTGGCAGGGATGCGGCGTTTCATTAGACGAGCACCAGTATATATAGCCGCAATTGCCTCGGGCCAGTATATCGTCCTGGTACTACCATCGTCGCGTGCGTAGACAAAGATACGGTGATTGGTAGAGTTAACCAGATGCCAGTCGTACATCTGTTGCAAGGTAAACGATCCATCAATGGGAGGCGACCGGAACGTGGCGCTCTTCTCGCCTTGTTTCTGAGGTGGGGGTGGAATAAGACGCTGTGTTGAGGAAGACATCGAATCAGATACTGTCAGAACATCGCGGAGAAGGATTGTTTATGAAGCAAAGCATATTGCGGGAAGATGGTCACGTTGAGTCCCAAATTAAACGACTGGATGATATCTGAAAATGGACGAACCGCTTCAAAATTGTTTGTGACCAACCGAACCATGTATTCAGATATCTATCTGTGGATATGTGTCCTTAAGAAGCAACGAATGCCGGTAGGGTCACGGTGGGTCCGGGTGGGAAGAACTATCACGCAAATGTGGTCTCCGCTATCCCCGACTCTGATCGTCACTACTGGTTTCAATTCAGCGCATGTGTAAGCACGAAGTTCTCGGATAACAATCCTTCCTTCCAAAACGGCTGATGATCAGTAGATTCTGATAAAGTTAGAGCTTTCCGCATGACTCGGCGATGCTGAAGTAAACGCAATTTCATTATTTAAACACGTTACACATTCAACGAGGCCGTCTGCTGCTCAGTGGTCAAAATCATGCAGGTTCCTCTTGTTTCCGTCAACCTTGCGACTGTGGCGGTCGAAAGCTTCTTATACGGAATCTTCTTCGTTCTCGACCTGACATCGATAACTTTACTTTTTGTGCGACGGTCCAGAGGGAGTCGGAACACTGTTGCGTCGGTCATACAGCGACCCATGTTCATCGGGGCTGTTGGTTTATTCATAACTATCACAGCGGTAGGCGCGAAACGATGACCTAGCTTGACACATCTTTTCCTGATCAGACTATAGCACTGGATTTGTACAATTATTCGATTATTCGATGCATTCGTCACTTTTGAAGGTGGAAAACAGCCTCTGGAATTCTACGCCAATCTGTCGCATATAACAGAGGTCGTTAAAACTGGGTTTCTAATGGCATCGTTAGTTATTGGCGACTCTATGATCGTGAGCCTTGCCCTTTGATGAGGATTCTCCCAACTAATTTCACAGCAGATATACCGTCTATGGGTCGTTTGGGGATTCAATTACTACGTTATCATATTTCCATTGTTCACGTTGGCTGGACTTACAGGTACTTGTTGCAAAATCCTTCGACATGACAATGATTTTATTAAGATAACAGTGTGCGGTATCGGAATCACATACCAATTCACGCAGTATTTTCCAGGTCTGGACGTCTTTGCTTCGGAAGCTGGTAGATGGATCACAAGCGATTGCGTGTTCACACTCTTGTAAGTTTCCTATGCAGCTTCACATAGACAATGCGGTAAACGCTAATATTTACAGGACTAACATCTATAGTTCCAGTGAGTGCGATACACCTTGACATACTATACCTACAAAGCTTACCTATTCATGATTGACAGCTATGATTGCATGGTACATATGGAACACCCATAGGAAATCGGCAACCGCTATTGGCGGAGCCAGCTTGCTGGTAATATCAATGTCTGCTCGGAGGCTCGTAATGCTTATACACACACCATTTCCAGTCTGTTCTTGCGATGTTCATTGAGAGTGCGGCAATATACACGTAAGCGAAGGTGTCACTGTGGCTATGACTCTCTAACATGATGCCTGATTAGGTCGTGGACGATTTTCTTCACGGCGTCGTATCAATCCAAGTCTAATCTCCAATTTACTGCTGTCGATAACTGGCCAGAAGCTGCAGGTATTGCCTTTAGTTTGATCAACGTCCGTGTAGGGCTTGGTTGGGCACAGAAGGCAGGACCTTCATATTCTTCCGCTGGATCATCAATACTTCGCAGCAACGCACACGGTGGTTCTGCACCTGCCACAGAGTTTCCATTGCGCCCCCTGACAATCAACATATCACAAGCAATGGTTAAGGACTCTGATGAGGAGCGGCTTCCCAATGAAGATGCAGGTCGAAAATCAGGTGTCAAGGAGTCGGATATGCCTGTGTAGACGGCGGGATAAAGTTCATTCAATGGCAAGAATTTTGTTGGCCATTTTTATCTGATAATAGTGGTCTGAGTTATTTAAAATCTATGCCCTTAATGTCGCTGGACATACTTTCGATGGATTAAGTACAGAATTGAGCTTTGTCGATCTTACATGAGTAGAATAGTAGCCTACATGGCTAAGTACTGTTAAAATGATGCTGAGCGACTCGGAGGAGCTACAAAGTCTGTCACTAGTCGAGCTTGAGCATGGTGGTATGCAGTGATGTTCGACATCGTAAGAGACGATGTAAAATGTTAGACTTCCGATGAATGAGACTCGACTAGTCTTATTGCAAACATGCGCGCAACCGTGACTTTGATCCAGCGAAAACCCAGTAAGAGAGCCAAAAGAAAGCACTAGCGGACAGCCATACTGGGTCTATGCCAGTAGAAGATATAACGACGTACACCCCCGCGGCCGCGATCAGCAACGAAGGAGGAAATGAGGCCCAGAAAGCCACATGAACTAGTTCAGCGGAGGTACGAAGGGCCGAGCCTGGCGCGGGGGAAAATTTAGTTGCTTGTAGATTGATACTCGTTTTGTTTCTGGAACCTATCTGTCGCCTGCAGACTGCGTATAGTTATAGTTAATAATTCTCACCTTATCGAACTTGCGGCGGGTACTGTTCCGAAGTCGCAAAATAGGGTCTTCTATCAAAGCTGATCATCTACCGTTATTCCGTAGACACGGATTGATTATGGATCTCGAACCTCGGAGATTCCTGTCCCTCTATTTGGCTGGCCAATTAGCGGGGATCTGTAAAAATTTGAAGCACGTCTGTCTGATATCTTCTCATCACACGGCACGCGGCCGAACGGAAATCCAATCCTCGAGCTCACTACCATCCGGTCGACCCAAAAAATGTCAATTGCATGACACTTCCACAATAATATTCAACAAGGCAAACGTCCCTCGATGTTCGCTATTCAACCACTTTTCTTCTCGGCACGTTCGAACAGAGTTCTGATGACGAACATACCGAGGCCCAACGACAGGCAGGCAACGGATACCTGTTGAAGCGCTGAATATCGGACCCTTAGTCTTAGAAGTTAGCTTGATGCATTTTGTGATCTAGCCATGAGAATGGTTACGGAAGCAAGGTTCGATGTCCACCTGCTGTAGAGAAGCAGCGCGAGGAGTAACGCCGTGCGGTCAAATTTGAGTAACCGGGTGGGTCGACTACCACATTTATTACTCTGTAAAGTTTCAGTGCACCCGGGTCGAGGAAGTTGGACGGGCTGACATCAGATCAGATATCTGCATTTGATGTCAACGAGGCGCCTGCCCCGAAGCGCAGCTGTGACAATGAGTCGAGATTACGGTGGTGCTTACTCTGAAAGGATCCTGGGGACTATCGGAGATGGCCAATCAATCCAGTCTTCAATCTTCTAACTCCACACCAGCATTATTGTTCGAGCGGTCCGATGTCCAGAAAAGCCGGCTTGCCAGCAGGGACGAGTCACATGACCTCCAGTTCGTGCGTGCTGATGTTATCAATAGAAAATGGCGCGGCAGGTTTCCAGTCCGCATCCTAAGTTGATCCTAGAAGATTCTCTCGTAGAACGTCAGCATCAAAGGTGCCGGCTGAGCCGATTCCGTACTTCAGGCTCAACCTCAACGTCTCCGAGTAAACCAGTGCATCAGCTCGGTACTCCCTGAACCAATATCCTCCGATGAGCACGCATACTACGGGACGCAATCACTTCTGCCCGGACAATTCTCAATATACTACTAAAATTATCACATTTAGCCCAATCAATCGTCGAATTGTGGACCCCTCCTGACATTCCAGATATAAAGCTCCTAGTTACATGACTTCGACACTTCCTTGTACGCTTTGACGATGGCAGACCTGGACTCAACTTCAGGCGCAACAAAGTGTGCTACTGCTATTGTCTGTCTTTCTCGGCCCTCTGGTAACTTCGTTGAAGGCTAACGTAATTTAAGGTCGGAATATCTGTCGAATTCCCTGGTGGACCGATGGTTTCCGAAAACCTAGGCTATGCGGATTTCTTCGAGTTTCTTTTGAATCAGGGCGAAGCATATGAAACGATTCCCGCTGAAAGGTTTGATATCAACGCGTATGTTGGGACCTCAGCCTAGCTTTTGCATTTCTGATATCTGCTACTTCCTAGCTGGCATGGAACAAGTACTGGAGACGTGATAACGAAGACTGGTACCTTTCTCAAGTCGATATCCCTTTTCGATCATCTCGAATTTGGTATCACATCTCGAGATGTTGCATCCATGTCCGTATCCACACGGAAATTGATTGAACATAGTTTTTTGGCGCTCTTGGATTCGGGAGTCGATTATCGAGGACGGAACGTCGGATGCTACATGGCGTCCACCATGGATACTTCATTTACCGCTGATCCTGTACGCTCTTATTGTCCGACACAAAGACTGCCATCTAATTTTATCCGCAGAACAATATCGAAGCGGCCGGTTCGTTTGCTGGCTATCCGTACATGACCGCAAACAAAGTTTCATATCACCTGGATCTCAGAGGTCCCTCTATACCGACAACCACTGCTTGTAGCTCCACTGCGTCGGCGCTATACCTCGCTGTTCAAGCGCTTAGGCTGCGAGACTGCGAGTCTGCAGTTATTGGTGGCTGTCAGCTCAACTATCGGTAAGTAGCTCATGCCCATCTAATTCATCACTTTGTCTGACTTCAAGCTGTTCTTTATAGCGTAGAGGATTGGATTCAGTACAGCGATGGAAAAGTATTATCCGTTGACGGAAGGTGTAAACCGCTCGATGCATCAGCCGATGGGTAAGAAAGTTGAACAAGTTCAGCTCCATATTAGTTTATCTCTTTCTCAGTTTCTCTCGTGGCGAGGGTGTTGCTGTATTGGTCGTTAAGCGGCTGGACGATGCCATTCAAGATGGGGATCATATCTATGCCTCGGTCAGCATGTTGTGTTCTTGCACATAGGTATAAGTTATTCTCACATATGTCTACAGATTCTAGGCATAGGTGTGAGCTCTACAGGATCTGCGGGACCCGTCAGCGCTCCCGTTGCAGATACTCAGACTGAAGCAATGCGTCGAGCCTTTGCAGGAACTGGCCGGCATCCGTCGGAAGTTGACTTTGTCGAGCTACATGCTACAGGTGTGTTACCATGCAACTCACAATTCTGTTGAACCAAGATTTGCAGGTACTGCAGCTGGTGACCCAGCAGAAGCGAACTGGGTCAGCAAAAACTTTGTGCGCGACGACATTCTACCAGTTGGAAGTGTCAAGGGAAACATCGGGTAGGTCTCATGGAATGTTACCTTGTTTTGGTCTAACTGCATTTCCCTAGGCATCTTGAAGTACCGTCCTTCTTTGCCGCTGTATCGAAAGTATGTTCAATGTTCCAAACTGAGCTCATTCCACCAACTGTAGGTATCCGAACTCTCAACCCTGCCATCGATTGGACAAACATCAACGTGCCAACTAGGGTTTCTCCTCTGAGAGCCCGTAATCCATCTGGTCGCTCTCTAGTTGCTATCAACACCTCAGGGATAGGTGGGGCCAACGCTCACGCCGTATTGGAAGGACCTCCACCATTCGGTGACCCGAGTAAGGGTGGAAGACTAGGTGGCCCGGTTCTTTTCGTAACCGGAGGATTATCACCTCGTTCCGCTTTATCTAATGCCGATGCTTTGGCTCAAATGGTTTTGAAAAACACCGATTTAGCACGTCAAATTTCAACCACCTACGGCAGACGATCTCGTCAGATGACCTGGCGTTCTTATACAGTTTTCGAACTCGAAGCCGGTGTCCTGACTTTCTCTCCCCCAGTATTATGCCCCCGCCATTCGAATCGTTCTCCTGTTGTCTTTGTCTTTTCGGGACAAGGACCGCAGCATATTGACAGTAAGCCGCACATTTCCATCTATGCACGCAGTGCCACTGAGTCCTTCGCAGTGGGTCGCGAACTCTTCAAGGCGTATCCAACTTTTCGTGAAAGTGTTCTTCGGATGGATGCCATCTACAAAGAAGTTGTGGGCCAATCATTAATACTCCAGACAGGTCTTTTCTCGGGCTCAAAGAAGAATTTTCAGCGCGAGGGCGGTCTCTGGCCCATCACCATCACTCTACCCTCGCTCGCCATCTTGCAGATGGCTCTCATCGATCTTCTTCGAAGTGTTGGTATTGTCCCCGATGCCGTATTCGGACATTCGGCAGGCGAGTCTTCTATGCTCTACAGCGCGGGGGCCGCAAGCCAGGAAATGGCCCTCAAACTTGCCATCGCCAGAGGACAAGCGCTGAGTCTTGCTGAAGGTGTTGATGGGTGCATGGCTGCTATGAGCTGCAGCTCCGCTCAAGCAGAGAGGTTTATTCAGACTGCCAAGCATGATTTACACGCCGCATCTATACTCGAGATTGCCTGTTTCAACGGGCCTGACGCTGTTACAATAAGCGGTCACACATCCTTAGTCGAACGTACGGTCAATATAGCTCGAGCGGAGGGCGTCTTTGCTACAAAGTTGCGTACCTCGGTGCCAGTTCATTCCACGCTCATGGAAATATGCCGAGACAAGTTCAAGGAACTGATTTCTCCACTGTTCGACACATATCCAACTGCGGCTGCATCTTTACCGGTATATTCGACCGTCACAGGTGTTCAGCAGAATGAACCCTTCACATCAGAATACTTCTGGAAAAACACTAGGCAGCCTGTCTTGTTTTCCTCTACCGCTGCACTCGTCATGAGGGAGCATCCAGATGCAATATATATCGAAATTGGTCCGCATCCCGTACTTGCTACATACCTGGAAAATCCACGAGCAAAAGCAGTCTTATGCCCATTAGTCCGACCACGCTATTCTGATCCCAAAACGCCCAGCGAGCCTTATACATTTCTGGATTGCCTGGGTCGGCTTGCAGTTCTAGGTTGTAAACACGCGAGCGTCGACTTCAGACAATTGAATATGCACTCTCGGTCTCCGAATAGCATACCTACCATCCCCTATCCATTCCAGCGCAAGCATATTCCCTACTACCGTGGTCCTTCGACGTTCAGCACCCTTGAAAACAGTGCACGGAAAACGCGTCGCGGGCCTCTAGGCCAGAGCGACATGAATATCAGTGCCCTCACACATCCAAGTTTGGTTGATCATGTTATTCATGGTGAACCAATCATGCCGGCTGCTGGATACATAGAAATGGTGGGTCAAAGTTGAGATCTCTCCTCAATTGTTTGTTGAACGAACTCCAGGCACTTGCGTCAGGTGGCCGAATCTTATGGAACGTATCCTTCGAAGCCATCATGCCGCTGTCCAAGAACACACGTCCAGTTAAATTCCAATTTGAAGATTGCCAGTGGACTGTTTCGTCAGTTGTGATCAGCTCAAAGGATTCAGTAAGTCGTTCAATGTCTTTTCCTTCGTAACACAATTAACCTTTCCGTAGGTGACGCAAAGTCATGCTATGGGATACATGTCAAAGGCTGGCACGCCGCGACCACCAGACCTTGACATCAACGCGTTTCAACTTAGAAGTGAGAAATCGGACGTGAATAGTATGTCCATTACCTATGCTCTTCCTCATAAACTTATGATTGTTCCAGATTTTTATGAAACAATGACCTACTTTGCACAGTACGGACCCATGTATCGACGAGTAACAGCATATTGGAAGAATAAGCGGGAAAGTCTCATTCAAGTCATGGGGGCCGATGAGCAAATGATGTATGCTTGCTCCTTGCTACTCTTTCTTACCAACTCTGATTCGCCTGTCACTGCAGATCTGACGGATATGTTCTCCACCCCGCAATCTTGGACTCATGTATACACTCTGCAGTCCACCATCTTTTCACAGGGAATATGGATCCCACTTCGTATTTTCTTCCATCCAAAGTGGATGTTGTAACGCTCTACGATATACCAGCACCGGAAAGCCTTCAGAAACCCCTCTATGCCCATATTGTTCGACAGAAATGGTCGCCAGGTAATTTGTAATTTGATTGCCGTTGGAATAAATAGCTAACGACGTGAACAGACGCCATCACCTTCAACGTTAACATCGTAGATAATGCTGGTCAGCATATCCTTGAGCTTTCAGGTCTCCGAGTGGAACGGCATTATCTCTCGCCTATCAAGCCACCGTCCCGATGCTTCGATATGATCCACCAGCCATATGGACTCCCTATGCTGTCAACATATCGTGACGATGATGAAGCACATACTTCCGAATCTACCTCTTTTCCTGAAGCACATATAGACGACATCGACCAGATAGAAGATGCTATCGATGACACTGTCAAAAGGCTATGCCGTGTCGTGGACACGCTCACCCATAGCACCAGCACTCGAATTCTCAGAGTCTTGGACCTTACCACTGCAGGAAAGTCTAGTCACACGACACTATCGTCACAGGTTTTGCGCCTAATGAACGAGAGGCAGATTTTCTGTGACTACTCGATTACCAGTACTAAAGGACAGACTTCTCCCAATGGCAATGACAATTCCTCTTGTCATACCGTGGAATTTGACTGGAATACAACTGCAAAGCATCAGTATATTCCCAGACATATCTACGACGTAATCATCGGCATCAGCTCTGAAATGAGGAGTTCACATATCGCTGCTCTACATGACCTCCTAGTCCCAGGAGGAATGGTCATCATCGTTATCCCGAACCAAATAGAAGGAATGCTACCGGGAGAGCAGGATCTATGGCGCGCCTCAATGGGCAAACATTTTCGTTCTAGCAGCGTTATCGCAGGCCGCAGATATTTCATTATCGAAGCACAAAAGCCAACTTTGCATCTCCCCGAAATCTGGGTTAGCGGCTACGAGAAACAGGGGTTTCCGATGCTGTCGTTTCGTTTGGGCGGGGAGTTAGGCATGCGGAATGAAATCCTGCAGTCACAGAGCTCCAACACGGCGGTAATTTGGATTGAATCGACCATGGATGTATCCGGCGCTGCTGCGCGTGGCTTTTGTCGCTCGCTGAGGCGAGAAATTGTCGGAACAAATGTTCGTCTTGTGCTTTTTAACGAGACATGGTCGACACGAGAACGAAGCGGATATCTTCGCTGGCTGTCGGGCGTGGATGGCCTTGAGAACGAATCAGAATTCCTTGTGGAGCGTAATGGGCAACTCCTTCTTCCTAGATTGGTCCCTTCACCGTCGTTTGAAGCCTCACAAGCTCCATCCATTGATTCCCTTAGGTATTGGACTGCAACAGCTACGGGACAGGTTGCAGCAAGTCCTTGCCCGCGTGTTCCACCGAGCCATGTCCTTTTATCCATTAGTCTGATGTCAGAACCTAACGGCAACGTACGGGGCCTGTATGGAAAAATCGTCGATGCGGGTGATACCCAGTGGTGCATTCATTCCTACGTTACAGCAATCGTTTGTGGTCCGCTGTCGAACTTCGCCATTGTCCATACAGGACAGATTCTTGCTCCTCGATGGAAAGATCAGCTCGGAGCGTTGGTTCCAACCTTCATTGCCAGCTCATTCCTTGGCTTCGGATCGCTCAAATCTTGCCGTCGCTTCCAGAATCGAAGAGCAGTGTTGTTGTTGGGAAATGACGATCGGTCAGGGCTTTCGGAAAGGCTTACTCAGGTCTTGGAGTTTTTCGGCATCTCTACTATCATCGCTGTGGACGGAGCTCCCCAGCTTCTAGGGCTCATAAAGCCAGGCGACTTGGTTCTTTCAAGCTATAATGAGGATCGCAAAAGCACGCGGAGCATCTGCGATTTCGTTGGTGCATCGTTGTATCTTTGGGATGATCCAGTGAATGGAATATTAGAGGAAGTCAGAAGGAATCCATGGAAAGTTTCAGATACGTTCGACGTACTCCGCGATACCAACTTTCCGCCATCAGTGCTATTGGGATCATCTCAAACACCTTCTGATCTGGTTGCGGCGCGCGCAATCAAACCCTGTCTCTTTTGCGAGGACGTCTTTTATCTCTTGCACGGAGGAATAGGATCTCTAGGTTTACAAATCGCCCTTTGGATGTATCAGGTTAAATTTTCCCATGGCCAAAGTAACCGTCTATCTAACTCCCATGAATTTTTTACAGAAAGGCGCTCGAAAGATAGTGCTCACATCTCGTACCGGAGGGGTGGCCTTGTCTAGGAAAAACCCTGCAGCCTTCAACCTTTTGACGTATCTTTCGGAGATACAGGACTTAGAACTGCATTTGGAATGCTGCGACGCTAGCTCTGTTTCGGACATGCAAAGGCTGACGTCGAAGCTTCCGGGCCGCATCGGTGGATGCATTCTACTTTCAGTTATTTTAGAGGATAGGTCATATGCAAATCATACCTTGGAGACCTATAATTGTGTCTTTCCAGCCAAAACCGAAGCATTTACCGTCCTAGAGAAAACTCTCGCGATCGAACAACTCGAATTCCTAGTAACTGTATCATCTGCTGCTATTTTCGGGAGTGCAGGACAAACGAACTACTCTAGGTGAGCATACTGAACCCGAGAGGAAACCGATTTCTTAGTCCTTATAGTGCCAATACCGCGGTCGACTTTATGATTCGTCGCTATCCTAATGCATTCGCCTTGGTGGCGCCCGCTATCATTGATAGTGACACTGTCATTGACCCAGACACATTACTCCCTCGCCCATCTCTGAAACAATGGGCCCCATGGGCAATGACCAGCCAACGTGAGTAATCGCTTCGGTTTGTTATGCTCCTCCTAAGCCATTGATATAACTGTAAAGACTTGTGCGCCTGCCTGGAAGACGGCCTAGCAAGGATGCGGAATCAATCATTCTGGTTATATATTCCAGATTACTCCTGGAGCGAGTTTCAGAGATTTTGCGGGCCATCGCCTCTATATGATCATCTCATTCCCATGCAGTCTAAAACTGTACTGGAATCCCAGGGTGAACAAGGAGTTCTTCCTCAGATTGAACAGCTAGTCTGCGATTCACTCGGTTTATCCATCGAAGAGCTTTCCTCCGATGTTCCCCTCACCGCCTACGGACTGGATTCGCTTTCTGCTAGCAGACTATCTGTATCATTGCGTCATTTCTTGTCCATCACCCAACTACAACTTCTCGGAGATATTAGTCTCCATGACATCTTGGCGTTGATACGACGCACGAGTAATCCCCTAAAAGACGACAGGAAGCTATTTGACTGGCGCGAGCTAAATCTCCCCGGAGAAACCGTTGTCAAACTGGTTGACTCGGAGGGAATACCCCTTGTCATCATACATGGAGCAAGCGGGAACGTTTTGGCTTTCAAAGGCATGCAAGAGGTCTTTGACACTCCTCTTTATGCATGCCAATTCACACCTGATACGCCCGTGTCGTCATTGCAGTCCATGGCGCAGTTCTATTTCCAACAAATCAAGTCGGCTGTTCCGAATGGACCTTATCGTTTGGCTGGGTACTGCGGTACTTGCCTGCTGACTTTAGAAATCGCCCGGAATTTCGAAAGCAACGGAGATGAAATCATTCAACTTGCTTTCCTTGATTATTCTCCTGCACTTTACACTTCGACCATTCTCTGGGATTTTGATGCGCAGTCCCTTCAAAATAAGGTCGCCAGCATCCCACTAGTAAACAAGCTTCTCGACCTCATGCTGACATTATACGAGAATTCCACTTCAAAATTGCATCTGGATATCGCCAAGGATCTCAGGAAGGTCGCCGCTGGACATGTCGAGCGTGAGCTCATGATGAGCTATTATCAAATATTCGGCGATATCTGCAGGACAATCACACGCTTTTTGATCGAATTAGGGGAGACTGATGGCGTTTTCTCATATCGCACATTACAAGTAGAGCTGACGAAGTTGGTGAGGAGCATAAAGGCGTGCTCTATGATGACTGTGTTCGTGGCCTCACGTGGCATGGTCCAGAGTTTTGATGAGCCTCATAAATGGAAAGAAGACCTTGGATGTAGGTCAATTGTCCCAGAGGCCCAGGTCGTCGTTGTGGAGAGCGACCACATATCGATCTTAAATCATGCTATGGTTGCCGATAGATTACAACAGGAATGGCGCAATGTCTAAATGTTATCTACGCTCTGTCAGTGTACAAAGTATTTTATGATGTATATAGCGTTTTCCGCTGAGTTCGAACAGGGCCCCCAAAATAGGCGGGAAAGCCTAGACTCGCTAGTCGTTCAGTGACAACCAGCGTGACAAGTTCGTAATGCCAATTCCTTATATGATTGTTTGGTCGTTTGGTATGGCTTGACATGTTTTGAAGCCCCAAAGTAATCGCGCAGCCACGTGGGCAAAACGAGCCTATGAATTTCCTTGAAGTTGATGTCTTCAAAGCCCCGATGTTTGAAAACCTTTCTAGATATCCATGCTATTCTGTTAGGCCAACACACGTTTTAAATATAAGTCCAGATTGTCCATAGTATAGCAGTACAAGTATTCCAGTAGCCAGATGATGGTTTTTTCCGCCTCTGTAAAATGCAAAAAACCTACAATCACATATACGACATGGCGAGTCGCTTCATTAGATATTCGGTGGACTTCGGGAAGACATGTTAGTTGATGGAATCGGGAAATCACCAAATGACCTACATCAATAGGTTCGTATTTCTTAGGTACAGTCTCAGACCATGTACCGGGAACGCTGTCGATGGTCGTAGACTGGTTCTGAGGACAACGACAATTACAATAATCCTTTGATGCTTGAGAAAGAGAACGTACTGGGCCACAGAACTAAACATTGGATGCAGAGGTAAGGTATCAAGCGGCCAAGCTCAAGCCAGTGCTCACGTAGGGAATAGAATATCGCTCCTGGGTCATACAATCAGAGCCATACATGTGCTTTGGCGCACGGACGCGGTGAACGGTGCTTCGAATGGTGTCGTTGGACCCTGTTCAGCGGATAAGAACTGCAGGAGGGCAAGAGATATCCATGACATACATCGCATCAAAAAGTCACCGGCGTTGATCACAAGAGAACCAGGAATGGGTGTCGCTGCCTATTGAAGTATAATTATCCGACAACGCCGAAACGAAGGAAAGTACGAAGATACTTTGAATTTGCCCCGGTTATGAGGATCTTCAACTTCGAGACCACCGGCATGATCTTGAAGTAACATAGTGATGCTACCGAAATCCGAATGCGCTCCGATACGGGAAGTCAACCCTTCTTCGACATCTTTGACAGGAACGCTAGGAAGCGAGCACCAAGATGACTAGAAGGAAGAGCGAAGTCTGTAAATCATACCTGAAATAATGCAAAATACGAAGTTGATTGTCAGCAGCAGTGTGATACTCGGTAAAATAATCCTCGTTGACACGAAAGCCGAGAGCAAGGGCCCTGAAGATGTTCAACTCCACTTCGTAACAGGTCTATAAATGGAATTCGTCAAGTTCACACATTGAGGAGGTGTGGTAGGGGTATAGCGCACCCAGAAATAATCTAAGCATGCCTCCTTGAATCCCGGTAGGATCCCATCGGGCAACCAGATGTTCGGCATGACTTTGTCATTTTCTTTTCCGGATTCGAAATTCTCTTTTGCATCCGGAGTCTTCTTTCTGCTTTCAACAATCTTGTCGGGATTATACTCATGCTGGATGATCTTCTCGAGCCCTGGTGGCGAGTACCCTAAGAAGCCTTAACTCATCTACACAATGAAATGAATGTGTGAAACTATACCACGATGATGAGTACCAACAGAAGGGTGTGGAGCCAGCATCTTTGTTTCCATGGGAAGTGCGAAAAACTTCTTGGCCTGTTCGAAGTCTCAGAAGCTAGATGGATAAAGGATGGTACCGGCACGTACCCAACCAATGATACTGTCCATCTTCTCTTGGGGTATGCCATGATTGACTAAATACACAAACTTTTCATCGTGAGTAGTCACAAATACAGCGAAGCTATACACCACGTACCCCCACTTCCTTGAAGGACCTTAGGATGGCGTCAGCGACCTCTTGTTTCCGAGTCCCGTCTCGAAATGGGCCAAAATCTACAACGGGAATTCCGCTTTCATGATCGTAGTTAACAATGGAGGACATTCTGGACCAGACAGAGACTGATACTACTAGATAGGCCGTAACGGCATAGCCTGAGAAAACTAAACAGACCACGTGCTGAATCCAATGAACGAAGCATAAGTATGTTCATGGTACGATGTCTTGGTCCTCGATAGCAGAGATCGGGAGTCAGCGTAAAGGCTACATCTCGAGTCTCAACCGACGACTGGACATGATACCATTACTAAGTTGAACTTCCAAGACCAATCCAAGACACGGGGAGAATTAATGGACCATAGTCTTCAGTCCAGAGAGTGCGAAGTAGAATAGACAAATCGGCGGGAAAGGTTATCTTTTGAATTGACTTGATCATTGCGTTGTACAGTAAACTTGAGAGTCGAGATGTGAGTGAAAACGACGCCGCCGGCATGTGGTATGGTCCGGATCTGCCGTCGGCTCGGTTCGGCTTCTTCCTGACGTCACCGCGTCGCTCGTTGGTTTTGTACCGTCACCATGGATGACAATGGCGACAAGGAGGAGTGCTCTACGCGAACATATCAGGGCTATTCCGTATGAAAATGTTGTCACCCATCTAACGATTGACTACATTCAATTTACTGAAGATACCGTCTCCGAAGGACATTCTTACTGCTTCAGTGGGATAAAGCTGATTTTCCACTTTCCAGTTGCTGTCTCAGGTCCTCGTGGAGGTGCCGTTACATGATGAAATCCGATACGACTTCTTGCAGATCCCTTCTTGAACCTGACGCAGCGGTATCGGTTTAACCATCTTGAAACCATATCAAGAAAAGTTCCCAGTTCTTCCTGACGTACTGCAATATCTGATGAACGTAATGAAGGTCAATCACAGACCAACAAAGACTGAGAGGGTCCTGTATGAGCTCGGCAATACGTTACTACACACGTTGTATGCTTGCTTTACTGACATTCGCTGCCAATGACAAAGTACTAGTCGATAGGTGGGAATGGCCGCTGGTTCTTACACGGTTCCCGCTATCCGGCGGGCCGGTCATTGCACTTTATATTTTCGACGATTGACGCAATCTTTTGGCCAGTGCAATTTTCGTTGGGTAGGTGTCAACCAAAAATTCGGATTGATACGACTAGATCCAGCTTCCCGGAGATTTCAGTACATCTACCATCTTACTCTCCTCGCTGCCATCTCCTTCGATACCAAGATCGCTCATGTACTCCCATCGTGCCTCCTCAGGTAGACTGGCTAGCACATTCTCAACCTGTACGCCAGGAACTGCCAAGCCAAACTTCGTTCCCCTGTCGTAGATCAAGTTGAACTCGACATACCGTCCCCTACGAATGAGTTGCCACCTCCTCATCTTCGGGGTCCACCCGGCGCTAGAGCGGTTGGATAGAATCGGGATGTATGACGGTATAAAGGCATCTCCTAGGCTGCGGACAAAGCCAAATATCTCCTCCGCAGTCTGAGGACGGGGGGCAGACGCATCTTTCAACAAGGAATGCGGTTCTTCACAGAGATCATCAAAGCGCAAACCGCCGATTCCTCGGTGTTCATTGCGATGCTTCAGGAAGAAGTACTCATCGCAGTTCTGTTTGAACGCGGGATATAGGGCTGATCCATATGGATCACATGCCTCTTTCAATGTACGGTGAAAGTGCCGGAAGTCATCCTCAAAGAGGTATGATGGTGTGAGGTCCGTAATACCTGCAATAAAGAATAGCATAATCATGGGCTTTTTCCGTCAATGCACATCATACCTCCGAACCACCACGCTTGGGGCGTCTCTGATGTGCTCGTCCCTGGTTTGATCTCAAAATAACGGTAATTGGCGTGGGCGCTGGGCACATTGGGGTTTCGAGGATGAATGATAAGGCTGATACCGGCAGCAAAGAACGGTAAATTGGAGCTGGTATCTGTTGAATAGCTGACAGATGGATGCTCCATGGCCATCTTTTGGACGGCAGATGGAGGCAAGTTGCCATGTATCATGGATATGTTCACAGCAGCTTTCTCGAGAATGCTGGTGGTTGATGGTGACGTAAAGGTGCATGCTCGTCCTCTGCCGCCTTCATCCCGAGACCAGTCGACGATATTGAATGGAGGAGCGTTATGGTCCAATTCTTGCAGGACGTTGACGATCCTTCTCTGAAGATTTTCGATGTACACAGTGACCCGCTCGCGCATTGGAGGATCCATAGTTTCTTCTAAAGCAAGGTAATTGAGGCCGTGCATGTGAAGTCTGCTTAACTCACCACGATAGACAGATAGATGGATAGAGAGGTTCAGTGACAAGGATGATCAACTTTGTTGATCATGATTTGAAATGATTTGGACCCTGAAATCAAAAAATTCAAATATATTTCGCTTGCTCAGGGCCGCAACAAATGTTTCGTGTATTTTCGTGCTGAATATCCCGGTACTTTTCTTTTCTTGATAATCCTTCCGCATCTTTCCAGCTTATGGCGCCTGCTGTATGCCGTTATAAAAGCCTGTCTGTCAATCCTTCGGATCTCTTTGCCTCACTGTCAGCGAACTTTCGAAATGGTCGTGCAAGACGTGACGTTGTTCTCCCGGGCGTTGGAATTACCTCCTCCTGGCACAAACTACATCGCTATTATCAAACCGACATTGGCTGGTGTTCTCATCGCGCATTCCTTTACGGTCATACTCATACCCCTCCTAATTGCCTTGCTGTACCTATCCACTCCGCAAGGACGCCGCAAGCCAATATTCATACTAAATGTTATCACCATATCTTTGGCTTTCACCACTGGTGTGCTACTAGACTACCGCGGTGTAAGTTATCAAACTATCTCAACGCGACTTAAGACTCACAAAAACGCAGATTCGCACCATCCTATCCCCTGACAACCCCCCAGAATTGGCTTACAATCTCGTCGTGGGCGTCTTTGGTTCTGTCCAGTACATTTTAATCGATACTATTCTTCTCCTCCGTCTGCTGGCCGTTTATCCTCTGGCATACATAGGTACCAGAAGATACATCGCACTCATTACGCTACCGGTCCTCCTGAAGCTCGCGCGCGTAATTAATCTCTTTATTTTTATCAGCGTCCTTGTCAAGGCAACCAGGAACCCTGCGACTGCGAGTCTCCGGGTATCTCAGGTGTGGTTACAGGCGCCGTATCTCAAGATAGAATGGTGCATGCAACTGGTTGATAATATGTGAGAACAGCCTGATTGTATTCTGAAAGCTATCTTGATTATTGATCCCCTGCCTATGTAGGTATGCTTCTATCTTTTTTCTCTGGAGACTGGTATTGCGGAGCAGAGAAAGTGGGTCGCCGAGTCCATCAATGGTATCCTCCTCAACGAGTAAGTGGTTTCGGCAACATCAGACCACGATGATAGCGGCATTGACACCTGATATATCCAGTATCATTCACTGAACGCCTCAAGATTCTCTTTTGGATCGCAGTCACCAATTTCGTCGTTCCGACGTTGTTTTCTGTGGCTCAGATCATCATTGTTTACCGTGGGGTGACATATGTTGCTATCAATGACATTGTGCTTGCGAACACGTCGACCGCCGTTATTCTCGTTGTATTTGCCACCGTCTGGGCCGGTTCGTCACACTGGCAAAGGGCTACCAAAGTGTCGAGGCAAACGGGAGAGTCTTTGGAGCAGGGAGGGGTCACATCGAACATCATCTTCCATCCGCGCAGCCTTCAAAGCTTGACCGAGGGTGGTATTGATGAGGTTCTTCCTGCAGAAGGCTCGTCAGAATGTATATCTCGGGAGGGTTGTGCTGAGAAGGCTCACTTGTCATCTAAATCTGAGACAAGATAAATTATAATCCGGATTACTGGATAACTGTAAATATTTATGACTGTTTTTTGCTTGCTTTACCATACAATTTTTTCCATTGGGAAAACGATGCAATGTCTGGTGAAGTGGCTAATGCCGGACAGGTACACACGAGGACTTACGGTATGTATTTTACGTGCTCGATACATTATGATGCACCCACGTGGCATAAAACAAGATGGAAACACTACACAGCGTAGAATCGCATAATTATTAGCTACTTAAAGTATAACGTTAGCGTATGTACACATAGCTGACTTGATATGATAAATATTTGATACATTACAAGGATGTCCGTGTCATTGTAGTCACCGTTATCTCTCATATGATGAAGCGTAGATTCGTGTTCTAGAAGAGATTGATTGAAGAGCTCCAGAGTAAGCTGGAGGACTCACTATATGATGAGAACTACCAAGTTGAGGTTTCTGACTGTACTTCGGATGTAGAATCTTCCTATGGAGATACAAGGTGGAGGTATCAGCGAGAGAAGTTTGTTAGAGAGCGTGCAACTTGCTAACCTGACTGATCGAAGCAGCTCTTGATAAGATTGCTCGGGGTTCTTCCTGAGTGATGAGACGAAGGCCTAGCGCCTCCGGTCAGGACAAATTTTCCAAGCATAAAGCAAATCGCTCACGTAGCTCATAGCGCCGACAGCTACGCCACCCTGGAGAGTGTCTGCACTTGTCTGATCGTCTTTGCTCCCTGACCACGATATCTATACAAAGTTTTACGCCATTTTTGCTCAAATAAAGGAGACGTGGCTTACCACATCAGCAGGTGTGGATTTGAGTTTTCTCGCACTCCTGGTTATCATCTGTCTTTTCAATCGACCGTCAGGACCGTACTTCGAGCTCGCCAATCAGCCCAGGAGGAAAATTAAGCAACATTGTCATGCACTTACGACATAAGGTAAATCTAAGGGGAGAAAAGAATAAGCTGAATCTTCGACACCAGCACACACACACACACATACCCAAAGCAGTTCCGGAGTGACAACACTACACGATCACGATAACTTATTAACATATAAACTTTGAGAATCCTCTGACTTACATCGAACAGAGCCTGAGTTTAAATGAGTTGGTGTTTTGATTGTTCAAAAAAATACTTACCGTCAGACGGCACCCGGAAGGAAGAGGCTTGACCATGATCGCGTGCATTTCCTGTGCAGATGGTAAGTAACAGAACGACAAGCCAGAGATTTTGAATTCACATCGTCGATGATCTGTCCTTGACGCTTAAAGTCAACCGGAAAAATGACTGGAAATAGGAGTCAGAGTGTACGAGATCTAGGCAGAATTGGGCGCACCTTCGTCAAACCCATCAACTTCATCTCCATCCAGGTCTCTCGTTTGTCCGCCATGTCCGGAATCTAATAGCGAAGAATGAGAGAGGAAATTGCCCAGTGTTTAGTGGCATTACAGTGAAAGAAGAGTGAGTCGTGTGGTTGAGCGTTCTTGACAAGCCAGCGCATTCCGTCAAGCATGTTCTTCCTTGTCGGTTGGGAACGGGGATTGGTGCTATCGTCGGTCAGCATAACTATATCTTCAGACTTATATCCCCAGTGATCTGTTGTCGCATGGTCAGCGTCCGAAAAGAAGACTATAAATTCAACCAACGCATTAAAAAGTCCCGTATATGTCTGGCATCATTAATGCAGCCCTTAAGCTCATGGGGTTGTCCGCGATAATTGATTCCGATCTAGTCGCTGAAGGTCAGCGCTTAAAAATCCGACTGTAAGGGGAAAGCCTACACAAAGTGCCTTTTTACGTCCGGTGCACTTGGAATATGCGAAACACTGATGCTGTGAGGATTGAGAGGGCTGCATAGGTGGTGCGACGGGAGCGGTGGATGCAGGACGTGGGCGACTGCTACTGTGACTATTATGGTGACTATGATGATGCGGATTGCTAACAATGATATGCTGACCGCCGCTATGGGACACGGCAGCAGGGCGCTCGGGGTTAGAATGATGCCGGTGGCTGCTGCTGCTACCGCTACGGTGGTAGTGGTGATGATAATGTTCTTCACGATTGCTGAGTGCCTTGGGCGCTCCGGAGGGCATATTCATGCTAGAACAACGAATGATTATTTTTCTTCAAGGGGCTCCCTGAGAGCGTACACGTACTCTGGGACAGTTCTGTATGACTTGTGCTGAGCGCGTCACAGTACGACAGTGCCAAATTGTAGACTTACAGAAAATGGGAGCCAACAGGGGCCGGAACCGAGCCGTAAGTTGGGGCGCCGGAGTGGTGAGAAGAGCCTGGAAATGCGACAGGTTCGCCATAGCCGGGCTGACCATATGCACTACTTACGCGTTATTGACCTGTGTTCTGCATTGCAAAATGGCTACTCACGCGGTCGGAAACCTGCATGGTTTTTTTACATTAACACAGGCCAATTGAAGGATACTCTGTACTCACGAAGGGGATGGCATGCCATATGCTGGTTGAGGTTGATGATATCCGTTGGGCGGCTGAGGGGGGCTGTTTGCACCAGGAAAATCCCACATCATCTTGACGGATTATTGACGCAAGTTGCGAAAAGAAAGAGAGGCAGAAACGATAGTGCTGTTCTAAAAGAACAGGCTGTGGGGTGAGATAGTGATGGTAAGAGGAAGAGCGGTCAGCTGGCTTTGCCAAGATCAAACCCAGATCAATCGGTTTCGAAACTTGGCCGAATGGCCGGCACACTGACGTTGAGCTGTGACGCCCTTTTTCACTCGGATCCTGGCGCTTAGCGCTGTCTGGCAGTTTACCTGAGCGCGACATTTTCTATCCCCGGCATGGAATTCCTGATACAGATCTCTGTCACGTTCTTTGCAGTCAGTGAAAATGGCTGACAATATAACACGGAACGAGTCGGAGATCATGTCCGATCATGATCGACCTGATTATATCCCTCCTCCCAGTGCTATCCTTATATTTGCTCTATTGTGGAAAATGATATAGAAGAGAAGTCTACTAATGTACATGGAGGAACGCCCCCAAAGTCTTCAATTGTGTCATAGTACAATTTTAGTCGCTTCGCTTCGCCAGAACCAAGCAGGTTCTAGTCGGAATGTACACCTGAAGCCGATTAATTAGTCCAACGGTTCCAGCACAACAACAGAACGTGCCAGAAACAAACCTGAAGCCAATTCTTCCTATTGTTCCATTCCATAGGAGTGGTAAAGTATTGCCCACCTAACTTGACGTTGTCGAAGCCGCCGAACCGCCCTTCATCACTTGTCAAAACCACGCTGTACTCCCCTGCTTCATCAACCCCAACTCGATAGTCCGTGAAACTCTGCGTCGGATGGAAATTGAATACAAAAAGCAGACCCGCGCGTTCGTATACAATCAATTTGTCGACCTCGTGCTTCAGCGAGACGTAAGCCTAGCGCATACGTCGTCAAAAGCATATCGTACCATAGAACTGGTAACTCTTACCGGTTGAGCAGAAAGCCAGCCATACTTCCCGTCTGCATGATTCATTGCGTTGTCAAAGCTGTTGAGGTACTTGTACCGATTTAAAGGGTCGTCAACCACGTTCCACTGGCGACGTGCATAGTGGAATGAATTGCCATTACCCTCTCGGGGAAAGTCGAGCCACTATATCAAATCAGCTCCGTCGCATCTGCAAATCTATGGACGCACTTCGGGATGTCCAAACTCGTTCCCCTCGAAATTCAAGTATCCTTCGCCACCCAGAGAATGTGTCAGAAGTCTACGAAGCGTTTCATTTTCACACTGATGATACAACATATACACTGTGGGACATACCGAATCATCTTATGCAGCGCGATGCCCCGAGATATGACAGGCGTCATCGGTGTGAAGTCCGACATATGAGTATCTGAAATACGCATGAGATCCCCTTGGGGTTAAAGCATTTTTGGGACGTACACATTTCTTTGTCCATCAACCAAAACGCGAGGGTTTTGTCTCCTACGAGAGCCTGGTCATGACTCTCACAGTACGCCACACTTTTCTCCCCATATCTCCTGTTCGTAAGAGTATGAACAATATCGCTCATATTCCACTCGTCGTCCGTTTTATGTTTCAGTAACTTGATCCACATGTCCGGAATAGCCATGGACAGGCGATAATCGAATCCGACACCACCTTTATTCACAGGGATACAGAGTAAAGGCATCCCGGACACATCCTCGGCTATAGTTATGACTTTCGGGTATAACGAGTGCATGGCGTCGTTTGCCTAGAAACGGTTAATCTCGTCTCGAGAACAATCGAAGCGCACATACCAACATGAGATAGACAATTGCTTCAAGATCAGCAGAGTCACCAAAATATTCATGGTACCCGCCCGAGAACCCAGCTCCGATTCCATGGTGCGTATACATCATGCTGGTCACACCGTCAAACCGGAATCCGTCGAACTGATATTCCTCCATGTAAAACCGGAGGTTGCTCAAGAGGAAACGCAACACCTCATGATTGCCGTAGTTGAAGAGACGGCTATCCCAAAGTTCGTGTCGTCCTTTACCTCCTTCATGGAAGTACAAATGATCAGTCCCGTCGAACTCGTTTATCCCGTCAAGGACGTTCTTGCAAGCATGGGAATGAACAATGTCGAGGAGAACGGTCAGCCCCATGCCATGCGCTGTATCGATCAACTCCTTCAGCTCTTCTGGAGTTCCACACCGTGAGCTTATCGCGAAGAAGCTAGTCACCTGGTACCCGAAGGCTAAAAAAAGCATCAATTGAGAGCCATGAATGTATGCGGCAGGAGAAGGGCGTACAGGCGTAGTAGGCATGTTCCATGATGGCCATCAACTGGATGACATTGTAGCCAAGATATTTGATGCGTTGCAAGACATTCGTCGTAAATTCTTTGTACGTCCCCACCCTGGGTTCAGAAGTCGAGATACCAACGTGCGCTTCATAGATTTTTGCGTCCTTGGGGTAGGATGGACGAGGGTTTTTGAACTTGTACTTCTCAGATTCGGGTGGATTCCAAAAACGCGCATCATAAACAGGCGAAAAGCTGAGCTCCTGAGTGACGCGTTTGATCCATGCTGGAATACGTTCAACACGTTCTCCCGATGGGAGAATCATCGAGATCTGATGAAACATCAGCATATATGCGAGATTTAAGGATAAAACGCGGTGCTTGCCTTGATCTTAGAATCGTGTGGAATGGCGCAGATGCCTGGCGACGACGGAGGCACCGCAATCTCCCAAACACCGAACTGGTTTTTCCTCATCGGGTGCGATGTCCTGTTCCAGTCATCTAGAAGATTATTAGTGAACTAGCTGTCTATCGCAGACCGCGTACCCACTGAAGTCACCGATCAAAAATGCCTCTCGTGCGTTTGGGGCCCATTCTCTGTAGACGACCTCTCCATTTGATCCAACATTCAACCCAAATTTCAGATATCCCTTAGTGAAACTGTCGTACCCTCCTTCGTGTTGCTCAATATCGTCCTTGACCTTTCTGAACAGATCATGTCTTTTCACGATTTGGTCGGCGTTTGGTTTTAGATAGCCATCGATGGCAGCGACAGTCTCAGGGGAAAGACGCTCTTCAGGCATGAGAAAAGGAAATGATTCGAGGTGGTGGTGGTGGTAAAGAGAAGAGATGCAACTTTTCGAAACCCACCCAGTCGCCTATGACGTAGTTCATGATCGTAACCTACACCGCCACCGAGATACGGCCTCCGTGGTTTATTGCTGTATTATATAATAAACGCGTAGCAGACGGGTTATACAGCATCTGCAGACTCGTATGATTCAAAGAACATTTCGCAGGTATTTGGCAGCTTCCGAGTCACGATGTCGATGCATTTGAAGGTGACACCGTGAAACTTTGGTGAACCGGTGGATTTGAAGTTTGAACTGGATTCTGGAAACGCAGCTTAAAAGTGAAAGAATCCGTTCAAAATAATATGCGTATTTGCAAGCCAGGTTAATCGCTTGAATAATAATACTGGACCGGCAGCCAGAAATGTTGAGGTCTGAGTAATACGCCCTGGAACTTCCGTCGGGATATCCGGGCCTCATGCTTACTATGTCGCTGTCTCCAAATAATAAAAACCAGTACGTCGTTCATGAATGTGTCTGTCGACCTAACACCTTCATGACACTGCCACTACATCTAAGAATCGGACAGCCTACTGTTCCCGCCCTTCCTAGTTCTCTTACATTTGACGGAAAGACTGCACTCGTTACTGGTGCTAACGTCGGACTGGGCCTTGCCACATGCCTCCATCTCCTACACCATCATCTCCCCCGGCTCATAATCGGTGTCAGAAGCAGAGACAAAGGTGAGGCTACGAAGGCGCAGCTTCTCGCAGACCCGGTAGTTGCCGCCTTAGAACACCCGCCGAATATCTTCATCTACGAGCTAGACCTCGCGTCGCAGAAGTCCGTAGTCGACTTCGGGGTGGCCATTCGAAGAGATATACCCAAATTGGACCTTGCCGTCCTCAACGCAGGCGTGTATCTCTTCGAGTTGAAGCTATCACCAGAGACACGCCGTGAGCTGACTTTCCAAGTCAACTACGTTTCCAATGCACTCCTCGCCATCGCCCTTCTCCCCCTCCTCAAATCTTCGTCTGTCCAATCAAATACGCCTTCCCGCCTATCCATCGTCGGATCGGAGATGACGATCATCGTAAAACCTATGCATATCCCTGTCCAGTCTGCGGTATTCGACTTCATGACCAATAACAAGAATTACGACGGTAGTAATCGATACTCGCAATCCAAGCTCTTTGTGGACATGTTCGTTCAACAGCTAGCCAAACGTGTGGACCATACGCAAGTGATCGTGAACTGCATGTGTCCCGGGGTAGTCATGACGAGCCTTGCAAGGGAATCGCCTTGGTATTTGAAACATTTCCTGGGCATATTTTTTTCTGTGAAGGGCGGCAGGACACCAGAAGTAGGGGCCAGGCTAGTCATCAAGGCATTAGCAGCTAGCCCCCAGAGCCACGGGAAGTTCATGGCGAACGACAGATTAACACAGTAAGTTTCGACACGATATCAAGCATGATTGGCTAACAAGACGTCCAGGGTTCCGCTCATGGAAACCGAGGATGGTCTTCAAATCGAAGCGAAGCTGTGGAGGGAAATTCTTGAGGTTGCAGAAGACAGTATACCGGGTTGTACCTACGCTTTGTCGAACTAGAGGCCGTGGTCGAAATATCACATATTTAAATAATTGGGCTGATGCTGAGAAGTAATAGTAGTCATCAGCTGCAGAGAATGTCAAGAGAATGTCTCAAGGATGAACGGCATCATCGTGAGAGTTATTTTCTCACGTACCGCGTCGGCACGTGCATGCGGCACGGGTGATGCTTCAACTTGGACTTCGATGTCTTCTCCCCCGTTTCGACATAAGCCGTGCCATTACCTCTCATCGCTCATATTTCGTAAACGCCAGACCGACCCCTCGACGTACAGTACGCGTCGACAATGTCCATGATAACTATGACATTACTACTATCACTCAAACGATCCATGCTAGCCCGGTGGAGAAGATAGTTGCAGAGCGGGACCATTTACTGGTTCAATTTTTCGGAAACTACATGGCCGAACAGTGTATACAGAACTATAATGGTCCTCCCCATTTGTCGCTAAAGTTGGATGAAGCTCCTCCACCGCCTTTACCTGCTGCAACAGTCGCGGCCATCGGATACCGAAACCTGTCACGTTCCCTCAAGATCGACAATCTTCCTTTAGATTTCAACATCATCGAAAACGACTGTTGGAAACGCATTTCCGAACACAAAAGCCTGGAATACTCCCGAATTCATCGCTTTCGTACCAGAGCCAGCGCCGAATTATGTATGATCGATATTGAGGGAGCCATCAGTGTACGCGGAGCAGGATTCAGAAATCATTATGTTAACCTGACTACATACCCTTAGATGGTCGAAGTCATTAAGGGTCTGGCAGCTACGGAAGCGTCTTTCAAGGGTACCCGGGTGTCCTACACAGGCGGGGACATCAAATCCATCTTCCCCGCATGGTACAAAGAAGACGACAAGGTTCATCCTCGGACAATAACTGTTACTGTGACTCCGGAGACATACAGGCCCCTTCGAAGTTCTATAATGGAGTTCGAGAGAACTAACCCGACTTTGTTAAATGCAAACGCAAATCGGCAAGAAAATGTGAGTAAACGGCTTTGGCGCATGATTAGGCATATAACTTGTGTTTCTACTTGCAGACCGTGCTATTGCGATTTGCTACATCTGACTCTGCCCAATTCTTCGGGAGAATGCTCCAATCCCGGTCGGATGAACTCGGCTTGAAGATTCCTTTCACATACAATAATCACTCGGACTTTGTATCTGACAACGTAATTACTGCTGTCGCCTTGGGCGCGCGCCGCACTATAATTTTTACTATTCCTGTCGAGCGACTGGTAGAACAGAGCTAATATCATCTCTTGTTCAGGCAGTTCGGAAACATTTCTTACGTTTCTAAACGCGTCGGGTTTGTCTTCGCTCTTCTATTTTTCCAAAGCAATCCCTGATAATTCTTAATCATCAGCGAAGACCTCCCCACGGCATCCATACGGGTTCAATTCGAAGATATACGCTCAGCCCTGAAGGCCGTGTACCTACTTTCCTTGCACCGGTCCCAAAACGATATGCGGGGTTTCCTTCAAGGTTCTACAGTGTCGTTTTTAGGCGCTCTGCACCTGCAGCCCATCAACATTGACTGATGGTGATTGTTGGCACTCAATGACATCCCAACTCTGCGGTACGTCTAGACCATGACTCTCAATGATTCGTCTAAGCTTGGGCACTGACTATGACCAGAAATCAAATAACGAGAGCAAGACCGACACCACATAGCATGGCTGCGACGACAGGTTGATTTTCAGCAGCCGAGTTAAAAGCTATGTAGAGAAAACTAAATGATATCGCTGGGATAGTAAAGGTGGCTACAACGTCTATACAAGGTTATGAAGGTAAGTAGAATAAGCTATGGATACAGAGGGATCTTTATGAAGAGTATAAAAGTCATGAGGGTAAAAAATGCAGTCTTGAGGTAGCATAGAAAACGTGGGTAATGCGCTCGCTCAAACACGGCGCCTCCAGCTGTCATCATCTGGGCCAAGCAACACGGGCGGCGAAGACTTTTTGGTGGTAGCGTGCGGACCAAGCATAACACCACCCGTAGCAACAACGGTGGATCCCCCCTTATAAAGGTAAGTCGTGATGACTCGCTTGGTCGTCGGTGTCTGCCGGGGCAGATATAGCTTAGAGCTAGGCTTGGAGGATCCCCTCGACGACACAGAGGTCATGGACTCGTCCGACACCGACGAGAAACACGACGACGACGCAGTAGATTCTGTATCTGAGTCACAGTCCATATCTGCGTCTGCCTCGGAGGAGCTGAGGTCAAGAAGGGTGGGTATAAGAATGGGTAGACGAGCGCGAACGCATGGCTTGGGTTTCGCCAAAGGTCGCTGGCGGGCGATGGAAGGAATATTCGTTGGACGTAAGTCAGCATCTGCCTCCCAGAGGGCAATCATGCGGGTGGAAACGTGAGCATGGACGTGAAGGGGTGTGATAGTTATGTGGATCGGCTGGTTCCCGAGCAGGAGCATCCACTGGGCCCATGGCAGGCCGGTAATGAGGCAAGCGTCGTACATGGGGCGTGGGGGATGGGCGTATGGAGTGAGTGACAGGGACTGCACTGAACGGAGGGATGTCATAAGCTGAAAACGAATTTTCTGGACCATTACGGGGGAACAGAAAGGAATAAGCGCGTCGGTAAGAAAAGAAATAACGGAGGAAATGGCGTTCATGTCGATGGCCTGCATGGCAGAATGGGGATTTTTCCTGACGCAACAGCCTTTTTATAACATATCGACGGGTAAATAGTACCATTGTCGACAGCGTAACCATTGTGCAAGTACAAGAGACGCCGCATTGTTTGCAAATCTATTGTGCCACTTTGCCTTTTTCGTTTGTTTGCGCGTTTGTACACCTTCCGGTCCGAAAGCCGGTCGCGCTTTGTTCCTGAGCAATTCGCGCTTTGCTTCCACGAATGCAGCTAAATTTTTTCTCTTCTCTTGCTCGCTACCGTAGGGCTCCTCAATTCTTTTCCATTCGTGCCTCCAGTACAAAACCAAGATATGAAGGCTCTATCTTACTTCCTGGATACAGCAATCGAACCGTACGCGTCGGCAATCTTCCCCAGGAGTACGACCTGAACAGTGTTCTCAATGCCATCCAAGCCAACCCAGTGGAAAGGATATTAACCAGGCACGATCATGTTTTGGTCCAGTTCTTCAGCGAGGAAATGGCTCAGCGCTGTGTCCGCGATTACGAAGGACTTCTGTCGCTGGCAATACACCCGCACCCATCCCCCCCGTTGTCATGCTTTACCGTTGCCGCTATTGGATATCTTTCGTTGTCCCGAGCCCTGGAGATTTCCAATTTATCGCCTGACATAACCGAAGACATCTTCAAAGACCAGATCTATTGCTACTCTGCACATGTTGAGAGGTCAGAGTCAAAAGCTCGAGCTCGACTGGAGTTTCTAGACGTACATGATGCGATCAAAGTAATAACAACGTTTTCACATCTTCAAATACAACTCTGACAATTATTTGCAGGCGAAGACGACCCTTGTGCGCCTCAAGTCATTCAAAGACGCGAAATTTGCCTACGCAGAATATCCAGGGAGCTACATGTATCCCTCCTGGTTCACACCATCAGCAGATGACGCGCCAGGTGCTCAACGAAAAGTCGTCATTGACAATATACCCGACGGTGCTGCCGTGGTGGAATGTCGTAGATGGACAAATGCCTTTGATTCGGTGACGCCAACGGTGCTGTCATCCGCCCGTTTTACTAAACTCCAAGTAAGGAATCCTCTCGGACTCTATACACTCAGCCTATTTATTGTAAACAGGTATTCGTTGTCAGTTTCGGCACTGCTGAATCTGCCCGGAATTTCCTCGAGACGTACCGGCCACGAGCCAAAATTCGAGGCATGAAAATGTCGTTGGCACAAGATAAGTCTCAGTATATCGATCGTAACATCCTCTCGGCAAGAGACTTGGGTGCGAACCGGAAAATTCACATACATATCGGTCGAGAACACAGGAGAAGCGACGAAGATTACGTCCAGATGTTCAGTCGTTATGGGGGCATAACTTCTATTGCGGATAGATTCCAGTACGTACCGTTCATGATGCATGTGACAAATGAGTGCTTATCTGTCTCGCAGAGAGGGTGCTTCGCAAGGGACACTTTGGATCGAGTATCAAAGCATACAGGGCGCCATGCGTGCAGTCATAGCTCTTTGCCAGGGTGCTCCCTCGATAAAGGCCTTACAAGGCGCTGACTTTGGGTTCTATAATGCTCAGCATCTGAAGCGCATGGAAGTCAACGCCAAGAAATGAACGTTGTCGTTTCCTAGGAGACTGTAAATGACCAGTGTTTACATTTGACGCACTCAGCAGAAGGAGGGCGATGAGTCAAACATTCTGACCAAGAGCAATTCATTTGATGAAGGCTATTTCAAGGGCAAGAAGGGCTATTTAATACCTTCATTACCCCAGATTACCCCCTGGCGCTGTTTGATACTGATGATATGAATACAGATTCCGTACTAATGACCCTAGATGATCCCACGCGGAGATAAAGATTCAATGACCGTGGTGTTTTAATGCTCCAAAGAACCGGGGAGAAAGGCTGAGACGATTACATATCGGTCAATGCTGTGTCGGTACCGAGCTAAGTCCATCGATACTCGACGGGTCGTGTGAATTGAACGGCAAGAACTATAGAGCGCGACTAAGAAATGGTGGCGTGTGGAGGAGATTTTGGACGAGATTACCTATACAGGGACACTGGTATATGCTGCCAATGTCCCTGATGATCGCGTCGTACTGGGGAAATAGGCTCGACCAGGAAGTCGTCTGCTGCATTCAATGTATTTAAAGGCTCCGCATGCGCCTACCACCGGGTCCAAAGCGCGAAGCACACGGTGAAAATTCGAAGGGCGATTGAGCAGGGTAGTGCCAAGGCTAGAAATGACCTGAAACGACCCACAACCTGAACCGCTAGCGTGGATCGCATCATCAAACCTCGGATGCTTCTAAATGTGCCCGCACATTTGTATTGGTAGTGCCTTGGGCGGGGCCGTAGTCTGGAGAGATGGGGATTCCCAAAACTAAGCCTAGAAGGGCGGTAAATAAATGCACGGCGTGCACAGACTTTTCATTTTAGCGGCTAACTCCAAATATTATGGCTATACTCTTAAGGATGATTTTCATTTTATTGATTGATGCAGACGATGGCAAATATCAGGGGCCCTGAGAACGACTCTGGACACCTGATGATGGCCTGAGAGGAATAATCAAACATGGCAAAGAAGCATGAACCCGATGATGATGACGGTAGACTATGGGACTCATGCAGGGCCGAAGTACACCACCTTTGGAGTAGGGTGCAAACTGAGCCATATGTGTCCGTTGCATCGATTATCCAGTCGGAATAAAAATCAGAGAGGCCAGGCGGTGAGTCAAGGCTAGAAGCTGAGAAAGGAAAACCAGGGTTGCGAGAATTTGATTTCTGCCTTCCTCAAGCGGAAGGATCGGCGTCCGGGCCGCAAGAAAGGGGCTCTAGCCTCGGGCATTTCAACCGGCATTCCTTTCCTTTCCATACGCCAACCAGGCCCACGCCAGGTTGCCTTCCGTCTCTCACCTCTTCCTCTCCCTCGTCCATGCAAGTTACTATTTCCTTGCTTCCCGTTTCTCTTTCTCTCGTCCAGATACCCCGCTCTCGCCTCTCCCAGCTATCCCATCCGGTGCTGCACCACGTTCTGCAGCCGAGCCACACCTTTCTCAATATCACCTGCAATGAAATCGAGCTCAGCCTGTTCGCAGACCAGGATATTCTTCCGTCCTTCGAGCCTATAGCACGTAAAGACAGACAGCGAAGGCAACGGTCGCGCTCTGGCTCCAACTCCAGTCGAAAAAGCGTGGATGCCCTTGAGCCCATCGAAATCTCGTACGAAAAATGGTCTGTTTTGCAGATCGACTCGCATAGTGACCAGCTGGGTGAGCATCCATGCTTGACCTTCTACCGCACTAGAACCTCACCTGTTTTTCAGATAAATCTGGTGCCCGTATCAACGAGCTGTCTGCGCTATTAGCAGACGCCGGAATATCCATTCTGTACCAGTCGTCATACATGTGCGACTTCATATTTGTACGTCGTCGTTGCCGTCCTGCCTATGTATGTCCCTCATGTCCATCTGTTTCAGGTAAAAGAATCTCGACTTTCTGAAGCCTTGTCGATCTTCTCGGCAGCAGGATTCGATTTGTACTCCCCCAACTCTCCTCCAGCGTCCCCCACCGCCAAGGTTCTTACTCGTGCGAATTCCCCAGATCGCCCGCCAGCTCCGCCATCCCCCCGACAAAAATCCCAATCGCCTCACGCCGGTCAGGTCAACGTCTTGACCTCAGACTTGACATGCGTAGGCCTCGCGGACGACGGCGCTGAGCAATGGTCGCTTAAAATCGTCAAGCTTATTGCTTTTCCAGATCTCATAAAACCTTCACCCAACAAAGATTCGACATGTTACCCCACCCCCATTACCCCGTCGTCGTCATCATCTGACGGTGGCTCTGACACTGATGAAGACGGGTACTTTTCGCATTCCCCATCAAACTCATCTCCGGTGACTAGTATGAGCAATGCCTCACGGTCGACATCTGATCTCCTATCCACTACGCCCACTATGTCGTTCAAGCCGCCCTCCAAGCACCTAATTTCACCGTTGACCCCCCTCCGTATTGATACCACCCCTTTACCGCAGCCCGCACCAGCACCCCCACCCCCGGTTCCTTTTTTCAGCTTTACCCGTACATCGGAAGGTTCATCCTTAACCACAGACGTACATCTTCTTACCGCACTCTTCCCGAGCCAAGAACGGTATCTCATATCTGGCTTCGACGACGAAGCGGAAGAGGGCGAGGAGGAAGACTCTGAACGTCTTTTCAAATGCCTTCAGATCGACCTCCGCCGGTTTGGACTCGACAAGCATGGACTCGTGAATCGCTTCTCACGCGTGCTCGAGGATGCGGGTATAAACCATATGTACAGTTCGACCATCAAGACGGCTAACCTACTAGTGGAAAAGAAGTGTGCATTGAGGGCTCAGGCACTTCTTAGGGCATGTTAACGACCGCATGACCTTCTTTTTGGATTATCCTTATACTCATGACCCACCTCACTTTCGTACATACTGCATAAAACTGTTGTACTAGCAATGTAGCCACTGCCTATTTATCGAAGGTACCCATTCCACCCATATGTAGTACTCCATTCCAATCCTGCTGAGACAATTATAAACGTGTCTTCCGAAGCGGAATCTGAGGGTCCGAAAACACGATCACGCCTTCTTCTGTCAACCATAAATCGAGTAAGTAGTGTTCCTTTCCTGCACTGGCTTTGTTATCCTCCCAATCATGAAGCTATGACGCGCCGGATATAGTACGACACGTCGGCTCATTTACGCGTTACCTCGATCGCTGCTGTTATACTAAAAAAATTTCAAAAATGCTTAGACTTTTTTCTACCAGTGATATTAACTTGGGATATCTTCCATCTATCTTGTTTCCATCTCAGGAAAAGCAGTCGGGCATTAAAGAGACCCCTGTGCTCGTAGGCTTTGGAGCAAGTTCGGACCATCGATATCTTTTAGGAGCCCCACCGCTTCCCGACTGCAGATCCTGGGAGCGTCGGATATCTCTCTACCGTTCTTTTCGTACTCTGTGGATCTTTTCAAGTATACACCAGGCTTTGCTACTTATATGCCTTTTTTCTGAGGACTGCGATGAAATGCTCTCTCATGGCGCGACTATCATGATCAGACAGGAGAATCTTGCGCGATCGTATACATGGTGCGCCGGCGGATCTGTCACTCACAATCCTCACCCATGTGCGCAAGTACCATTAGTGTACCCGGTGACCTCCGGTGACTCTGTACTTGCTATACTGAGCAGTACTGACAGACTGGTGTCTCCTGGTGCTTTAAAATCAGGGCATACAATGCCGTTTTTCAAATCGAAGCAAGCCTCGTTCACTGCTAATTTTCTGCTACTGACTCGTTCCTTAGACTATCCTTTTGCTTATATTCAAAAAGTCTGGCATCCACCGAGTCTCACTTCCTCCTTTTTCTCTCCGAGTACTCCCTTTCCTTGCGTTGAATACTGATTCGATGATTCGATGATGAGTTCCATTTAGGACTCAACCACGTGGAGTAAAAAAGCAAATCACGTTCATTCCAAGCGTTGACACTGAACACTGGTTTACGGTCTCATTAATTAATATGTCCGAGTACGATTGAGAGTAGATAGAAAACAGATGTAGTAAATGATACAGAAATACAAAAAATAATGTCATGGATGAGTGGTTGTACAAATGGAGGTATACGCAATGAGGGTATTGAACAGAATAAACAAGATAGCAGAATCGTAAAGGAACAGGGCACGAAATCATCGCACTTGCACTCCGTTTCTTTGCGCAATTTGTTGATACCAGTCGTCGAACGGAGGTAACTCGTCGTCGTCCTCATCCCCCCATACGTCCTCATCTTCCTCCTTGATGGTTTCCAAGTGGATTGTTCTCTCTTCCTCAGGCGTTCCAGGCGGCGTTGTCTCTGGCTCCGATTCTTCGTCCCTATCACCCTCCTGATCAAAGGTCGCCTGTAAAAAATCAACGTCATCGTCGCATTCGCCTGCGACTTCCATCACGTAGTGATCGTCCGATAAATAATCTTCGTCGTCCCAATACCCCACAGAAGATGGCCCTGCGACAGTCAACCATCCAGGATATTGTGGTCCTATCTTATTACCCCATGCTATCCATGGATCTTCAGGTGGGGCAAAAGTGATGACGATATGCGGCGCCCTGAAGGGATTGATTGAGTCAAGGACCAGAGTGCCGAGGGTGTGAGAGTGGGACTGAAGAAGCGGACTAGCAGGGTCTGTCCATTGGTACTCGTAAGGGTCCGTTATGGGATCAGAAAGCGAATGGGAGAAGAGCAGGGCTTGGGTAGCGGCGACATGCGCCTGGAGAGGATTCAATTGGACCGAAAACGGGAAGGTATATAGGGACATACCACGGCTTTGACAAGGTGCCGCTGCAAGGCAGTTACAACGTGGAACATTATGAGACGCTCTGTGGTAGCGACCTCGACCTGACAAAATTAAACTATTAGACACCTAAAGGTCCGCTCACAAAATACTCACCACCCGAGTAAACTTGGCTGGACTGAAAACCCTCTTCACTTTAGAAACTACCAGTGCGTCCCCGCCGGGTGGTTCGGGCATGTCAGTTTGGGCATCGGGTGCCATTGGAGGCATCATTTCTCGGTAAATGTATGTCGGTGGTACACATAACCATCCGGGCCACTGAAAGTCTACCCGGTTTCCCCATGCGATGTAGTCATCGTATGGCGTCGATTCGGCCGGTGTTATGACAATGTGTGGGGCCTTCTCGGGATTGACACAATCAACAACTATGTTCCCCGGGGTTTTAAACGCCTTTTGAAGGAGTTTCTGTTAAAAGGAGCTTCGTTAGGCTGCAGGTGAAAGAGAGTTAAGGGTGAACCGTACGTCATCAGCCGATTTGTCGAATACTTCAATTTCTTCAGGGTCTTCGAAGGTACGAAAAGTCTGATTCGACAAATGGTTAGTGATGGATGCATGGCGGAGTCGAAAATCCATGTGTACCATAGTAGGAATATAAACAAACTCTTCTTCTGAAGAATAGTCTGAGAGTTCGAGTTCATCCTCGGATCCTGGGAGTAGACGCTGAAAGTCTGGGAATGGCTGACACGCGGTGGCATCATGGTCAAGGTCCGGCTTTGGGGCGTCTAAGACATTAATACTGAATTGTGCAGTGGCGCTGGTTGAGGTCGATACGGGTAGAACGGGTTCAATCTGATCATGGTTGATTATGACGATAAACAAAATAAGGTGAATATACGAACCTCGCTACACACATTTTCGTTGCTATCGTCGAGGTCGAATACAGTTGTGGTAACGGCTGTGAACACGGCGTCTTCGTCGGTTGGTCGTGTGACAGTCGTTTTGAAGCTCGTGCTCAACGTTTCCCACGATGCGGCCCGCGATGCCTTCACCGTAGGGCATCGCGACAAAGGGGTTCCCAAGGTATATCTGCGCGTAGAATTGCTACAACAGCCGACGTCCATCCAGCGGGCGGCGTGTGCAAGCATACTTGTTATCAGAAAAGTCGTCGTTGATAGAGGGTGATAGCTGTTTTTGAGTGTGGCGACGCGTCGACCTCGATGGCGCGTTCAGATGAGGTAGAGACGTGAGTTATGTGGTAGAAATGAAGTAGGACAATAAGGGAGGTAAGGCGGGAGGGATGTGGTGGTGGTAGAAGAGTGAGGTTTGTTTGTGTAGTATGTGGCTATTAGCTCACGCTGTAACTGGGTGTGGCGACAAAGCCTGACAGCCTTTGTTTCGTCCGTCAGTGCCTGGTATCAGTGGCCCTAGCTATTTGACACGGTTTCTTTGTTCGTGGGACCTCCGGACGCGTCGAACAAAGGCTCGTTGAAAATGTGGCGGTGTCCCGAGAAACAAGGGCAACTCCCTACGGATTTGTCCAGAAAATCGACGTGTGGGAGAGAGGAAGAGAAGTCAGACCGAGTGAAATCTGCAGACCAGAATTGTTTGCGGCTGAGTCGATTAAAAAGAACAAATGTGGCGCTGAGCAGTGGTGGGTGTTGCTGTAGTGATGGCAAAATGACAGCTCGGGCAAAACGGCATCAATTATCTTATCAGATACAAACACGCTGGCCCTACATGACATCATCCTAAAATTAACTCTTCTCGGCAACGTCTTCATCCGCCCGACGACCAGTCGTCTTCATAAAGTTGGCGGTAGAGTCGTCGGCCCCTGTGACCTATATGGGCTAAGCTCTTGGCCACTTGGTGATAAATACACGACTCACCCATTGACAAAAATCCCTTAAGAAACTAGGCAAGTGCTGGAGGAGCGGCATGAAATTTACATAGAATGGCAGCATAACCGTCTGAGAATGTTGATCATCCAGCGCACCAATGACTTTTTTGACAACAGTAACTGGCGGAACGGTTGGCATGAAGAATTTGAAGATCGGAGATGACGACGTGTTGATGCTTTGGAATAGAGGGGTGAATATACGTCCTGAAACAACCAAAGTCGTTCTGATGCCGGGACATTTGTATCTGTTCCGTGGTTCAGCAAAGATCAGGAGAATTAGACTGAAACGCACAACTTGTCCAGTTCATATCGGAGGGTTTCATTGAGGGAGATAAGGGCTGCTTTGGACGCAGCATAGTCCGCTAAAAGGGGTCAACTTCCAGAAGGGCAACACAGAGAATGACGACTTGCACATGCGAACGACCCCACCATATCCCAAGGCGGACGACATGGTAACCTATAGGTTATGGTCGTCAAAGATTACCGTGTAGGCAGATGAAGGTATCTTACGATATGCCCTGTTCCATTCTGAATCATACCGGGAAGGAATGCCTTGAGCGTATAGAAGTGTGCCAGTGTATTCACCCCGAATGTCCTAAAATCCAATTGCAAGGTTTGCCTGGGGAGAAGGGAAGACACTCACTGTTGAACATCCTCAGGCTTCAAGTCCAGGATAGGTTTTCCTTGCACTACGCCTGCGTTGTTGATCAGGATGGTCGGTTGACCTATCTAAGGTTAATGTAAGGAGGTGTTCTGCAGACATGGCGACAGCCCCACCTCATCAATGACCTTCTTCGAAACAGCATCCACCTCCTCCCATTTCGAGACATCACACTGGTAGTACGTGATGTTGTCTTGAAAGGTTACATTTCAATCCATCAGTCATTGATGATAGCGCCCAGAGCTTACAGTTCTCCGTGACGATAGGATTGACATCCAGGACTACAACATTAACGTTGCGGACGGCAAGAGTATTGGCCAAGAGCTCTCCAACACCAGACGAACCTACTATATCATTAATATCCAATAGCAAGATGTAAGCGAGTGAACTACCTCCGGTTATGACCACAATTTGTTCACCCCAGTCAAACCTCGGAGGAGCAAACAAGATATTTCCTTGGTTCCGGTACAGTAGTGAGCACCACTTGACGAGCCCTGTACGCTTTTAGATGAAATTCACCGGTAGTGATGGGGAAACCTACAGAAGAGTGAAATGATGACATAGTAAACCCCCCAGCCGACAATGATTGGGTCCGTAATCTTGACACCTTGGAATAAATACAAGATAGGAATAAAGAAGATAAAGAAAGGACCTAAATTACAAGTCAATCTGGAACTGTAGTCGAAAGATGAGACGTGATACGCACTGAAAGCCGTATGAGACAAAACTTTGACGACTAGGTCTACATCAAAACTATCATAGATGGGAGAGCCATCTCGGGCTCTGGAAGACATTGAGAAGAAAATTCAGGCGCAGCCTGGTGAAAGTAGAGGGAAGTAGAGGGAAAAGGTGACAGCGAAGATTTTGATCAAATGATGCCGGCGTGTATTAGTATTACTGCTTTTGGCGACGGTGCGGGCTGGCCTCTCGCCTTTCTGCCTCAATGATCTTCTTAGGTATTCATTTTGAGGATAAAACTCCCGTCATGCCGGTGACATATCGTTAGCTGTATGATAAGGACGTACTTCTTGGCTCACTTTTAGGTTGCTGTCTTCATCTTTCGGGCTTGGCGCGACGAGGTCACGATGAAGAGCGGCAAAGCGAAAGAGATACGCTAGATTTGTTCAGCCAACAGCCTTTAGCTTCAGCTTGTATGAAAAAGATACGCTGACGTTCATGGAAGGGACCGAATCGGGATTTATGACATTATTGCCACGTTCTAGCGCGTCTCAGTGAGCTTCGAATCTGCTTCAGCACACGCCTGTCCCATCTCCCTTCCAGTGTATCGCGACCAGCACCTCTCCTGGACGGTCACAGTCGTCTCCTCTGACGACGACGACATTCTAGTTCTCTTGGGCGTCCTCGAGCACCGTTCGCGACTTCGTCAACGACAAACGGCCTACCTGAGCATCCCCTGAGTCGAGGAGATACTATACAGAACCAAAATTGCGCGAAACACGCTCTGAATACCATGGTGTGTACATCCTCTGTTACCTCGACCGCCCTTATCTATTCGATATACCAGAAAAACGATACCAACGGCGCGACAAGGCGTCCTTCGCCGCAGGTACTACCCTTTGATTCTACCTTCGTCTGCTTTATCTGACAGACCATAGGTATACATGGACCACGACACAATGAGCGGAAACAACCGAGACCTCGTAAGAATGTCTGCATCAGATGAATGGATGGCCGCATCAGTGTGTATACCGTACTCGTCGTGAAGTACGCTTTGCATACTAATGGATCTTAGTTACAAAATAACGCAAGCGATATATCTACTCACGCAGACCTGGCTGACAGGTTCGGGCGTTTTCCCAATGCCTCCTTACCATTTCACCTTTCCGCCGAGCTCATTGCCGGGAGCCAACCAAATCTCGTAGCCCCATATGTATCCAGCGAACATCTCAAAGCACTCTCGGAGTGTACTGGCCCCGAAATTGTGCGCATATACTCTATATTTCTTCATGCAATGGGCTGATTTACTTGCCGCAGCATAAGATCGCATCGTCGATAGCGGGAATCAAAATTTCCCGCACCTCTCTCTCCATCCAGCGTGCTGCGACAGACGCGTTGTCGAATTCATCTGACGTTTCATCCGCCACACTATGCCAATCCAATGTCTCCCGTACCGAGAAATTTCCCGCTAAACCCTACGTTCAGCTGCCTATCCTGTCATCCTACGCTGACGCGACCAATGTATCTTTATTTCCTCTTCCATGATTTAACCGAGAGCTGATATTGTATTAGTTCGCCGTTCGTTTTCCAGAACTAGCATCTGAAGTCTTGTCGCGTCCCCTGAAAGTAGCTTCCACCTCGGGCATTGCAAACGTAGAACAATCTGCGCTCGAGACTGGGCACCCGAAGATGCCTGAGCACACCGCTGATCGTCCCAATTGGGCGCTAGCACCAGAAGTGACGGCAGACTCGAACGATAGCGCCAGTATAGCACCTGACGAGATGGACGTTGATGCGACTCCCGATGTCTGTTTCTCCGATTTCAGACGAGCAAAGGTTTTCGTCCGTGCGCCAGTAGGATGCAACGGCATCGATACTGAATCTCCCGAGCAGCCGAGAAATAAGCGGAGACTTTTGCGCAGTGCTCCCTGTCGAAGGTCTCACGTGAAGGCTGCGAATTCTCATAACCGCTTTGGTGGCATGCGTGGCTTTGGAGATAATACGCAAGAAAAGTCTACAGGCTATTCTTCGCACAGCGCTTCCTCGCCTGTTGATTGGACACCAAATACCTCTCGTCACTCGTTACCAGACGCTTCGGATTCATCGAAACATCCCGGCCGCAAAGAAGATAGGCCGACTTCTTGTCACGCGTGGGACATCGTTGACGATAGGTCTCCACGGCCGAAATCTGACGATGAATGGGAAAATCCGTCGGTGGAGGCTTCCTGGGATAGTACGGGAGAGACAGTGGAATTCCCTAACTCACAGCAAGCGCCACAAATCGATAGGTGGTGCCGCCCGGTAGCGCAGGTTTCCTGGGAGTACCCCTCATCGGAGCCTCCAAAGATGCCACAAAACCCACAAGACTTACCGTACCGTTCACCTGGGCTTGCCCAACAGCCTCCAATAGAGCCGGTGCAGAGTAGTGCAAAACAGCTGCAGACACACCCATTTGTTGGATGGATGTCTCCGAGCGGCATTAGAGGCGGGATTGCATCGCAACACCATGCCGAGCCCCCTAGAAGTCTCCAACCTCGTCCGCAACTTGATGGTGCCAATGAATGGCATACATCTCTACCGTTGAGACGGATATTGCCTGGTGACGTTGGACATGCTTCTTCTACGGTCGTGGACAGCCGTCTCAACGATATTTCAATTCCAACATCCCCTCTAACTACACCATCTGCCAGGAAGTCTTTTGTCAGAGAGGCAATCATCAAAGCAGAGCAGTCGTCGGAGTCTCCCGCAAACATCATCAAGAATAGAAAATTCACGCAGTCCGTCCCGCTCTCTCCACGACCGGTTTTGTTCCGAGCTGATTCGTGGAATTCGGCGGCACCATATACAGTGCTTGGAACCAGTAGAGGAGAGAGAGGCACAGCTGAGAAGGAGCCTCCCGTATGGAACACCGCACAGACTGGTAAGCAGTTGGTGATGCGCATCGAAAGTAATATGTTTTGATTCAGAGGTGCCAGAGGTCACCCCAGTCACAATTGATAGCAATTTACCTATGAAATCGGTAGGACATTCGAAGCAACTTGATGCGGTTGTCACTCCTGCCCCATCCCCAACACCCGGCGATTCGGTATACCAACCAGGCAAGCCTGCTGTCAGTGCAACGATCCCTACCGCCGCAACTTTAGAGCGCGTACCAGGTATGCAGACACATACTTTGGGGCGACAGGAGGAACTGAATATCGTTTACGTTCATAGAATCAGAGGCGGAGCCCAGTATTGATGGGACAGGACGTTTCCACATCATTAAACCCAAAGAGCAAACCATTCATTCACGTCCTGTTGCGTCGCAGTCTGATTTGACGCCTAGCAAGAAACGGCAACTCTCCTCCGATAGCGGCGATCAGTCTAAAGTACCTCTAAACGCATCACGCGACCCCGAACGGCCTTTCGCTATGTGTGAAGTCCCGGCTTATCCATCCGCTGCAGAAACACCTGGTGAAGGAAAGGGCGAGGTCGATAACAGTCTTTTGTCACAGGACAAAATCTTCTTGGAAGATCCGGAAGCACATTGCTTCTCGGACACAAAAGCTTCTTCTACGCCTGAACGCGGTTCTGAAACGCAAGACGATGGTCCCGAACAACATTTGGATGGCTACGCTTGGAGGATGGGCAGACCTGTCTCCGGCTGGAGGCGTGGACTTCTAGATCAGTCCTTGTCCCAAAAGTACATTCCTCCCCCGGCTAGACGTTTTCCTCCTTCTACGTTTAGGGAAAAGCCTGGCCTCCCCATTTCGGAACAAAACAAGATCTATACGTTCAAGCTTCCGCCTATTGCACCGGTTCCTGGAGCCACCTCCCAAGACGTCAAAGCGGCACCAGAAGCTCGGGTGAAACAGTCCGTATCAAAAGTGAAGTGGGAGGCACCGCAGCACACCAACGCCACAGGCGCCGGACACAACAACAACACGTTCACCACAGATGTATCTGCACCAGAGATAATCAAGCTTACAGAACTAGGCCAGTCGTCATCAGACGTGCATGCACCCTTGTCACTCCGCGTAGCTTCACCACTATGCAATATCGACAATGCCGATACGGGTTTGGCTTCAAGCAATTGCTTCGAACCATCCAAGTCTCCGCTCATGTCATTTTCCGAAACAAACTGTACACCTCTTGAACACAGGGCGATACCCGGTGCTCTCCCGAGCGACCAGGTTGAAACACCTGACCTTGCTTCACAAAAGAGCTCCTCGCTTCTGATTGCATCTCGATCTATGGGCAAAGAAAACATGCTGGATGGTATTCCTCCTTCTACGCCTTGGTCTAACAACCAAATGTTGTCTGCTCCTCATCCTTCACTGAATGTGGTGGATGCGCTACAGTGGCCTCCTCGTACGGGAATGGCCACATCCATTCAGGAACATATTTTGCCGCGTCAAGATTCGATCGCTGTAACAGATTATTTACATCACCCGTCACAGTCTCCTTCCAGAAGCTCTAACCTGGACATTTATTCCGCTCAGAATCAACTTCCGACAGCTTTTGTGCATGATTCAGCATTCGCGCCTATCCAGGGTTATCACTGTGAAATGCCAAGTGTTCATCGCCATCCCCCTGTGCAATCCTATTTTCATCCTGAACTAACGCAGGATTTGGTTGGTGCATCTGGGTGGATCGTATATCCGAACTTTGATGGTGACGCTCAGTACCTGATTAACGAAAGAGGCGCCATTGACAATACCGCCCTGGCCCCACAGAGTCATAGCAGGCACGGACGTCTTCCTCGAAGAGAGCACCCACTTGTCAACACTTCACCGTCACAGCATTCTGGTTCTATGCCGCAAATCTCCTCCCAGCCAAATGCACCTTCTGGACTTGCATCCCGTACTCCATATCCCGCTGAACAAGAAGCCCCTTTTCTATATAGTGGAAAACAATTCGTTAGTCCGCGGTATCCGGTCGCGCCGTCTGCCCATTTCTTATCATCGTATGCTGGCCAGTATGACATTGCCTCGCAAACCGACCAGAGAGAATGGCCTATGGCTAACTCTCATCCTCTCCATGTACGCCAAAATGGACAAGGATACTCTAGTCAAGACTTTTAAGTTCAGGCTCCTGTTTTCCCGTTTATTCTTTGCCTCGGATTCCCCGTTCGTACGTCTTGGCTATCAAACAACATTCGCATAGGACTGCTTTCATAATTTATTTAATTTTAACGATAACGACAGTCGTCGCAGACATATTGGGAAAGCGCACCCGTAATGAAAGTTTTAATCCACTTTTTGCACCGTCTAGAGTACGGTCATCGGAAATATTATCGTCCACGTCTACATCCACATCCACAGGAGCCATAAGGAGCGATCAGAATGTGTGTTGCATGTGGTTTACTCGACCTACCCCTGTCCAGGTGACCGTATCTCTCTGATTCTCTCTTTGCACCTCAACACCAACCTCGATGTCTATCTGGTTAAAATCCTACGTAGCAGGTTGTTGCGAATGCATTCGGAGCACCCAATTGGGCGAATCCTCAACGGACGCCAGACATATTCTTCAGCGATTTAGCGACTACTTCCACCTGAAAATAAATCAGAAACGGTTAGACGAAATGGCTGTTACTCCATCAAACAACCTCGATTTATTAAAAGAAGGGTTATCACCCGATGGTAGCATCAACACTTTTTGCGACGCTCTAACAGGTGTGTTCATCACAGGTTCCATGCCGAGGCAGATGGTAAAACAACATGCGTCTAGGTTTTTTGACCGACCTGGGGCATACTGTACTAGACGACCGCCGACAATTGACCAAAGATGAGGAGACCGGTTAGTATAATTCGACTCAATCTGTTATATGTTGTTCTCACCTGCATTGTCTGGCAGAGATCAATGCATTGTCGATGTTGTTCACGACGCCATATATCGGACGTGCTGATCACGGTCTCGTTCAATATTTAACGGACCTCAACCTCAAATTTCGAACCTACCAGCATCCCAGATATTCCGGAAAATATTGCTCTATTGTGCAGGGATCTGGAGTGGGGAAATCAAGGCTTCTCGCTGAAGTGCGTGTTCCTATAATAGACTCGAACCAGTCTCACCGCTCGTTGATGACAATTGATCAACTCGCGTAATTGACTGCCATCAACCGAAGCGGAGACTGGCTCGAGCCTAATAATTTTGTGTCACAGTTTTTCAAGTTCTATATCACAGTTGGGAACGGACAAACACGAAATATTTCTAATATATATCAACCTCCGTGACGTTGCCGACTTCGCAAAATTTCCACCGAGAGACTCATTCCCAGCCAATGTCCTCTGCGGGGTGCCAACTGAGGCCGTCACTCCTCGAGACTACTTCAAGCAGTGTGCAGCATTCTTCGCTGCTCTTTTCACAGTAGTCAAGAGGACTATTGTCAAAGATAATCATGGGCGTGGTGGTTTGCGACAAGCTACTCTCAGATGGAACGAGAAGTATAGTAGAAGCCTTTCCAGCAATAATAAGGAGCGTTGCATCTTCTTTCAGGACGTAGAAGCTCTTTACCAAAAGGTAGGTTTTAATCTGTTCAAGTTATATTGCGTGACTTGATTCTAAAAATGTGGTAGATTTACACATATATCGTTACTGGAAGAGGAGACGTAGCCAATTTGACGGATTCAAATGACGACGGTCTTCTATCAGAATTCGAAGGTGCGAAGTCGCTTTAGATTTCAATCATCAGTATCTTGACACATTTCTTCAGACCATAGTCCCTCTAGTGATGCTAAAAGAACGAGCAAGAAAGACGAAGACAAGGTGGACGTTGATGAGGAGAAGCCAATGCTTGCCCAGAAAGTCGTTCGGGAAGCATATACCAAATTGCTTGAAGTTCTCGAAGAACTGGTCAATTCCAACGCAAGAGATACAGACAAGCCTATAATGGTCATTGCTATTGATGAAGCCCAAGCTATTGACAAAGCTCAGTCAGTGCGCTCATATGGGCCTGAGAGTTGGAGCCGTACCCATCTGCTGTGTCGGGCAATACGAAGTTATTCTCAATGCCGCCAATTTGTACCGAATCTTCCCGCGGTTTGGACCATTTTCACCTCTAGTAATCCTTATGTCATTGTCAATCACTGTGCTCCACCAGCTCGTATTTGTAGGTTCATTCATACTTGATTAATGATTCAGTTTTCACCCTTTTATTTAGATAGCTCGCAAAGATTCATAGAAGCAGAGGAAGTCTTCTTCCCACCTTTTACGTTGGGATGTGAATGAGCGGCATCCCTCTGCCTGGAGGTCTCTTCGTTCTCCCTGATGGAAAGTACCTTTAGGTCTTCAAACTCAACCATACAACTTGAAGGCATCTTCATCCTAATCGCAGAGGCTTTCGTTTATTTTGTTTCTGGCTCACTGGCAATTGCAAACCATGTTTCTCTCAGCTTTGGATCACTTGTCTGCAGCTCACGAGGCTTGCGTTCTCAAGTTTGCCTTAGTATTGCTATTCATTGGACGATGTATTTATATGCGGCGCTGGAGAGGGTGTTTTCCTCAGCACCGTCACCATATTGACATCGTCGATCCATGGTCGCGGAAGAATGAGATCTATTGTTCAGTGTTTTATCTGCATCGGAATAATGGCAAGGCATTCTATCACTATAGATCCACTGATATCCAGGACTCTTTCTCTTGGAGACTTCGATGGACGAAGTCCAGCAATTGCCCGACATAGACGTTCTACGCTCCCATTCTGCTCAAGCAAGCAGGACTGAGCTGAGAACGCGACCTTCCTCGCGAGTGTTATAACTAGAGTCGTGCATTGTTCTCTGCAGCGTCGCCGGTCAGACCATATCCAATAATTGGTGGAAGCATCGTCCATCTTCTTATGATTCTTACGTCCGTGCTTAAACAGGCGACCGGGTTCCATCTATCATGATTGGAGGCGTCTTCGTGGCCCTTGCGATGACCATCATTGGGATTCTTTATTCGCTCCCTTCCCTCAACCGGAACGGTCAATACACCGTGATCGCCTTCGCATATATCTATCTCATTGCATACCTTATGTCCTAGGTGATTCTCATGCGCATCTATGTATCCGAATCGCATCCCCTGTGTACTCGCACGAACGTATCTTCGCTGGCACTGACCCTCAACTGGGGAGTGAACTTCATGGTCGCATTTACTACCCCCGCATTCTTGGAGCACGTTGCCTCAGGATCGTATTTCCTGTAGGGCGCTGAAACGTGGTTCGTAATCATTGTATTTGGGGTGCGCATGCCGTACGGTATTAGTAAAGGTCAAGATCTATCACTGAGGGTCAGGGTCCTTGGGTGAGGTTGCAACATGGAAAGGATAAAAATAAACCGGAAATCAAAAGACCACCGTATTCGAGACGTCGTGGTCCGTGGAACATAACGAGGTCGAGAAGAAGGATGAAGAGGTGCTTGGAAGAAAAATAAGTGTGGCCCACACATTGTACGCCTTATTAGATTCATTTCATTTTTGTCATAGATTCCATTATGGAGCTATAAATGAAACAATTCGGGGATTACAAGAGATTACAGCAGGAGCGATCCGCAGTTGTGGACCTATGAGGACCTATAATAAGTGCCTGTTTCACCTTGCGACATTCGGAAGTGAACTATTCAAAAGTGGAATTTCTCCCGTACCCAGTCAGCGACATGTAAACAAAGGTATTCTTCATTAGAATGTTAGAAAATGCATTCGAGTCAGTCCAATCCACTACTTGATGACAGTCGGAAAGTCGTTCCTCTTCATCGAATTCTTTAAACGAAATCGAGGACTAGTTAGAAAATTGTCTACTGTGAAACCGGTTTCATTATAGAGAACGATCTGCGCGCAAGTTTTGTTCAATATACCCGACATGGGGACATCTCCGGTTAGAACTGAGTATGGGGAGTCGTTTCGTGACTAGTGAGATTTGCAAGGATGTCGGGGGTCATTCAGGATTTATCTTCTTTAAGGCAAGTTCAACGCCGGGGCGCTGACACCTCAGACTAGTTAATATGTGGAGTCGAGGTTCAGGGCAGAGTCAAGCGCCTGGATCTTCAGGCTTCAAGTTCGAAAAGCACATTCGGCATCCTTGGCAAACGGATTTCAACAAGATCTGAAGGAGGTAACGGACGTACCTGGTCAATTTAAAACCGCGCAAAAGGTCAACAAGTACAAGGTATTGAACACTAGGTAAACTCAGTAGCAACAAGAAGCCAAAGCAAATCAAGAAAAGGTGGTCAAGAAATAACATGGTATACACATGATCTCTGGAAGTCACAGACAGCCAGGACCGTGAGAACAGGCTGGCATCTAGCGCGGTCTGATGAGAAGAACTAGACACGGCTGTAGAGCATTGAACGGTGCTTCACGGCCAGTGTGGGGATCATACAAGGTCAGGCTTGGACATTGTTCCTAGATGGAAAAAAAAGATCAGGAGAAAGCGTGAAATAAAAATCGAAACGCACGTAGCCTCGCCGATGACGTTGCCCGGCGGGTTGTATAAACAGACTATGAGCGTCTGCGAGCCCCCAGTGTCGAAGATGCCATTACAGGCCGTATTTCGTGCGCATCCCAGCTCCGTAGTAGGCTTCCACACCACTTGGGTGAAATGATTCAGGACATCAGAACCATCGGTGTAGTCCGCTATACATTCAACAGATGGCGTGAGCGCCCGTATGACCAGATAAGAAGAACGTAAACGTGCCTTCATCAGCCACGAACGAAGCGACGGCGATTTCAATGGAAACCTCCCCTGAACCCGCTTCTATGATTTCGCCGTACGAAGTATCGAGCAGCTGGCCATCGGTTGCTCTGAATTCGCACTGATTTACCCATAACTGGGCTGCATCGGCGAGAGTGTAGGACCATGTCAAGGGGCTAGCACCGTGCTGGATACGGATGGCATTATGGGTGGAAAGAAAGGTATATGCATCGGACCAGGACGTGTCCCGTCTGGACGCGTGACGCTTCTGGAGATGGGCAGACACAGCTGGCACATAGAGAAAAGACAGAATAGTAGCAACGGCTACGATAAGGAAGGAACGTTGGGCGATGAAGATCATGTCGGGTGTAATGAACGTAAAGCGCTGGCTCGAAAGCCGCTGTGAAGGTGGTGTGAGGACAAGGTGTGGAAGTTTGTTCTCTCCGCCTTGGCCTGAAGGCGTGTTGATCAAAGTGTCATGTGGGAACAGTACTTCCGAAAAGATTAATCCAGTCGTAACTTGTTTCCCTGGTGATGGTGGACGGTCGTATCGTCCGCCTCGCCAGGGCCCGGATCCGGTGGATAACTAGACCGACACCACACAGAAGGATACCGCAAAGAAAGAAGAGATTATTTTGAGGGAGAACTTATCACCCGTCCGGACAAGGTTCACCATCGTGAGTGAACGATGTTCACACGTCATGACGGACACAATACAGCGTTCTTTTTCACCGCTTTGAGGAACAGAATATCGAGGGGTGATAGGGACAAACTTTGGCAGTATGTCGGTGATTCGTAAGGAGTCAAAAAAAAGATGCGTCGTTCCGTAACATACGCACCAACACCTCGAATGAGATTGCATTGGGCTTTTGAGCAACGTGTAGCTATAGACTGATGTCAACATTACGGTCCAGCGACAGGTCTGATTTTGTACAATTCTTTGAACGCGTCAAGTTCCTTCTCTTTCGTTTTGTACTGCTCAGCAAGATTACCCACGGCCTGAAGTATCTGTCATATCGGAATCATCTGTAAGCTGTCGCGCCAGCTGTAAAGATAAGACACACCCCATCCCTATTCATAGTAAGAGCAGGTACGACATCCTTCACGGTCCGTTCGACCAGAACACCCCCGATAAGGCGGAAGCATTTTCGATCCGGTTCCTCCGTCAGTGCTTCATTAAGAGTTGTGAGGACAAGCCTGGGAGACCACCATCAGAGATCGACAATCTTGAAGAAGGATATCGCACATACCCATGCTCATCAGCCTCTGATTCCAGTTCCCCAATTTTTCCTGCAAGGTTTCGAAGATCGCTCTGGTACCGATTAAACGTCTGCAGAATCTCTGGCTAATCCACTTTAGTTACCAGCAGAAGAACAGAACCATAAACGACATACCCTGCTCCGATAGCTGGGGAGACTTCGTTTTTGCCTTGTTGGCCAACATGGTGGTGGTCCTGGTGAGAGATAGGCGGTTGATGAATTCTGGTTACGCGATTGGCTAGAGTCACGTCACGCGCTGTGACCCTCAGATTTCCGTGTCACTCTGGGTCTCGGAATTGCAACGTCGACCATGTCCTTCGCCCGTGGACGCGCCTTTGCCGCTCTTCACTCTTCTCTCAGATTGCTGCAGGCGTCCTCCTCGATGTCTGCTCGTTCTCTACCTGTAACTCGCCGGCTCCTGTCAACAACGGCATGTATTCGCCAGCTGCATGGCCTCAAGGCCAACAATACCGACCTCGAGAGTGACATGAAGCATTTGCATCACCATCGGAGCCACGACCCCAAACTATTCGATGAGGCTGGCCGCGACCTAAATCCGTACAGACAGGGTCCCAGCGCCGTTGACAAGGCCGTACATTTGTTCTTCCTTACTGAGATCATGAGAGGTGCGTCAGATAAATGGGAAATGGGATATTCAATGACGGTTGCCTAGGAATGTGGATTGTATTGGAAAACTTCTTCCGTCAACCGTACACGATCAAGTATCCTTTTGAGAAAGGTCCGCTGTCGCCGAGGTTCAGAGGAGAACATGCTTTGCGCCGCTACCCCAGCGGTGAAGAGAGGTGCATTGGTGAGAGGGTACTTCGTCTTCCATTATAACGTTACCGACTTCATGTCCGAACCAAAGCTTGTAAGCTTTGCGAGGCCATTTGTCCCGCCCAGGCTATTACCATTGAAAGCGAGACTCGATTGGATGGGTCAAGGCGAACAACGAAATATGGTCCGTAGCCTCCATGGATCAGAACCTAGTTTATGCTCACGTCCCACTCAAAAAGATATTGACATGACGAAATGTATCTACTGCGGCTTCTGCCAGGAAGCCTGTCCGGTGGATGCTATCGTTGAAAGTAAGTTTGGTTCGTTGCTTTGGATACCCGTCATTTGAGCTTATTGTCTATGAAGCTCAAAACCAAGAATTTGCTACGGAGACACGCGAAGAGCTGTTGTATAACAAGGAGAAGCTTCTTATGAACGGGGACAGGGCCGAGGCTGAGATTGCCGCCAACCTATACTGTATGTTCATCTGCCTTTCTTGACTATGCGTCCTCTTATACTGTGTTCCATTTATTCAGCCGAACACGTCTACCGGTGAAAGCAGGTCATGTCCGACGGAGTGGCGGGGTAGCTAAGGTGGTGTAGTCGTAATATATCAATCCACGAGGATACGGGACAACTATTGACTGATGAGCACACCTTTCTCGATACCCAAGTGAGTTAAGGTCTATGAACGAGAGTGAACCCTTCTTTCGGCGACCAAGTCAGCCAATCATATTCAAGGCAATGCAATTGCCGTCAGAAAAAATGCCGCCGTCAATTTCTTTTTCCACACTTGCTCACCAGACACCAATCTCCACAGCTCCACCGCCCATTATCCCTATATTCGTTCAGGGCTGGGCCAAACACTAATAGGTTCAATTCTAATGGAATCATTTAATCATTTCCGTCGGCTAGAGCCGACAGGTACTACCCTAGGTATTTATTCATTGTATTCTGCTGTAAAAAAATTCATTCTGATGTATTCGTTTCTCTCATGCACTATCAGTGTGACTCGTCGCTGAGCTGGAAATTTCTCATACATAGCCTGCCGTGCTCTGGCCTCCTCAACCGATATATCAGACATGTATGATCAACCCAACCGCGTGTATACTCGCCCTAAATAGACGAGTAGTTGTGGGGTGCCCGGCTTCCCAATATTCCTCGGAAGAACACCGATCAATGATACGTGGTATACGCCACTGCCTGGAGTGGGAACCACTGTGTCGATGACAGACAGTTCGTCACCAGCTCGCAAGGAGTAGATTTCATCTAGGTTTCCAGTCTCACCAAAGTATGCTTTGAGACCTATGGCTCCTTTACAGGCTTGGGGTCATTCATATACGACCCATCCACCGCCTTCTTGCCCACCACCTACCACAAATGGATTTGCACCTCATTCTTGATTCCAACTCTATAGGGAATGCAGAGAATCCGTCTGTGAAGAAGTTCCGAGGTGTCAAGTATCACAAGTACGTCCCGTTCTCTAATATAGTATGTTATCTATCTCCTTGCTCATCTGCAACCTGGACAGATCTTCCGTAAACGGGACTCCCCGCCGCCGAAGTCTGCGTGCCCAAGAATCCATCCCCGAATACTCCAAGTTATCTATCAGGAAATCAACTCGTCGTACGCGTGCTACGATGTGCAGTCCCCTATCAGCACAGCAGAATCACAATCCATTTGACAGTGGGCATCCCACGCGCACTACTAATAGACCCCATATGTCACCTCTTGGGAAACCCTCTGGTGTGCAGTCAGGTAGTACTACTAGCATCCGTTCCGTAACACACGATCGAGCATCGTCATCGGCTTCTCCTCCATTGCCATCCACCGCCACCTCTAGTGGTCTGTCCCGGGTCCGTCAACAGCTAGAGCGAGAAACAGCTCGCCTCGGTCGAAATCTCTCCATTATGGATTTCGTACTAGATTCGAAATCTCCCTGGGTAGATTTCTCGGAGGAGATGCTCTTGGAGATTGCGATTCGCAGCCATCTGTACTCCCCCTCGCGCCGCGAGTACGTGTTTGGGGACGAACACAGCTTGAAGGCTTATTGGGACGAGCAGGCCTTGATCTGGACCGGCGTACAAGATAGCCAGACCCTCTTTGGGTCGACTCGGTTTCCGGATTCCTGCGAACGCTCCACTGTTTCTGTTCATGTCGCCAATGGGTAAACCATTGTAACTGAGGCACCAACTATACGGGACGGGTCCTAGCTAGATATGCGAATAGTACGGCCGTAGCTTCGGTATTGAGGAGGGCCACCACGGAATGTCATATGTGCTTCTCTTGAGCTACCAAAAGGGTGTCCTGGGGTCTTGTCACTAGTCTTCGTATCGTTGTTCCATCCGGCTACTTACTCAACGCGAGTGTACCTCGCTAAATTATCGCAGAGTCTAGACTCGGACGTGAGATCCTGCGCTGCTATCGGTTGTTCCGTTTTGTAGTCGCGCCGCTCGTCACCACTGCTCGGCCGTAGCGTGCCTCCAACGAACATTATGATAAATGAACCTGGTGCCATTACGCCACACTACTTACAACGTCGTGGCCATAAGGTTTTTGAAGTGAAAATGACGTTCGTGGGTGAAGGGAATATCTCTGTGACGGTTTACTCAACCCTTGTATAGAGAATAGGAAGAGAACTCTTGAAGATGTACATACTACAGAAGGATTGCACGACAACAAAAATAGAAAGACAGGCCCTGATTATCGTACCTAATGTCCAAACGTAACCGTTAGACTGACTTTGAGGCTTTCAAGGGCCCATGCGGTCCTCATCCTGGTCCTCCCCGCCCCGTACGCGCTCCCTGTGATACCGCTTGGAACTCCTATCCTGTCCAGGATAGAGACCTCCCATGGCAGGATCGTCAACATCCATCATGTCTACACTTCTTCGTTTTCTAGCATCAATCCTAGCGGAGGACCTTCCCTGCTCAGGAGGTGCATACACGCCACCGCCACCTCCACCGCGATCTCTAGACTGCGATCTTCCGTCTTCGTGTACAAAGTCCAATTCTTCCTGTGGAGCTGACGGCGGTTGTGCTTGACTGACCGGGCGCAACCTAAACGATCGTGGTCGATCGTGCTCGTAGTACTGGCCGCGAGAATCCGGGCGGGAAGGACCGTCAGGTCCGCCAATGCCAGAGCCTGAACCACCTGATCCTGAGCCAGGAGTCTCGGACCGAGAGTGCATGGGATAGCCAGGACCCGCGCTCGCGCTGGCACCTGACATTTCATGGTAATACCCTGGTTCTTCGCGCATACGCGACGTGTGATGGTCTGTGTATTCCATGGAGTGTCTGGAGGGCCGATGGACTACTGGGGGCGAGTGCATGTGAGCAGGACCCAATTCAGGCTCCCGGCCACCACGCATCATGTCGCGACGGTCACGTTCTCTTATCTCCCACTGCCGCTCCGTATCGTAGTCAATCTCGCGTTGACGGTCCCGATGATCCTCTCTGTTGATGTACGTTCCGGGACCGAGACGTTGGTGATTGTGCACTCTGCTGGAGGAAGACCGGGTATCAGACGAATGCGAGCGAGGAGATAGCGGCCCCATAGCATGATTATGTATATCGCCATGCGGAATAGCTAGTTCATGCATATCTTGACGTCGGGAACGTTCGCGATCTGACGGCGGTGGCGGACTGAGTAGGACGTGGCCAACAGGTGGTAGGCTATCCCCTGGGTATGGGTGCGGCACATAGGGAGTTGGGGGGCCCCTCCGGGAACTTGAATGCGACCGTTCATGAGGCGAGCTGACATGAGAATGGTGGACAGTTGGGCTGGTCGTATGAGAGTGAGAACGGGTCGAATGGCTTCGTCCGGGTTCCATTGGGGGCTGCATGGGAGGTAAAGGGGGTATTGCACCGAGACGCGCGTCGTGGGCTGGTGGAACGCCTGCTGAGGTGCGCCGTGTCGAGCGCATCGAGGACGTTGCCGGCGCGACTGCTGGGCCTAACGACGGATCAGCAACGGGCACAGGACGACCGTCCGGGCCAGGGACGACTCGTGCATTGCCATGGATCCTCATGTACTCGACAAGAGTAGGATCGTGGTCTATTGGTGGCCCCTCACGATGATGGTGGGAGCTGGGCAAGGGCTGGCCCTGAGGGGCGATAGGAGGGAGCGGCTGGCGATCCTGCAATTCTGGCGAGTGCGAGTTGGGCGCGACCGAGAGGCGTTCATAAAGAATTCTGATAGAAGAATTACGGAGGAAGATTTAGACATACGGAGAAAGGAAAACGGAAAATGAATATTGTGACTCACGCCCTCTCGAGCTTCATCCTTTGGATATTTCGCTTGGCCTGCATAACCTTAAGCTGTAGTTTATCATTGTCCTTTTCGACAGGTCAGCGACGGAAAACATATGAAACACGTTTTGGCACGCACCGACTCAATTTCCTTGACTTTTCTTTTCAGCTCCTTGTATTTGTTGTGGTACTTGGCATCCTCGGCGCCAGCGGTGATACCTCCAGAGTATGGTTTTGGTTTTTGTTGTTTTGCAGACTGGATTTGCCCTTGAGTTGGGTTGGAGAGATGTGCATTTCCCGGTGAGGGTTGTCTGGACATGATGGTTCGAAAAAAAGAACCAGGGCCAGATTGCTGGCAGGTGATGGATATTTTCGGCGCCAAATTCTCGCTACGAAGGTGTTGTTGCCTTTTTTAGGAAGAGCTTAGGGCCAAAGACTCGAACTGATGGTGTAGCATGACGAGTCCCCTTGGAGTCCCGTCCGACAAGATATTGACGCTATTATGTGTACGGATTACTCCAAATAACTCCCCGGCATATGCAGCCTACCGGTCGCTATTCTTTGGACAGGTGGCTAGCCCTGAGGAAATTACGAATTCGACTTCTCGATAATGATTACACCAAGCGGCGGACGAGTGGACCACAAACCGCTTCAATCCAAGGTCGTAAAAGCTCTTGGCCGACCGAGATGCCAGCGCCATGATACATATCTCAACATCCAAGCCAACTACGTACAGATGCATATGCGACTGTTGCCGCAGTGCGATTGATACGAATTACATTCCGACAATGATTCCGTGCCGGCAGATCAGCAAATCAGACGCGGCAAATTTCGGAATCTGTATCTCGTCACATCATTTGTGATTGCTCACGTGACCACAAGGTTAACCAGTTACCACCACCATACTGCTGTCGTTTTAGTAGTTGCCTATACAGCCAGTGAGTTTAACTTTGAACTTTACATTGTTAACATGCTAAAACTGTTTCTAGTGTCGATCCCATATAGACAGTATGCGTATGAACAGGCACCATAACAATCAGCTCTAACTCTAGCATTAGGGATATGCCCCCACCGGGGGGCTTCGAGTCTGTCAAGTACAAACGGAACTTGCCTTTTCGTGGACCCGGAGCTCTCGCCATTTTGGGCGGTGTCACGCTTGTCTCCGCGTATGGCTTCTATCGATTGGGTAAAGGAAATCTAGAGAAACGGTATGTGACCTCTGTTTGTGCTACTTCCACCGAAGTGCAGGCGTCAGCTGAACGTGGAACGTGTTCATTTGGGTCCCGCTCGTCGATAAACGTGTGGATCCGTCCGCCCAATGGAGCGTTTATCTGCACTGGATCGTCCGGTCCGTAATGAAGGGGCAACACGAATCTGATCCTTCTTTTTATTGTTTCTTTATTCTAGTGAGCTAGAGAGAGAAAAGGTCTGGTCGCGCATCCACCTAGTTCCCCTTCTCCTGGCCGAGGGTGATCGTGCCGCGTACGCTCGCCACCAAGCGGATGTTGCTTTAGAAAAGGCTATCATGAAAGACGTGGCTGGTTGGGAGGTACGTGTCTGCCTTGAACCGATGAAGCCGTGATTGATTTGCGATCCGTCATTTCCGAACGGCACTTCTAATCGCTATTCATCTTTACCCTACTCTTGCGCAATTCGGGCAGCCTGGTAAAAGCGTCTACAACAACTCGAAATACGAATCGCCACGGATTAACATATCGTAGTGATGTATTTACTTCCGAACATCGATGCGTTGACGTCTTCCATTAGAGCCTGAAATTAAGAAAAGAGACTCATGGCTGCGTATCAACGACGTATTGTTGATCTTGAGTGATGGCTGGATATATTCGACAGATTCGATGCATTTGATGCGTACTGTCCAAAGGAGATAGTCCTTTGAGGGACAGAAGGCCGAGGCGTCGATGTCCAAAAACAGACAATGGCCATAAGGCCGGTAAAGCCCGAACAACAGGGTCATATATACCAAACTGGGCGAAAGCGTGGGAAGAGAAAGTACGGGTTTTGCATTTCTTCCGTTTCAGCCACACTTGCACTAGTCTCCCTGTTACTGAATTCGCGGCATCTGGACGTCTGGTGATTTGTTTTCGGCGTCTGGTACAGCATTCAGGAAACTCAAAAAAATAAACGGTAAGGGCTCGGACATCGGGGCGGAGACGGACGATGGGTACTAATTGCATGTCAGTGTTACAGGCATTGTGTTCGGGGAATTGTAGGTGTTACAATTACTTACGGTGACTTGCCGTCACTGGCGGTTGATTGCTGTTTACGCTGTTTACTTGTTTACGCAGTGTTTACACACTATCGGTATTTATCTGGATCTATCACGCGAAACAGCCCTCCGGACACCGACATATGCTCTGTCACCTCGCATCAGTTCGTGCTAAAATTGGGACTTTTCTTCGATAACCTGATCAGGACAACGGTGAGAAGCAACAAAGACCTCCTGTCTCCCCTTCCTTACGCGGCTCGGGGGGCAATCTTGGCTTTTATCGTGACTGATTCATGTCGAGTCAGTAACATACACAGGAATGGAAACATTTCGAAGGCCGCTCCGGATTCCTCATAAGCTCAGCTTCCGACTGCTCAGGGCGTTTTCTTGTGCCCGAACTTCCTCTTGCGTGACTGCGCCACGTATTTTTAAGCGCTACAGCCTGCGGTTATCATCTCCCCCCTCTCCTCCATCCCCTACCATGCCTGCCCCAACTCTACCTCGCAGACAATTCTCCCCCCTCCCTAGGAGCACCTTATATCCGGGTGACATACCCATGATGGACGCGAAACCACTTGGCTTCGACGACAATAACTTTGTCCACCAGGATTCTGACCAGATGCTTTTTGACTTTGACGACGTGTCGTTTCATGAGCATTCTAGTGTCCAGTTTCCTTGGGACCTACACGATATCGATATGGACTCCAAGCCCGTGTTCGATATGCACACTTCCCCGCGTTTCGGTTTCCAGCACCCCCCCACCGACAACATTTTTGATTCCACGGGATTTTTCGCACCTGAAGCCCTCGACAATTCCCCCTCATTCGACAATAATCTCTATTTATCTAACTGGGTACATGACACTGACTTACCCTCGCCGTCTTCTCCCATATCTATTCCCGCTTCTACACCGTCTCCGCCGTACATTCCTTTCGCTGAGCGATCACCTTATGCCGCAGACAAAGCCTACTCACCTGCAAACTTTGCCGCTCTTCACCATCTTCCTCCTTCTGCTTCCCCCGCCTCATCCTTCGAGGACATCCACTCCTTTGAACGTTCCCGTGTCGATTCCATTTCTCCCAAAGAAGTTTCGGCAATGACGCCCGCCTGGGCTTCCCAGCTCTGGGATGCCCCGAGACCGGGTCACATTCGCACTTCGTCCTCTCGTTCCCCCGTTCGACACTCTCCCCTCTCTCCCACCAATACCCAACGATTACGTATACCCAGACGCGACACTGTGTCTCCGGTCAATCTGTTCCAGTCAGCGAGCGCCCCTGCTTTGACCCTTGCTCCGGGCATGGCTCGGGCGTATAGCAGTGGCAAAGCCGAATCAGGCGGCGTCGCCGACCGTGACGCGACCATCCGGCGGAAGAGAAAGACGTCGGATCCCGAAGAAATAGAAAATAGACCAAAGGATAGCGACTCTCGTATGTCATCTACTCCCGCAGTGACTGTTTTGGCGAATGATTGACACTTGTATCTAGCTCCGTTAAAGTCCGTGCTGCGACCTCCGAAGTTAGCTCCTTCGGCTTGGCAGCTGTATTTCACGGACTGGATCCAAAGGCAGCAAGCATCTAACACACGTAAGCTTAATGTTGCACAAGCTGCTAAAGAAGCCGGGCAAGAGTATGCAGGGCTGAGTGTTGAAGAGAAAGAGGTGTGTGATCATTCATTGTCTGACGTCATTCAATCTAATATTCCATTAGCCCTATAAACGACGGTCTCAGGCTATGAAAGAAGCCCGGGAGCGGGAGCTCGCCGCTTACATGCGAACTCTAACTCCCGACGACATCAAGCGTGAGAACGCTTATCGCGCTGCCCAACGGAAAGCCGGGAAATCGCGAAAGAGCAACATCAAGGATCCTAATGCGCCAAAGAAGCCTCTCTCCGCATACTTCATGTTCCTTCAACGTATCCGGGCGAACCCGCACTTGGTCCAAGAGATCTTTGGTGATGAGACGGAGACGACGAAGCAGAGTGTTCTCGCTGCAGCCAAATGGCGATCGATGACCGATGATGAACGCAAGGTGTGTTGAACTTGATGTTCACTGATTATTGTGACGTTTTCTCATTACGGTGACTTGACAGCCGTTCCTCGCTCAGGCCGAGCAGGAGAAGATGGAATACGAAGCCGCACGAAGACTGTACGAAGAAGGGGCACCAGCCTTCGGAACGACTATCAATTTTAGCATCTTACCTGGCAGCCCTGCCTTCCGATCTGTCAAGGTGGAGTCAGAGAGTGAGAGCGAGGGATACACTGATGACGGTGGCTACGAACGATACACTCGATGAGAGTGTTCTGCTTTTCTTCTTGATGATATATTCCCTGTGTAAGCCTTTGGCCTGCTGATGACCTTCATGCCCATTCTATTATACGTACGCCCTTCGAAACGATCTTTTGCTTATTGGTGTGTTTCGAGTATTTTATTGCTTCGAACAATCTTCGGACAGCATTGTATAATGGGAATACCTATGCACCCCACTTATGTATTGTTAGCACATATTGCATCCTCCGTATATCTGACGAATACAATTTTATTCAATCAGAAGTCTTTGGAGCAATCAAAGGGAGTTGAAGGACCATCTTCTGATGAGGTGCATCGTCCTCGTCAAACTCGGCACCCTAAAATGATAAGATAGCCATGAGGCGACACCGGAGCAAGACGACGGACTTCTTGACATACCTCTGGTATATACCCAAACCTGGAAGAGGAAATATATTAGACCTTGCTCCGATGTTCGGCGGAGAATACCTACTTGGCGTAAAACCCCTTGACAGGTATCTGAGAATGGGACACGACAATCGCGTATACGTCATGCTCGGGCATAGTGGCCATGGGACTCGCGTCAATTTTGACCCACTCGTGCAAGCGCAATACGAGTTCTCTCCCAAACTTGAACTGTCGATACTGGTCGAGTACAGCAAGTCTACCAAGCTTGTAATAATTCTCGGATAATCTGACTCCACGGATAGTTCCGACCGGTTGGAGAGATGGTAGGAGCCGCAGAAGGAAATGGGTTGCAGCCTGAGGGTTATCAAACCTGTTGGAACATCATAGTCAGAGAAGTACGGTACGGTCAACTAAACGAAGAGATGTTAGTAACTCGTCTATTTCGGTTTCAAGGGGAAATTTTTGCTCGTGATGGAAGACCTGAATTCGAACATCAAGGCATTGCTGAATGTGTTCCTTTGTGGTGGCGATGATGATTTCGTGGTCTAGAACACGGTTGACCGTAGGCATAGTCGGTAGACGTCGGATGGTGGAGTGATGGTGATCTGTACGGTAACAAGAGGCCAGGGGAAGTATGGTGCGCCGCCGACACTGTTCGACCTCTCGTGTAGGAGATATATGGGTAGCTATAGCATAAGTTTGAATCCGTATCCGAGCGGGTTACATGGAGACCGCAAATACCTAAAATTAGAATATAAATTGGGGGACACGGGGGAAGTACGGGGCAGAGAAAGAAGACGCCGGGACAGGCGAAGGTAGTGTAGAGAAGACTGCGGTAAATATGAACTATATGAAGTTCATGAACAGAAATGAAAAAACGGGAGCATTACACTGTCAGAAAGCGGATCGAAGCGGGCAAATCGCGTCACATCACGTGATGTTTCCAGTGACCGTGACACGGTCGTCCTTTCTCAAAGTTTTCTTTTGCAATCAATTGCCGAATATACTGGTCATTCGTTCAATCACCTCTCATTATTCGCCTGCAGGTATTCCAGCCACTGTTTCTATTACATTTGCCACACTTTCTAATAATGGCTCTGCAGATACTCGTCTACCTGGACGAGTGGGTACATGCTGGAACCCGTTGCAACCGCACTTTTCACTTCTGTCCTTGGTGGCCATATAGGACAGCCGTCTACGTTCCAGGCTGCTGCTCGATCAATGCGACGTTCTTCGGCAAATGCTTTGACGTCTGATTTCTTTATTCCGCAACCAAGACGCGTCAAGGACAAGGGGAAAGCAAGGGCAACGGGGGTCCAGTTTGAGCAACACGAGTGCACCCCGGATCGTCTGTCGCAATGTCGAGAATGGTCATGTATGGCCCGGCACTCGATATGGTGTTCAAGTGAGTCCGACGGATTCTTCTCGCCTGCTAAATTCACATCTACGCCATGTTAGATCACCATCGACGGCTTCTGATGAGGGAGTTCCCTTTGGTTGAAGACGTTCCGTCCAGAAGTCGTATCTCCACGCGAATTCCCGCCACCCTACATTCATATTCTTCTCGTCGTGTCGCTGTTCGTGCTCACGATGGGCAGAGAAGACATGTTTCGCGTACTTCGAAGACCGGGCCGCCGTCTGAAGATTCCGGAGTTTCTTCTGTCGCCGACGAAGGTTCTGAAGCTGTTGATGCATCCCTCACACATCCGGAGGTGGCGTCTGTGATTCCACACGACTCTTCCGATTCTCGGTGGGTTCTGCCATCGCTTCTCCTTCCGCCGGATAAGAGCGCACAAGTGATACATTCCCTTCACCGTATTGCATTAAGGCCTCCAGACGACTTTGATATTGAAGAGACCTGGACGGTGTATGAGTCCGTCATTGAGGAACATGCAGAACATCTAACAAGTGTTTATCTTCTCCTACAACTCGTGGAGCGCATGTTGTACACGACTCAAAAATGGTACGACTCAAAAACCGGACTAGAGGCGCTTCATCAATGGGGGGATCGGATAAAACATCTCTTGCGAGCCCTAGAATCTCGGATATTGTCCCCTTCTCGGTTTCACTATACACATTGCTGTCTAGCCGCACGTGCACACGCTTTAACCGGTGAATACGAGCTCGCGGCGCAGTACCTTCAATCGGCGCGGGCATACAGGGAATGTTCCCAGGTGGACCTCATTGCGATGCACCAGAGCATAGTGCTATCGAAATTTCGCTATTATGATGTGCCTCAAGTGGTGGCATACCTTCTTGCTGAATGGAACGACGTAAGCGCCTATCTCGACGTGCCCCCACGCAGACCATTTTCCCCCGACCCTGTCCAGCGCGCATGGACGCTGTTTTTCTTCACCGTGACGGACCTGTTGTGCCGTGTTCCAGATGCCAAAATACTTTTTGCCCCAGAAGTGCGTCTGGACGTTATCCAGAAGCAGCGTATAGGTAACTTATTCATCCAAGCGCACTGTGCTCATCAGCGACCTCTGCATGCTTGGAACGTGTTCCGTGCGATGCGCTCCCACGGCCTCACCCCACAATTGGAGACACACTTGGTCCTCGTCCGTGCGTTAACGAAAGAGGAAGCGATGGGTCCTGCGAAAGAGGCCTTTTCTCACCTTGAGGAAACACGTGCCAAGCCCTATCTGTCTACTGCACTTTACCTGTGTGCCCACGATGGTGACTTCGAACGCACGGAATACTTTTTCGACCAGCTCTCACATGATGATCTGGTGACGAAGGAAGATACAGCGATGTTGATGCATTCGTACGCCGTACATGGCAAAGTCGAGCAGGTGCTACACTTGTTTAATGAGTTCTTTCCTGCATTTGTGAATAGCCGTGGGCAACAAAGGCGAACGAACGATCCTCGGAATATCCATTACGCTACTGTGTTGTATGCTTATGCACGCAGTGCCGACCTCAGTGGCATCGATCAGTGGTTGAGGGTCATGCGTGACGCGGGCATCAGGGTCAATGTGGTTATGTACACCATGATCCTCCAGGCGATGGCCGTTAAGGGTGATCTGGAAGCGCTAGGACTTGCGATGGAGCGGATGCAAAGCTCTGGCATGAAGCCAACCGTTGCCACGTATACTGCCCTCATTTCGACCATGGCCAAGATGCAGGATCCGCTTACTGCTGAGAAGCTTTACAAGAAGGCTCTGGAAGACGGAATCAAGCCGAATTCTCGGATGATCAACACACTTATGACTGCTCATGCTGAAGCGGGGTCATGGAGAGGCGTTATCAGGGTGTTCGACTACGTTCGTTCGATTCCTAATACGCCAATGACTATCGACGTCTGCAATATCTTACTCAAAGCCTATGTCCGGATCGGAGCACCATTCCGTACCGTAGCACGGCTGTTCACGAAACTCCGGCAATCCTTAACTCCTGACAAGTACACTTATGCGCTAGTCATCCTCGCTGCGTGCGATGCGGGTCTCATGCCTACAGCTACGAAGCTGTTTGAAGAGATGGACCGCCTGGCTACACCTGCCTCCGACATCAATGTCACCGTCCACGTCATGACGATGCTCATGGGAGGCTGGCTCCGGTTAAATAAAAAGAAAAAAGGGAAAGGTGTGTATGACATGATGGTCGACCGGGGGATCCAGCCCAATTCTATCTCGTTTGGGGAGATCCAGAGTGCATATGGTATGGAACGCTCGGACGAGGGGCTCAAGCTCGCGGAGGAATTCATCGACACACTAATGAGTGCGCCGCCCGAACATCGGACCTGGTTAGTTCCCCCGCGAGTAGGCAAGACCTCCATGGACCACATCTACGCGCCCGTGCTGTGGGGGTACTCGCGTAAGGTCCAACCACGGGACGTAGAACGGATGTACCAGCACATGCTTGACCACAGTGGGACGCCGACACTGGGGATGGTCACTGCGCTGATGGACGCTTATAGGAGGTCGATGGATATCGATGCGGTGCTACAGGTGTGGCCGCAGGTGTTCCAGCTAGGTTTGCAGCTTACTCAACGGACAAGCGTCTTTGGGCTGGATAAGGATGGACAGGGTCAGGTGAGAGTCCGCGGAGATATGTTGAGTATCCCACTGTCGATATACATGGATGCTCTCTCCCGTGCCGCTCTTTTCACGGAGGTTGCAGCGATCTGGAAGCGCTTCCAGGATCACCATTTCGTATTCACGTCGCAGAACTACAACCATCTCGTGGTCGTTCTTCTCCGCGCGGGAGAGATTGAACGGGCGTTTGAGATTGTAGAGAAGGTGATTTTACCGTACCAGCGCAAGTACAAGGTGGTGGTGAGCGAGCGAGATGACCACCCGGAGACACCGTTGTTGTTTGAGGAATATGATAAGATACTGGAAGGGGAGCGAAGAGGTGACTGGGGTAGGGAGAGGAGGGAGTCAGGGAAAATGCATGTCGACATGTTCAGGCGGGAACCGTGGACGGAGCAGATGATGGCAGAGCATGCGCAAGAGGACGACTACGCACACCCCCTTTACATCCTGCAACAGATCTCCCCAGGCTGGAATACATGGCGACCTCACCGGGCGGCGATGACCGCGCTGTTGATGGCCGTGCTAAGACTGAAGGCGGGGCTGCTGTTGGAAGCAATGGCTTTGCACAAGCGCAACCCTGATGATTTTCCGGCGCAAGGGCGTGAGGAGCTTCTGGCAGAACGCCAGGAGAGCGAGGCGCTTCTGAACAGTCTGCATGGACAGTTCCCAGACACCATGGGAGAGCTGAGGGTGTTTGAGATCAAGGAGAAGAAGCGGTTAGTGAGCGGCTTCGATAAGAAGTATAGGCAGTTCGTGCCCAGATGATTGGGATTTGGTACGGTTGGGTTGGTGAAAACTGGTGGGCTTAGTGCTCAGACTCGGTCAACGATTTCCCAGCTGATCATCCTGCTGACAATGCTTGCGAGGCGATTACGCCTCGGTTGTCGGTCGAGAGGAGGTCGGGCGGTGAAGCTGAGAGGCGGAAATTTAGAGGAAGGCTTAAAATTTGCTTGTAGAAAGGAAAAGTAGCGATACGAATAATCTACTAGTCAGGATGCAAATGCACACCCGGGAAAATAAGTTTCTCGGTGAAGAAATTTGGATTCATTGGTGTTAAAGCGCCTCGTCACAATAGGTGTATGTTTAGAACGAAGTACATATTTTACTGTATACATCTTGCTGACTGACATCCAATAGTTACTAATATTTCGGGGCACTGCTGGGGAGTACCGGGATGGTATATTTGGGCAGAATGACTAGTAACTGTGTATTAGTATAGATGTTATTCAGCGCATTGCTTTGGTGAAGTCATTCGCATGACAATCAAATATCCGTGTACCTTGACTAGTCGCCGAATGGTGACATAGAGTTTAGAGTTGGACTGGATTGGCGCAGCACGGATGAAACATCTCCGACAATAAGTCAAAGGCCCATTGACCAACCATGTTTGCATACCTTTTCCCATGTTTCCCGGTGGCGGTACGACGTTGGGCCGTTAGGTCTATATATAGGCGGATCTGCGCTTCCATGAATATCTGCCTCATGTTCCTGAGAATGGCGCAGCCCTACTCAGTTCCTCCGAGCTATGTTGTGATACTTATCAATTGTCTGTGCTGGGGTCCTTGTGGCCCGACAGCGGAAACTCCCGAAGACGAGCTGTGGTAAACTCGGACTGCCATAAGCGTTACGAATAGTGCGTTTCCATTCTTCATGACAAACATCTGTTTGAATTAGTAGTATGAACAGCAGTGATATATTGAGTGGGCTATATTGATGATAATACATACATGGAGCCGCCGGATACGGGCATCAAAACCAATAACGTCATAGTACATGTACAGCCAGGCACGTCGGCGAATAGCACACTTGCCAAAAACGATCACGTCAAATTCAAAGCTGAGTCAATTGAAGACGGGTGGTGGACTTACAGCCATACCTAAAGCGCCCGGAACAAAAAGACTGAATGAAGAAAACGGATGTGCTGCACATGGAGACGAAACAACACGCACCAGGGCTTCTCCCGACAGCGGCGGTAAGGGACGGTTTTCACCTATCACAACTCTTTCGCTGAACTCCAAGTCCCAATTACGCAGCTTGTCATGTAGCCTTACTCCTCCATACAGAAGTGGCCGAAGTTATCGGAATTTAACTCTTCCCATCACGGCTGCTTTCCACACAAGTACGGGCGGCCCAGGCGGGACCTCGCCACTTGCCCAGCTCCTTCGACGATCCACCGGTTAGGTACCCGCCCGAAAGACTCTACCTTCGATCTGAAATGTCTCTTTGCGTTCACTGTGATTGGACGGACCTCTGGCTGTACGCTGTCGGGACTTTGTGGTTGCCGGAGAACTTTGGAATGTTCACTCCAGCTGACGTGTCATGTTCTCAATCTGCATGACCTCATAGTCGACTCTGGGGTAAATGTCCTCCTTATCGGAAGGGCTGGACTCGAACTCAGACGTGCACTAAGCACTCCCAGGAATGCGTCGAGTCCCTTTGCATCTAGGATAGATCTATACATCTGCTTTTGGGAAGCTCGTTCGTTGGATCCGGGTCTTCGCCATTGCGACTGAGTAGACATTATCACTGTTCTGGATGCACTGTATCGTCTTGGCTACCCTGTCTCTGCGACCCAAACAAAGTAGATCCGCGCGAGTATTAATCGTCAACTCTCACTATTGACTCCCTAGTGTCGGGCCGGTTGTTAGCTGCAACGAGCACGAGTAGGCTACAGGGTCCGACGAACGGTTGCGCGAGAACACTATCAACATCGGTATCAAATTATGCTCTAAGAGGGATGGTTTATCCGACCCTTAGTCTATGAACCTTCGCTGAGCGGGAATGCGCCTCATTCCGAGCAACGCTGTCCTCTTGCTACCACAGGAAGACTTTTTTGGGGAAAAGCAAGCGCTTTTCGGAGGGAATAAAGCGTATCGTCGAGAAGAGAAGAGCCGCGTCAAGCGCTCGCAAAAAAGTGAGACGGCACTTCTTTCCACTTGCGAGGGAACGAATTACGAAACCCTCAGTGTCGGTACATTTCCACTATCAAGCGTATGCAGAGGAAAGATCATCTATTCAAATGCGGTTTGACTATGCTCGGAAGGGACTTGGATGTGACAGAGAGGGTTTTTGAGTTTACACGGTGAGAAGATAATTCTATCTGAAAGCACAAGTCGAATTTGACCCTATATGTGGACCAACATACATGTCCTTGACGGTGCCTGTGTAGTGGCAGAGCTCCTGAGGATGTGGTGATAGGCGGGAGAATCGAGTAGACCTCTTCTGCAGTAACAACTTATTCCTGTGAATGTGGTCGAGGAAGGGAGAGCGGGTACTGATTGGCGGGGAGATGGCGGGCAGAAGAAGAGTATCAAGGAGTCAAGTCAAGCGCCAGTGTAGGATGGAAGGACTAAGGTCGGAGTAAGTCGTCAACGACATTTTTGATGCGGGGTCATAAGCTTTTCCAAAGAAGAGAGCGCCACTCATGCTTGTGAATATGAGTCCAAAGGAAGGAATGACTCGACTCTTTGTTGCGTAGAGTAGGGGGAACGGAACTTTGGTAAGGCTCCAAACTGCGACGTACAAGACTCTCCGAGTGCGTATTCAATAGCGTGGACGCCAGGATTGGTTCTTCCTCCATTTAGCGGTTGCGCGAGAATCACTGAACACCCCCATATTCACTATTGATACCAACCGCCTTTTGAAAACTAATGGTTCGCATATCACCATCAGATGCTATGGTTCGGAGAAGAAAGTTTCAGGTGGGCATTTATCAAATGCGGTCTATTAGCTATGGTGCTAACAAGACCATGACACTGAACGATAAAACCAGAACAAGTCGATTTCGACCTAGATTTGATACGACGGAAGCCTCCAAATGTGGACCGGTCACAGATACAGGGAAAAAGTGTGTGTGTTCCAAGGGGTGTTTTCGTGGATGATGAAAGAAGGTACAGACTTCGTCATAAACTGTGTTTTAGGGACTTGAAGCACACGAGAGGGCCTCCGAGATTGCCGAAATAGCCATAAGCCAGTCACAAACGCGTCATCAAGTCCCCAAACCATGGTTTATGACGATGTCCAAATCACTCTCTTCTCTCGCGCAAAGCACATGTTACTATAAAGGTTCGCTTATCACCATCAGATGCTATGGTTGGGAAAGCATTCCAGGCGGGCATTTACCAGATGCGGTTTATGGTGCTAATAAGACCATGAACACTGAACGATAATACCAGAACAAGTCGATTTTCGACCTAGATTTGATAGGACGGAAGCCTCCCAATGTGGACCGGTCACAAATGCAGGGAAAAAGAGTGCGTGTTCCAAGGGGTGCTTTCGTGGATGATGAAGAAAGTTCGGACTTCGTCATAAACCGTGTGTTGGGGACTTGAAGCACACGAGAGGGCCTCCGAGATTGCCGGAATAGCCATAAACCAGTCACAAACGCGTCATCAAGTCCCCAAACCATTGGTTTATGACGACGTCCAAATTACTCTCTTCCCTCGCGCAAAGCACGTGTTACTTCAAGCTCGCTTATCACTATGGTTGGGAAAGCATTCCAGGCGGGCATTTTATCAAATGCGGTTTATGGTGCTAATAAGACCATGAACACTGAACGATATTACCAGAACAAGTCAATTTTCGACCCAAGGACGGAAGCCTCCAAATGTGGACCGGTCACAAATACAGGGGGAAAGTGTGTGTGTGTGTGTTCCAAGTAGGCGAGAGGATAGAACGCCGCCTTTTCCGCAATCTGCATCCTACCGTTACATGTGGTCGAGGGAGCGGAGGAACGGGAGCTAAGCGCGTGGAAAAAGGCTCCAGACTGCGAGACGGTTCCCTGGATTGGAGGACGGATGTTACAGGCGAGGGCCCGGTCTTCATTCAATTACGCGGAGGCCAGGATTTTAGTTATTCCTCCGTTTAATCCGCAATCCCCCCGTGCGGGTGGGCCGTACGGATCGGTTGAAATTCAAAGCGTAGAACCGGTGCATGGGTCCCGGTGCTTGGTGGAGAGTTGCGAGAGGAAGGAACGGTGGAAGAGTCCCGGCCGATAGACATGAAGAGCGACCGTACATCTGATCGAGCATTGATATTGAGAAGATGCGCGCATGGGACACGCGGCGTCTTTTTCGCGAGAGCCTGTGGTGAAGATATGCGTGGTTTTGGTCCAGGGGTGCTGTCTTGAGTGAAAGTCTGGAAAAGGGGGGTTTTCATAGAAAACGAGACGTTCCATTTACATACAGCTTGTGATGAAAGAAAGTTTGAAATTCGTCATAAACCGTGTTTTTAGAACTTCAAGCGCACAAGATCACCATAAACCAGTCACAAACGCGTCATAAACGCGTCGTTTATGACGACACACTTCTCTGGCGCAAAACACATGTTACTGTCTAGCTGCAAGGATGAGACGCTTCTCTCTAACAGGACTAGTTCAGAATATAAAACAACCTCGTTGAAAGAAACCGAAGGCGATGGTGTCCTGATAAGGGTTATCAGTTGCAGGCGGGGGGAACTTCAAAGCGGTGTTTTTTGCGAGGAGCTGGGACAAGAAGCGGGATTATTTACTGAAACGCGAAGGAGGCAGATGTGGTGGATAGACGCGATAAGTTCCGTCGTTGGAGACTGATTGAGATTAGCGTGGAGAATGCATGACAGTGTGGTTGACCCCACGTTGCGTGACACTGGGGGAAAGAGCCAAGTTTTCAGGCGCTTGGGTTACGGCGGTCGATAACTTTTCCGTTTGTACATTAAGCAAGGGTTAATGGCAAGAGCATCGGCGCGAGGAAATCATAGTACCGCTGAGAAGAGAGTAGGAATGAAGATATCCAGAAACGGGTTGCTTTGGGGTAAGGATCGACTGCGGTTTGATGCAGCTAGACGTTATTTTACGACGAGGGTCGGGGGAAGAGATACCTCGTCGGTGATATTGCTGGGGGTGGTATTTGATAACGCGGTTCTGCGTGGGATAATCCATATGGGTGGTTGTTGGGAATATGAACTTGTACAGCTGATGAATTTGAAAAACGGCTATACTACATAGCTCGTGTTCACCGGGGAACCTTGCATATTTGGAGGACGGCCTGGATATACGGGCGAATGAAGCCTATGCCTAATGGGAAGAGAAGGTCTTTATTGCCCGTGGCGTCTCACAGTAAGACTGAGTTCTTTTCGTGAGAGGTATGCACGACCTGAAAGTAAGACGATGAGAGATGTCTGAAAATAGACGTGGTCTGGATGAGATTTTTACAATAACATGGCGTTCCATTCTGTGTGGTGGTTAAATATGAACTTGTACAGCGGGTGAATTTGAAAACGGAGAAGTGTAGAGCTCGCGTTCACCGGGGAACTACATTTGGAGGACGGCCTGGATATACGGGCGAATGAAGCCTACGCCTAATGGGAAGAGAAGGTGTTTATTGCCTGTGGCGTCTCACAGTAAGACTGAGTTCTTTTCGTGAGAGGTATGCGCGACCTGAAAATAAGACGATGAGAGATGTCTGAAAATAGATGTAGTCTAGAAGAGATTTTTTATGTAACATAGAGCGAGGCGTTCCATTCTGTGTGAGATATATGAATTTGCACAGCTCATGGAAGAGCTCGCATACAGGAAATACGGCCTGGATATACGGGCGAATGAAGACTACGCCTAATGGGAAGAGAAGGTGTTTCTTGCCTGTGGCGTCTGGGTGAGATTGAGTTCATTTCGTGAGAGGTGTGCGCGAGGTTTGCATTGGGACCTGAAAGTTCACCTAAGCGAATCTAAGCGATTCAATTCTGTTAAGGTTTCGATGATCAGCTTCTCACACTGGTGGGATATCAATGAAATGCAGAGTTTGAAAACGCCGCACCCTGTGAATTTGAATTCGCAGAAGGATAATCAGGGAAAGGTTCGATGAACAGCTGAGTGGGATATCAATGAAATGAAATGCCGTCGGGGCTGTGAGTTGAGGACACGAGCTCTCGTCGGTGATGTAGGGTTGGCTTCGTCGGAGATAAGGTTAGTGAGATAGCCGTAGGAGTCTAGTGTATACGCTCCCGAAAAGGCAAGTGGTGGTTTGCTTCTACCACCATGGACCAGACAGCTGCCAAAAAGACGCTTCAAGAGCTTGTGAAGCGGGAAGATCTTGGGAATCGGGTGTGTGTGGACTGTGGGAGCCCGAATCCGCAGTGGGCGTCGCTGAGGTGGGCTTAATCCGATCTGTGCAACTACCACTGAGCATGGTGCAGCTTTGCGGTGTTCATGTGTCTGCAGTGTGCGGGGATGCATCGCGGGTTTGGAGTGCATATAACGTGGGTGTCTTGCTTGTTGAATTGACGAGGCTGATAGGGTGCAGGTTTGTTCGGTCGCTGTCGATGGATACGTGGCAGGATGACCAGCTGAAGCGCATGCAGGTCGGTCGATCTGTGTTTGTGCTGTGGATTCGCTCGTTGACGATGGATGGTAGCTCGGTGGGAACGGTCCGTTCCGCGAATTCATGCGGGGGTACAGGCCGGTGGAGCAGGGCGGGTACAGTGATTCGTTGAGTGTGCATGATACGTATCATTGTTGGGCAGCGAGTCAGTATCGGCAAAAGGTGTGTATTGTGTTGGATGTTTACTATTGCTAATGTGTGTGTAGCTTGATTACGAGTTGGTGGATAAGGAGTGGTCGCCGTCGCCCCCGCCAGAGCCCGCCTCGCCCGCCCTGCGCAAGTCGCGGAGAGGGGCGTCGTCATCGCCAGCACCGTCTGAGGCGCGAGGCGGGCGGTTCCAAGGCGAGTCACCCAGAGGGACGCCCCCGCCTGTCCTTCCCCAGAAAGAGGCAAACGAACTCTACTTTAATTCCCTCGGTCAGGCCAATGCCAGCCGTCCAGACCACCTCCCTCCATCTCAAGGCGGGCGCTACCAAGGTTTCGGGAGCACGCCCCAGCCATCGCAGAGTGCACCCTCCACCACCGTCCAAGACAACCCCATAGCCGCGCTGAGCAAAGGCTGGTCGTTCCTCTCTGCTGCAGTGGTAGGCGCGTCCAAAGTCGTCAACGAGAATGTCATCCAGCCGGGCATGGAAAAGGTGTCCGATCCGGAGCTCCAGAGGAACGTCAAGGGCTACTTGGATGGTGCCAAGAAGGGCGCGGTGAGCGTGGGGAGCTCAGCGAATGCTTGGGGGAAGAGCCAGTTTGGGGTCGATGTCGCTGGGAGTGTCGGGGAGGTGGTGGGCAAGCTGGGTGGTGGGCCGTCGAGGGAGGGCTATGGGGCTGTGCCGACTGGGTGGGAGGGCGAGCGGGGGGCGTTGTATGCAGAGGAGGACGATGACTTTTTTGAGCACACGACTAAAGCCCCGACGCCTCCGCCGAAGAAGGCGGGCGATGGCTGGGATGACGACTGGAAGGATTTTTAGATTATAGATTAGTTTATTTATGGAAATTATTATTTATGTCGTCATACCCCGCATTCATCCCCGCATCCACCATGAACCGCATCATCCAGCTTGGACGACGGGGATACCATGCCTCTGTCCTGCCTTCTCGTATATCGTCTGCATCTCCCGAGTTTGTCGCCAAAGCACAGGCAATGGACGACCTCGTCACGGACCTCGACGCCAAGCTTGCTAGGGCCAGACTTGGAGGAGGCGACAAGGCTGCAGAGCGAATGAGGAGCAGAGGAAAGCGCGTTCCTAGGGATAGGTGAGCGTCGTGTATCCCAGACTCGCTATCTCATCTCCGACAGGCTCAATCTCCTCCTTGATCCACACACGCCCTTTCTCGAGCTCTCGGCTCTTGCTGCACACGATGTCTACTCAGGCGATTACGTCCCTGGAGCCGGCATTATCACTGGTATAGGCAGAATAAAGGGAAGAGAGTGCATGGTGGTCGTGAACGACCCGACTGTAAAAGGCGGCGCGTACTACCCACTCACCGTCAAGAAACACCTCCGTGCACAAGAGATCGCCAGGGAGAACAGTCTACCCTGTGTTTATATCGGTGCGCCTGTTTTCCTTTTCCTCGGCGTCTATCCAATCAATCCCAGTCGAGTCGGGTGGTGCAGCACTCCCACACCAAGCAAACGTCTTTCCCGACAAGGACCATTTCGGGCGGATCTTTTACAACATGGTACGCGTCCCTCCCCTCCCGCCCACCTTTTATTCACGTGTCGTAGGCCCAAATGTCCGCCCTCGGGATCCCCCAAATCGCCTCTGTCCACGGGATAAGCGTCGCAGGCGGCGCCTACGTCCCAGCTATGGCTGACGAGAACGTCATCGTGCAGAACCAGGGGCGCATATTCCTCGCTGGGCCCCCGCTCGTACGGGCTGCGACGGGCGAGGAGGTGGGCGAGGAGGATTTGGGTGGCGGGAGGATGCATGCGACGGAGAGCGGCGTGACGGATCATCTGGCGAGGGACGATGATCATGCGATCGAGATTGTGCGGGGGGTCGTGGGGGATTTGGGGAAAGGTAGGGAGAGGAGGGTAGATGCTGAGCCGGAGGAGCCGTTGTATCCTGCTAGCGAGCTTCATGGTATCGTGGGTACGGACGTCCGCCAGGCCTTTGATATGCGTGATGTCATTGCGCGTTTGGTTGACGGTAGTCGGTTTAGGGAGTTTAAGAAGGAGTATGGCCCGACTATCATCACTGTGAGATTATTCTTGTGTATCGACTGCTACTCATTTGTGTACTAGGGTTTTGCGCATATACATGGCTACCAAGTCGGCATTATCGCCAACAACGGCATCCTCTTTTCCCCATCTGCCTTGAAAGCCACACATTTCATACAGATCTGTGAGCAGAGGGGGGTGCCGTTGGTCTTTCTCGTTAATGTCACTGGTGGGTATATGTTCGTGTTGTCAGGGTACTTGTCATTAACTAGACTTGTAGGTTACATGGTGGGTTCCAAGGCGGAACGAGGGGGGATAGCCAAAGACGGTACGTAACCCCCCCACGTTCAATTGAGTGTGTGGTTCCGTGAATCTGGTGTGCTAGGTGCAAAGATGGTCAGAGCCGTTGCCTGCACGACCGTGCCAAAGTTTACTGTCATCGTCGGTGGGAGCTTTGGAGCGGGCAATTACGGTGCGTCCATACTACGCCCACTTGCTCCTTTATTCATTAATTAATCCAGGCATGGCCGGTCGAGCGGTAAGCTCCCCATCTCCACACTAGCACTTGACACTTAACGTTAACTGCGACTCTTCGAAAGTATTCTCCGAGGTTCCTGTGGATGTGGCCTGTACGTTACTCATTTTTTTGGTACTAGTCCTACCCCGCTCATTAATCAATGGCAGAATGCAAAAGTATCCGTGATGGGCTCGGCACAGCTCTCGCAGGTCATGACGTCTGTGTCCAAGTACGTTTCTCTCCCTCCCTCTCTTTCTCCTCCTGACGTCTCGCTAGGGACCCGACGCAGCATGCAGCGCTCAAGACGGAGATCGAGGAGCAGAGTACGGCGCTGTATTCGACGGCGAGACTGTGGGACGATGGGATTGTGGCTCCGAGGGATACGAGGGACGTTTTGGGGTTGGCTTTGGGTGTTGCGGGGAGGAGGAGTGAGGGCGGGGCTGGGTTTGGTGTGTTTAGGATGTAGGCAGTGTGGTAGCTGTACTTGTCAAGTCTTTATAGAAAGAAGGAATTTGATTTCGGGTCCAGGAATAACTGAGAAACTGCTAGAATCACAGTTATTCGAGTCTCGGCCCAGAAGAATTGTTGACCATAGCAAAGGAATGACAACACTGGGATTTGACTCCAAACCTGCCATAAGTATTCTGAAGTAACAGTGGTCCACCATCTCAGTCGCATTGCAACGATAGGTCAATACAAAACTGGAACCTATGGGTTTACCATCTCTGAATCCTCAGTCTCGCAGGTTAGTGCATGAAACCTAGGTTTTGGCACCGAGTACCAGTAAGTTTCTGGGAATTTAGTACATCCCCTCGCTGGAGGAATTTTCATCGAAGTAACTTACCTATCATGTGACAGTTAGGTGCAAACCATATGTATAGTCTCGTTATAAGATAGTGTCAGAGATATAGGGTTGCACACGAAACCTCCAGGGGGGGTAACATACCGTTTTTTACCGACCCCTCCCCAAGCGGGGTGTTTTGATACGGTAATTTACCGTTACTTACCCTATCACGTGTAGTTTCACATGACTGACGCGCCGCATTTGCAATTTTTTTCGAACATCTTCACCTTCGTGTTATTCTACACATTTTTCTTTCTCCTGAAGTATAATTCATTGAAAATCACTATGGTGCTTTGTTTGAGGTTGTAAATAAAATATCAATTCAATAGGATTGAGTATGGTGGTGATATTGCTGCTCATATGTCATCACATGACAGGTAAGTTACCTCGCTGAAAACCCCTCCAGCGAGGGGAGGTAACTTACCAGTAACTAACTGGTAAATTACCGGTCCGAAACCCTGGTGTATCAAAATCTAGGGTTTCGTGCGCAACCCTACAGAGATATATCCATATAGCATACTCTTGGATGATTTATCACTTGCAACTCCTGAGGATCTGAGAGGAGGAAAAAGGAAGCCAATCTCGCCAAAATTATGACAACAGTGGGACTCGAACCCACGCTCTTTCGAACTAGAATAGTTACGTAATCCAATTGCATAACCTGGATCTAGCGCCTTAACCACTCGGCCATGTTGCCATACAGTCTAACGTCGAGTTACTCTGCTATGGCGTGTGTTCGAGTCCCACTCTTGTTATATGCACTTTATTGAAGGCATCGTTTATTTTTTTCTCTGACCCTGACTGAGCAGCGAGGATTCAAGATTCAAAGAATGGTCAAGTTTGGAGACATCCACAACGGTGGAGACAACCAAATTTGAACACCAGTGTTGTCATGGCCAATAGGAAATATTGTGTACTCGTTCTGTTTTGGAGCTGCGTCGGGTGCATTGGCTATTAGACTCTGTCATGAAGAGGGGCATTGACTGATTCATAGCATACTGGCGGCCATGTTTTCTTTGGACCCAGTGAGACTCGAACCCACTGCGGTTAAGGTTCGAGTTGCAAATGATGCCTTCCGCGGAGTGTTCGAGTCCCACTGGGGGCTTTTTTTACTAAAAATGCCCAAAAATAGCAGACCGATGACGTCTTTCGTAGTTCTGTAGTTTTGCTCAACCTACAGGGTCTTTGAGCCAAGACTCGAGTATAATACTCGCAACAATGTAGCAGGTCGTGTCTATAGAGCGGGCTAGTCCTTTCCCTTTATTCCTGGACCCGAAATCAAGCACCTTCTTTCCTTGATTCGTCGTACGTCTCCTCCCTGCGACTGAGAAGACTTGCTCCAAGTTGACGAGCACACCGCGGCTGACGCTGGGTTCCGCCAGTCGCTGTTTCTTCTACGCTGTGGAAGAAGCCGCGTTTAATCCTGCCGTGCGCCTCCCAAATATGGCGTGGGTTCGAGTCCCACTGTTATGCGGTTTGTATCATTTTTCATTTTTTTCCAACGCTCAAGTAGCCAGGGCTCAAGTACCAGACTGAGGAGCGGTAAACCTGTAGGTTCCGGCTTTGTACTGTACTTGAAGGCCTGTTGTTGTGACGCGACTGGGACGGTGGTATAATCTTTGATCACTGTTACTTTGGAATATGTATGGCAACTTTGGTTTACCCACTGGAATGAATGGGTCCGAATCCCAGCGTTGCCATGATCGATTGGACATATGGCTTTCAACTTTTTGAGCCAGACTCGGCGCCGGGAGCATAGACTGTGATGTATAGTGCATCATGTAGTGTTTTCTTGCAGGTCATGACATCCGTACGCGTGGCAGTCCTTCCCCTTTATTCCTGGATCCGAAATTAAATTTCCTAGTTTGCTTTCGAACTGCTTCTTCCAAGCCGACGAGCACATCGTCTCCTGTGGCGGCGGGCGATGTTGAATACCCTGATTCGTTCCGCCAACCGCTCTTCCTTCCACGCTGCGGAAGAAGCCGCGTTTAATTCTCTTTTCGGTGCCGTACGCCTCTCAAAATGCAGTTGATCGATGCAATCCTCCGTTCCGCTCGAGGGTCGGGGCCCCTTCTTGAATGGCGAGGGCCTTGCTAGAATCAACTCTATCCAGGGGTGGATCGTGTGGATGGAACATCCAGAAATAGACAGAACAAATAGAGTGCGATTGTTATCGTGCGAGTTGATAGTAGGGCGCAGCAGGAGAAATAGGCCTGTTGCTGCGAATGTCGGTCACTACCAAGTATACAGTGGATCTACTTCTAGGAACTGGCAGACATTTGCGAAATTGTCCTGTATGTTCCAGCGGACTGTCGCCTGTCGACTAGTTCGAAGAACTTGAAATCAATGGGATGAAAGAGAAAGACGTCTGACTATGAGTCTTTGGGACTTGAACAGTTCAACGGAAAATGATGCTTCTCTGAGATCCTGCTATATTGAAGAGGTGGTCGTTTAGGCTCAGGGCTAGGTGAATCTGCAGATAACAAGACCCTGCAAGAAGATACCGATATAGCGTTCCCAGATACAAGGACCAGAAGACGAAAGGTTCCAAATGCGGCCCCGAACGTTCAGGCCAATTTCGTGGGATGATAACAGGATGCCAGATAACAACGAACACCTAGAGATAGAGTCGCCGCGAACGTCGCAGAGCTTTGCGTCACGGTATCGTTCCGTTTGTACACGGCTTGCTATTGACTCGAAAAAGAAGTGCTTGGATTGATCGCGGTAGGAATTCGAGCGGAAAAAGACAACCGGGTGATACTTTGTTTTGAGAACCGGTACAACAGCGATAATTGTTGTTCGAGAACCGGTGGCATACCACACCAGAATAGCGGTATGAGGGTTGAAGCTAAGGTCGAGTCACGTTCGCAGGAGCTCGATCCCGACGTGGCTGTGCATTTAAACGCGCTTGCCATTAAACCAGCATCATCGACATCGAGGTCCAAAAGTCCGACGCATCCTTCCAAAGCAGGTGGTGTCGGCATATCGCGCAAGCGCAACGTGACTAGATAATTGATCGTCGAGCGTTCCGCTGTTTTGGGTCACTCTCTCATCACTACTCTCTCCTTCACTCCTCCTTCCTCCTCTCTCCTCTCAGCACCTGGATGATCCAACAAACGAATGCTCGTCAGGCTGGAACAGGCCTTCGTGTAGGGACCGTGGACGGGTCAGAACTTACATGGGGCCAGTGGTCTGGACGAAAGTGAGCGCTTATTTCTATCACTGTCCTAATTTGTGTCTGATTTTCCGTAGGTTATACGCTCTTGAGGTCATTCAAAACCCACTGAGAGCTAGGATGTGTGGATTTGGGGACAAGGTAAGCTGGTTTATTTGGAGATGTCATTGGAAATCAATCTGTATGCAGGATCGACGACCGCTAGCACCAGCAGCTGTAGTGAAGATGGTAGTTAAACGAGAAGATGACAGTGTTGTCGACGTCGAGTGCGTGTCTCTTTTTGTACTGTCTACCGTGGTTTACCTCCCCTCAGCGACGTGGATTGTTCCTTCTTCCTAGTAACGGTCGATCTCTGGTCTGGGGACGGGAAACAAGAAATGAATCTAGTCCTGCATCCTTCATCGTCCGAGCGATACGTCCAACAGACCCCAAAGTCAAGTAGCAACACCAGGCGGCGTGCATCCAAAAGTGGACAGGCGCCCAACCCGACTCGAACACCCACGCCGACACCAACACCGACATCCCCCGAGCAGCCCTACCCACCATACCCACCGCCTGCCGACCTCACTTATTCGGATACTGCCCCGACATGGGGCTACCCCAGCACGTCTTTCCCACAACCGCCCCAACAACCTCCCCAACCATTCGGCCGAGAACCATGGCAAGTCGACCCCGACAATTCCGAAGGGCCTGAATACCGTCCATGGAATACAGAGACTTACTCCAATCCACCACCCAACCCAAATCCTAATTCAAGTCCACCTTCATATTGGGAACCGGCTGCTCCCGCGCCTACGTCTCCGTCTATAACCAAGGAGAAACGACCCCCGCCTACGCCTTCGATACCTCCCCTGCCCCGACACACCTACACGCGTACCCTTGTCGGTCCGTTATCCGCCAATGCGACCCGCCTTCTGGATGAACATCGCAAACCCGGGATATTCTTCCTCTTCCAGGACTTGTCCGTTCGCACTGAGGGTACATTTCGCTTGCGTCTGAGGCTCATGAACGTCGGAGCTCCGCCTGCGCCTGAAGCGGGGGCGTCAGCAGTGCATACGGACGTGTCACCCGTGCTAGCGCAGACGTTCACCGAGCCGTTCACGGTGTATTCGGCTAAGAGGTTTCCTGGCGTTCCGGGTATGTGTGTGTTTTTTTGGGGGTTGTGTGGTGATTGATGGTTTTTTGTAGATACGACGGCGTTGTCTATTGCTCTTGGGAATCAGGGACAGAAGCTCCCTTTGGTGAGTGTTGGGATATGTGATGCGTTTGTGTTGTTGTTAATGGTATTCTTTGAATTTGTAGCGGAATCGACATGGCTCGAATAAGAGACGGCGACACGGTTCTGGTTCGGAGGATGAATCGGATGCGGAGTAGATGAAGTGGTGATGTAGATTTCTTCACGTTCGTTCAAGTCTGATTTATTGCTATATTTTTGTATATCGGAAGAATTTATGGTATCTTTATGGTGGATGTTTTGTTAGTCCGCGACCCTAGCATGTAAACTTCTGCTGTTTGTTGACTCTCGTGGTACGTCGATATACCGCTCTCCTTTTTTCTTATTTAATTCTTAGGTTTAGGTATTGTTAGTCCCAGGTTAAGTCTCGTCTCTGAAAACATGGCCTTATCGTTAAGCGCGACTCGGAATGTTTCTCAAGGTGTGGATGTAATCTGTACAGTATTGTTTTCCGATTCCGTATGGCAAGCCGGCGGTTCTCAGATCACCCAACAGTATCCGTGATGCTCTCACAGGTTTTGACATCCGTGTCCAAGTAGGATTGTCTTCCTTAGTCGAGTTGCCGGTCCGTCTGCGAACGGGACCTAGGGAAGGAGGCGGATATTGAGGAACAAAGTGATACTGTGAGAACCATCATTTGCGATTGGCAGTCTGGCAGGAGAATTAGTAGGTCGACCATATATCTTCGTGCTCGAGATGTCTCTTGGCATTGATGCAGTATTGATGTACTACATCCTACATAAATCGGGAACCTCGGTCACTGGTCCAGTCTCACCGGAATGAATACCAAGCTGTTGATGTCCTAGTTGTTGTCTTGCCAGTGCCATCATGATATGCATGATATCTGCTCGGTCTTTCGTTGCCTCGAGACCCAGTATCATTCAAAAATGCCAAACCCAGAGTTTCATCTGCTCTCGCCTGGATTTACTTCCCTTGCCTGTACAAAATAAACGCCGTAATTCGTGCCGTTGTATATAAAGGCACCACGGGGCACTTATCGCTTCCAATTGATTAGGAATTCGTTAGGAATGGCAGTTTGACTCTTGCAATTACTTTTATTATTAGCGCAGCGGCGGATATTCGACCCTGCGAGGCTTAGTCTGACTTTTTCTCAGTCTAGGCAATACAAGGCAATCAAGGTGTGTCCCGTTTCGGATGAGAACATACTGTAGACGAAGACCACCGGGTGGTTGTAGACATTCGAGTACCGGTTGAGCACCACGCCAGAGGAATGGTACTTGTAGCCGAAGCTGCCGTGTAAGGCAAGTACGCGCTCGAGCGAAGAGACGCGTCTGAGTGGCTGTGCACTGTACCGCGCTCTTGATCCACAACCCACGCCGAACAGCGCTAACCTCAACAGTATTGAATTGGGTTATCGGGATATCGCGCAATTAGGCCAGTGATTAGGTATTTATTGATCGTCGAGCGTTCCGTTGTTATGGATCACCTCTCTTTCCCCCCTCTGGTCCTAATGATAAAACAAACATATGCCCGCCAAGCCTGTTGATGCATGTCCAGAGCTTACATGGGCTCAGTGGTCTGAGCGAAAGTGAGTACTTGGGTTCTTCGGTATCTCTTTTACCTCTGATTTCCATAGGCTATATACTCTCGAGGTCGTTCAGAACCCGCTAAGGGCCCGAACGTGCGGTTTTGGAGACAAGGTAGGCTGGTTTATTTAGAGGTATCAATTGTAAATCAATGTATATCAGGATCGACGACCGCTAGCACCTGCGGCAGTCGTAAAGATGGTAGTTAAACGGGAAGACGATAGTACTGTTGATGTCGAGTATGTGTGTCTTTTTATACCGATTGCTATTGTTCACCTGTCTCCAGTGACGTGGATTGCTCCTTCTTCCTCGTAACAGTAGATCTCTGGTCTGAAGACGGGAAACAAGAAATGAACTTGGTCCTACACCCCTCCTTAGCCGAACGATACGTTCAGCAGACATCGAAACCATGGAATAGCAACAAGCGGCGGCGTGTATCCAAAAGTGGACAGCCGCCGCCTCACCCGACATCCGACCCCGATTCCCCGCCCACAGACCTGGTATATACGGGGCCTGCCCCGACATGGTGCTACCTTTGCACACCCTTCCCACAACAGCCTCAGCAACCTCCCGAATCTTTCGACGGGGAACCATGGAAATTTGACCCCAACAACTCTGAAGGGTCTCAATGGACTTCAGACGCTTACTCTAACCCCAATCCGCCACCAGATACAAGCTCTAGCGCACCAGAAAATGTACACTGTGAACCGTCCACTCCAGCTCCTCCTTCTCTATCTATAGCCAAGAAGAAACGGCCCCTGTCTACGCCGTTGATCCCGCCCCTTCCCCGACACACCTACACACGTACCCTCGTCGGTCCGCTCTCCGCCAACGCTACCCGCCTCCTGGATGCGCACCGCAAGCCAGGAATATTTTTCCTCTTTCAGGATTTGTCCGTTCGCACTGAGGGTACATTTCGCTTGCGTCTGAGGCTCATGAACGTCGGAGCTCCGCCTGCACCTGAAGCGGGGGCGTCAACGGTGCATACGGGTATGTCGCCTGTGTTGGCGCAGACGTTCACCGAGCCGTTTACGGTGTTTTCAGCAAAGAGGTTTCCTGGTGTTCCGGGTATGGATTTTCTTGCGTCTGCGTTGGGTTGGTGGTAATGGTGCTTTTCTGTAGATATGACAGTGTTGTCTATTGCACTCGGGAATCAGGGACAGAAACTTCCTTTGGTGAGAGCTAGTATTCGGGTACGTTAGGACGTTGCTAATAGAATTCGGACTTGAAGCGGAGTCGGCCTGGGTCGAATAAGTGAAAGCGATCTGATTCTGGTTCGGAGGATATGGATGGTGTAGAGTGATAGATCTCTGTTTATTTAATGTTCGTATTCGTTGTATCTGTAATTTTATGTACTGCTGTGTTTTTTTGCATACCGGAAGAATATATGGTCTTTTATAGTCGTTGGTCAAACGTTGGGGTCTAGTATACCGGCGCTAGACCTGTAACGCCATTTAGCAATTTCTAGATACGAAGATCCTCCCGTTTTGTAAATGATACGCCCGTCCTTTTGAACGGTGGCATGTAAGATGGCATCGTACTACAGGTACGAAGTTATTTATGCCCAAACGTAAAATAGGGGCTATGTCTATTTGTGTCGATGTATGACATCATCCCAACCTTCAGCACGACTATCAGTTCGCTCAACTTGAACCCGTACCTGCATGTCGCTCTCTCTGCACTCATTTACACCACCATAAAATGGAACAGACAAAGGGTATCGAACTCCTACCAGCTTCTACACGGAGCAAAATCCGGTCCACACAGATCCTCACCTCCCTCCCCCAAATCGTGTCAGAGCTCATTCAGAACTCGCTTGACGCCAGGGCAAGGCATGTTGACATCGGGGTAGACTGTGAGGGGTGGACGTGCTGGGTGAGGGACGATGGGACTGGAATGGGCAAGGACGCGTTGGCTGGTATCGAGGGACGCTACGGTGCGTAACTGAGATTGTAGTGACTTGCGAGTTTCGCTGAGTGCTTGCCAGTCACGTCGAAAGCCTACGATCCGGACTCGTTGAATGTCCTGTCGACGTTTGGGTTTCGTGGCGAAGGTGTGTCCTTATCGTGACTTGGTTGTTTGATACCTACCAACGTGAATAGCTCTCGCCTCGGCTGCGGACTTGTGCTGCCTGGAGATTTCCTCGCGGACGGCCGTGTCGAGGGAGACGTGGTCTGTTATACTCAAGGTAACGCCACCCGGCACTTGGTCTCTAGCGTTTCTCACGTTTTCCAGGGACTCCAGACGTTATACTCTGGCGCCGCTGTTCGATGGAGGAGAGAGACGCCCGGGACGGTCGTTTGTGTTCGGGATGCATTCTACAACGTGCGTCTTGGCACCCCTAGGCGCACATACCCTGTATGACTGACACTCTCCAGCTCCCAGTTCGACGGCGTTCCCACCCTTCCCCAGGCCGGACATTGGAACTAATCAAACAGGAAATCGAAACCTACGCGTTGGTCTTTCCTGGTGTTGCTTTCTCGCTCGAGAATACGAACGCGGTCAGGAATAGTGGACTCGTCGTGAAGGTTCCCAAGGTCGGTCGGCTTTCGCTCTAATTGGGTATCCTTTTCCCCCTGATCAAGGGTCGCCGCAGACGCCATCGTCGCTCTGTACGTTCCGGCATCTGTTTGGCAAGGCTTTGGTCCAGGTACGTACTCCCTTTCGTCGTGACGGAGGCCGATACGTTTCCTGCGAGAGGACAACTGAATCTTGTCCCAAAGACTTGGTTTACCAGCGCCTCCAATTCAGTCCTTTTGGACGCGGCGCTTTGTTGGCCGTAGTCGAGGAAAATTAAGATCTGTTCATGTTTTTCGTTTTACCTGCGCTCAATGCTCGGCTCCCGTGTATAAATATGTTTTCTAAAGGTTTTGACGTGGGTTTCTAGCACGTTGACGAAATTGATCTTTCTGCAAATGGCATTACGCTTGAAGGCTTCCTCAGCTTGGACGGTGCGCCATCCAAAGTGCGTTTTAAATGAATTTTGGTGTTTTCTATGTCAATCAAAACCTGTTCTCACAGGCGTATCAATACATATGTATTTATTTTTGCTCCCAGCTCAGTGACTTGTCACTGACTTTTTTGAAAGACGTCAATAAGCATCCTATAGATGTGGGTGATTTACACCGGTTCATTGATGCCAAATTTACTGCGAGCACGTTCGCCAAGCATGTACGTAGACTCCACGGATTTCCCTCAGGATGACGTTGACTTATCTTTTTTTCACAGGCCTATGACGAAACTGGGGAGACGAGTCTGCGGCCAAGTAAGCCACTTCTGATATCTGGTGGGTAATCATCTAAGCGCAGTCCACAGCCTCGCGGAGATCTCCCAGAAAAACGGAGAAAAAGCCCGTGTATGTCTTGAATCTGACTGTGCCGCCCCGTGGAGTAGACAACTGCCTTGAACCAGCAAAGGGGAACCTCCATTTTCAGGTATTATCGATTTTCCGGTTTCATGATACCACCTTGCTACCCCTTGTTTCTTTTCAGAACAAAGACACGATAATCGCTCTTCTTTCCAGTGCTATCCAATCATTTTTGTCTCGTAATGGCTTTTCGAATGTGAGAGATGGAAGCACAAGAAATAGCGCATCTCCTTCCCCTCGTAAACGGAGAAAAACCGATATTGATGACTCAGGTTATGTTTCTGATGAGGAGGTGGTCGATGGAGGCGGCCTAGAATTACAGCGCACCGCCACGCCGCTGTTCATCAGACGGGTATGTGTTTCGATCAGGTGTCCCACAAATAAATTCAGATATTTCAATTGTCAGGATGAGCGTGACAAGGTGCCGGACGAGTTTATTTGGACTGACCCAACAACAGGGCGAGGCTTTATTGTGAATGGCCGTACTGGTAACTCGCGAGCTTGCGAGAATGCCATTCTGGGAGGTGGTGACGAAGTGAGGGACGTCAAGTTCCGAACACCAAACTCTAGAATCACTTTTCCTCTCTCGAAAGAAGCTTCCGGAGCTGGGAAATCTGTAATGCCAGAATGGATTCAGGAGGCCCTTGAGGTTTAGTTTGGCTTTCGCATTCATTGTTTGATGGCTCATTTCTTTGACAGGCCAACGATGTATATACTCAGACTGAACGCAAAATACCCTCTATTAGCATTTCGGACTCCACACCGTGGCTGAATATACAAGATGCTTCAGGACGCAAGAATCCCTCTCACGGTTGCCAATCCTCCCGCTACTTCCCTTCCGGACAGCATAATCCGATGACCTACGCCATGACCATCGGTGGCTCTTCAAGCCATCGATATCGAAAGGAGGACCTCAGAAATGCCCATGTCATAAATCAGGTGGACAGGAAGTTCATAGCCTGCCTTATCAATGACACCGGGCAAATCGAAGGTGGCGGTCGATCTGGACGGGCACTTGTCCTTATCGACCAGCATGCTGCTGACGAACGTATCCGGGTTGAACGATTCCTGAAAACACTTTGCTCGGGCTTTTTGTATAGCCAGAAGGGAGGCCAAGATAAGACTAGGATGGTAGAGACGAGGGTACTTTCTCCGAATATACCTATACTCTTAACGAGACATGAAGCGATTCAGCTGGCCCACAGTCCGCAAGTCCAGCGTGCATTGCGCTTTTGGGGTTTTGGATTTTGTGGGCTTGATGAAGTTGGGTCAGAGTCAGAGCCAGATTCCGATGAAAGTGGATATAGACAAATCATGGTGGAAACTATACCGGATGTCGTCGGTAATAAGGTCGGGGAGAATATTGTTTATTCAACTTCTTCCGCGCGCTAACACAGGTACCACCAGCTCCTAGTCGGGGACGAACTGCGTGATTTGGTCAAGGGATCTCTTTCGAATCCAGACCTGTCCGGTGATCCTGCCGTTGAAGATAGTACACCAGAGTCGGATGAAAATAGTTTTGTTTGGCTGAAAGCTCTGAGGTGGTGCCCCCGAGAACTCATGGATTTGATTAATTCAAAGGCCTGTAGAGGTGATCTTGTTTACTTTTAGTCTTAAGGCCGTTGACTAGACTTTTTCCTTACAGGTGCTATTATGTTTAATGATGCGCTTAGTGTGACACAATGTGAACGGCTGGTGCTGCAACTGGCTGATACTGCGTTTCCATTTCAATGTGCACATGGAAGGTCGGTCGGGTTGTTCTCACATGCTGCTTTGCTGTTGTGTAATACAGGTGTTTACTGCAGGCCGTCATTAGTACCATTGACTGATATATCGAGGGACGTGACTGGAGCGAAAGGGGGTCCACTAAGTTGGTCACAGCTCGAACATTCGGAGAGTAACCTGCATTAGGAACCACCATTATCGATACCGGGTATGGTATACAGCCTTGCTCTATTGTTCTGGTTTGTACCTTCTATACTGGACGAAATCGTAATCGTTAAAGAATCCTATCCGGAGTTAGACATGATCATTCGATGGAAGGAGGAAGCAGTGCTCTCGGTAAGTGCACCCGGTAAGTGCACCGTGCTATCTCGACGAATTTGTCCATGAAAATCCCATATGTGCTTAGGTGACGCCACAATGACCGAGGTGAAGCTTATGACGACTTTCGCCACTTATCGGGGACAAGTAAGATAAAGGCGCTGCTTAGACGAGGTGTTTGTCATGTTCCGCCATCGCTATCTTTAAACTCTTGTATCGAGCTCTTTCCGTGGAACAAGAACTAAATGAATGGATTTCTGGAGCGGCGGAAGCAAATGCCCAGTCTCCCCGTATTCATCTTTCCTTGCATGTGGACCACATCCTTTCGTGGTACGTCCTCCGATTCCCGACTCAACGATCGAGTGATCGAGAAATCGAAGTCGTTACTAAATCCAGTTCCCTGTGAATTGGTGCTGATGGATCTAAAGTTTTAGGAATTGCAATGGCAACCCTGATCATGATCTGTAGGTACGTAGTTTCAATAATGTAAATGAATATTCTAACACTTCAGTTTGATTGTGCTAAGATGATTTACGAGGCCGACTTCGAATTACGGAACTTTGGGAGGAGACGCTATTATGGGGTACTGTGCTGCGCAGAACCAGAGCTTGACAGATGGCTTGAATGAAGCCAAGGAAAGGAGGTTGGGAAGGTGCCTGGTAACTTAACGTTGGTGCGGAGAAGGGTTTTCCAGGATCCAGAGTGCATCACGGTTCCGTTCGTTGACTATCGGGGCCGCTAGCCGGTTCGAAGCGATATCCAATTACCCGTCAGTTGGCCACATATCTTGCAGTGGAATGGTTCCGAGGTACGGGGAACTGATTAGAAGTTTGCCGTGACGTCTTCGTCCTAGAATATAGGGCTTGGCCAAATCCGTCGGGTTTGTCGGCAAAGGCGGTAGAAGGGGGAACATTGTTTCCTTGCCGGGGAAATTTAGTTGATGTATTCTGATATGTCTGGGGAGTTCTGCCGAAGGCACGCCGACAAGTCAGCATACTCAATCCCCGAAGGTGGATTGTTAGTGGGTGCGGATACTGTATGGAAGGCTCCTTGTGCAGTGGTATCCATTTCTACGAGCGGGTTTCATATAACCAAAATGTACCAGAAATAGACCGCTTCCCGCACTTGCCAACGGCCTCGTACGGCCACTGGAGAACCTCTCTCTGTTTCATGATAAGAAAAAGCTTTTCATAGAAGGTCCACGCCATCCAATGGGAGGCCCGCAACTTCTCGTCCCTGTTTAAACTAAGCTTCGTAAAGTATCCGGGCTGTACCGAAGTCTTGGGAATTGACGGCCATTAAAACGAGAACATTTAATGCTGGGTCGAAACCTGAAACCTTAGATGAGCGCAGTAAAGGTAACAAAAAGACGGCGCAGAAGGAGCTTGTGGTGTGACAAGGAAATTTACAATGATAGCCGCAACTTGTGCAGTATAGCTCAAGAACAGTTCATTCCGGAAGGAAATGAAACGGGAATGCATTGATTTCCTGGGTGTATTTCAAAGCACCGATAACTCGGATTGAAATGTTTGAAAGTCTTGCCAGAAGTCCATGACACGTATTTAAAGTCCAGACTGTCCATATATGTTCCAGTAGAAGCAGAAACGGCCAGATGAAGTTTTTCCGCCTCTGTATAATGTAAAAGAACCCACAAGTCACATATACGACACGGCGAGTCGCTTCATCCGGTATTCCGCGGACTTGTGAAAACATGGTTAGTTGATGGAATGGTGCAATATCCAAACGTCCTACATCAATAGGTTCGTATTTCTTGGGTACAGTCTCCGACCATGTCCCGGGAACGCTGTCGATGATCGCAGAGTAGTTCTGATGGCAGCGAGAATTACGGTAGCCCTTTGATGCTTGGAAAAGAGAACGTACTGGGCTGCAGAACTAAACATTGGATGAAGAGGTAAGATATCGAGCGACGAAGCTGAAGTGACTGCTCACGTAAGGAATAGAATATCGCTCCGGGGTCATGCAATCAGTGCCATACATGTCTTTCGGCGCACGGACGCGGTGAATGGTGCTTCGAATGGTGTCGTTGGACCCTTTTCAACGGATAAGGGTTGTGGGAGAGCAAAAGATGTCCATCACATACATCGCATCAAAAAGTCACCAGCATTGATCACGAGAGAACCAGGAATAGGTGTAGCAGCCTAATGAAAAACAGTTATCCGATGACGCCGAAATGAAGGAAGGCAGGAAGATACTTTGAACTTGCCCGGGTTATAAGGATCTTCAACTTCGAGACCACCGGCATGATCTTGGAGTAACATAGTGATGGTGCCGAAATCCGAATGCGCTCCGATACGGGGAACCAACCCTTCTTCGACATCCTTGACAGGAACGCTAGAAAGTATATTCAAAGATGACTTGAAGGAGGACCGAGGCACATAAAGCATACCTGAAATAATGCAGCATACGAAGTTGATTGTCAGCAGCAGAGTGGTACTCAGTAAAAAATTCCTCGTTGATATGAAAACCGAGAGCAAGGGCTCTGAAGATATTCAATTCTACTTCGTAACAGGTCTATGAAGGGGAATGGTCAAATTCATGCGGGATGGTACAGGGGTAGTATCGCACCCAGAAATAATCCAAGCATGCCTCCTTAAATCCTGGTAGAATACCGTCGGGCAACCAGATATTCGGCATGACTTTGTCGTTCTCTTTGCCAGATTCGAAATTTTCTTTTGCATCCGGAGCTTTCTTTCTGCTTTGAACAATCTTGTCGGGATCAAACTCATTCTGAATGACCTTCTCGAGCCCAGGCGCCGAGTACCCTATGAAGTCTTAGCTCATCTATGCATTAGTATGAATGTGAGAAGGCATACCACGATGATGGGTGCCAATAGGGGGATGTGGAGCCAGCATCTTTGTTTCCATGGGAAGCGCGAAAAACCTCTTGGCCTACTCGAAGTCACAGAAGCTGGGGGGATACGTAATGGTACCGACGTACCCAACCAATGATACCGTCCATCTTCTCTTGGGGTACGCCATGATTGACTAAATATACAAACTTTTCACTATGATTAGCGACAGTCACAGCGAAGCAACACATCACATACCCCCACTTCCTTGAAGGACCTTAAGATGGCATCAGCAACCTCTTGTTTCCGAGTCCCATCTCTGAAAGGGCCAAAGTCCACAACAGGAATGCCGCTTTCATGTTCGTAGTTGACAATGGAGGACATTCTGGTCCAGGTTTGACAAAGACTGAGAACTAGATAGGCAGTAACGGCATAAGTAGTCTGAGAAAACTGAAACAGACCACGTGTTGGGAGAAAGACTTAGAAAGACTTGGACACGATGTAGATGTGTTCCGGGCTATGATGTGTATACTTTCTTTGTGCTCGATAGCAGTTGGGGTCAGCGTAATCTGGGCTGACATCTCGAGACATAAGTTGAACTTCCACGACCAATCCAAGACACAGGGAGAGCCGAAAGATGACCACAGTCTTCAGTCCGCCAGAAAGTGGGCGATCGAATACTAGACACTGGCGAGCAAGGGTTTTTTGAATTGATTTGACTGTTACGTTGTAAGGAGTGAACTGGCGCTGTCAAGGGGTACGGTCCGCATTCGCCGTCGGCTCGGGTCGGCTTCTTCCTGACGTCGTCGCGTCGCGTCGCTCGTTGGCTTTGTACCGTCACCATGGATGTCAATGGCGACGATGAGGAGTGTGCTCTACGCGAACATATCCGGAATATTCTATATGAATATGCTGTCACCCATCTGACGATCGATTACGTTCAATTTACTGAAGATGCCGTCTCCGAGGTAAAGGACATTCCTACTGTTTCGATGGGATGGAGCTGATTTTCCACTCTCCAGTTACTGTCTCAGGCCCTCGTGGTGGTGCCGCTGCATGATAAAAATTCGATACGACTTCCCGCAGATCCTTTCTTGAACCTGACGCAGCGGTATCGGTTTGGCAATCTCGAACCATATCAAGAAAAAATTCAAGTTCTTCCTGAGGTGCTGCAGTATCTGAAGAACGTGATGAAGGTCAACCATGGGCCAACAAAGAGTGAGAGAGTCTTGTATGAGTTCTGTAGTACGTTACTTCACCCGTCTTGTGCGTACTTTACTGACATTCGCAGCCGATGACAAGGAGGACTTTATCGTTCACGAGCCCTTATCGCCAATGCTTAATCGAAGGTCGAGACGGGCTACCCCTCATCCTGGCTCAAGTGGATCTTTTATATCGGTGCCCCAAAGTCGTGCAGCATTTTTGACGTCGCAGTCTATCAAGCCTATCTCGCTTGAAGGATTCGACGACCCTAAGGTTTCACCTGCCGAAGTCCTGTATGTCCTGCTCGCTCAAGTTTCCTGTAATTTGACGAAAGCATTCAGGGATCTCAATTACCGTCTGCAAACCGAAGAACATCAAGCAGTATCCGCCTTTCTCAAATCTGCTGCAGCTCTATCCTGTCCAGGGCCTGCATACAAGAACAAGTATTTGGATCCTTCCACATGGGAAGATTCTCCGCCACTTCACTTTCGCGAAGAGGAATTTGTCCCCATGTTTCCGAGATCAAGTAGACGGGGTGCTGGGTGTTCAGCCAATGTCAGCTTCTTTCCCTCCGATTTCCAGAAAATGCGTGATCTGCCTTCAAAAATACCGCCAATAGCCAAAGTGGAAGACGACGACGCGGAACTATTCAAAGCCAACATGGTAGTTGTAGATGGATGGCGTAAATGGCACTTCCACTTCTATCTCACTCAAGGCTCATGAGTTTTTTCGTTGCAGAAACATATATTACCTCGTCGCCATCACCTTCAACGCCGACATCGAGCCAAGAAGATAAAATTGATCAACTCTTCAATGTGTCGTCCCCCGATACTGAAATATCACCCCTCAAGCTGACTCGTATGGGTAAGGTTCTTGTCATGTAACTGGAATCGTTTGACAATCTTCAAAACAACAGATGTACCACCCTTACCACGCAACAGAAGAATCCACGGCTCTAGAGAACAAGTCTCGCCCATTGGAAAAGGAAAATCGTATGGTCTTTTATCATCTGTGTTTTTCAGGGAACATAATCCGTGATAACAGATTATCCGAGTTTCTTCTGCCCTTTATTTCGTCCACGACAGCGGGACAAGAGCCTGAAGAACACCACTTGTTGCTGAGGCCTGAATCGTCAACGTTGGGCCAACCACCCTCCATTCCAGATGATGCCGTTCAGAGTACAGACACTTTGGATGATGAGATCGACCGGATATATGAGAGTGTGAATGCAGAAAATCCCCAAGACATCATACTCAACGAAACGCTTACCGAAGCGGTTAGCTTACTCATGAAGGGTAAGTCAATGGGTTAGTCGATTTTTGGGCTCACAGCAACCGGGTTTCACAGTTCCTGATCTACCACCTCCTAACGAACATCTACCGAGCGCGCTTTTCCTACCAACGAAACTACTTGAATACGTTTGTCCACCGAAGTCGGCCAAAGCACACAACGATCAAGCAATGCCTACGTACAAGTTTCTGAGAAAGGCTAAAGGAATACAATCTCTTAGCTTAGCTCTCTCTTGGACGCAAGTGTTCCAAGCTGCTGCGCGCCTCGACCATTGACCTGATATCTCAATAGGCCATTTACGATCAAGGGAAATCTACCTACGCACATGGATGTTACTGGATCGACAACACTCATTGATGGTGACGATATAAGGAATGGTCTTTCCGAAGATCATATCAAAACTCAGGTGCATTCTCTGCTGGAAACGGCGATAATGTCGGATTCTTCGCCCGTGGTATCGGACACAAAGCACTTCTTGCTCGATGAAGATAATGAACCACCTTCTGAAGACGACCTCCATTCTTCGGAGATCATGTTATCTCGTGTCGAGCGAAGCCGGCTTTCTGGGCTCACATTCGTCGAAGACACCAACGAGGACGATAGTGGTAGCGACAAGGAAAATCAACCTTTATTCCCAAGGCCTGCGAAGAGAGCAAGAATTGACGTCAACCACCACGATATTGATGATTCCGGCATTGCCTTCTCTCCCGACAAACACTTGTCCATTGATCCTTCTCCAAGAAATAATTCTCCTACTGTCACCCCTAATGAGGACGCCTCAAATCCATTTCGCTTTTCTCACCCTGACGACATGTTGGATGTTGCTATGATTGGCGCACCCTTGTATCATTACGAACAGGAGGTCCAGTTCCTTCAGCAGCAACAGCTAGTTGATGATGACGCCTACCCGAATTCTCAATTCTCTACCGGTATCAGGGAGGACTCTCAATCTCAACAAGGTCCCTTTCAGCCCTTATCTTTTGAATCGAACGATGCCTTGTCACAACATATCACCCGGCAAGAAGCATCTATGGAGCCTTATAGTGCCCCTCCTCGGATGATTTACGCTTATGAACCTGTTATCATGGACGCGGACGCGGACGAGTATGCTGTCATTGACGGCCTTGCGCCTGCTTTATCTACCCAATGTGCTTCCAACCTTCAACCTCGTTTTCCTGCTGATACTACTCCCATCACAAACGATTCTATGCTTATCCCCGAGATCGCAACTCATCCTCTTGGTATAACTGACTTTCTCAAGTTGCGCGCCAAACGCACCAACTCTACAGATTCTCCGTCTGCAACCGCGCCGAATCCTTGTGTCCCTGATGTTCAAGTCGAAAGCGCCACTAACATTGCCGAAGCACCTCGAACTGCACCTCCTGAAATCTTTGACAAAAACACTCTGCGTCTACCAACCCGTAGTGAACCATCCACCGCACATTTCTATATGGCATCCATGGAGACCCTGCAAAAGCAAGTCTTGATTCGAACACTTCGCTCGAGTTTGTGTGCCGTTGGACTTGTGGAACGCGACCACCTTTCCGGTGTCGACCTCATCCTGGATCCTAACACTGCAATCATCTTCGCAAGTCTGATCTCTTTAAGTTCTCAACGCGAAGCTCTCCTGTCTACGGTTTCTGAACAGTCCTGGCGGTATACGAACCTGCTCGTCATCTTCGAAGCGTACCCGATATCTGCTTCGTACAAGGTAGCTGCATCTGTGACGCTGTTGAATGCGTACACACCTCCGAATCTCAAGGCGATAGGACGCTTCAGGCGTGATGTGGACCTTGCCGAAGCTTGCGACAAGAAGAGCCCCGCTTGTCGAGTTCGAATGGCATTCGCCGATACCGTAGAAGATGCCGCGATGTTTGCGAGGTATTTCGGTGATGTTGCCGAGGCCGAAGATATTTCACAGGGTACGGTGTGGGGGGATCGAGCCTGGCTCGATGGCGAAGTACCAGAAGTTCGTATAGATGTCGCTTCTTATTTCTTGACGTGCACCTGATTCACGTCTTCCACAGGAAGAGGAAAGTCTAGCAGCTGTTTCTGGCATGAATCGGTTTGCTGCATATGTCATTCTCTGCCAAATTACAGTGGAGGAGTTCTTGGACTTGTTTCCGCAGGAGCGGATTGACATGTTCGGAATTTATGTTGGTCACGAGCGAATGGTAACGGACTTCGTTTCAATCGATGACTTGTGAGGCTAATGGACGATACGAATAGATGTCTGTAAATGCTTTTGTGGAGGCTCGAAGTCATGTCATCGAATCCTCCGACCTGGATGATACGCGCATGTCTGATAGTGGGTATATGGACCATTTTTAGGCTCCCTTGTGCTTCTCTTTTTTATGTTGTCATTGCTGTAGCTCTTATATATAAGCGGTCTCGTTAGACATACTGTTGTTGACACTTGGAAGGTCGTTCCAGGTCTAGTTTTGTTGTATGTAGTGCACCCTTACTCCCCAATGCTTGATCGGTAACTCATTGCCGTTTCAGCACGCGAAGCAAGATATTGCAATCGCAAGCAGGCAGGCAGGCAGGCAGCATTACGTCATGCAGTCCTACAAGGGAATCTTTGCGTAGACGAGAACACTGATACTCCAACTGGACCAGAGGCAGAAGCTCGCGGAGAATGCCAGAATATGTGCACACACAGAATTAGCTGCCGAATTCCAGTTAATAATCTCGCCAGATGGATCTATGTTCCGTTCATTATCGATTAAGTATCAGAAGCCGTCGGCCCGAAAGTAGCACAAAATTACCAACGTCTATTGATATCCTCTACATACGGGAAGAATTAGGTGTTAGAAGATTGTTGCGTATTATAACGATGTCTTCGTCGGTAAGGCCTAGATACGTTTTCACGTATTCTTCTACACCGTTGTACGTGGCTTCAAGGTGTGTTAGAAATGCGAGCATTGTCTCCCGACTGAAAAAATCCAATGTTATTGACTCGATGGCCGTAATGAAGTTTGCCAAGACATACCGACAAGTCAGCATGTTTAACGCGGCCTGGTTATTGGAAGCAAACAACGGCTCCTTGGAAAGGCGTTGTAGTATCATTGCACGAGCAGGCTCCCGCCCGACACGAGATAGAGCATAGTCATCTGCTATGCTATCATTGTCAACGCCCGCAAGCTAAATTGTTCCGTCCCCGGGTCAGTTCTCATCGCTACCGAGAAGTCCAAACCAACCTTCAAAAGTATAGCGGCAACGACGCCAGTCCTATCTTTCCCAGCAGTACAATGGAATATCAGTCCTTCGTTTGGCCTGTCCCGAACATGACGGAGTATGGCGCTAAACGCGGGGCCACCATTGTCTAGTATCTGAGAATAAAGCTCCATAAAAGCCTACAAGATGACACGGTCAGCGCATTGCACTCTGCGACAGTTGGAGTCGTTGCTTACTTCTATATCTCCCCTAGCGTATAGCTGATAGCGCCTGAATACAAGATAAGCCATGGCATCACGATTGGGCCGAATACGACATCCCAACACGTACGTACTTGGCCATCACCTCAGGGCTATAGTCTTCCAGCTTGAATACTGGCGTTCTGATCACGTCGACACCCTCTATCTCTGGCAAAGGGGCGTTGTATTTTGCCATCTCGGTATCTGATCGCAGGTCATATACTTTTGTTATACCCAATTTCTTGATTTGCTCTTTGCCTGAGTATTCTCAATGAAGATCAGGGATACATAGCATCATCGGATATAGCAACCTTCTTCTGTAATACCAGAGAGCTCGGCTGAGCGAAATACGAAGCCTGGTTTTGTGATGTGGGTTGGAAGTGTCACTGAGGGATACAAGCCCAAATCCCTGACATTTATTACGCCGGGTATCTTCACGAATGGGTGTCGGGATAACAATTCAGAAACATAGGCAGGATCGAGAGGCGCCAATTCATTCGTAACGGCCATTAGGAGGAAAGTAGCGAGAAGTAAGGGATCAAGAGGTTCACTTTGTCCTTGCTTGCACGGAAGCAATCCTGGCGAATATTGCGTCATCACGTCTGCGAATTAAATATGGCTTTATCGTGTATATAAAGAGGCAAAGAAAGTATGTGTGTACTAATCCGGTGTATGCGATAGCAAAGAAAAAGATTGCAAAATCGAAATAATGACGACAAAAAAATAAAGACCCTGTGATTGAGACTACGACTTCGCGTTCCGATTCAAGCTGATCGTCCGTCTCTGTTTCTGGGCTTGCTGTGCCAATGCCGCGGCCGCAGTTGGGTGACCACCGGTTGGTGAGATCGCACTAGCCAACATCCCGCTGTTCCCCCTTGCTCGTGGATTCAAGGGGGATAATGCACCGTTTCGAGGTGAGAACGGCGTATTTGGACCCGGTACGGGTGCTGATGATGTATTGGGGTGAATCGATGTATCGCCAGTCACTCTTCTCCGCATGGGTGGTCTGATCCCTGCGTTACGAACGGTCCGTTCACCTGAATCAAGCGGCCTTTCCGAATCAGTATACTCGGAGAACGACGTGGTATCAGTGCCCAATGCCTGACGTCGCGCTTTCTCATGTTTGGCCTGCACTGAACGGAAGTGCTGCACGAGTTCTTGCCATTTTATCTCATCGCGACCAATCTTGGAACGAGTAGACATTGCTCCAACAGTCCTGTAATTTGGACATGTGAGGAATCAGTGAAGCCTGCGAATTGTTTAGATGACTCACGATTTTGGAGCGATGTGAAGGAAACCAGCCGAGTTGACAGCATTCAATCGGTTTCTCAAGGACACAAAGGCGGAGCTCTGTGGCAGCAGCATGAGGAGGCCGTAAAGGCATTTGAACAGATGGGGGTATCGCTCAGGTTCTAGCAGTTGGAGGCGGATGTCTAAGAGACCTGCTCAGGACGTAAGGTTGATAGGAGAATGGGTTGCTCACATGTAAAAACAGGTGACTCAATGAGCTGCACTAGCTTGTCAATCTGCACTAGCATTGCCACAGTGACTTCTAGGTCGGCACTTGGGGAGAGGCCACACGTCAATGCGATGTCAACTTCATGTAAAGGTCATTTGACGTACAAGATGTAGAGAAGATTTGATGCATGTTCGTATGCCTGTGCTAGCAAACAAAGGGAAAAGACGGCGACTGCGTTATGACACCAAGACCGATATAGCGTAGTGAACAGTGCCTGCCCGTCTTGCTGATGGGTTTGTCAGTGACGTCTGAAAGTCATATAGATTGATAGCCTACACGCGTTTCGAGACTCTTCAGACGTTTTCTGAAGTCGGCGAGCTCTGGCGATGTGATAAGGATGATGTTCAGCTTCTGAACCATGCCACTAGCGAACTCGAGGTCCTGTGGGAGGGTTTATGGAATGAAAAGTAAGCTATCGGGTACACGTACGTCTTCCTTTTCGAGGATTTCAGCGAATGTTCGATATATCCTCTCAGTGTTAAGGTTCAGACATAACTGTCTAATGATGAGGCTGCCTCGCGTTTCTAGTAGCCTACGGTCAGTGCTGAAAAGCTCTAGCAAGTTCATCATGAAGGCCTTGAAATAAGTCTCTTCTGAGCTTGATGAAATTTGAGCTAGAAGTTGAAGGTCGTGCTTGATAACCTAGCTCAGCACAGATTAGTCGACGACAAAATAAATTCACGGAGAGGCCAACCTCTTCCGAACTATCCGACAGCGTCTTAAGCAATGCCGGAAATGTACCATCGTCCATTGCTAGTATCTAGACGAAAGATGGGTGTTACAGTTTAGACCCCAGAAGTTGTGAGCCTACCTTTTTGGGAGCTTTCTGATGCAGCATGATGAGCCATTTAAGTGCTGCAACTCGCGTCTCTTCAAATTCGCTTAAGAACTGAATGGTCAATTCGTTCACGGTAGCCTGATAATCGAAAGGGTCTGGTTCTTCTTGGATTGTCCCAGGGGGGACGATAGCATTTGGCCCAGTCGTCTGACTTTTGAGAGATATGGGCGAATGTGACCGACTAGATCCTGCATTTGTCTGTATATCAGCAACGGGAGGAGGTCGCGGTGTCAACGTCATATCCACGCCACTCCCTCGACTTCGAGAAAGTCCACTAGGTCCCGTGCCGGCATTAGCGGCTGTTGGGGTCGTTTCTGCCACGGATTCTGGTGATGAAGCTTCTCTGGTAGAATCCTTCCCCGTCGTGGACTGACGGGAATTTGACGTCGACGTAGCCGGCGTAGGAGACGCACGATTTCGTGCGGGTGCAACTTTGTCACGCTGTGGTGCTTCAGATGGAGAGGGGAGGTTCTGGATGACGTTCAAGAGAAGCTTATTGGCACGGACAGCCACCGACTGAATCATGTTGACATGGTGAGCGAGGTTGGGTAATATCGCGGGAATGAGACGGGGAGTAAATGGGAGCATGACTTCCGAGGCAAAGGTCAAAAATTCTGCCAGCCATCGCAGAGCGGTGGATTGTTGAATTTCGTCATCTGCGCCAACTCCATGAAGACATCAGCAAGTATGACTTGGGAATAAAACTTACGTTCTCCATCTAATTGCTGGATGAGTATTTCTACAATTGCTGAGTAGTCTATTCTGACCCCCTGTCCAGGAACCCAGACTGCCAGAGGAGTTAACACACCAAGGCGGAGAGATACGGCGCGGGTCACTGACCGCCAGCATCCCGAAAATCGATATCGGAGATGTGATCATCTCTGAGATTGTCAGGATCATAGGAAGAACGTTCGTCTTGATCGATAATAAATGCTGCGCGCTCTGCATCTTCAATCGGAGTATCAAGAATTTTCTCGCTCGCGTTATCCGATGGCCTGGATTCAGATCTTTCGCTGTATTTCGACTGCTGAAGGGGAGACTCTGTCGTTTGCTTCCGAACCCCACTTACATCGTGTATTTCGCGCAGAAATTCAGCAAGTAGGGTTTCGGTCGCCACGCGTACGTCTTCGATGGGGTCGGAGAGGTACTTGCTATGCGAAGCTGATGAGGCTTATCTGGCATTTAAGTGAAAGCACCTACAGGAGTCCGTCCAGGAATTCTGGGAGATACGAAATCAGCTCGAGTTCGGGGACCGAGTCTAAGACGGTAATCCAGGACACTAGGTAACTTCTTGTGAAAGGACTGACGACATAGATGCGCTCGCGAAGCAGTGGGATGAAATGTGCAAGGGAGAAGGCCTTCCTTGGTCCTTCACCATCATTTCCAAGCGTGCCGTCAGGATGTGTTACCAAAACGCCTTGTACTTGGTCGCGAACCCTCTCGGTCTCGGGATATTGAGGAATGTAGACAGAGGCTGATTCGGCAACAATGTCTTTTAGAAGGCGATCCAAGAGCTCAGCGCCGTTCTTCACCGACAACTCCGAATCTGCTGCGAGCTACACGAGGTTGGTCGGAGAGCACGGCAAGAGGAAGGAGACGCACCTTGCTCAAAGCATCGAATATCTCATTGAAGTATACCAAAACTTCTCCCTTTGACACCTTCGCTATGTTGTATAGACACTCTGCGGAAAAGTACCGTATCCTGTTTTCGGGGTCGACGAAACAATCCAATAAGGGGTGCACAAATTTATCCATGTACGGCGCGACGTCGACACCTAATGCGATGGCAGTGCCAGCCAGCCCTATCAAGCCGCCGTTACGCATATGTAAAGGGTTGGACGGGTTGTTGAACATTTCGACGAGCTGGTCAATTATTTGGGTGATGCGCCGTTCGTCCCCTTGTTGATGACATTCTCGGATCTGCCTTCATACCACCACCACGGTCAGTCAATGAAGTTCCCTGGCAGATGATAACGACTCACTTCTCAAGGTCAAGGGCAGCCGCCTTCCGCTTCTCGTAGATTTTGTCAATAAGTTGTTTGGCAATCGCCGATTCTGCGTGACGAGTCAGTAGACAGCTCTACTGCAGCAAGGTAGAGCGCACCCATATGTAGTTAGACACCTACGCTGGCGGGGTAAGGTTCATGGGGAAATGTGGAATAAGGAAAAGGAGCTGCGTGATTTGAGACGCGTCGAATGGGTCTACGAGAGTGGCTGTGTCGGGAGGAACTGCTTGGCAAGAGACTCTCGCCAAACACGGCTATTTTTGTAACAAGCCCTGCCTCTACACTCTCATCATGGACGAAGACATTATTGTCGTCGACGACGGCGAGGCTCTGCCATCTCAAGCAGGACCATCCAGGGTCAATGGATTTAGCGGCATATCAGAATCATCCGCAAAACCTTCACCGACCGGTACTGGCGAAAGACATTCTTCGCGCCTTCGAACAACGAGTGCTGCTGCACGGGCCGCAATGGACGCTGCTAATGAGCGGACGACACGGTCTACAAGCGTGAAGAACAAGCCACCGCCTAAACTAAAGCTTAAGCTGAGTGAGAAAGCGGCAGCACAGGCCCCAGGAATGTCATTTCTGGGCCAATACGACAGAGAACTGGATTCGGATGACGAAGAGCTCGCTTTCGAAGAACAGTTCATTCTGCGTATGCCAGCGGGAGAGGATTGTGAGAAATTAAGGAAGATGGTTGCTGCTCGGGAGTTACCCAATGATGTCTGGTTCAAATTCAAAGGTGCGCGGTTTAAACGTTCCGTTGTATTTTTGCATTGAACTCGTCCTCGAAAGACTCTCGTCGTGGGGTGTTTCACATCGGTAATTCAACATACACCTCGAAACTAGTGGATTTGCCCTGTATTATTGAGTCCCAGAAGACATTGGATAATAAACAAATGTTCAAAGTTGCAGACATATGCCAAGTTCGCCGCAATTTATCGTTTTCTGGAGTTCACACAGATGATTGACAGGCCTTTTGACAGATGCTTGTCGTTGAAAATCGCATTGAGAACGAGGACGCCGCCGCGAACCAGAGGAGCTTCAACATTGAGGAGTTCATTTGGCCGCATGGTATTACCCCACCATTGCATCACGTTCGGAAACGAAGATTTCGCAAAAGGATCAATAGAAGGGTGATTTATCCCGTGCCCGACCTGTCGAACGTCTTCTAACTAATGTCATGATCCTAGACCATTGAGAGCGTCGAGCAAGCGGTCGAAAGGCTTCTCGAGGAAGATTCGCTGGCAACAGAAGTCAAATATGGTGCGTGATATTTCCGTACATAATTGCTATACTAATTTTTTTTTCATAGAGGTACTTGAAAATGTCAATCCTGACTTGTCGGATTCAGAGTTCATTGAACGAGAAGAAGCAATCGACGCTGCGACCCCCGCTATATCTGACCTTGGTGACGCCGCTACACCCGGAGGAGATATAGGAGAATATGAAGGCGAAGGTGATGAAGAGGAAGAGGAAGAACCTGACGGAGACATCGATGAGGAGTTAGCGGCAGAGCTCGATTTGGCCCTTGGTGACGAAGAGCAAGGTGATGGTGATGAAGACGAGGACGACGAGGACGATGAAAGTGAAGAAGATGAAGACGACGAAGACGATGAAGAAGCCCAAGCAAGGAAGTTATTGAATGAAGAAATTCGTGACTTGGAAGCGGCGGTGGCGAAGAAGGGTAACGAAATTGCAAGCTCTTCTAATCCGCTCATTAGGGTGCGTATTTACTGTTTTTTTGTCGCACTCGTGTTTCTGATTCGCTATCAATGGCAGAAACGCTTCGAAGACGCGCTGAAGAAATTGACGTATGATCTAGAAACAAAGATTGCTCAGCGGGACGAACTGCAGGAGATACAACGGTTGAAGAAGGAAGGCATTACTCTCGACAGTAACCGCGAGTCTGACTCCGACGGTGACGGAAATGACGACGGAGATATGGACCAAGGCGGAGATGGACCGATGGAAATTGACTGATGTTCTGCCCGAGTTCTTGTTTTTCTGTTGTTTTATTACTGCTTATCGATCTCGATAGATTGTTTTTACCCGAGTGTCTACTCATACTGGCTTCCCCAGAGCTTGTGCTGCCAAGTGCTGCCCCTCAAGTGTCAGGCCCGTAACGCAGTGGTATCGGAATAGATCCTCCCAATGACGATCCAGATACTTGAGATCGATCGATGTAAGTGGCAGTAAATAAGAGAGTGCTATTGGGAAGACGTGGCCTTCTCTCCATTTTCATGTCGTCTCGAACACTCCGGCAACAGTTCTTGCACCTTGGCTTCGAGTGAAGTCCTGAAGATGTCGGCATTCCTTTCCTTTCCATTCTCCCGCATCCAGCCAGCCTCCTCAGAGGTAGTCACTGCAGTTATATTTACCCCCACTTTTCCTTGACCGACTTCAGACACGACTCAATTTATGTACGCATTGTTTTTAGGTTCTTGAAGCTTGACGGAAACAGGTGTGGGCTGGTGTAAAATTATGCGGGTCAGTAAATGTTGCTCCATTTCGTCCCATCGAGTGTGAGAAGGTATCGTTATAAATCATCAGACGGCACTGAGGAATAGCCGCGGCAACCTGTCGCGGGAATAACAGTGTATTCAGATGCACCATTTCTATCCATTTGGGGACTTGGGGACCTTGACGACCGGTAATATCTAGTATCTATCCTTCTCACCGCCATCTCGAAACAACCATGGACAACCCATACCTCGCTCATCTACCCCCTTCTCAACGTGGTGCCAGTTCGTCCAAGGCCAAACAGCACACCTCGAAAGGGCCGCTATTTGGGTTTCTGCCGAGGAAAGTCACCGGTAAACAGGCCCGAAAAGCCCTGGTACGTGTTATCATTCGCAGAATCCAAGGTTTTGTTTGACAATATACCTAGGAACATGAACTCAATCCATTCACGAAGCAGCCACACTCAGCCCAATACAAGAAGATACTTGCTTCGCGAGAAAAGTTACCGGTGTATTCACAGATGGATGACTTTTTCAAGATGGTGAGTATAGGCGCCCTAGATTTGAGGGATTTGAATATTGCAGCCCTTAGGAATACGTCGGCCCCTCTTCAAGTAATGATTGGGCTGATCTTTGCCAATAGTTCAATGAAAATCAGATCATTGTAATCATTGGAGAGACTGGGACAGGAAAAACGACACAGTATGTGCTGCGCATTTGCTCTTTACCAGACCTACACCCACTCCTGCTCAAAGAATACCTCAATTTGTCTCGTACTCGGACCTTCCGCATACAAAGGGCAAGCTTGTAGCATGTACGCAACCTCGTCGCGTTGCGGCAATGTCAGTGGCAAAACGGGTGGCGGATGAAATGGACGGTGAGTGCTGTGAAAGTACTTCCACCCAGAAAGCTTACCTTGTTTCTAGTCCAGCTTGGCCGGCACGTCGGTTATTCGATTCGATTCGAGGATATGACAGAGCCTGGTACAACTTTCCTCAAATACATGACAGACGGTATGCTTCTCCGAGAGGCGATGAATGATCCCAATCTCGAGCGATACTCCACTATCATCCTGGACGAGGCGCACGAACGGACGCTCGCTACTGACATCCTCATGGGTCTCATGAAAGACCTCGTAAAACGCCGGTCTGACCTGAAGATCATCATCATGTCTGCAACCCTCGATGCCCTCAAATTCCAAAAATATTTTGGCCTTACCGCTGGTAAACCAGCGCCTCTGCTCAAAGTAACAGGCCGCAGGCATCCTGTAGAGGTGTTCTACACCCAGGAACCTGAGCCCGACTATGTTGAAGCTGCTATCCGAACTGTCCTTATGATTCATCGAGCCGAAGGGCCTGGCGATATCTTACTATTTCTCACAGGTGAAGAGGAAATAGAGGATGCGTGCCGAAAGATCAAGCTTGAAGCGGACGATATGGCAAATCATGATTTAGACTCCGTCGGTCCTCTAGTTTGCATACCCCTCTATTCTTCCCTACCCTCTCAACTGCAACAGCGTATCTTCGACCCTGCACCAACTCCTCGAACCCCCGACGGTCCCCCAGGCCGAAAGGTCGTCATCTCCACCAATATTGCCGAAACGTCCTTAACAATAGATGGAATCATATACGTCGTAGATCCTGGCTTCTCCAAACAAAAAGTCTACAACCCTCGGATACGAGTTGAAAGTCTGCTCGTTAGCCCAATATCCAAAGCCTCTGCCCGGCAAAGAGCAGGTCGTGCCGGTCGTACGAGGCCAGGGAAGTGCTTCCGGCTTTATACGGAGAAAGACTTCATGAACGAGCTCGAGGAGCAGACCCAGCCAGAGATTTTGAGGTGTAATTTAAGCAATACAGTTTTGGTACTTGTCAAATTGGGTATCCAGGTAAGGACCTCATGTGTGAAATACAAACATATATTGATTGGCTCCAGGATCTCGTTCGGTTTGAATACATCGATGGTCCAGCTCCCGAGACATTAATGCGAGCTTTGGAGTTATTGAATTTCCTCTCAGCCTTGGATGATGTCGGTAACCTAACTGCATTGGGTAGCGTGATGGTGGAGTTCCCGCTCGATCCTCAGGTGCGTCTGAAACTCCCTTCGTAGGCGCTGACTATCGCTGACTCCTTTGATGTAGCTCGCGAAAATGCTTATCGTTAGCCCAGAATTCAAATGCAGTAATGAAATCCTCACTATTACCGCCATGCTTTCCGGTAAGCATTCCCTTTACCTGTCTATTTTTTCACAGCTAACGAAACTATTAGTACCAAACGTGTGGATACGACCGCCAAATGCACGTAACCAAGCTGATGCAGCGAAAGCCCTACTCACTGTCCGCGATGGCGACCATCTTACCATGCTGAATGTCTATAATCAGTATGTCCAAAGTAGGCTCCCTTCTATTTCGTTTCCCAGAATTGGATGCTCACACAACCTCACAGATAAGTATGACAAGAGCTGGCTGTACAACCACTTCCTCTCTGCTCGAGCTCTCGCGCAGGCGGACAACGTCCGTGCTCAGTTAGAGCGAACTATGGCCAAATACGAAGTGGACCTGGTTTCTCTCTCAGACGAGAAGAAACTGTACCAGAACATCCGTCAAGTGCTTGTCTGTGGGTTCTTCATGCAAGTGGCGCATAAAGAGGGGGAGAAGGGAAATTATCTCACGGTCAAGGATAATCAGGTTCATGTTCTCTGCTTGCCTTCAAGGCCTCGTGACTGAAGATATGTAGGTCGTAGCGCTTCACCCATCCTGTGGCCTCGACACTCAACCCGAATGGGTCATCTGTAATGAATTTGTGTTGACGAAGAGACCTTACATTCGCATGGTCTCCGATGTTCGCGCTGAATGGTGGGCTTAGCTCTTCTGCTCTGAGCTTCCTGGACCTTAACATTCGTCTTTGTAGGCTATTAGAACATGCGGCAAATTACTTTGACCTATCAACGTTCACCAATGGCGAGACCAAGCAGGCGCTGCAGCGCGTGGTGAACAAGAAGTCAGGCCAACGAGAGAAACGAAGACGCAAAAAGAATTGATTGCCTGTCAGTTGATGACTATGTTCGCGTTGACGACTCAGACCTATAGTGTCATCCTTGTCTGTAATCTTGGTACTGGGATGCTTCTCTTAGAATGTGTTCTTGTGACCCTCTTGCTCTTCGAAAAAATCTGGACGGCCCGTGAGCGATGAAGTCAGTTCACACGGGCAGTCGACGTTCAATATTCAATTCGGGTCCTGATGCTACCATAAATACCATGTACTTTTGCTACGAGAAAGCTTTCTTGTACTTCCGATGAAACTCTTCTTGTCAATTGTCTTGGCTACTCTAGTCCAAACTGACCGCGTGGTTCAGCATCCTACGTTCATGTTGGCAACGATTCTTCCAACGATGACTCCGTGATCCTCTCTGCTTTTGATCGCTGAAAAATAGTTGTCTTGAGCGATGAACTCTACCACATCGAGTCGGTGATGAATACTCCTGATCTCCGGGTGGTTCAGCTCCTATACGAAGACAACTTTCTTCGTCCGTGGGTAAAAACTGAGTCGAGGAAATCGCGAGACGTTGTCCTACAATCTTCATCATTATTATTCAAAGAACAGAGCATAGTTACAGCATGTCGGGCCTAGGCATTCACCCAAGAAAATGTTGGAAGAATTGTCCGACCTTGCATAGAGCCCAACGCGACTCGGACTTGGTCAAGGTTTGGTACTAATATGTACTTAGTTGTGATCTTTAACTAGTAACGTCATTGGGACTGGATTATCAGGAGCGCTTTTCAGTATACATATCCACTGCTTAGTGAGTGTCAAAGGGGGAGGAGCTTGTGCTGTAGTATACCGGCCCAACGTTGACCCCTATCAGTGACCGCCGGGACCCTGGCAAACGACTTGTAGCGGTGTGTTGACAATGTGGCTGTGCGCTATACCCGAAAAGGGGTTTTATGTCAGCCTTCGGTGCCATCGTCGGCTGACTGTGACTTGCCTCCAAACCACCATCTCGTTGTCGTCGTCTCTGGCGCCGAACTCGTTCCTCGCCCGTACAGCGACGCAACGTTTGTGTAAGAAATGCCACCATTTCTGCAGCAGTAGATTGCTAGAATCCTACTAATGTCTTGTCTTTTTACTTGTAGCTGCGTACCTGATAAACACATCTTGAGCAGCGGCGCATACTCCAATAAATCATGGCCTACGCCCAAGCATTTCCACTCGCACAGTCTCAAGCAAAAGCACCACCACCGCCAACATTCGGGCCTGACCTTGCTGTTCGCCTGATTTGTCCTGAATGCAGAGACCCCAACCCTCAGATTGCTGAAGAGTTTGGCTCCGGCGACCTTGTTTGTCGGAATTGTGGATTGGTGTTGGGTGACCGTATTGTAGATACACGGAGTGAATGGCGTGTATGTTCCGGTTTTGAGTCTTTTCTATCACCCAAGTTGAAAAATTTGATTATAGACGTTTGCCAATGACGAAGGAGATGACCCATCTCGTGTCGGTGCGGCTAGTGATCCTTTGATGGAGGGCATGGAGCAGCTAGACACGGTGATCAGTTTCAGGGATGGCGGGAATGGACTGTCACGAGAACTTCAACGCGCCCAGTCTCGCGGGCAGGGCTCGCGACAAGAGCGAAATCTCATGGTGGCATTCCGCGACATCTCCAGCTGGTGTGACCAGTTCTCTCTCCCAAAAACCATCAGTGATATTGCCAAGCAACTCTTCAAGCGCGCTGAACAAGAAAAAATCCTCCGGGGCAAACCTATGGACGCCATCATCGCGGCCTGTATCTTCATAGCATGCAGACAGGCACATGTACCGCGAACGTTCCGAGAGATATGTAATCTCACGCATGTTTCCAAGAAAGTCCTTGGGCAGTGTTACAAATCTCTCGAACAAGCGTTCAATCTCACTCCTGGAGCCTCGGCGGCTCATCCATCATTAGCACCCGCCACTGGTCCAGAGTCCCTCGTCGTGCGTTACTGCAACCATCTGGATCTTCCTCCGAATTTCCAGGGCATATGCTCTGATATCATCATTGCCGCACGTGAGTTGGGCATTGGTGATGGAAGGAGTCCGGTTTCTATTGCAGGGGGCGCCATCTACTTCACCTGTCTTTTGCTCGGGAAGCCGAAGTCCACGAGGGACATTGGTGCCGTCGCCGGTGTCAGTGACGGGACCATTAAGCTCGTCTATCGCTTATACCTCGCGGAGAAGGATAAACTGGTGAAGCAGAAGTGGATTGACGAGGGGAAGGCCAACCCGGACAATCTGAAAGACGCTGTATAGATCGTTCATTGTTTCGTTTTCTTTAGTTATGGATTCACAGTCGCTCTGCAATGTATCTACGTAGTCATTGATCATTACTTACATAAAATATCAATATTTGTTGGACATAATTTATATCTCAGCGATTCGATCAAACGTTTGCAAGTAGTATACGTAGATACAGACAGGTATAAAATGAAGTCAAGGGCAAGTTCATCTTCTTTTAGCACCCTGTTTGCGCTTCCCGCCCCCGCCGGACGACTCTCTACCGAGAGCAATACCTCCTCGGCCTTTGCTCGCGAACCTCACAGCTTTCCGAACATTGACGACGCCGTCTCCAGACGGCGGGGCCGCCCTCGTCTTCCTAGCGTCGCTGTCCATTTTAGATAGAAGGGCCAGAGATGCATTCTTTTCGTGTTCAACAGGTTGCTCGTTCGCATCGAACTAACGCAGCTGTGTTAGATAGATGATGGCAAGCACTAAGCAATTACTGACCTTCCGTTTCACACCACGCATCTTCTTCTCGCCCTCGAGTTTCTTATCGAAGCGACCCATGCTTGCAGTACTTATACGTGCAGAAGAAAGTGTCTTGGTTATCTCGTTCTTTCGTTGTTCGCGAGGATTTGTATCTGCTACTGAAGATGAGGGGCCTTGTGCACGAGCAAGGTTTCCCTGTCGCTGCTTTTCGTTTTTGGCCACTCTTGCTTTGCGCTCCTCGCGAGCTACTTTCCGAGGGTCGTGATCTACATCTGTGCAAGGTTTTCAGACGACGCTAATGAAAAGCGGGAAAACTATGCGCACCAGCATTGAGAGGTACCTCCGTAATCCATTGCTCTTCAAGCTGCTTATTCTTTCCATCCTTGCCCCACCTGTTAACCCACTCTTGCCTTTCCTCATCCCACTCTTTCTTATCCCTTCTCTTTTTCTGGATACCCTTCGCTGCAGCAAATTGCTCCCATTTAGTGGGTGGTTTGGGCTTCGGCAGAGGCTTGGCACGGGGTAGTTGAGTTTTAGGAGGTGGCAGTTGAGCCAGGGGACCGTCATCAGAGTTTTTTGTAGGGAGTGTGAAAAGAGACGAAAATAGTGATTGTACACCGTCGCGCGCGAGGGACCGCAGATGTTCTTCAAGATTGGATCTAAGCCAACGTTAGACAGGTAAAAAGTTCAGAAGTCTAACTTGGCCGCACTTGTAGCTGTCCTCGTCAATGGGATTTGGGTCCGTCACTGTTAGGTACCCTACATCGACGTCAAGCGACGTTTCCTTTTCGACCGTTATCGATTGACTGAGACAGAATTCTAAGACTAGAATTCACAATAACGATTTGGACTCGAGCTTACTATTTTGCGGCATGCGAAGCTAAGATATTGGAGACGTCCATTGTGGGTAAACGAGAAAGCGGCAAAGGAGGAAAATCAGCTGTATTTGTTACTCTCGAAGTCGCCAAACAACGCCGTACCGGTTGACGTTCCGAGTCACGGGCTCTCCTAGAATTAGATGCATCTTTCTGACAGGATTTCCGGGCCTCTGGTACTTAGTATGAACAGAGCGGAATATCATATCGCTTTGGCTGGTGTTTCTCCATGTGCGACCTGAACGTTACAGGGCTGAGGCTGGTAAGTCTGTTCCGGCATGTCTATTTTTGCCTCTCGAATTGAATGATATCTCGCTGCTGATAAGGCATGCAAGGTACCTGCTGGGACCGTAATACGTGCGCAGGATGGATAAATTTTGATCAAGATTGCTGCCAAGTGTCCATTCGGTTCTTCTTTATCGCGCCTATATTCTCTATTAAACCGCAGCCTATACCAGGTGACACACGAAGTCAATAATATCTAATTTTCCTTGAAATAGCCACCGGTGCCACGTCGCGCTGCCAAGTTGAATCACCAAGTCAGAAAACTGCAGGCATATTCTGAACAATTTATTCTAGACGGCAGACCCATCTGTTGATGTACGTTTACAATCTCCACCCTTACCCCTGCTTTGCTCCCCGTATGGTCTTTTTTTCGCTGACATTTATCGACTAGGTCTCGATGCTGAGATTACTATTGGCACCCAGGTAAATTTGAGAATCTCGACTTCATGGGACGCGTACGCGACCTTCGTCGGAGATGGCAAGCCAAGGAACAATACATTTATCCCTGTTCTAAAGTACCATCTTCCAACGTCTCCGCGGGATATCGTCCAACGCGTCAATAATCGTGAGAAGTCCGTCTTTAAGATCTCAAATCTCGAAAACCTCCATGCAATTCTCTGACGAGAGTCAATATTTATGCAAGGCTACTTCCGAGTTGAGAGCACTGATAGCGCTAAGCCCTCAGTGTCACCCTTACTGGTATATTTAATTTTCCTTGCGCTGAATATGACGCTAGTTCTTTTTTCAGGGAATGTCCTTCAGTATCCTGGTGTCATTACATCTTGTGATCCTACTGTGTGAGGTCCTTCCCCTTATCCTACCGTCAGACTTTCGGCTTGTCGGAAAAGGTGGGCAGTCACAAATATTGGTCGCGCATCCGACACGATGTCACCCGTCCTTGTACCTGGCGACTCCGTCTGATCCGTGTACCTTCAACGCGGATCGTTCAATCGACTGTCGGGTATGACAAGCATTGAGACACGTCCCTTGTTTTTTCTGTGCCCTTCACAGAATGCCAGGGTGCCAGTCTATTACATGCGGGAACAAAGGCCGAGGCCGATTCAGACACACCAAGCTTTTTTGCCAAAACGCCCGAAGATGCTTCTCGTATGATCAATGTAGCCTCAAGCTCAACTGAGACAGCTACGATACCCAATCTTCTCTCCATGGCGGACCAAGAGAAGAATCCCCAGGCCACAAGAGATCCTTGTCCATCTCGGTCATCGTTATTTATTCCTACTGACGGATTTCGTGGAGGTGAACCCAACCGCTTTGCTTAGATACGAGGGAGTCTGATTGCCCCGCGCGCACAGTGAGCCGATATCTTTGGTGTCCTGCCGACCTGTCGCACCCGGTCATCTCGATGCCGTGCAATCATTCACCGTGGATGTAATGGAGACTTTCACCACATGGGTCCCCTCAGGCTCCACAGTCACTGTACGTGGCACGAATCTCATTACATATAATCCACTTGAAAGCAAGAAGCACCTGATAGGGTCGTTAGGTTGGACAAGCGTTTAACGTTATACTCACTTTTTCTGATCCACATCAAGCCTCGCGTCGAAGGTCTGCGCGATCTGTACATAATAAAGAAGCCCTGATTTTCCTGTCACCTCTGCATGTCCAATTTCTGGGAATCTAGAAGATTTTGAGGAGTTGAACGCCAGGAACTTCCTGGCGTGATTTTTGTCAATTCCCGTTGGATGGCAATCATCAGTAGCACTGTATGATGCTTGCTGATGGACTATCCATTGGAATTACCAAGGAATTACTTAAATCAACGCGAACGGCCCGAGGGCATCGGTGCTATTTCTTGAAGTTTGCTCCCGTTAGCGTTGGCAAATAGTCCCCTTCTGGATATAACCTACCACCTTTCCTCTCAGTCCATAATATTCCCACGGTCCCCGCGTTTTGGGTTCACTTCGGATGATGTATTACTTACCGGTTTTTCCCCTTCTCTGCCATTGATTCCACCAATTGCGCGCGCGCATGAACTTTCCCTTTCTTTTGTTTCTGACACACCGGTAGATGCTAATTTTCAATGAAGCGGAAGCAGAAACGTGCCAGCAGCAAGTACTAATGCTTAGTCTCTTCCCTTATGTTACATTTCCCGCCAATAATAACTAGAAACTTATCTCAACTCCAGGTGATCAGTGGAATATGGGATGGCTCTATCTAGCTTCCGCCAAAGTATTTCTCCATCCGAACCACCAAGTGGAGGGTTTATGCCATTCTCGTTCCACAGATCCCTCTAGATAAATGAGTCTGAGAAAGCGGAGTAACAGCAGCACATTCTCGGCAACTCACGTCCATTTCTGCGACCTGTATCTCCCACCTGATCCCTCGCCCTTTCGTAAATGGCTCGATGGCTTTCTCGTATCGCTGCATGAAGTCTCTTTTGCGTTCGCGTCTGCAGGGTCCCCGTTAGTCTTTATCCTTGTCGCATGTATACAAAGACAACTTACGAAGGTAGATGGCGGGCAATGTGATGGATGGATATCCTCACAAAGTCAGTAGAGGACTTCCCGCTGACGTAGAAGTTCTCTTCCGAGACCTCGATGAAGTTGATTACGACATAGAAACGTGGAAGTCCAACTTTCACGTAGACGTCGGTCACGGCTTCTGCGATAGACCGTTTGTCGCAGGGGGAGTAGAGCCCGTGAGGGACATAGAAACGATGAAAGGGCATAGATAAGACAAAAACGGACGCGGCGTTTCTTGTGCGCTCATTTCATGAGGGCCCTTTTGTACTTGGACTGTTGGTCGCAGCCCTTCGGGTCTCACAACTTAATACATATCTGAGATCGGCTTTAACTGAACATTCGGGTCAGTAGCGACTTTTTAGGTCGAAACGCAGATGGCTCCAGCCGTGATGCTTTCACATTTCGGTATGGTTATGGTCGGTGATGGGGAGCCCGAGGTCGTCTAGCTCTGATGCGGAATCAATACAGGATAATCAGGAATACTGGCACTAACTTCTACCCTGAGAGGTATTTGACAAGACTATAGTTCACCGGTGCGATTTGAGTTTTTTTTAGTACAGAAGCTGCTCATTTCGGCGAGTACTACCGAGTAGTTCAGCAAGTTCCAAGGGTCATGCATCTTCGCGGTACGTTATACCTTGGGCGCATGATGTAGAATGATAGTTGCTTACCGCCTAGTTACTCAATGGAGTATGTTCTACGAGTCATAACTTGGGAACACCGCTCAAGTACCCATTTCCAGTTATGATAACAGCCAAAATCATATCTTTTTTGAGATACCCGCATAAATCGGACTCGGTCCCGACAGCTAGGAAGGTGGCTGCCTTGAAATATACAGGGCTGTAGCCTTCTAAGGAACATTATAGGTACGGCCGCAGTCAGTACCGGTCACTGACAGATTCCCACAAGATTCGTGGCTGCAGTTTGACCATTTTACATCAGCGCGTCCCTTCATATGGATCATAACTCTGTTCCTTCAGGGCAATGCTGAGCCTCGCGGGTTCCCTGAAAGTAGATGAATGTCCCCGGAGATGAAGCCTAGAGGCTAGAAGATTGACTGAATTTGGATGGAATTCTATTGTCCTTTACTAATGGTGAGAAATGTTAGTAAGCTCGGTAACCAGTGCAGATATTGCTGTTATACCGGTTTCCCAGCAGTTATTGATCTGGTTTACTTACTGATCTCTTGTGAAACTTGAACGCTTGTGCCACGCGACGGGCGGCGATCTTGCGGCAAGCGCTTAGCCGCGTCACGGCGGTCACGCGAAAAGGGAGTATTTGTCTTTGTTTTTACCCCAGGCTGTTGGCCTGCCTCCCCCGTGTCTTCTTCATTCACTGCGCCAATATTCCAAAACACAATGGAGAACGGAAACCAGAAAAGTCCTACAGTAATTGATGTCCTCAACTCTTTGTTGAAGGCTCAAACAGGCCAGGAAGTCTCTGATCAAAACGTCGCGCAGCTCCTCATCAGCAACATGACCACGCTGGTTCAACAAGGGAAGCTCAGTCAACAGCAAATCCTTCAGGCGCGTTTTCCGTGTAATTCTAGGTTCTTCTCGTTGGAATAACGGATTTCATGTGGTATAGCTGAAGCGATATGCTGATCAACACAAGAATAACCCAACTGTACCAACTTCGACGGGGACACCTGCAGCTTCTACATCGTCTGCTGCACAGTCAAGTCATCCAGCGTTCAAAGGAGCAGCAGACTCAGTGCCAAACCTTGCAAACACTCCCTCGGAGACCGCGTATCCCATAAGCACAAACCTCAATCATATAACGAACCCAGGGGCCGTGCAATGGACCCAAACGCGGCCGACACTGACAGGTGGTATTCCAAGTGGGCGTATGTCTGGTGCGCTGGGGTTCACTTTGCAACTGGATCTGTAAGACTCATGCGTTGCCTCGGTCAGGTACCCCTGCACAGATTGCCCGTCCAGCTGATGATTCGACAATGTTGTCCTTGGATGACAATCGGTCACGGCGGAAAAACACCCCTGGAGATCAGAGCATGCGACGAACAATACAAGATCTAGTAGCAAGTGTAGATCCGAACGTGAAGATTGAACCTGACGTAGAAGATGTTGGTGACTACTTTGCTCCCGAGTTTTTCCATGCCAATGATTTGTTTCAGCTGCTTCTATCGATAGCGGACGAATTTATAGACTCGGTAACAAATTTCTCATGTCGGCTAGCGAAGCATAGAGGTGGAGATACACTGGAAGTTCGTGATTTACAATTACATCTGGGTAAGTGTTCCCTCTTTGTTCATACTGCAGTCCCAGTTGATGTTTCTCTAGAACGAAACCACAATATTCGAATACCTGGATTTGCTTCTGACGAAACACGCATATCTCTGTCGCAATCATCAGTTGCTCCCGTTGCTCCTGCTCCACAGGCGAAAAAGACGGCACAAGGAACCCATATGACATTACGGAGCCAGCGTCTAAACCAAGTCCAGCAGGCCAAGAGAGAGGCCAAGTTGATGTAAGCGTCTGCGGAGTATTCAGTAGTGCTTTTGATCGGGTCCACATAGTTGTATACATACTTTGCTTGTAAAATTATACTGTTACACCAGAGTTACGTGTTCGAGCTTAGTTCCAATGCCTCGCCACCCAGTCCTAGCACCCACAGACTGTGACATGCGGCGCGTGTCCGCTAAAGCCTTGGAGATGAAATTGGGGTCGGTGAGGGGCGTCATATCATCTCGCTTGGGAAGACGCTATGAACAGACATCAGCCAAGGAAACAAAATGGAAGGAGGGTGGTCTACCTCTTTGATCACATCGTAGGGTGCCTCCCAACCGCTTGTCTCTCTAATGATCATGGAAGGTTCCGATGAGAATGAATGATAAATTCTGGTGTCCGATGTACGAAAGAGTACATTGTCGACTCGAAGGGTGAATCGGCAAAGAATAAAGATACATGTCGGCATGACACGCTAATCGGCGTGTGAGCTCCGACACAGTCAAACGAAAAACGTCGGCTTACTATCCTCACAATAAGCGCCGACGACCCATTATCGTGCAGCTCGTCCTCGAACAAGGGTATCTCAGCGTAGAACAAGATCGGGTCGGGTCGAGTGAGCTCAGCAATGGGGATGTTATATGCTGGATCAGTTTCGTCTGATAGTGTCCACGATGGCACAAAACGGGATTCTTCAGCTTCTGCGTGCCCTGTATATATCGTGGTATATGTCCAGTCGTAAGGCTTGGTCGCAACGGTCTTGGGCATCGTGAGATTCGACGATGGGTCGGTCCTACGCGTTGGTTGAGGTCAAGAGTACACAGGACAGCTAGGAGGAGGGCGCACCGACTTTTCAGCCAAGCATCGGCGTAGTTAACCTTGACGCCGCCATCGCCATCCTCGAGCTCACCTTTTTTCACCAATCTCAAAGCGTCCGCGGCAGTAAATGAGTATTTCCATCCAGAAGGACGGTGCTCCAACGTCAGGATATTGTTCCCAAAGGTCATTTCAGGCAGAGGGATACCTAGAGATCCCTGGATGGTGTCGCACTCAAAGGCGTTGGATATCGGATTCGTGGACGCGGTGATGACCCAGCCGTTGACGTGAATAGAGCGTGAATTGGGCGATTCGAAGAGTTTGTGTTCCGGCACTGAGACTGCAGCAGACATGATGGCTTCGAGATGGCTGGGCGCCGTGGGCGACGATAGTGAGGATGAGGTCGACGTCGTTGCGAACAATGAGGGATGGTCGGAAGTTGAATACAGAAATAGAATCGTACGGTAACTTGCTTTCATACTCCCAATGGATTCACGGCCCACATCGCCAGAGGCACCTCCTCAAGACTTATGGTGAAGAGCGTCTACAGTTACCGTTGACAACGTTCTGACGGCGTGCAGGTCATCCATCCTTGATTCCGTCTCGTCGTCGCGTTCAATAAATTCCAAACAAATCCTTTTGTTGGGCCAACCATCAGCAGGGAAATTCACGCTTGCTTCTGCACTGCTGCAAAAGCCACTGGATAGCGATGGCAAGGAGGACCACAAGGTTGATTTTGCGCTGGGATATGATTACGCCGATGTGAGAGATGATGCGGATGAAGGTTTGTCGCTTCAACTCTGTCCTGCTACTGCCAGATATTCATCGATACTATCAAGATACCCTTGCTAGACTGTCGGTATACACTGTACCATCGTCCAATCCCTCCTATACCGCTCTTCTTCCGCATTTTCTACCACCGCGGACGTGTTTACCGCATACCCTTGTCATGATTGTGCTCGACTGGACGCGTCCTTGGACCTTTGTGGAGGAGCTGGAAATTTGGTTCAAGTGGATTGATGACTGGGTCAATAGTGACAGCTCTCGCGAGGCGCAGATTGCAAGAGAAGAAGGTCGCGAACGGTGTAAGTGCTGTCTTACAGCCCTGCTATCTTCTGCTTACATTTCTATAGTGCAGTCACATCTACAGCATTATACGGAGCCGTCCAGTGACCCAATACCTGCAACGTCAACATTAAGCTCAAGCACTCTTTTGCCATTGGGCTCCGGGACATTCACTCACAATACAGCTGGCATCCCAATCATTGTTACATGTACCAAAGCAGACCTCATAGATGAAGGACATGACCTTGTAGCCGGAGCCTCGGGGATGGGTGGCATGGTGAAAGGTACGGGCGGAGAATGGGAAGAAAGAACTGACGGAATTATGCAAGTCCTGCGGACGATATGTCTGAAATGTAAGTCTGTTTCGGTGCCTTGCAGTAACATTGCTGAGGATATATTTATAGATGGAGCTGCATTATTCTACACTACGCCTCTACCTACCACACTACAGGTATTGCGGCATTACGCACTTCACTTACTTTTCGCGCCACCTGCTCCTTCGCCCGCTGTGGCTGCCGGAGGGGAGCCTCCTGCTACCGTCAGAAACCCTTTCCCATTCAAGCATAAGCCAAACCCTTTAGATCGAGACCATCTCGTTATCCCGGCAGGATGGGACAGCTGGGGAAAAATAGAAGTCGTGCGACCGTTCGAACCTAGGACGTGGGGCGAGGCATGGGAAAGGGACTTGGAAGCTGGATACGACCCAGCATCTGACGAGATGGGAGCTAAGAGGATGTTCCAGGCTTTAGTTCCCGATCAGGGTACGAAGGTAGGTTTCGTCATGTTTCTCGTAGTATTCCCGGGACTAACAGTTACAAAAGCCTCCACCGCTACCGCCATTCAACAGCCCTGTTCCCGAGCAAACCTTCCTTCTGAAAAACTACGAGGAAAATCTCAAAAAGGCAGACCGAGATCCTCGAGGTGCTTTCCGCAATCCCGCAGAACTGGAAGGGGCAGCTGCAGGTGTCGTCGGTCCGTTGGGAAGCAGCAGCTTCAACCTTCCGAATGTTGTCAAAGCGTTGTCTGAGATGGAGATGGGTAGCAATAGCGGCAGTGGTCCATCAAGCTCGAGTGTCCCGGACGCTGCTACTGCGAGGAGACTTACGGGACGGACTGCCACGGGAAGACCTACAACGTTGGGAACACAGACGTCACCAAGACAACCTTCATCGCCGCCGTTAGGCACTTCTCCGAGTCCTACTGCTGCTGGTGGACAGACGCAGCATGAAGTGTTGCAGAACTTTTTCCAAAGTCTGCTCAGCAATAGGGATCGGCCCAGTCCCACTTCTGCGTCCCGCCCAGCAGCTAACGGAACTTCCTCGACAGCTCCGGGCGGCCAGGATGAGGCCGATTCATGATGTGTTTGCCTTGTGTTGTCTTTCTATTATTACGCGTGGATGTCCGTTAATTTTGAGCGATATACATTTGACTATGATCCCGAGGAAGCTATTTACTTTTCGCGTTCAGTGCAATGACGGTGTCGCATCCAACAGCTTGACTTTCAAGGTGTTCATAGTGAGATGCCTGACATAAGGCAAGTCAGTGAGGTGCAGCGCATAATAAGGAAAAGATATACTTGTATAATGTCGACACCATAACCCACCCCTTGGCTACCAACAAATTTTGGGGCGATGGTTATTATCACTGTATCGACCGAGTCCCGTTCGGCGAGGAAGGAGCCAATGACTCGAGCACCTCCTTCGACCATAAGTGACTGGACACCAAGCTCATGAAGCGTCTGTAAGACAGACGGAACTAATAACAATCCTTGAAGGGCTGGCCTCAGATTTGGAATGAAAGTCTCGAGTAGCTGATGCTTCACCATTTGTAGCTTGTACAGGTACAACAAGTGCTCCCGCGGCTTGCAAGGCCTCAAGACGCGTTGTCCAAACATCTCTGGCCACCTGTGGCTCGTGTATGCACAGCACCCAAGGTCGCCTACCTTTCCCACGTCGATAATTATCCAATAGCTTGCATGTAGTTGGCAGGCGAAGCTGAGGGTCCAGAATTACCGGACGGGGGAGATTATACGCATACTCCTGGCCAAAAGGTGGACTTCTAGGTGGAAGATGGCGGGCTGTGATTCGTCTTTTCCATCTGAATGCACTATTCGGAGCCTCGGGTGCGTACCATTCAGCTGCGGGTTATCGTTAACGGCCGTCCCTATTCCCACCAGGATAGCATCATGCATAGTTCTCATCCTAATCCACTGAAAATCAAAGGCGGCGCTTTTTCGCGAGATAAATGGACCAGACCAGTGCGTCATGACCATGCTCTCCTTTCCACTCAGAATAAGCTGTGCACCATTCTGTCCCGATATTTTCGCATCTAGGGACTGTGCAAATGTGAGAGTTACCTTGGGACGCTTTGCCCCGGGTGTGGGCGGTATAGAACGGTTCAGAATCGATGTTAGATACTGAGGTGGTTCTGGATCCATTTCAAGAGCGTCCGGCCCGCGAAGCCGCCAATTTGATCAAGACGTTTACTTTTATTTTGCAAGAGCTTCGGCCAAATTTCTCCCTCGGACGTCGATGGCGGTAACAGACTCTATCTCAGTCTTCGCAGAGGGGACATTCGAAGAACAGGTATTTCCTAATTTCGAGTAAACGCCTGTTTTTAGTTGAGCCTTTGTTCCAGATTCAGGAATTGGTGTTCTACATAGTCCGAAATCAAGACGAAGAGCGCTCTGTTCTCCTTCGCCCTTTCCAAGATGCTTTCAAAACGGACAACGAGAAGAAATCTCTCGCAGAAGACACGGAAAGACGCCAAAACATCTTCGCGATGGTGATGGCTGAGGTGAAAGGGCTTGGAGATGGCACGGATAAAGGTACGTGTTGCTCTTTAGTCTTTCTCCCAATGCTCACTCTGTTCCTTAGAGATCGAGGGATTTTTTAATCTCCTTTTTTCACACGTCCTTTCACTCCACTCGTACGACTCACCGAAGACTAAAGAATATGTTACACAATTGCTTGGAACCGTGAGCTCAGCACCGGCTCAGCATACTGCCATCAAATACCGGATGTGGGACTGTTTCTTCTTCCGTACCCAAAGAAACTAAACAAATTTTATCAGACTCTCTAATTTCTTTAACGCTCTCCCGAGGACGTCACCACTACGGTATCTCGTCTATAATTCCCTATTGGACACCGCTCTGTCAAACGACGGCGTTGAGGTCTTGCAACTCTCAAGAGCAGAAGTAGAAAAATGGCTCAGCGAATGGGATATATCACCTGAGGAGAAAAGCACCTTCTTGAAAAGTGTTGTAGATGCCTACGCAAAATCGGGTCAACCGTGAGTCACCTATCATATCCTCTACCGAAGAACTTCCGTCTTACGTTGTTATAGCACAACGTCGTACGAATACTCGTTGTTATATGTCCGCTCGCTTCCCGCCACTTCAGAGGCTGCAAAGGCCGCAGCTCTCGACGTCATCGCCACCGCGCTGCGCCTCCCATTTACATTCGACTTTGACCCATTATTCAAGCTAGACGCAGTCGTGGCAGCCAAAGGCCACGATCTTTTCTCTCTTCTCCAAGTCTTCCTCAACGGTGGATTATCCGAGTTCAAGGCGTGGCAACAAAGTCATTCCAGCGTGCTCGAGAAATTTGGTAGATGCAGCAGTATCATTCTCCGGGCTATTTTCTGACCGTTGGCATGTAGACCTCGAAGTCACGCAATTGGAACGCAAAATCCGACTCCTCACCCTTGCATCGTTAGGGTTCCAAAAGGTGGGACAGAATGTTCCTTACTCTAAAATAGCGGAAACGCTACAAGTCGACGCGTCTGAAGTGGAAAAATGGGTTATCGATGGTACGATCTCTCGCTCACTTCCATTTCGCTGTTGTCCATCTAAAGTCATCTTTCAGTCATTCGTGCAGGCTTACTTTCGGGAAAGCTGTCGCAAACGACCCAATCTTTGCATATTATGCGCTCGACAGCACGGACCTTTGAACGGGAGCAATGGGAAGTTCTAGAGAAGAGGATGTTGGCTTGGAAAGCCGGTCTTGCCGGCGTGTTGGAGGTCGTTGCTAGTGCTAGGAGACAGAATGGAGTACATGGAATACCCGCATCTGCCTAGTCAGAATGACAATTCAACCTGTGCACTCCAGACATTACGGTACGACTCAAATTCTTTAGTGGGAGAGTATATACCATTTTAGATGTATCTAAGGTGATATTTAGTAATGGGATGTGTGTATGTCTAATGGTTGGGGCGAAACACGAAGAGCCTTCATATCATGCAGTTGACCGTTGGTCGGGTTACCATTCGCCGTCAAACCCGATGAAACCTGAAGCGTGTATCAACATCAGAACCATTTCAAAGCACTGCATGGACGTACCAGAAAGCAAAAATATTGGGAAATATCTTTTCTTTTCCAGAGTCGAGCACCAATTCCATGCGCTCGTCAATCTCCCATCTATACAGCTTCCGGCATCAAAGAAATTATCGGCCCCGGATCCATCAAACCCGTGCCGGAAAAAGTCTCCTAATATCTCAAGGATCAGGTTGTCCGTCGACCCAAATTCATCGTCGATGTATGAGCGGAGGGCGGGCTTGGCTTCTATGGTGGGTATCTGTTGTAGAGTATTACATATAGGAAGAAGAATGCGGTAGATCTGAGTGTATTTGTCTATGAAGAGGAGAGCGTTCGGGACGTTGTGGTCACCCATATGGACCACGCTGGAACCTATCCATGTCCCGACGCTTTTCTGGGCTTTATGCAGAATGTTATGCATCATTCGAGATGTTTTTGGACTTGCCTGGACACGGTTAAGTCCTTGACCAGTGTCACGTAAACGGTAGGGAACGTTCTCCGATAGCAGATCCTGTTCGGCCAGGGACCAAAGATGGAACATGTCTAGCGAGGATGGTAAGATTTGATGTTTGGCGGGGATCTTTGGGACATACCGTGAAGAATTTCCCTCCATAGCGTAAGACTCTGCAGTACGTATGCATACTGCTTACTGTGATCATGCGATAATCTCGCTCCACCGCGACCCTGAGGACTAGTTCAACAGAAACTCACGCGAAGCATTCATTGAAACTCTTACAGATCGAATAGCCAGACTGGTCTTATTGTCCTTGGCCTGTGTAGGATGGAAGTACTGCTTGAGGTACGCAATCATACGTTCGCATGGGTCGCGGTTAGCGCGTAGAAACGCGTGATTATCGCCGATACTGTACAGACATTGCCGTACATTCTCTTGCGAAAGGCCTTTCCGTTCATAACGAGATGCGAGAGTTTCGATGGCACGCTCTTTGCTTTTGATCTCCTTCTGGATGTCGCGTCGTGGCCGACCTTCGGCGTAGATTTCCTTCGTCGCCACCGTGATGAGGTCTTCTCGCAAAAGGTCTAGAGCGCCAGCCTCCTCTAGCACTGTGTAGACAGTCCTGATGGGCTTTACGCAGGAGAAACTGAGCATATTCTTGACCTCTGCAGACTGACTGTCCTACAACTCGACGTGAGTTGTTATAAAATGCAGGCGGAGAATGGATCCAACCTGTAGGAGATAGATGAGCTTTCCGTAGGTCGTCCGCATCTTATCAGGATTCATGATCTTGTGCCTCCGGCCGAGCTCAAACACGGTTTGATAGAACGTAGCATTGGCTTCAAAATCACGGTCCTGGAATAGTTCCTGTCCTTGCTTGTAGTCTGCTGAAAGTAACAGCCCGGACATTATAGCACAGAGCTCGCGAATCTGGTTGACAATTCTTTTCGACTTGGACTGGCCGAAACTGATGGTATCAATCTTGTCGGTGTACTCTGATACCGACAACGCAGCTTCCAGGAGATGTAGATATTTGCGTTCTGGCAGACTGAGACGGAGGGGTATGAATTTTGAGCGCTCGACGAACCATTCCCCGCTTTTTTCGCCCGCTAAAGGTTGAGCATCCAGCAGGAGGGGAGCAGGGCCGGCCGTCACCCGTTCCCAGTCCTCGTCGTCGGAGTCGACAACATCCCCGTCGACGTCCATCTGTATACTTACATGAGATAGGGAATGTGTCCAAACACGTGGTAACTTACCGATGTCGACCCGTTGCCCACCGGCTCTGCTTTACTCTTTTCCGTACCCTCTAGCTGTTTGAACATGTGCGATTTCCGGGAACCCTTTCGGTGCTGGGCAGCAAAGCAGACTTCACAGTATACGTCGGTACATGTTACGCATAGGACCTGGGCCGGCTGGTCTGGACTACCTTTAGGCTTAAAATGGAAGTAACAGAACAGACTTTCTTACCTTCACATTCGATACAATAACCTTCCGCTGGAGGCTTCTCGGGGGTCTCTTCGTCCCATCCAGACGATGACCCATTGATACCAGGGTGTTCTAACGACTCGTGGTCGGCACCGAGGATATTTTCAAGCGAAAATACGCCGTTTGTCGCTGTCGTCGCCATTGCATTTGTACCGGAGGTGGCGTTGGACATTGGACAAGCACTACGCGTGTCATGAAAATTTGTCACGCAAGGGCATTGGTCAACAAGCATAAAGCCTTGCGACCGGCCCGCAACTCCGATTCTTACTTGCCGACCGCCACCTTCGAATTTTTCATCATATTTTGAATTTGCTCAATATTGTCATGATGCGCCATATGGAACCGATGTTTATCAACTGGACCCACGGTCTGGAGGTGACTGAGCATTCGGACAGATGCCCAGTGAGTACCACCAACTTGATGTTTTGGGTATTTTCGCTGAATGTTTCACAGAAAGAAGCAATAGATATCCGAGGAATCTTCAAGTTTCGGCGAAACACTTGCTATCGTTTGACTTGTTGACACATGAGTGATAGCCTGATAGGGCCGCCTCAATTACACTATTTCCCATCATCGGGTAGCTTTATATCCAGTTTTGTCCCACGGATGTCCTGCATATAAGGGCCGTACACTTCGAGTCTCCCACTCCCACTCTTCCATTAAGCGCGTCTGGCAAGGATGAGGCTACTGCCGTTTGTCGCGTTGTTCGTTCCATTCGCATTCGCCGGTCCAAACACGAAGCGATGGGTCCACAGGGTGAAAGAGACTTTCAACCCCCCCAACGGATGGACGAAACACAGTATTCCTCCACCGGACCATATGATCGAGCTCCAAATTGGTCTTCGCCAACCCAACTTTCACGTTCTTGAACAGCACCTCTGGGAAGTCAGCGATCCTGACCATGCCCGTTATGGTCAGCATCTTTCCAAAGAAGAGGTCGACGCGTTGGTTGCACCCGACGACGAAAGCCTTGAACTTGTGCAGGAATGGCTTGCTTCATACGGCGTGGACGAGGCCGACATAACCAGGTCGTCAGCACAGGACTGGGTCAGAATTACGTTACCACTGCAATTGGTTGAAGAAATGCTGGACACGGTAAGCCGTCGTATTTCCTCGCCTTCTTAATGCCTCCTCATTGTCAGGGTAGTCGTACCATGTCTGGCAGCACACTGACGGAGACTATCTCGTCCGCACGACGCGTTATAGTCTACCAGAACCCCTCCTGGATCACATTGACGTTGTACAGCCTACAACGTTGTTTGGACGTTGGAAGGGGATGAAAAGCACCGTCATTGATTTCGAAAATTTCGACCTGGACAACACTGCCGATGTGGCCAAACTCGACGCTGAAACCGACTACGTCGATCCGGCATGTAACGTCTCCATCACCGTCAGCTGTCTGAAACAGCTTTACAACGCCGTCGGCTTTGTTCCCTCCGGTCGTAACAAGAACAGCACCATCGGCATTACCGCGTATCTCGAGCAATACGCGAACAAGGCCGACTTACAGCTGTTTTATCACGACCAGGTCCCGCAGGCTGTTGGTTCTACCTTCGATTTCATACCAGTCAAGGGCGGTCTAAACGATCAGAACATCAGCTTGGCTGGGGTGGAAGCCAATCTCGATGTTCAATTCGCATTCGGACTTGCGTTTCCTATTCATAGGACCTTTTATTCAACCGCTGGTCGTCCACCTTTCATCCCGGATGAGACTGAGACCGAGAACAGCAATGAACCGTATAACGATGTACGTATTGAAGTGGACACTAAATTCAAATGGCTTATTTTCTCCATTAGTGGCTTGACTTCGTCTTGTCGCACCCTAATCCTCCTAGAGTCATCTCCACTAGTTATGGAGAGGCCGAGCAAACCGTCCCAGAAAGCTATGCTCGCCGTGCATGTGCTGGCTTCGCTCAACTTGGCGCTCGTGGTGTTACTCTAACCTTTTCTAGTGGCGATGGTGGTGTAGGAGACGGTAACCCAGATCCCGCTACTCAACAGTGCCATACCAACGATGGCCAGAACAGAACACAGTTCATGCCTCTTTTCCCAGCGTATGTGATCGCATATCTTTGTTCCCATTTCATTCACTTATGCCCATTATTCAAGTGGATGTCCGTTGTGCGCACCACCTCGTGCTTCCCACTGAGACCTTCTGACATCTTTTCAGTGTGACTGCAATCGGAGGAACTGTGAATGTTCCCGAGATAGCCGTAGACTTCTCTGGCGGAGGATTTAGCAACTACGTAAGATTTCACCATAATTCCACCATTTGCTTATTCATTTTGTGTATAGTTCCCGCGTCCTTCATACCAAGATGCAGTCGTCGGAGCTTACCTGAAGACATTACCCAAAGGTACCTACGAAGGTCTATTCAACAGGTACGCGTTCTTCCTTGGTGCCTGAATCTGTAGTGACATTTCCCCCAGATCAGGTCGGGTACGCAAGAATTTCGGCTCTTCTCATTATCAACCTTATCACTCTTTGCCAGGCATTCCCAGACATCGCCGCCCAAGGTCGTCGTTTCCGGGTGTGGTTCCAAAACGCGACTATCTCCGTTAGTGGCACTTCCGCATCATCGCCTACAGCAGCTGGTATTTTTGCGTTGTTGAATGATGCTCGGCTCACTAAAGGCTTGCCGACCCTGGGATTCGTTAATCCTTTGTTGTACAAGGACAAGATCAGCGCGACGTTCAACGACATCACTGAGGGAAACAACCCTGGATGTGGAACTCCTGGATTTAATGTGAGCGCTTGGTGGTTTGCAATACTGCTCTGGACTGACATGACTACAGGCTACCAAAGGTTGGGATCCCAGTGAGTATTGTCTTTCTTTGCGTGTAGCTCGTCTTTCGGTTTAGTACTGACTGGTGACAATCCAGTAACCGGCTTCGGAACACCTAACTTTGGCTGGTTGAAAGAATTGCTGGCTCCTTAACGTATTAACGCACTCTTTCCAATTAAGTTTCACTCGTTATTCCAATCAGACCCGTATGCACCGTTAACATGTTTGGAAGAAACTATCTCTGGCGAACCAGCAGAGATGATACGAGCGCTTTGAAGCTAACGACAATTCAAATCCAATGATGTGCTAACAGTATTGTTCTAAAAATGTATCTCGGTTTTTTTTATAGAGAACTGTCCCGCTAAAATAGTAATGCGGCGCCACGTTGTGTACATGGTAGGTACGTTGTTCCAGGCTATCTCTCGATCTCAGACTTTCAACGTTCTTGATGAGCTCGACTGCCTGGACACTTGCTCTTTGTATGCTCTACATTGGGAAACTATCTGAGGCGTCCCTCAGCCAGTGCGGGCTGGCGCCCGTCCTTCGCGGTGTAATTGAGTTTGAATGAAGCTTCTCGTAGTCCGAGCCTGGTCGCGTCCACAAACACGTACTTGGGATTCTGAAGCTCGTGATGTGTCAAGGCTATCCCGGAGGGAAGAATGATGTCATGTCCAACACCAGTATAAAACAATTCGAAGCTTTTGGGGGCTTCCAGTCGACCCTTCCTTCCCCGGAAATGAAGCTGTGGGCCGCTCTTTTATCCCTGGCTGCTTCTGAAGCTTTTGCGGCGCATGTTGTGAAAGAGAGGATTGTTCCTCCTCGAGAATGGATTCCCGATGGACTTCCTCCTTCCAATCACATTGTAGAACTGCGAATCGGTCTTCGGCAATCCGATTTTGACGCTCTCGAACGTCACTTATACGAGGTCAGCGATCCGTCCCACAGCCGGTATGGCGACTACCTGTCCAAGGGGGAAGTAGAGGACCTAGTCGCGCCTCATCCGGAAAGTTTGGCAGCAGTCGACGCGTGGCTCTCGTCTTACGGCCTTCCGGAAAGTGACTACGTCCATTCTCCAGCCAAGGACTGGCTAACTGTCAAAATCCCGGTCAGCCTTGCGGAGAAAATGCTTGACACGGTTAGTTCTATTCATACCACCGACGACTGTGTAACAGACATTCTACATTCTCAGAAATATCACGTCTGGAGACACGTAGACAGCGGCGAGTACATCGTTCGAACGACCAGTTACAGTCTACCAGCTCATTTGCACAACCATATCGATCTTATCCAACCCACAACGATATTTTCTCGTATGAAGGGCTTCAGGTCTACAATCCATGGTCTCAATGACCCGCTTCCAATGACGGAATTTAATGGCACCACCACAGATCTTGGCTCTGGTACCATCATTGACAATAGTTGCAAATACGCGATTACTCTCAACTGCCTCAAGCAGCTGTACAACGCTATGAATTACAACGCGACTAACCAATCCAAGAACGGCATCGGTATTACCGGATATCTAGAAGAATACGCCAATTATCAGGACTTGCAATTGTTCTATGGCGAGCAACTACCCGACGCCCAGGGCTCTCAATTCCAAGTCGTGTCGATAAACGGTTAGCAGCAACACATTGGTTATCCCGTAGCTCATGCTCAAGATCTATGGAGGTGGTCAGAATCCCCAAAACAAATCACAGGCCGGCGCTGAGGCGAACCTTGACGTTCAGTTTGCTTTCGGGATGAGTTTCCCTATTAAAGTATGTCTATTTGAATCCATAGCAATCTCTATTCTGTACATAATTCCCGCTTTAGTCTACCTTCTATTCGACGGCTGGTCGTCCACCATTTATCCCGCCATATCAGGCCGACAATTCTAGTGCTCCCGCCAATACGAACGAACCTTACGCACAGGTGAGTACTTCCTCAAGTTGAATAAAATTACCCGCTTAAGCCACTCGTCTAGTGGCTCGACTATATGTTAAGTCAGGAGGACCTCCCCGCCACTATTTCCACGAGCTATGGAGACAGTGAAAATACTGGTATAACACTGCGAAATGTTCGAGATACATCACCAATGCTTATGAGTTTCCTTTAGTTCCCTTGGCCTACGCGCGCCGTATCTGTCAGGGCTTCGCACAACTCGGTTCGTTTCATTGTATTGCCTGTATTGTTCCTCTTTTTCTAAGCCTTCACAGGAGCTCGCGGTGTCTCTTTACTATTCGCCAGCGGTGACAGTGGTGTCGGTAACGGAGAGTGCATCACGAACGACGGTACCCAAACCAAAAGATTCGTTCCAAGTTTGTCTCATGATGGTCCTTCTACACATGAAAGCCGACTCACTTTACTTTAGATTTCCCTGCGACTTGTCCCTAGTAAGTGGTTGTGGGCTCATCAATTTTGTTAAAATGTCACGTTTGCAGCGTTACAGCAGTAGGTGGAACCTCAGGCATACCAGAGCAAGCGGTCTTTTTCTCTGGTGGCGGTTTCAGCAACTATTTCGCTCGTCCAAAATGGCAGGATAAAGCGGTCGAGAAATACCTCGCAAGACTTCCCAACGGCACCTACGAGGGCCTTTACAATGCGTGCGCATATAGTTGCTCTCTTTGAACGGCAGACTGACTTAATGGCATTCCAGTTCTGGAAGAGTACGCTGATGTTCAAGGTACAACCGACGATGCTTACAACCATTCTAGGGAGTTCCAGACGTCTCCGCATATGCAGTGACCTACCGCGCTTGGTACAGAGGATTGGCGACCAGCATAGGTGGTACTTCAGCATCAACGCCCACGTTTGCGGGACTGGTTGCATTGCTAAATGACGCCAGGTTGAAAGCCTCTAAACCAACACTGGGATTTTTAAACCCGCTGCTCTATGAGAAAGGTTTAGCGGGTCTCAATGATATCAAGTCTGGGAGCAATCCTGGCTGCGGTACCAATGGGTTCAATGTGGGTTTCCCTGGCATTTAATCCGTCTTCCTCAACTGACGAGAATGCGACAGGCCACTGAAGGCTGGGATCCAGGTCAGTTGTAATGGCAGCCCCGTCGGCTCTTTTGTACTTATGCATCATAGCGACCGGCCTTGGAACTCCCAACTTTGGCAAGCTCAAGGACCTGCTGACTCGTTAAGGCATCCAAACCAGAAATACAGATATATACCACAGACCCGTAAAGATTGTACAAGCGTATACAGAACGAAGGGGGTCATTTCCGCATTCGTTTCTTGAACCGCTCCATGACCTGCGTAGTGGTGTGTTAATATATAATGGGCATTGGACGACTGTAAGCACAAACCAATTCGTCCGTAGCCATCTGAGGTTTGTCGCCCGACCTTTGTGGTCTGTCCTCTGGAGTAGGCAGACCCATGGCCTCCAGTTTCGCGTCCCGCATAATGTCAGCGTCCGATTTAGACTTCAGGTTTGGCCGATAGACTGTGTCTGCGCGTCAGAAACCCAGCATGCCACACGGGACGGAATTGACAGCTCACAGCGATTAGCAGCCAAATGAGCTTCGTCGTTATTCGTAGGGCGTCTGTCCTGTTTTCCCTCAGCGACGACCCGTTTGGCTTTCTCGGTGTCTTCGATGTTTTTCAATCTTGCACTGGAAGGATATTACAGGTGGGCATTCAGAGGTAACGGGCGATGACTCACTCCATGCCAAGGTCGACCTCGGGTATGGCCGTCAGCATTGATATACTGTTGGTAACGCTGCCATCGTCTGCGGTCGGCTTCTGCTGCTCAACTTTCCATCGGTCTGAGATTTGGTACAACGCCTCCTGGGGGTCCAAGGGCTTGTTCTTGTCCTCTGACTCGTCGCGTGGGTGGCTTCGTATCTTGAGGTTCTCCTCTATATATGCCATCCTACAAAGCACGGTCAGTATGCAAGGGAGACGACGCGGTGGCCGACGCACATGTGCTTGTCGACGTCGAGGGCATTGGTCTGTTGAGTGAAGTTGTTCGCCCGCACCACCCTTCGAGCTCGAGCATCTCTTTCCTCGTCGCTGTAGTCCGTTCGTATGATTAATATGTCAGAGCGAAACGTATTCCAAGACGTACTCCTCCTCCTCAGGATCAACGACAGCACCCTTCCTCAGTCCTCCCTGTTCCTGTACCTCAACAGGGAGCTTCCGTTTCTTCTTCGTGTCACCCTTGTTCAACTTCGTTGCATCGATACCCTGCCGCAACTTTCTCAGTCTTCGGAGCTCTATGAGGTCAGACAATCTACGGTCGTTAATATTGGTGAACCTCTAGGACGAGGAAAAAAACGCACGGCAATTTCTCGTCACCTTCTTCTTCTATCTCCTTGTCCTCTGATTCCGGCGACACTTCACGGACTCTTGGCTGAGGTCGGGACCGTTTCTTGATCATGGTTCAAGTGTAAATAACGAAGTTCGTGGCTGTGCCGTGGTAAGGTAAGGCATAAGCAAATGCTACAAATCCAAGTACTTAATTTATTCGAAAAAACCAAAGCTACAGAAGTCGTCCATGCGTTGACATAGGGATGAACAGTTTTATACATTAATTACGATATTAATTCAGTCTCTGGTGGTACGGACAAGCTGGAGCGAGCTCGTTCTCGATCACCAATATCTGCAGTGTCACCCAGAGACACAGGAGAAGGAAGGGCAGCAAGATCGGCAAGGGGGGAAGCATGACGAGAAAGTATGGACTCGGGAGCTCGAACGCCACCACGACGAAGCCTCGGCACAGCCAAGGTTCTCTCCTCACTGATTTCGGTGGTAGGCGAGCTGATTGGAGAGCGAGATGTTACAGGACTAGGAAAAGGGAACCAATAACCTGAAGGTGGGGCAGACCTGGCTTCACTGCGGTCCTCAATGATATCTATTATTTCTGCAGGGGGTGAATCACGCGTTCTGTTTCGTCTGGTGGGAAGAGGGAAAAATCGTCGAGCCGATGAAGTGGTGGTTGTCCAAGCCGACTCCCTTTCTCTAGAGTCTACGACATGGCTGGGTTCAGGACTCTCCGAGAGGATTCCCAATGATTGTCTGAGGCTGTCGCGTATGGTTGAGCGACGGCGTGAGGTAAAATCGTTGAAGTCGACGGTTCTTGAACGAATGGGACGGCGTATGGATGATACCCTGCTAGGTGATGTATGCGACGAGGGCATGGGACCGAACAACGATGTAGGCATACTATTACGACGAGCATCTGCTGCTGGAGGGGATGATTGAGTTTGGGGATCAGATCCGGAGAGAACATCAGTTGGAGTAGGGCTGCGATGCTGGACAACGGTAGTGGCACCGGCGGAACCGATCCATCCGTCGTTCCAGCTATCACTGCCATATGCATCATAAAGGTTGGAATTGATTCGGACACCTTCTATGGTCGATGACATGGGATCAAGTAGATGGTCAAATTCGTCGTCGTCGTCCATGTCCACCACCCGAGCTGGAGGCGAAGTCAGATACTCTGATAACATTGGCCTCCGAGTGACGGAACGACGACGAATGCTTTTGTAGTCCATGCTCAGCGCCCGAAGGCTCTTGGCCGTACGTTCGGCTATGAGCTTACGATCGCTCATTGTCCGGTTCCGGCGGTCAGCCAACTCCTGATAAACATTGATCAATCAAGCGAGAGACAGCAGTAGGTTACGCACCTTGACCATTATGTCAATGATAGAGGTAGTGAAGGAATCCCCAGGTTCCAATTCCTCTACAAAATCCCGATAGCTGATAGTGGGCTCCATCTTCTCTTTCTCCAGCATCGCCCGTTTGATAGCGCCGGATCTAGTCACAGTTTAGAATCGGATCCATTTAGTTCCCAAGTATGGTTTACATACACCAGGCTTTTAATTTTTGTGTTCAAGACATCGTCGCAATGGGCAGAAGTCCTATTCCCATGCAAGTCAGCAAGACCCGGATACTGCCACCGTAACAGACACCCCACCATTTACCCATTTTATGGGGAAGATATGGTTTTAACGAACGAACGTCCAAACAGGCTCCCGAGAAGAGTTAACTTTTAGAGAGCCGGTAGACAGGGAAGACAGAGCACTGCTGTATCGTCGTGGTAGATGGTGGGTGATGGTGGTCAAGGAGGACCTCAACGGGACAGGTAAACAAGCGTCATCAAAGATGTGGCTGCGACTTTTCCCTCACTATTTTTGGAACATTGCTTCCTATAGAGTATCGGTCTTTGACAGTGGCTTCGCACATACAGACTCGGACCAAATTGATAAGCTTGATAGCTGCCGTACGATGCCGACCACCAAGAGCGTCGATTCTACATGGACTCCTCGACAACGAAGGTCCTAAAGGAGTGGTCGGTGATGGATACAAGTAATTCATCCCGCGAAAAGCGGCGATATTCTAACTGTGATGCATCGAGTAGACTCTGGTACCTTTATTACACAAAGCATTACCAAGTCTTTGATTCTGTCTGTGCCTTCACGAATGTCGGAGAGTAGGATTGAGTTGAGCATTGCTACGTTACAAGATCACTCCAGACATCGCAGCGGCCCTCTGCTTCGCTGCCTTTCTAAGCCTCTTCCTCTCCGCCTCGAGGTTGAGCGGTGTAGGATCAAACGCTCTGTCCTCCGGCATCCTAGACAGCTGTGACTTTGATCTTATACGCGGCCTGCTCTTCGCATACCACTCCCATGCGAAACGAATGACATCCCCATCGGCATCGTACGGTGTCGGGATTTCAGAATAACCCGGTCGCGCCGTAGGATGGCGAACGTACACAGCAGAGCATGTGGCAAAATTAGGTTCGATGTAGGCGGGGATAAAAAGCCAAGGAGAGGCATAGTGAGGCAAATAAAATGGTGTGAGGCTGGGGTTGTCGCCTTTGCGTTTTTCATAGTCGTTCACGTCGGTAACAGGTTCCGACGGCGTTTTGAAGAATCGAATAGCATCTGGATCCACGGATACCATGTCGCCAGGTGCCAGTCGCGTATTGGCATCCGAGTGCTAGGAATATTTTTCAGTTGTCCATGCTTGGTAGACAATATAGGATACACACCTTCTTCCCGTTGAGTTTAACGTGACCATGGATGACCAAACGACGGGCTTCGTACACGCTGTGCGTGAAACAGCACCGGAAGATGAAGACATCTATCCGCCGTTCCACGGGAGAGAACATAAGACTTCCGACGGGGGCCAGTCCTTTCTCAGCCTCTGCTACATGGTATTTCTCCACCCTCTCTCGTCTAGCCGCAAAGGCACTCAGCATGGCTGTATCGTTCCCAGCATTGGCCGAACGAGGTCGCACGTTGGGCAACGTTTCTAGGAGATACCACCGCTTGAATATTTTTTCGGGAATGTAGTCGCCGTGGTAGGCGCGAACAAGAGCTTTCGAGAGCCAACGCTGTTGGAAAAGAGTACGGTTGCTGGTTTTCATATCCCCGATTTTTTGGGCCAAAGGGCCGACTGTCCGTGCCCAGAGATTATACAGGTTGACCGGAGTCCAGCTCTGCATGAAAAAGTGAGGATATTGTGATAGAGAATAAGCAAAATGTGCTGACCATGCGAGGCAAAGCCCTTTTAATACTGAAGATTCCCTTGTCCCGCATCGCTGCCTACGGATGACCGTCGTTGTCTTTTGTTGAGATTGTCGGTGAGGCCGCTAAAGAAAGGTGTGACAAATGTGACCGACCGACTTGATTGCCACCCATCCCCACGCACCGTTGCTGCCGTCGAATAGACGCTCGAAATTCCGTTTCCGTGCGCCCATGGATTATTATACTCCACGTTCAAAGACGGGCGCCCGCCAGAAAAAGATATCACTCTCGGCAAAAGAATACACCAAGGCAAGGAAACTTCTTTCTCGCCCTTCTGCGTGCCAATCATTGTCCAGATTGCAGGTACGATCGCGTCGGTGCGTCGTAACCGTGTCCAGGGAGATGAGCTGGATAACGAGGTCAACGGACGCGGCCATTCGTCGCGTGAAGCTCGCTACAACGAGCCTTCTTTCATCGCAGAGACGTCCTTCGTGCGTGCACCCCTCAATTCTCGCGTCAGCAGTGGTGCCGTTCCACCAAAGTCGAAGGGAAAAGGGAAACAGGAGAGCCTGGATCATGTGTCGGTGGAGATCCAAGAGGCCATGATTCTCGAGGACCTACTTTATGTCCTTATGGTTGGTTGTTCCAGTTTTCTTGCAGTCACTGTCTCATCGTTCATAGGGAATCGAAGGGACATACGTGACTTTTCATCCCGACTATTCGCCGGAGGAAGACGATCCTCTCCAAGGCGTCCATTTCACCGTTGCACCCTCACTGGACTCGTCCTTGCGCGACCTCGTGGAACGAATACTTCCTCTCGGCACGTATTACACAGCCATCTCATCCTTTATTGAACATCGGAGCGATCTTGACTACGGCCTCGTCAACCATGCCCTCTGTGCCGCCATCCGCGATATGCTCAAGGTACACACACCCTTCCAGCTACCCCATCTCACTAACGCTCTTCACAGGATTATCAAACCCTTCTCTCTCAATTAGAACACGCCTTCAGCTATTCCCCTCAGTTCTCCCTTCAAAAGCTATGGTTCTACGTGCATCCGACTGTTCATACACTATCACTAATTTACCAGCTCATCCTAGAGCTAGGGTCGGCGGATGACCCATCTGGAGAACTTTCAGGCTCTTCATCTGATAGTGAGAGCATAGATCCGGAGGAAGAAGCCCGCAATGAGGCTCTTGGTATCGGAGGCGCAAAGCTCAAGGCCGTTCTCTCAGAAATCGACAAGAATGGCCTGGCTACAAGCAGCGGCATCGCGGTCAAGGGAGGTGAAGTCCTAACGATTATATACGAACGGATGCAAAACATGTCTGGAGACCCCACTGCGAACATGCTATACGGGTCTCTACTGAAAGCTGCGGGGAAGCCATACGTCAACATGCTAAAAATGTGGATGACAACCGGCAGATTGATGGACTCGCATGAGGAGCTATTGGTGAAGGAGTCCAAGTTCATCGATCGGGGCATTCTGGAGATGGACTATACCGACGAATACTGGGAGCGGAGGTATACGTTAAGGGACGGCACGTCGTCTACGACGTCGAAGCGGCATTTAGCCGGTGTACCCTCTCCTCGGTCTATCGGCGGAAGGCTACCCGGAGGCGCCTGCGTGCCTCCGCTACTCGAAGGGTGGAAGCACAAAATTCTGCTGGCGGGAAAGTATCTCAATGTCATTCGTGAGTGTGGCATTGAAATAAGGCGGGATCCGCACGACGATGAGGAGTGCAGTATGGATGATGAAAAGTTAGTTTCCCAGCCTCATCCGCCTTTGATGCTCATATGGTCGTAGGTTTTATGCGTTCATCGAGAAAGCTTATTCGCACGCCAATCAGACACTCCTACAACTCCTGATTAAAGACCAGCAGCTCATTCCTCGCCTCCGGTCTTTCAAACGTTACTTCTTCCTATCCCACTCCTCGTTCCTGACCCACCTCCTCGATCTCTCCCAGAATGAACTTCGCAAATCAGCCAAGTCAGTGTCCATTATCAAACTACAAAGTCTGCTAGATCTGGCGTTGAATAATGATGTCCACGGTGACGAAGCTTTGTTCAGAGAGGATGTCAAAGTGACGATGGCTGCTACGGGGTTGTACGAGTGGTTGATGAAAGTTGTAGGGGAGAGTGGTCAGATCGGAGACGAGATTGATCCCACGAAAGTCAGGGACGAAAAGAAGGAGAAGGAGAGAGACGAGAAGAAGCCATTACTTGGTGAGTTTTCTTTTTATCCAAGATGTGCTCTGATCTTACCTCCAACTTCGCAGCCATCGACGCACTAGTCTTTGATTACAGCGTCAAGTTTCCCTTATCCCTCGTCATATCGCGCAAAACCATCCTGCGGTACCAGCTCCTCTTCCGTTTCCTTCTCAACCTGAAACACGCCGAGCAGTCCCTCTCATCCGTATGGATTGACCACAAGACGACCACATGGCGGCAAACAATACAAGACCAGCCAGAGTTTGAGAAGTGGAAACCCCGAGTGTTCTTACTCCGAGCGCGAATGCTGTCTTTTGTACAGCAGATACTCGCTTTTGCGACATTCGAGGTCCTGGAGCCTAATTGGCGCGCGCTGGAGGGGAAGCTAGACAAGGTATCGACTGTAGATCAGTTGTTGAGAGATCATGTAGATTTTCTGGATACCTGCCTCAAGGAGTGTATGCTGACTAGCTCAAAGCTCATCAAGGTCTGTTTTCCCTCGCCCTTGTGTGACGTTTTCTTATCATGGAGCTACAGGCGTTCTCGAAACTGATTGCGACATGTTCAATGTTTGCGATGTACGGGCCGTCGTTCACACGGTCCGCGAACAAAGCCGTGGATGGCATGGAAACGGAGCAAGACCAGGCTCGGCGATGGGATACGTTTATCAAGTTTGAAGCCAACTTCAATCATTGGTGAGTCTGATCTTTTTTCAATTTTACTTGTCTGATGCTGTATTAGGTTCCCGGTGAGTTAATAGGCTCTCTTGCGGCATGGGGCAGTCTACTTATTGTTACTTGCAGATATACCTAGACTGCGTGCAGTATTATGCATCTAGTGAAAACGTGTCACTGCTGCCGCTTGTGGTTCGACTGAGCAGTATCAAAACTGCGTCTGCAGCGCCGCCATCGTCGTCATCTCATCCACCAGTACCCTCATCATAATTTTTGGCCTCATAATGACTCTCACCGGCGCGCCTCTGGGCGCCCTCGGGGAATTGACCACTATGGCCTCATTTTCCCTCCCCTACCTTATCTCTGCTTTGCCCGATCTCGTGAAGCTGGTCAGCGACGTCTTCCCCAGCTTGGTAGGTGGGCGCTGGAAATATTGACGGGGACAAGGATGATAGGACCTGTCGCGACTTGGAGGACGTTTTAGTGGGGTTTCACCAGCGATGCCTGTCAATTAGGACTACAATTCATCTAAGCCAGGATCTAAGTACCAAGGCAGTGTTGTTTATATTACTTTGACCATTGATGACAGTGATCCGCAACACACTACCCGAGACCCGTAAGGCCGACTATGTGGTGGTCTTTGAGCGTCATATATCTGATGCGTCTCTGACTTGATATTGGCTATGAACAGATGGCAGTACTGCAAGTCACAGTTGCTGAATGGTTTCAGACGAACAGTAAAGGTGCGGTAGCATATGAATCAATGTACCTCCAGCATCATGGAGGTTAATATAACCGAGTCCTTAAACTGTAAGGCTCGAGCTAACGATACAATATCGTTACCATGTACATAGATCAATAACACCCGAGATCATTGCAATCCGACTAACGCTAGTGTTTTGCCTTCTTGCCCGAACGCCTTCGTGTCTTCTTCTCCTTCCCTGCATCACCACCCCCAATATCCTCGTCTACCTTTCTTTTCTGTCCCGCAACCCCGTTGCTCTTCTTGACACTTATGATCGTCTGTCCAGCCTTGACACCGCCAGCAGCAACCCGGCTCTCAGCAGCACTCCAGTCCATTGCGCCATCGTCAATGGCATATCTAGCCGGCATCAGAGGATGAGACGGAAAGACAAGATATTGTTACTCACTTTTTCAGGTCTAAGGCGTTGATCATTTCGCGCTGCCGTTCCCTTGCCTTCATAGCCTCCTTCTCCTGCTCTCCCGCTTCCTCAAGTTCCTTTTCCACCGACTGGAGAGCGTTCCCAGTTATTTCTACAACGGGTCCAGACGTACGAGACATACCCTCCAAAGATCTGTCCGGACCCATTGATTCTGTGACGCCTTCCTTCTGTATATCTATGACCCGCTTGGCAATCTTCCGTACGATTTTGACGAGCAGAGCAAGGACCTGCGATACGGGGAGTGAAAGCTCGGCCTGTCGTGATCGTGATCAAAGAATTCGTCTCGTAGTTTCACATGACGTACCTCAATATCCTCGACGCTCTTTCTCTGTATCCCCATTCCCAACAGGATAGCGTTTTGCGCTGCACTCAAATTCACGGATCCCTCGCTCTTGCCTTCCGGTGTGTCTGCCCGCTTATCCAACCGTCGCTGGAAGTAGAGAGCGGAAATCGTGGGCATTAGATCCATGATAACATGGAAATCCAACACATTATTTCCATATGTCTCCAATCGTTTCAGATCAAAAGGCGTGAGTATTGTCGGTAGTAACGCAGGGGTGAGCGCCTTAACGCCGCCGCCTTTCTTGTCCAGATTCTTTACGCCACTGAAAGTGTTGATAGCCTCTAAAACGCTCAGCGCCGTGACACATCCAAACTCGCGGAATTTTGGGAACGAGAGTAGGGTAAGGAGTCGCGATCGGAAATCTAATAAAGATGACCCAACGTGAAGGGAAGATAGGGTTTATTCACTTACCAACGGCGAATTCGGCTAGCCATTCCAGCTCACTGTCAGCAGAGCTGTTGAGTCCTCTCACCATAACACATGTATGCTCCCCGGTCAGGTCGCTGGCCGTCTGGCGAAGATACAACGGTACGTAGCCAAGTCGCTTCCAGAATCTGAGCAACGACAGTTAACATAAAGTTCATGGTATAAACCACCGATCACTCTACCTAAGAAGCTGGCCAGTCATCCCGTAGCTCACGCCCAGATAATCCAAATTTTCGGGTTTCCGTTCCGATAGTCGCTGTAGAAGAGGAGGCATTGATTTCGGTGAGCGAACAGTGGGTGTGTCAGTGTCTAGGGAGGTAGACTAGATATAGTTGAGATAAAAATTATCTCCGAAGGAGAAGATATAACGCACGGCATCAATGGCGGCGACTTCAGGATACTCTTCTTGCCGCTCTGCGTCGTCGAAATTGTATAGCTCGCCGCTGTAGTATGAATTGAGTGCCTGCAGAGCCCTTGAACCATAGCCCATCTATTTAACGGCCATATTGGTAAACGCTGAAAGACGCGAAAGCAATGGACACGAATAGCTTACATTCGCAACTTCGAGTGACGTAGCAACTCGCACAATTCGAGCCCCACTCATTTCTGCGAACCGCCCTTCTTGGAACTGGTTTGCAACCAGCCATGGTATTAAGTCACCTCCCGATCTCAAGCCTCGGCTCAAACCTTCCATGATGGATGCTTTGGATATTGAACCTTCAAGAGCCACCTGAAGGACCACCAACGGCTCAGGGAGGACGGACGCATTGGCATCACTGATGGGAGGAAGAAGCACAAACAAATGGTGAGCGGGTGCATCGGACATCAGTTGAAGGTCATTAGGCTGGTTCTTGTAATGACTTGACACGTAAAGAGACATCATACGCTGGAGAAATGCCTCCGATGCAGGATGGAAGCTGAATAGGGTGTCCCGGTTTACATAGTAAAGGTCGCAGGTCGATGGATGTGGGCACCCGGATGAGAGAGTAGACGATGCTGGAGTAGGAACGAGGCAGAGAAGGATGTTGAGCCATTTTTCGATTTCGTCATCTTGGGAATATCGAATGGGAGTGGTGAGGCTGACTTCACGAAGGGATCGGAGGGCTTTGGGGGCAGCTTTGGTGGCCGTTTGGACGTGCTTTTTTGGTTCGTCGTCTTTGGTTGTGGAGGATGTGGGTATAGACGGGCGGGTGGAGTCGCGTAACTGCTGGATGAGCTTGAGGGAAAGGGAGCGGCCAGTTCCTTCGTATCCATTTATTGTGGAAGCAAGGAAAACAAGATAGGGTCCAATGAGATTTCTGACAAGAGGTAAAGGGATAGCTGCGGCCTCGTCAATGATGACCAGTTCAGCTTGCCCTAACACATGAGCATCTTCGGGTTGAATGTACTGAAAAATAAATCAATGGGACGTCGAGGTTAACTCGGCTACACAACTAACCTGGATTGTCTGCCGATGATCCTTGAAGACATTCACTCTCACGATTGCATTGTTGAAATCTGAATTCGTACTCTGAGCGATATCATAGTCAAGGTGCTCTTCGTATCCAAGTGCATCCAGGCCTTTGAATATGAATTCAAAAACGGTCTTCAAATTTTCCGGGCTGGGACTGGTAACAAATATGTTGGAATATCCGTGCGCAAGGGCAGCAGCAATGCCTAGTCCCAGCGCAGCACTCTTTCCGCGACCCCGCCCAGCTGTAAGTGTCACTGTCGATGACAAGGTTTTTTCAGCAATAGCTTCGATAAACGTAAGGATGGCTTGGGCTTGGTCAAGTGTCTTTGTGAGCTGAACGAGATCGCCAGCTGGTTTTGTGGAGGATAATGATGACTTGAGTTCCTGCAGTTCTGAAGACGAGGCTTCTTCAGATGGGGAAGTGTAAGGCGAGATATCCTTCCCACGAGAAATGGGAAGAACGTTTAGTTCATCGTCAAGGAAAAGGCAATCAGGGCATGACCCTAGTGAGAGGATGAAGCGCTCATTGAAGCGTGCGGTGACTGCGTCGTGAGATGAAGTTCGGTATCGTGAATGGATATCCTATGGAGAGTTAGATGATCCTGGATGTAATAGCAGCATCCTCACCATAGTCATGGAATACAACTGTCGAAGGGAAGTCATCGTCTTTAGCAAAAGCACCACCAAGCCACCACCTTCGACCGTTTCAATTGTCCGAGCCAGAAGATTCGGTGTTATGGCCTCGAAATCCTGCAATACACACATGCCATAGGTGTTTCCGAGGATTTTATGCGACTCCTTATAGTACGTATACCGAATGTCGGTCACAGTCACGAAGATTTCAAAGGGATTTTGGTCGTTTGGTTCACGGATACCGCGTTTGACATCTCTTTTGATTTTTGCCTCCCGTTTCTTTCGATGGCTGGGTATATGCTATCGGTAAGTAAGCAGAGTCTGAACAACAAAGACGTACGTGGTGAATCCGAGATCCTTTTTGTAGCACCAAAGCACTGACGGACGGGCAGAGATCCTGGCTTGTGACAGTAAAAAATGAAGGTTGACGATTTGGTCCCTTCCCTTGTCTCCGACCAAGACTATGAAGGACCTGTGGTTTTTCTTGACATTATTGTTGATTAATATTGGTATGCGTGGATCTAGTTGCTTGCGCATGGTCTACTGACCCTATACGCCGGTCGAGGAGGAGGAGGAGGAGGAAGGATAGTAAATTTAAATTTTAGGCCATTGCACGTGAGCGGGCCGGATACCGGTCGATTGAGCAAAACTACTACCTCCCCCACGAATCCAACCTAGACTCTCTGTCTGCGACTCGAACAATGAACCCCATTTCAATCTTTCCACTACCTTTAGGCGAAGAGACGTATTAATTAGTGAACCGCAACCAACCTTAAGCTTGTCTCTGGATGAAACATCTGAGTCGTCTCTTGCAGTGCGACTATTCCTACTTTTTCATGGATACATTTCCTCCAGAGCTAGGTCTTCTGTTGTCCGACAGTTCTTTATGACCACTTGCCCTCTTGCCCTCAGATCAACCGAACGTGGAAAGCCACATATGCCCCTATCGCATCCCGCGATATTTACGTCCCCAGCCTTACATGGCTATACTACTAATGTGACGTAGCCCTGCACCAAAAATTCACTATCTACCACGATATCAACCCTCGGCTTACCCGTACCATTACTTGCTTCCTCGATCTCCCAGAAGACGAAAAGGAAACGGCGGCGAAAGAAGCGTACAGCACTCTGATCAATCTGCCTAACGACATTGGCTTCAAAACTCTTTTTCTAAGCGCGGAATATATTTCTTTCGAGATTCGTGGACGACGTTTACAAAATCTCCTTGGTCGTCACATTCACGTTCTCTACTGCCGGTTCTTGTCTAAACCTGCGCGCGACAGTCTGGACACACGCATGCCCCCATTACACATCCTACATTCTGCTCGACGCCTGTGGCCCTGCCACCTCCTTGTCGTTTGATTTCTACTATGCGAGGATGGTTCGTGGTGTCAACTATCACTACGCGCACGTCAGGTACGAGGGGATTTGAACGGTATCAACTGGCGCTTGTGGATAGCTGCCCATGGTAGTGCGTCCGAAATCACTGGAGCCTCCTGTTGATTTGTTTGACCCCATCAATGAGGTGTCTCAGCACCCTTTTCTGTTACTGGAAGTACAAGCGGTTGCAGTGACCATTACCCTTCTTGGTCGACCATCTTTGATCTGTATCTTCAGGCTCGGCTGAGTTGATAATCTTATGCCCAGTCGTTTCTCAAGTATGCGTATTTACCTGTGCGACATACCTACAGCGCACGATTGATTTAATTGGTCAAGAGGCGAGGTCTCAGGATGATTGTTACAGAATCTTCAGGCTATATCATATAGTCTGAGTCAAACCGAGAAACGTCGAAAAGTTGTTCAGCCTGTCAAAGATCAATGACGGACGCCTCAGATAAGAGCCCGTTACCAAGAGAACCGGTGATAGAATCATGACGCGTTCATCGCACTAGAAAGAAGAGGAATAAATCCAAGCGTATCAGCATTCAAAGACAGCATTTTCTTTGCCAAGGAGGACAATTAGAGATGTCGAGATTGATTACCGTCCGTAGTAGCAGTTAGTAGTTGGTTATGTACGGCGTGAACTCACGGAAGGAGCCGGACCGGACTGTGACAATTGACATTTCTTCTGCCCTTTCTTCTAGGCTTTCTTCTCTCACTGACAGCCTTTCAGTATATGTTGTCCTGCTCACCATCATGGAATTAAAGAGGTGTGAAGGCCGGCGTAGGAGCGGGAGAAGGCCTCTTTACGTTCCAGGACTCGCTCTTCATCGTCATGTCGGCCTCTGCAAGAAAACCTCGTATTACGACGGGTGCACAAGTTCGTACCAGTCGAATCGCACCTGCTCCGCTTCGTACTAGTCGGATTGCACCAGCCCCACTTCGTACTGGTCGGATTGCACCGGCTCCAATTCGTACTAGTCGAATTACACCTGCTCCAACAGTGTCTTCAGCGAGAAAAGGACGCGTCGTATCTGTACCAATTCCCAAAGCTGGCCCATCGCCAGCGAAGCGCCTTAACGACATCCTCACGGATGCATTGACGAGGGCGACGGTGATAAAGGTAACCCCTGGCAACCGCGCAGCTCTTCAGAACGCTCGTAAACTCGCTGCCTCCATTCTTAGTGTCCTTCCTGAGGCTGAGGATGAGAGCGCTATCAAGGACCTTGCATACGAGCTTCACTGTGTTTCTCTCAGTTCATTGGTTAACGAGCTCGCCACGGATGTGAAATACAATCCAGAGGATCAGGGAGACCAGCAAGCGCATATGCTGCAGTGCATCATGGAGGAGATTATCAAGTGGCTCCCTGACATATGGCTCGCAATGGCCGATGCGAGTGCAGATATGGAGCTCGTCCGCTGCTGTTTGATGTTGTGTTCATCTGTTGCAGACCAAGTTGATAATTGCCTGTTCGTTGACTGCCTGCTTTCCGTGCATTATGAAACACTAACGAGTTTTTATCAGCGGTAATTATTTTGACTGGACAAGTAGGCTCGTCATCATCGATTCGACGAAGCAGACGGTTTACGACGGGCATCACCTCGTTGGTGATTATATGGCTTGGATGTGGAGAGAATACCTCGTTTTCTCGGCTATTAAGGGCTCAAGAATTCCAGCCAATGAAGCTATATGGGGTGAGAGTTACGATGATGTTCTCAACCTCATTCGCCGAACGCCCGGTGGTACGATTTTCTCACCTTCTGGCACTGTTTGAATTGACTGTTTTTCAGAATCGGAGAACGTGGATGGCCTTGCTTTCTGGGATGCTCATTGGTCGGCGGAAATGAGAACGGCCGCCCTTCGGCTCTACGCTGAAAGACATCGTCATCGCATTAACAGTTTCCTCGAGTCACCATCCGTCCATCTGTACACCTCCTTGGTGTCAGATTATCCTGACATCGAGTCTTTACTCTTAATCTCAATCAAGCAAAATATTTTTGGGGAAAAACCCTCCATTCCCTACACAGACGCCGCCAAAATCCTCGCCAAAGCATCCCAAACGGAAGACATCGTCTATTTGCTCGATAGATTGATCGAGGAAGGTATTTCTCATCACAATTCAACCATTCTTGTCATTATGAAGCATCTCTCTGCGATGTCCGACGAGGAACAACGCGCGCATGCGCTCCAAGTCGTCAGAGACGGGCTCGAGACGGCAAAACAGGATGCATTGAATGCCCTGGTGCACCTGTTTCCAGGACTAGAAGACGCGCAATGTTGGCTTCGAGATCTGATAGACACGGGAAGGCTCACTCGTAACGAGGATCTGTTCGATGACAGTTACTCTGAGCGAGAGAGCAATCTCAGTAGCTTTGCTGAGCGCGCGGCCCAGGGAGGGCCTCTGACCGATGCGGATTGGGCACCTCCAAAGAAAAAGGAGGTCCGCCCGGACGACATGTATCGCGAAGAGGAGCCTAAACGCGACTTGGTGCGCTGCATTCAGGATTGGGCACAGATTCTCTGCCAATGGCCCGACGAGAAAGCAGCTGCGGAAGTCTGGGGTACAGTGAAGTTTGATGGTTCCGAGCTGCTTTTCTCTTCTGTGGAGGGCGCAGAGGAAGCATTAATGGATCGTATCAAGGTGGCTGATTCGGTGCAGGCAGAAAAGCGGCGCCAAGCCAAATCTACACCCGTAGAATGCCCTGCACCATCATCGCGTGAACAGCTCCTCACTTGGAGGGTTACAGCTACGTATGTCAAGTTCTTACGAGGGCTTCAATTGATTGGCTGAACGTGGATACTCACAGATTTGATGACTATTACGACTCTCCTAGCTATGTTTACGGTTATGTCACTGATGGCCTGCAAGCATTGATCAAGACATTCTCTTGTCAAGATCATCGTGCTTGGGGTAAGTAAAATTTCATATCTAGGACGATAGGGATCAGGTAGTCGCATATTCAGCTTGTTCAATAACCAATCATGAAATTTCTGCACAGTATTGCACACATTCGGCTGTCGGGAAAAAAGATGAAGTGGACATTGAGGCCGACAACTGACTGGAACGTACCGCAAACTAAATCTGCACATCGCGGCCAATTTTCAGATCATAATACATCTTCCAGCCATTCTAATTCTACATCCTTCTATTTCAAATCTGCAAACATCTTCTGTGACGCCTCCAATGTCATTATCTCCGCCTCCAAAGTCTTTTTCTTTAACAGCCCGAATAGATTAATATACATTCTTAAGCATCTAACAATCGCTCACCTTTTCCTCGTTCGCCAACCTCACATTTTCCGGAAGAGTCTCATTCTCGAACTTAGCCAGTTTGGAGAGGCTCAACCGCGCTATATCCAGCTTCTTTTCGCATTTCGCGATCTCGCGGTCAAGATCCACCAGGCCCTACCACACGCCTGGATCAAAGACTACACTAAAGGAAAGGAAAGCAAGTTGCACTCACCCTCACGAGTGTATGGATGACAATTGACTTGGTCACAACGCTACTTCCACACCCGGCAGGAATGTCCTTTGAATCACCCACGACCACCGCGCTCTTGCATCCCTTCGTCAGAGCAATCACCGTTGGTAGCTGACTCTCAATGAGCTGCGCGTCGTCCTGCGCATGTATGAAGACTATATAAAACTGCTTCAGTCCTAGATCATGCCAAAGGAAAAACCCACGCACACTGTATATCACTCTGGAGATTATATGATGCAGCCAAGGACCGTCCCGCCTTGAGCACTGCAAACACCAGATCAAATTCCCTATCCGCATCCTCAAACACGAATGCCTCATCCTAGTAGCCAACATCAGTACTCAATGTTGCTCATATAAACTCACACTTACAAACACCGGGAACCTCGAAACCATAATCGACGGAGTCGCATCTCCCGGCCGGCGCGGGAGGCGCTGCCACAACTCCTCGGTCACGAACGGCATAAAGGGATGCAACAACTTCAGTCCGTAATCCAAACATGTATATAGCGTCTGCTGGGCGGACCTCCTCGTCTCTATCGATGCCTTGTCGTCCGTCATGGGTTTCATCGCTTCCTATCCGTCCATCAGTAGTAGAAACAACAACGTCGTAGTACCCACAATATAGACATCACATAACTCGTATAGCCAAAAGTTATACGCTGCTGTTGTGGTCATCATGAAATTGCGCTCCCCCAGTTGGGTGTTGATCTCCCTGGCGGCAATATTGAGTTTATGCAGGATCCAACGCTCCACGAGGCTCTCCTTGCCCGTAGGCTACAAACCAGCCTCAGCCAGAGAAACAGCTAAGCCAGCATACAAGCACACCTTGGCATTCACCTCAGGGACAAACTCCTCATCCAGTTTGAGCATGGCAAACTTGGTCGCGTTGAAAATCTTGTTGCAAAATTTGCGGTATCCCTCCACGCGCAGAATCTCGAGATTGATATCACGCCCTCCACCAGAGTACGCACAAAGAGCAAACCTTAGCGCATCAGTGCCACACTGCGGAATACCCTTGGGGAAGTCCTTCTTCTGGCCTTCTTTCGCTTTCTTGATCTCCCTCTCGTCCAAGTTGCCCTCCAGGAGCTTCTCGTGTAACTTCTCCAACTCCAAGCCCTGGATGACATCAATCGGGTCTATAACGTTCCCGAGGGACTTGCTCATCTTCCTCCCGTGTGCATCACGGATCATCGCATGACAATACACCTCCTTGAACGGCACCTTCCCCGTGAGCTTGATCCCCAGCATGACCATCCTCGCTACCCAGAAGAAGAGGATATCCCAACCGGTCTCAAGAAGCGAGGAAGGATAGAACTTCTCGAAGTCAAGCGTCTACAGGGCCAGTCAGATAGATATACCCGGATGAAAGAAATGAACACGCCTTTTCCGGCCAGCCCATAATTGAGAAAGGCCACAACCCCGAAGAGAACCAGGTGTCGAGGACGTCTTCATCCTGTTCCAGCGTGAACGGCTGGCCAGCGGCAAGCACCTTGGCACGCTCCGTAGCCTCCTCGAGCGTCCGACCCACAATCCAGTTTTTGCCATCATTTTTCTGCACGTATCCGTCAAGACATGAATAGGAAAGGGAAAAGAAACGGCATACATCCTGCTCCCTCCCTTGGATGTTCACAAAATATGCTGGACAACGATGGCCCCACCAGAGCTGGCGGGAGATGCACCAGTCCTGGATACCCTCCAGCCAGCGGTACCACTCGTTCTCGGATTGTTTAGGTGCGATGATGAGCTCTCCAGCGCGGGTTCGCTATACCGCCTCATCAGTAAATATTAGGGACTAAAAAACGACGCGTACCTTGATAGCATCCTCGGCGAGAGGTTTGCAGTTTACCCACCACTGGGGTTTGAGGATAGGTTCGATGACGTCGCCGGATTTACTAAAGAAATATGAGAGGATTTAGAAAAGAAGGATGGGCACGTACCTGCAAATGGGAATCATCATCGGGTTATCCTTTGTCTCCACAAACAGCCCAGCCTGCTTGAGAGCCTCAACGACCGCAACACGGGCGTGGAAGCGTTTCATACCCTGTATGACTATCAATAACTTGCCCAAATACAAGGGACGCATTTACCTTGAACCTTTTCCCCGCATGCTCGTTAAACGTCCCATCATCGTTCATGATATTCACCACCTCCAAGTTATGCCTCACCCCAACCTCCCAATCGTTCTGATCATGCGCAGGCGTAATCTTCACGGCCCCGGTCCCAAATTCCCGATCCACCATCTCATCCGTGACAATAGGGATCCTCCTTCCCTCCACAAACGGATGGACGGCGTACTTGCCATGGAGATGTCGATACCGCTCGTCGTCGGGATGCACCGCAATTGCAGTATCGCCCAGCATTGTCTCGGGCCTGGTCGTCGCCACTACCACCCTCTCCCCGCCTTCCAACGGATACGCAAAACTCGTGATGACACCAAATTCAAACTTTTCCTTCGCGTCATACCCTGGCACGCTCATTAAGGTCCGCCCCGCCAACTGTTTCTGGTCGACCTCGAGATTACTAAGTGTCGTGTTGAGGCGGACGCACCAGTTCACGAGCCTATTCGCACGATAGATGATCCCGTCCTCGTGTAGCCTGCAGAATGTCTCGATGACAGCCTTGCTCAAACTCTCGTTCATCGTGAACGCGACGCGGTCCCAGTCGTAGCTCCCGCCTAGCCGATGGAGCTGGTTGGTTATCCTCGCTTGATACCTACACCCGTCGTTAGTCCAAATTCATGTTGAAAGTAAGGAAGACTGACTCGTTCTTCCAATCCATAACCGTCTCCAGAAACCTCTCCCGACCAAGATCATGCCTCGTTTTTCCCTCGCTTTTGAATAATCGTTTCTCCACCACACTCTGCGTCGATATACCGGCGTGGTCAAAGCCAGGCGAAAACAACGTCTTGCGCCCAAGCATCCGGTTCCTATTGGGTGTCAACCCATAACACAGTGGACGGTTCGCACCCGACTCACCACCTAACGAGTGAATCCTGTATTGCCGTCGTCAACGCATGGCCGATATGTAGGCTTCCCGTCACGTTGGGAGGAGGGGCCGGGACAACGAAGACCTCCCCGTTCTCTTCACCACCATACTCCGGCTTGAAGAACCCTTGGGCGTGCCACCAGTCGTACCATGCCGACTCTACCGCGATGGGGTTGTACCCCGCCGACATGGGTTGCGAAAGATCTACCCATGATCAGACGGAGAAAGGAACAGTACAAGCTACACACCCTTCTTCTCGCCCTTGGGCGTCGTATTGACAAAAACCTCCTCTTCCTCCTTTTTCTTCTCCACCTTGACCTTTTTCTCCCCGTTGTTGGTATTGTTAGTCTTCAACGCCTTGGCCGCGAGCTTGGCCTCTTTTTCGAGCCTCTTAGCTTCTTTTTTGGCTGTAAAGGACTAAGCATGTAAGCGCGAAATGAATATAAAGCACGGACCTGCGCTCTTCGAATTGGGATCCGATTGAGACGACATTGTAGAAAGGAAAGAACGCGATGGATGGAGACGAAATGCGAATCGATGAAAGCGACTCAGCATACAGATGCGATCGTGACTCGCAATTTTGATTACTTCCTTTTTCGTACAAATGACTCCTGTCCAAGACACTTGATACAATCGGACCACGATACTACTGAATATTATCGTTCCTATGCTACCTTCTGACCCCCTCCCTCCCCTCTCCCAAACGGCATATTAATGCAATTACCTGCAGAGCAGCGGTTACTCACGTATGCAAGTTCCGTCTTGCACAACCAATGTACGGGATGAAGATGCTCGAGTTTAGCGGCTCATCGGAACAGAAATACATCAAACAATGGGCGAACAGCGCAGATGGCAAGGGTCAGTCCTTCCCTCTTTCCCTAGTGGTTTCAAAGTCTTCTACTCAGTTCTGGACAACTTTCTCCTTGCCTCGGTCTGTCGTTTCCTGATAGAATCGCCATACCCGCTGCCTTCCTATTCTAACAGGTCGATCTGCATACTTAGGAAATGGCCCGATTTTTATAAACGACATTAGACCGAATCTGCTTTGATATACTAGTGTGAGATTAGTGAGTCTGGACTCTGCATTGATAACTCTTTGGGTTTGAATTCGGAAAATGATAATATATATTGCAGGAGATACGGCTTACTGGCGCAGCTGTTCCGCAGACAATGTTCGTGGAAACGCACAAAGCACTGTCACGTCGATATCAAATCGATTTGAGCTGGAGTCCTGGCTCTTGGACGTGGTCCATGGATTAGCTATCACGGCGCTTTTACGCGGCATCGGATGACTGCTTCAAGCCTGGTGATTAAGATTTTTGACAAACAAGAGGCACCGTACATCCTTCAGCTTCTCTTCTAGCGGCAGCATGATTCATGGGCTGTTTGCGGTCTGGTGATAGGTCGTGTGGACTTCGACGTCGCTGCAAGCTTGATCTAAAATGCGGCACACTGAGAAGTCGGATTTCGGCCCATTCACAAAGCCTAGAGGCAGACTAGCCGGCAAAACTAAGCACCAAGCACAATGTTGGACAAATTTTGGACACCGGGCGGAAATTAAGAAACCAGGATCAGAAACAGGAATTAGAAGTTTATCTCAACGGGACCTATGTGGAAAACGTATAGTCGCATAAGCACCACCACGGCCGTAACCCGGGCTAGCGCAAGCCAAGAACAGATAACGAGGCGACCGTATTATTTAGTGACGAAGGAACAAGAGCGCGCACTCAAGTGAGAACAAGTATACATTTCTTCCTGTAATGACTGTAATGGCCCCTTCGAACTCAGGAGTGCGAGCAAACGACCAAACTGATCGGATACGGATCTTTTCAGTGATGTGATGTGAGTATGAATGGATTGTGATTGCTGCTGAGATATTCTTACCTGGTGCTGCCCTTCTACTCGCTTCCACTCTGCCTAGCACTGACCTCTTGGATGTTCAAATCAATTATCCTTCGTCTTATACAATACTCACTGCCTCCGCGATTCTACCTATCATTCCCACCCTGATGCGTTGATAGGTGTTATCAGGCCTTTTGATGAGAGCATATTCACCGACACATACAGAGAATACGCAAGCAAAGTCCAAAATCATTGGAACACGTGGGATCCCGTTAACTTGTACCGACAGGTATTATCTGAACAAGATGACAGAAGTGTCATCATCGCGAGCATTATGATAGGACCCGGATTTTTTGACGATGTGAAGGAATTTCTCAGCTCCTGTCTTACCGCGCTGAATGTTGACGAACACTCAAAGCTATCTGTACTTTCCATGGTGAACAGGTTAGTCATTATGGGCGGCGTGTATCTCAGCGGATGGGAATATAACTTCGATGTTATCTCTCCAGCCTTGACGGCCCACGTCGTTAATACGTGGGGAAAGATGTCATTTTCGGGCAGTTATCACGGAGGAAATGTTACATCTGGAGCACAGTTGACTGTTCAGGCACCTTCTACGGATCCCGTTGCTGCAGTATAGAAGTGGTATACGTCTGTTGACTCGTCTTTTCTTGAATCACAGCGGCTACAATATCCCCCGCTATTCATGGGACCCATCACGCTACTTTATGCCAGTCAACGTCAGGGGCATCGTCCTGGCCTGATTGAACCCCGACCACCACTACGATCCTTGGCAATTTCCACGCCCTCTCCTACGTCGCAAGGCTACCGCGCTACGACAGAAGGAGAAACTCAGTGATAGACTCTGACTGAGGGGATTGTAGGAGGAATTGCAAAAAAGAAAGAAAAAAGAAAAAGAAAAAAAGAAAAAAAAGGGACGTCGCAAGGCTATCGCGCTACGACAATGGTGTTTGGAGCGTGCTTACGCACTGCGACTTCGCCACACCATTTGGTGTTGTCCTGTTCCGTCGCAAGGCTACCGCGCTACGACGAAGGGGGAGGGTCGCAAGGCTTCCGCGCTACGACCGCCCCATCTTACTGGCACTGTCCTTTAGGGCTGATAACTGCCCCGCTGTGCAAACGGCATGTCCGATAGCCAGCCTGCTCTCCACTCTCGTGCACTGGGTTCTCTCAGTTCGAGGTAGGACTTTTTGATTTGGGGTTGGACTGGGGGGTTAGCCGTTACATGGCCCGTGCGCATACATCCACGTGGCGTGCCGCGTCCCCCCGTGCACCTCTGCAGATTGCTCTCTGCGTGCCTGATGGGTCCGATTTACACCTTTCTGGCTTTCGTCTTTGTTTGAGACGAATATAGTCTGTGTGGGAATGATATCCCAGTCGGAAGTACACGCACCTCCTTCTTCTCCTAGCAATGGACGATCTCGTGGGGCGTGTTTGTCCATGAGATCTTTGCACTTTGGGACTCTGTTCCATTGTTAATTATTCACCAACCTACCGCCAAGGCCGTGAGGGAGTACTCATGATGGGGCTTGACCATAGCGGCAGAGCGTAGGAGTGGTTCGGTACCGTAGCAGTCGCATTCCTCACTAGGTATAGTAGACACAGTAGCTAGTGTAGATGTATCCGGGGGACTGTAGTACGGACGCCGGCACGCTTCTGTTGAGGAGCACCGTCGGGTAATAAAACTTCCTTCCTTCATGACGGCGCCACAAATTGAGGGGCTGATGGTCGCGGAGCAGGTCTGGGCAACTTGTTTGAATACGCCAATTCGTATGGTTACAATAGTGTGAATGCCTCTGACGGATCGAACGCTCAGGTAAATGACACGAGGAGACGTCTTGGATAATCTATATCTAAGTGGGGCATATCGCACATGGTTTAAAAGGTAGCATGAATCGGGCGAATATATTTAGTTGTTGTTTTCTTTGTCTTTCGTGGGTGTATCAGGGTACAACTAGATAATATTCAGAATTCGACATCATTCAAATTGACGGGAAGACATGCCTTGCCGGGATTGAAAAGCCCAAGAGGGTCGATGGCACGTTTAATTGTCTTCATCAGCTCTACTGTCCCTTCTCCAAGCTCTTCTATGAGGTAGTCCTTCTTGCCAATACCTACGCCATGTTCTCCGGTACCTTCAGTCATCAGGTCAGATGTGCAGAGGATAGCGAATCGCTTAAACTCACATGTGCCGTCCAGTGCAATAGCTCTCCTTACCATTCGGCTGACGGCCTGCTTTGTCTTAGCATGCTCTTCCTCATTATTAAAGAGGATCAGAGCATGAAAATTCCCGTCTCCAACATGTCCAACTATAGTAGTAACGAGCCCAAGATTTCTGAGGTCTTCCTTAGTTTGGTATACGAGGTCTGGTAGCTTGGACACGGGTACACTATTGAAAGACGTCAGTTGAAGGGCCTAAAGGTACCGTCACAAGGGGCTTACCATACGTCCGTCGCCCATCCCTTAGCCCCCGGAATCAGGGCCAAACCGGAAAAATGTGCATTTTTCCTATCAGTCCAAAGGTCCGCCGCCTCCTTACCGTTCTTTGCAAACTCAAAACCTGTCCCGCCATGCTTTTCGGCAACCTTCTTGACCACCTTGGCGCTGTCCATAATGGACTGTTGCGTGTGTCCCTGTAGCTTGATGAAGAGGCCGTCCTTTTCTGGCCACTTGCGTTTAGATTGGCCGTAGATATTTGTTGCCCGCATGAACTCTGAATCTACCAATTCTATGCATTCTACATACAGACATTAGACATCTCCCGCTGTGAACTGATGTGAAACCTTACGTATTCCAACCCCCTGGTTCAAGATTTCTCTGACGGCTTCTGTTGCGTTTCTTACGTTAGGAAACTGGACTACAGCGACACTGGTTGGCAAAACAGGAGCCAGTCGGATTGTGACTGTAATAGGAAAGACAATATTCTTTAGAGCAGAGAATGGAAGATGTAAAGTGCTGAAGAACAACCTTCGGTGACGATGCCCAATGTCCCTTCGGCACCAATGAATAACTTCGTAGTGTCAAACCCAGCGGAAGACTTTCTAGATCGTCTTCTCGTCTTTATGACCTCTCCGGAAGGTAACACGACGGTCTATTTCTGCTCAGCAAAGTCTGGTTTGCGACGGTTGTCCAACTTACGGCGTTCAGAAACCATTCTGCCTTGCTTGTACCGTATCGGACAGCATTCGCTGTAATGTAGAAGAAAACAATGGGCGACTCTTTCATGTAAAGTAAATAGTCACGTACTTCCGGAGCATCCTGTACTAAGCATTCCTCCAATTGTTGCACCGGGAGCGGGGTCGATCTGGATTCCGGACCTCTTCAGATTCGAAGAGTAAATGAGTGAATAAATTCTTCACTTACCGGAAAAAAGAGGGGAATTTCTGAACAGAATTCTCAGTCGACTTTCAGTTTCGTTTCGTAACTAACCTACCCTTTTCTTCTAAGATGTCGTTGATTTCGACCCAGCCGATGCCAGGCTGGCAAACCATGTCAGAGTCTGCCTCTGTGAACAGCCGTTATTCAAACTCAAACCACGGCGTTTCGGGGATTACCGTGAATTTCTATGATCTTCTTCATGCCAGAAAGATCAACGCATATCCCCCCGGAAGGATGCTACATAAAACCCATCAGAAACGGCCGCAAGGAGTTCGAAAAACACGATAGATACACCGCGAGTATGCCCCTCTAAGTTTGTGGCGCCTGAATAAGGTGTAATAGGCATGCGGTATTTTGTCGCAATTTTGACAATTTTGACGACATCGTCTGTTGAGTCAGGGTAGACAACGACGCTGTGAAGAGAATCTAACGCGGAAATGTCAGAAATGACATGTCTTGGGTGAAGATTAAACACACCAGGGTGGTAATCGTATTCCGAGTGCCCGTGTATGTGGAGGTCTTGTGGATCAGTCGAAACGACACCGTCGCGGCCCGAAAAGGTACGCTGAAGCTCTGAGATGGCTTTTTCGTATTCCTTGGGAGAGCCGTACTTGGGTGTAGTTGGAATGGCTTCAGTATTATTCCAGCTCGAAACAAAATAGCCTAAGGCCCCACTGGCTAGAGATGCTGCGAGGAGACTATATGCAGGGCGGAGTTTGGGGGGAATTTCTCGAGGCAGAGTGCCGTTCGCCGTAGTAAACCAACGCCGTGAGCTTGAAGCCCAATACGTGGAGAACAAAGTCGCAGAAGATCTAGCCAAAAATAAAGGCTTAGTAGAAGGACGGGCAAGCATGACTGCTTCTCTTGAATCCCGGGGTCAAAGTAGAAGATACAATATTAGCAAACCCCAGGACACGGGGCAATATCTGTTCACGCGATCAACAAGAATTTCCAGAGCACGGCCCGGCTGCCGCAACGCCAGCAGATATGGACTGTAGCGGTCAGAACAAGAATCATATATGTCGGATAATATTTGCCGCAGAACCGGGTTAGCATTGGCGAGGAACGCCACAGGAAAATGGCAGCAAGAGAGCAACTTCAAGTGGAAGACGCGTTCGCCACGTGGTCAAGCCAAGGTTACTTTTGCACCACCATGCCGGTCGATTTCCCCACCTTTTTGACACAGCTGAACGACGCCCTCGTTGCTGAGAATGGACTCAATCTTGCTTACCTCCTTCGGCCAACAAGCCCACACGGAAAAGATCTTGTCAAGCAATTCAGGAATCCTACGGTACGTCGGGCTTGTACCAGGACCTCAACGTCCAATTCACGCGAAATATCCTCAGCGTGCAGCATTCAGCCATTATCAAGGAAGCATACAGAGCCCATGGGATGATATTGCGATACAATATGTGATGACATGTTCGCATGTAGCCAGACGTAGACCGATGGAGGCATTCAAGGAGCACACACAACTTGTCTCGTGAGCATGGGTCTATCTTCTTCGTTGCACGACGCTCACTCCGGCTCAGCTTGTTCTTCCGTTTCTTCACCGAAAATCGAGGTTGGACACTACCGGCTCTGTTCTCTATATTGCGGGACCTACGCGATTTGGCATTTGATGTACGCGCCTTTTCCGGTATCTGGCGCCACTCATGATCTATCTTAGGCCGACTCCTTTGCAAAATATAACAACCTGAAGAGCGAATCGATGGAGGAGGCTGCGAGAGTCATTGCGAAGGCATTTGGAAACTGCATGACTGACAGGTATGCGACTTTCGCTCCTCTTTCAACTCGCAACCTAATCTACTAGGACGTCACCACTCAACGAATCCCGAAAATGGGGGGTGTATTACGTTGTTGGTCTCATACTCAAGTGTTACTTTCGGGCAAGTCACTTTCTTCTCATTAAAGTTCCTCTCCTCCACGACCGTCAGTGGTTTTGATTACAGGTTAAACGAATATCCCTGTCAAAGAGTATCTTACGGGCTCTCGAAGCGAACTCTGACATCCCCCCACTGCATATGTATCCCCGGTCGCATCAAGTACGATTCTTTTCCTCGATCTACCGTCCTGGTTAATGTCTTGCAAGGTCACCTATCGATATTACATTGGAATGCTGAGTTTTTTGAACGAAGACTATGCAAAGGTACGTGGTCGTAGTGATGTATCTGGTCAGCATCTCAGATAACATTCTGCAGTCCGAGGAAGAACTGACTCTTGCTTTCTACCAATGCCACACTGAAGCCCAAAGTAACCAAGAGTGCGACCCCTTCTCCTTGTCTCATTCCCAGCTTGACAGTTTACAGGCGCATCCTGACCTATCTCCTTCCTCTGCGTATCTTGAAAGGTTACCTTCCGTCACAAGAACTAATGGATCGATTCCCTACACTCAAGGAACTTTATCATCCATTTATAACTGCTATCCGTACCGGAGATATATCCAGCTACGATAGGGCACTCGACCACCACGAAAAGACACTCTTGGATCTGAACCTGTGGATAACACTCGAAAAGGCTAGAGAACTATGTTTGCGGGGCTTATTCAGAAGAGTGTAAGCTAGCTCAATCGCCTTCCGGAAGCCGTTTTCGACCATTTCTTTTTGTCGCAGATGGGTCGCTTCTCAAAAAGGATCACGAGTCCCTATATCTATGTTCCACTCCTCGCTCAAGATCTCAGGTATCGACGTTGAAGAAGAAGAAGCAGAGTGCCTAGTTGCAAACATGATATACAAAGGTTTCATGAAAGGGTACATCAGCCACGAAAAGCGAATGGTCGTACTCTCTAATACCAATGCGTTTCCGAAGCTGGCGGAAAGATCCAATCCGTATGGATCGACATAGGTGTCATCCTTGACTGTACACCGTCATCTTTAATGAATATCTATTTCCAGGAACACAACATATTGATACTTGGCGTATTGCATGATTCGCGACATTCAACTGTCTTCCATTTGGAAAATGGCTGATCTCAAGGAGGATTCTAAGCACCGTGATTCCACAGTGGAGTAAGCAAGAAAACGACGGTTTGACGGACGCTACCGCTGGAGTCTGTATGGTCTGCTGCCCGATGGCCGCAAGCTCATTTATAGCGCTTATGAGAAAGTTCTCCAATACATTGCATCAGAATATGCGTGGAACTTGGCGTCAAAGGGGATCCGTGCCAAAGGCATCTTGTTTCTCTTCGTTGGCTATGGAGCTCAACGATTGGTGGAACTTTTTGTAGATATAGGACGTGGACTCTAAGCACCCTTCGCGAAGATGTCGAAGTCTTCATATTGCCGAGGTAAGGGTCCGGTATACATCTCTCAGGATCTAATCAACAGCATGGAAGATCACACAGCAAACGCCGTTTGGTTCCACCAATCAAGGACTCAGTATCTATTGACAGCTGGGGCTGTTTTTTTCCAGATGGTGATTCCAGCTGCATTTGTGTGTGCGAGCCGTAGATTGGAACCGACTAAGTTTTCTATCCACATGCCTATGTGATACTACTGACGGTCTTTCAGTTGTATCCTCACGTTGTCATCACTACGACATCGGAGCGTTCAGTAGGCTATCCAAGTCATTTGTATGGACTTTGATACGCCAGAGGCTTCCGATCGTTGGGCAACTATGCTTCTTGAGGCAGCAGGTCCCTAATTGAAGTGCCCGGTCAAGGTCAAAGCAAGCCTCCGGCCTAAAAAACCTAAATTTAGGGGGACGTAACACTCATAAGGTTCAGGCATCTACGGTACAAGGTTAGATTGAATCCGATAAGGAACGAACGATTGATCGTTTATGTTGCTGAACGTTTTTCAGGCTTTCGGAACGGCCGTCTTCTCTCACGAATAGCCCAAAAACAGCGGCGAACTGCACGGGTCTCCACTTTGCACATCTGAAGGAACCGTCTTCGGGCTTCCTCGGCTCGAGAGTGGTAGTATGGACGTGACCTTCAAGAATTTCTATGGATACTTGTAATTGATTGGATGGATATATGCAAAAGTGCATTAAACGAGGTGATCGCATCTCGCCATTGGGTAGCCGGTGCTTTCTCTAACATTCACGTCCGATGGTTCGGTCGATTCCGAGCTGTCTTCTCCCGTCCGTCTGGTCAGACTGTCGCACACTTTTATCTGAAATGGATCGGTATCTTGCCTTGTTTTACTGCGATGTGGTTCCGGCACATCTATACGTTTATCAGTGACAGGGCGCTTGTAGTGAATTACTTGGTACGGAATGGTGCTAACCACGCTTCATTCCCTTGCCTAGCGACTAGGAAGCAGCGATAGACAACATGACAGGTTTACGCGGAGAATCGAACCGAATTCGATCTGGTATTGCGAAATGTGATCCCAGGGCCACACAATTCTTCCCCAAAACCCAGGATACACTTGTGATGTCTCTTCTTCGACTGATCGCAAGGGGACGAGTTGGCCGGATCATGTATCCTATAAAGCAGAAGGTGCCTTGGAGTTGGAGTGGTATCTTCCTCCGTCTCTCCAAATATGTGCCTTTATCGACAGTGAGTTTCGCCATCCTTGCCCAACGGGTGAATACTTACATTGGCTCGTTCATCTTAGGGTTCGAAACGTCTACACGCGGTCAGCGCTATTCTTTCTTACTTACTACTCTGGACGCTAACTGGTTTGTAGCTGTGGCCACGGCGTAACTTTGGTACGGGCATTCTAACTTCCTGATATGGCTTATATAAGGCTCACCCTACTACGATCATCGAGCCCGACGAAGAGGTAAGATAATCACCTGGTCTCCAGAAGGTATAGTAAAATGTCGACTAGATTAAATGCGACCTCGTCAATTGTAAATTCAGCACGGCGCACCCAAAGACTTGCAAGCCTCCTAAGTGCAGCCAAACTTGTTGGCAGTAGTCAGTTCTTCTTTTCTGTCTGTCGATTTCACAAAGACTTACTCGTCACTAGCCATCAATATCCACAACAATATTGTAGGATTTTGTTCGTTGTCCGACGACTCAGATCCATTTACTTTAACGTTTCAGCCCCCAACATCAACGCTTTGTGCCCCCAGTGTAGCAATAGCAGAGCATGAGAGTGCAGCACATGGGAACCATAAGTAAACGTTATTGTCGACCTCTTGCGTAGTATAACATCCTTCGATCGAAAGTGGTATTTTGTGCAACGACCACGCGCCGGAGCATATAAACTTGTCGGCCTTTTGATGCAATTCACCCGGAGAGCTTGGGCGAACAGTGAACTTCCATAATAAGAGGCAGACTGTAAAACTACTTGAAACAGACGACGCCTCCCTCGGCCGTTCATTGGTTTAAATCCCAAATCCCCAGCTGGTAATTGATTGTAAATAACAGCATGAACCAGGAGGGGGCAAGTTTCGTGTTAGCCCCGCAATGCATACGAAGTCTTGTCGGCCTCCCGCCACACTCGCTGCACTATTGTAAAAGATCACGACCAAGCATGAATCTTAATGCGCGTGACATAGATTCATTGATCCACACGTTGAATGATGGGACAGGGCAGGCAGGCAGGGCAGCAGGAATGAGTTGGATTCGGCCGGAAATAGAAGGCTTGGGGATGTACTGCAATGGAAAGGCTGAAAGAGCGCTGTAGTTTCAGTAAAGTTAACGGAAATCGTATGAGCTAGTTCAAGGATTCTCTATGAACGGCGTTGAACGCACGCTAGTGAAGGATACCCGTTTTTTTTTCACGCCAGAACGTAGGATTAGTCGGATGAACAACGGCCTTTCCGTGTCTGGATCATACAGGCTGAAGTCGCTGGGGAAGTTGAGGGTGCTGAAAGGTCTTCATCGAAGAGTCAGGACCGCGTTTCCTGCTCACTAAGCACTTGCCCTTTCTAAGACGACTGTAGTCCGATCGGCACTCACGTGACAACCCAATATAGAAGATCGATCGGCCACATTTTCTAACGGCTCAATGGTCTAGTAGTATGATTCGCGCTTCGGGGTTCGTCCCAGTGATTACGTAATCATTTGTCTGTGCGAGGTCCCGGGTTCAACTCCCGGTTGAGCCCTTTTGCTCTAGTTTCCATTTTTCAGAACGCTGCGCTAGAGGCAGCAGCGTTGTTTTGTCGACAGAGGACGCAATGGAATTGCCATGATCGGCGATCGATCGAACCTTTTTGTTCGCCGGTGCTTTTCTTAAACCATTAAGTTACCGGTGGCCCGAGGGCCCCTTGGCACTTCAACGACGACTAAGATTCAATCAATGAAACCCTGTCGCCTGTCGTTCTCTGCGTGCAACCCTATGGATACCGTCAGCATGTACCAATCCACGGGACGGGGACATACCACAAACGAATGCGACACTCCGAGCCGGACACCAATGACGATCTCATAAATTGTAATCCTTCTCCAATCTACGGGGCTTTCTCCTGAAGGCGAATATACACGCTATTTAGACAGAAATTGGAGCGTTTGGGGTTTGTGGCCCGGGAAGAAAATTTACCCTTAAATGTCTCGGTCGTCTTATGAGTGGGACCCCGTCTACTCAAAGACTCTGGAGAGCTGACTCGGAAGTTTAACGTGAACTAGGGCCGATCCTTTACGGATCTACTACCAAGCTCAGGGCGGGACATATTGCAAAGGTGGCAAGGTCGTTGTGCCTATAAAGCTCAACAGGGAGTTGAACGGAGTGCAGAACTTCAGAGGATCGATCCATCGCGTCTGAACTACATGTGCCAAAACGGTATGATTTAGCATAAGGATCTGCATCGAGCAAATGAGACGCGTTGACGCCACAACGGCCCTCCAAATGCGATATCACCAGGAAATATTTAACTCTAGCTATAGCACGCCACCAGCCAATCTGTCCCCGTCATTTCGGCATCCACCAGTCCTATTGTAAGTCAAAATGTCAACGTTTAGTATCCAAATCTGAACTCGCGAATATCTGGTGCCGTCCACGAGCTGCAAGGCAGACTCAAAAAGCCAAGATTCCCACTTGAGAGCCGAGTTTCCACAAGGTTCAAGCAAAAGGTGAACTACGGGCCTTCCACAACACCGTAGTCTGCCCAGGATCGTAGCATTGCTTTCTACACACTATATTATCATACATATACATACGCTCAACAACCAATAGAAATAACATTAGAGTTTGCAAAGGGAATAAAAATGTGAGGGGGTATCCAAATTGAATCCGAAACCGGTCCAGAAAGACTATTTCTTCACCGCCCGAAGCTGCGCTCTCAGTTGACCATTCTCCGTCTGCATTGCGTTCAGTTCATCCAATAATGCGGCCTTTTGATTTTGCTCCGACGAAATAATAGCGTCAAGTTGTTCCTGTGCGACCTTCAATGCTGTACGGGATTCGGCAAGTTGACCCTCCAGCTGTTTCTTGATAGCTTCCGGAGCGGATGCAGCTTCTTCAGCCAAAGTCAACGCTCGAGCGCTTAACGTGTTGTTGGCCACGGTAAGTTGCCGGCATGTTTCAGCCTGCTCAGCCGCCTGCATTTCGATCTCCAGCTTCTGTGCCGTGATGATATCCACACTGTCTTGTAATCGGTGCATTTCATCCTCCCTGTATGATAATGGTGAGTTATGATAGGATAGGTTTGGTATAACCAGGAACACCTACAACCCAGCATATCTGGCTGTCACGCTCATATTCCTGTCCTCCAACATCCGCACCTGCTTTTGATACGTCTCTAGAGCAGTACTACCCTCCTGTGCCAGCTTCTGAGCACGGTCGGCGTTCTTTTTCAGCAGCTCATGCGCCTGGGCGAACCGAAGCAGGCGTTCAATCAGCGATCTATCGTCCGCCACCAGCGCTTGTACCCGGGCAGCAAAGGCCTCTACTGTGAAAGTACCAGGATTGGGGGACGAGCTTGCGCCTAAACGTATGTCATAGAGGGACTTGAGGGACCGGACATCTAGATCAGAGAGAGATTTGGCGGTGTTGTTGTGACCCAGACTGCTAGGACTGGAAGGGGCTGATGCCGCCGGTGATCCAGTCCGGAACTGCCGTTGAATGTTGAATTTGGCGGCGCGAGCTTCGGGGGAAGGAAGCATAGCCCAGATAGGTTGGAGGATGGCGACAATCTTGGCCGCGTCGCCTCTGAATTCGGTGGGAAAAGCGGCGGTCGGTGTAAGTGGGGAGCGAATTGTACCATTGCCCGACTCCATTTGCTCCTAACGAGGCGTCAAAAACACAATGGCTCGGATGAGCAGGGAGTACACACCTTCATTTTCTGAGCAACTATGCGAACCTCCTTCCTGGCATCTTCTCGTTCACGTCGGGCTTCCTCGAGGTCGTGAAGAAGAGCTTCGCGTCTCAACACTTCTTCATCAAGTTTCTTCCTCGTTTCCTCCAACTCCATACCTAAATCTGGTTTCGAGCCTACTCTCTCGAGGTAAAGATCCACCGAAGACAGAAGAGCCCTCAAAGACAGCTCGCGAGAGAATAACGGCACAGAATGTTTGTGAACGAGCGCTTGGATCAGAGTTTGCCCTTCCTCGAGGCTTTCGGTCGCCTTTTGTAATAGAGAAACATCTTCTTCCCGTACTCTGTCCATCTCCTCCTGTAGTCTTGCCAGATCTTCCAACTTCTCGTCCTCTAAACGCCCGCGCTCATTCTCCCAAGCTAATCGATCCTGTTCCCATTCTTCCTGTAACTGCCGCAACTCGGCGTCCTTGTCCTCCAACAGCTGTTGCTGCGACGCCTCTCGTGCTTGTGCCAACGTTGACTCGGTTCCTGCAGCCTGAGCATTGGACGACTCAAGTGCTTCCAACTCATCCTGCAAAGCAGCTAGCTGCTGGTCTCGCTCTTCCCGCTCGCGTCCCCAGTCCCTCTTCTCCTCCAACAGATCCTGAAACTCATTTTCCAGAGATTCGATCTTGGGCATCTCCTGCTCTAAAGCGGAAATGGTGTCCTGAGCGTTCTGCAGCTCTATGTCCATCATCGTCTCGACTTGCTCCTTCTCAAACTTTAAATGAGACAGCTCTTTTGCCAGTTCTGCCTGCTTTTTTCCTGCGGCTTTCAGCGAATCGGTCGCAGCCTTGAGTTTCTCTTCTAGGGAAAAGATTTCTCGGGCAGCAGAATCCGGAGAACGTTGACGCATCGGCACGATAGTATCTGCATGACCTGCGAAAAAGTGAGCGCCATCAAACTTGGAGAAAGAAGAGTCCGCGATGGATGTCGCTGTTGGACTGAGCGAGAGGCTTCTGTTCGGGGTCTCGTAACCGGAGTCTCGATGATTTGGAGGGGTGTGACCGTTTATAGACGATGGAGACATTTTTTTCTCCATGCTACGGACAGAGTAGCTGAGAACTCCTGCACGATGTTCCAGTAATCGCTTATTTATCTCGTTCACCCGCTCGGAAACCCGCCATAATTCCTTCTGTGCAATATCAACGCGGCGATTAGCGGACTCTAGCTGTTCCTCGGTCTGCTTGGACATCTTCTTGTTCGATTGATTGACCTTGGACAAAGATACTGCAGCATCCCGGATCTTCGTTTCTAGAGTGAGCTTTTTCTCCATGGCACCGAGTCGAGACATGAGGACTTGGTGTTCCTACATGTTGTTACACGGATGTTCATGATGCATAGCAATGACGACGCACCTTCTTCAGTTCATCTACTTCTTCAAAACCGAGGATCTCAAACTCCCGGCTGTCCACGACAGCGTCACTGGCCAACAAACTGAGCAACAACTCGTCTCGATTGTTGAGTCGACTCGACGATCGCTTGTATTCCGAGTCCATCGATGGCGGTTTCACAGACTTTCGCGTGACGATCCGGGAGGGACCTGCTCGAGGGGGTGAGGGTCCAACCGGGGAATTTGATAACTGTCCGTTGGAAAGAATGAGCGAGCTAGTCGAAACGTTCGAAGACCGAAGCGATGATTTTAGTGGAGTATCATCGTCCGCTACCTCCCGTAGCGGTTTCTGTCTGTCCTTCCTAAGAAAGAGGCCCGCCGTCGTCATCTTTGGGCTTCCGAAGGGTGAGGCAACTCCGTTGGTCGACGTCGGAGACTGCGGGGGCCACGTCGGACTAGATTTTAATGGTGGTAGGCCATTGGTATCGATGGGTGGTGGCGGTGGCGGTGTGTCCTGGATTGTGGTGGTCGCCGCACCGAGAAAGCGCCTCACGCCGTTCATACCGACGGAAAGTAGGAGTAGTTCTGAACAGCGTTGTTGTGCCTGACTTGCGGCGGAAGCGTTTGGCAAACAATCTCACGTGGGTGTATGGTGAGGCCTGGAACGCGGCTTAAAGGTGCTCCAACAATACTTAACGCCAAGGGTTGGTATCTACCCCGGTACTTGGGATGTAATACACAATTGCTCTAGAGCACGCCGCGGTGTTCCAATTTGAACCCTTCCGGACCGCATCGTACAAGAACCGCGCCACAAGAACTTTGAGGTATCAGCAAGGCAAGTCAAGCATCTGAGAAGTAACGTTGGAATAAGTACTTGAAGGTTAATTACCGTGTATACACGGCGTACGTATGTTAGGCAAGTAGCAGATATATATAACCAGCGACGGAAATCAATGGCTATTGATGAGATAAACGAAGAACCGGACTCCTTCGACGCTACAAAGTTCAAACACCATAACTGCCACTGAGCTTGAAGGTACCCTCATCAGGTTTCCAATGAATATTGACATTACCCCTCATATACAACGTGTTGTATCTATGTCGTGTCAGCACAGGACCATCCCAGTTAAGCGAAATAATCTTACCGTGCAGACCCTTCAATATCACCCACGACATTCTGGAATTCTTCCGCTGCCATCTTCTTCATCTTGAATGTAGGCGTACCACCCAAGCCGAGCATAGCACCAAAGACTTCCCCGTCGTTGCAGACGCCATCATACATCCACTTTGAAGACCCCGTTTTACAGGAAATTTTCCACTAAAAAGACGCGTCAACTCCCCTATGAACCAGTCTTTACAAATTGAGCTCACGGTCATTTGCTTCTTGATGCCACTTCGAGCTGCAGATTTAAGCTTCTCCGCTGCGGCGTTCACCTGCTCCGGCGTACGTGCCTTTGGCTTGCTTCCAGCGATCTCCTCCTCCAGACTTCGCGCGTATTGGGCAAGCTCTACAAAAACGGCGCGAGAGGCCTCAGAGTCCTCTGGAACTGGATAGTTTTTCGAGTTTGCCAAGATGGTAACAACCTTATCGGCTGTAAGGTTGAGTCGCGTCTTTTTGGCGGCGGCACCAGAAGACGCGTCGGATTTTCGTTTGCGGGCTGTAGTGGACGACATGGACGGTTATCGTTGAGAAATACGCGTTAATAGTAGCGTTGGTGTGTGAGACTTTGACAAAGAGCGAACGAAGGAGAAACGCTGGAGAAAACGCGTTCAAATAGGTTTTCACACATCACGTGCTATTTTTCGGAATCAGGCGCGCGGATCATATCCAGTGCCACATATCCTGATAGTTTAGTGCAACGTAAGAGAAATTATAAGCAAAATTGCTCAAGAGGGATCATATAATCCAAAGTACTTAGCGATACCCTCACACGACCGTTACGCCATTTCTTGGCCACCCTGAAGCTCGGCAGAGTGGAGACTCGCCCAGGCATGGAACGTCCGCGTCGGGCCATTAAATGGAAGAAGACGGATCAAGCTAGGGTCGGAACCGGCAAGAACGATCCAACAACCATTGAACCAATAAACTTGGAACAACAGAATTGTGTGGCGGTATTAGTTCATCAGTACAGCAATTCGAGATTCCGTATACATCATGATCGATATCCCGTACAGCGTGAGTTACTGACGCCAGGAAGCGCAGTGTGGCGTGGAGCTAATCTGAAAGTTAGGAGTGACGCAGCCGCTCCATGATATTGATAAGGAAAAAAATCCCTCGCCTTCTTTACGACAGGTATCATCCGAATCATTAGGAATGCTCTGCAATGTCTACAGGCAACAGGATTGTGATGAGTGATCCCGAACAAGATAGAGACACTGGTTGCACATAACGACTGCCAGTAAATGCGCACCATTTAGGAAGGTCGCGTGGCTAAACCCTCAACCCTGCTGATGTAAGCAATTATATAAGCGACTTGGGCAGAGGGTTGCCGGCTCCCCTTAAATTCTTTATCTCCCTTTTTTGATTCTCTAGATCTCCCCACCACCAACCAACCGCCCCACACCTGTAAGTCCCGCCGCCCTCCTCGTCGTTGTTAGCAACGTCAGGCTCATCTGCTCTCCCTTACCAGCTCATCCAATCTTATCTCTAGCTATCGTGAGTGTTTGACGCGCCCCTGTACGCGTCGTCGCAGTGCTCAACATCGTCTTTAGATGCCTGAGTCTCGTGAAGATTCCGTCTACCTCGCCAAGCTCGCTGAACAGGCTGAGCGATATGAAGGTCAGCTTATTTCGCTTTATTTCGCATTCAACCCCTTTGATCTTATCTCCCTTAGAAATGGTTGAGAACATGAAGCGAGTTGCCTCGTCAGACCAGGAACTTACAGTTGAGGAGCGTAATTTACTCTCCGTCGCCTACAAGAATGTTATCGGTGCCCGCCGTGCTTCGTGGAGAATCGTCTCCTCAATCGAGCAGAAGGAGGAGTCGAAAGGCAACGAGGCTCAAGTATCCATGATCAAGGGCTACCGGGAGAAGATTGAAAGCGAATTGGCCAAGATCTGCGAGGATATCCTCGACGTCCTTGACAAGCATCTGATCCCCTCTGCGGCATCCGGCGAGTCGAAGGTCTTCTACCACAAGATGTAAGTTTTCTGGTTTCATTGATCTTGTGCTCTTATCCATCGATATTCCAGGATGGGCGACTACCACCGTTACTTGGCCGAATTTGCCACCGGTGACAAGCGGAAAGATAGTGCTGACAAGTCCCTAGAGGCGTACAAGGCTGCTTCGGACGTCGCTGTCACTGAGCTACCTCCCACACATCCCATCCGTCTTGGTCTTGCCCTCAATTTCTCTGTCTTCTACTACGAAATTCTCAACAGCCCCGACCGTGCATGCCATCTCGCTAAGCAGGCATTCGACGACGCCATCGCCGAGCTCGACACCCTCTCAGAAGAGAGCTACAAAGACTCGACCCTCATCATGCAACTCCTCCGCGACAATCTCACGCTCTGGACGTCTGACATGCAGGATTCTGGTACGTCTTCCTTTCAAGCGTAAAAGACTCATCTAATTCCCGTTGGCCCTACAGATAAGCCCCCCATCGAGAAGGAAGAGCCCGCTGATGCCCCGGCTGACGAATAGATGTTCTCCGCTGTTTTTATCTCCTTTGTCACGTATTTCGACTCTGACGTTTCATCGTCGTGCTTCTTCTCTGCATCATCCCCTCATCCACTCTGCCATCTGCATACACACCCTCACCAGCCGCGATGTTATATTATCCGTAGTCTCGTTCATGATCAATTCCTTTTGTCGTGTTATTAGTGTCTGGTAAAATGATAAAAGAAGAAATTCACAAGTACTGTCGGATGTTTAAGAGTTAACTTCTTTGATGAGATATATTGTCAGTTAGGCCAATGACCATTTTTGTCCTTGTCTTCAGACGCCCACCATCCATGCTTTTCGCTGCGCTATGTCATTGCCACATGCAAGAGCTACGTTGTTTCTCGGCCTGTTTTCTCTAGTCTCAGTCGTTATTTTATATCTATCAGCGTTAGATGTTCAGAATAATCTATCTCCACAAGGATGTCGCATGTCGAGGATGTCGCCTTCATATATCCTGCAGACAGAGTTCAACGCGTCATGGACCTCACTGGCCAACCGTTATAGTCTTTGGCTGTATCGAGAAGTAGGATGGGAATCCAATATGGTACGGTGGCCATTGCAGTATGTAATGCTGTTGTTTAGCTTGTCAACAGATACATGGTAGCCAGCCCGTTTTGTTCATTCCAGGAAATGCTGGGTCATCGCGTCAAGTCAGATCTATATCCTCATCCGCGGTTCGCCAGTTCTATTCTTCCCCTCATAGGTTGTCGCCAGAATTCGAAGGCACACCCTTCAAACCGCTAGATTTCTTCGCTGGTGCGTGCATCATCAAGGACAAAAAGCGTATCTGATGTTTTTCTTTCTACGCAGTCGAATTCAACGAGGACCTATCTGCATTCCATGGGCCCACTATGGAAGCTGAGACTGCATACACGGTTAACGCCATTGTTTACATTCTGTCGATGTATCCTCCAAACACGTCAATCATAATTTTAGGCCACTCCATGGGGGGCGTCATTGCTACGTCCCTTTTGCCTTCAGACAAGATCTCAGCTATCATAACCATGTCGACACCTCATCTCCTTCCTCCGGCGCGCTTTGACCAGCGTATTGATCAAATATACAACCGCAACAGGCTCGCACTGGAGAGTGACCCGACACCAGTACTGTCGATATGTGGGGGCGCGACGGACACGATGATACCCTCCGAGTCTTGTATTCTGGAAAGGAGGGATGCTCCATTTAGACACACCGTGTTCTCGTCCGCTCTCGAGGGAGCGTGGACTGGAGTTGGACACCGGGAGATGGTGTGGTGCCATCAGGTTCGATGGCGTGTAGCCAGAGCTGCCTTGGAGCTGGGTGATGCTACGTCTGTGGAGAGACGTGGGGCTGTCTTGGATAGGTGGTTGCGGGACGGGAGCTGGTTTCCACCAATTGATGCTCCACCTCAGCTCTTAGAGCGCGATTCGTATAAGATTCTCTCCGAGAATGAACGGCTCGTGCTTGATAGGCCGCGCGGTCGAGAGACCTATCTCTTGCCCGTTGTCAGTGGTTCCTCAGCAAGACTGACGCTATATGTGTCACAGGGCTCTGTGCTGTCTATTTCTCCGCAGATTCCAGTTCCGTTGGACGTGTCGGTTTTGACATGCCAGGCGACGGTGGATGAGGCCTTCGAATGCGAATCGCTTGAGCCTTCGGTTTTGAAGCTGATACCCAATCCTATTCCGGGGATGCCATTTCCTGTTCCCCATGAAGGGTGCGACGAGTCCGAAGGTGTGATCTTGTTCGAAGTGGATCTGTCATCCACGCATCAGGACCGTCCTACATGGGTGGGTGTTAAACTTGATCGAGCTAACGGATTTGGTTGGGTCGTTGCACAAGTGGCCCCCGAGACCGTCATAGTCCGCGATGTCAAAACCACAAGTACAGCGTTTCCCCTCTTCTGTTGATCTGAAATTGATGTTTTTCCTGCTTGATAAGGTCTACTGGCAGGAGGTGTTTCGATCCATCTGCCTGACACCAGTGCTCTGCATATATCTGTACATTTTGATAGCCTGTTGTCAAATGCGCTCATCGTTTATTGTGTGTCGCCACGTATATTTACCTCAGGCACCGAATGCAAAGGTACGGTCTAGGTCTTCATATTTTGATATGACTGTAATCCTTTGCGACACAGAAAAGTATCTATCGCCTTTGTTAGTTCACGGGTCTCACCCAGCGGAGACCCACTACTTCCCCTTGAGGTTGGCGCCTCATCGCGACATCCTGCTTCATACGCACAGTCCGGCGCCGTACATAGATACCGCCATGTCGGGCCGCGGCGTTTACCTCGATCTGTTGTCGTCTGGTGGCGATGATTGTAGGGCGGACGTAATAACATTGGAGATTGCTTGGACAGCCACGGTCGGTCGTTGGGCATCACGTTACTTCACCACTATCATTTCTTGGGTCATCGGTATTGTGTCGCTGATCATGTTAGAGCTATGGAGGATCTCTGATGAAGGGGTGGGTGAGTGATTCAGCATTTGTTGTCTCAGATACCTCCGCGTATTGATCCGTATATACAGTACTTACACCGACGGTAGCACAGTCGCTCGATTTCTTTTGCCGACGAAGACTCCCCGCCTTGCTGTTGGGATCATCTGTGCTCTCCATCGTCCCGCTTCCCACAAATTATTTTTTGGGTACCAAAGGGGAACCATTTTTCTCGCCTCTTGCACCGCTATTCATGGCCATCGCATTCGGCCTTGTCGTCGTCAGCTATTGGTTTCTATTCGCTTTGCTGTGGCCGCTTAGGTTACTCTCCAAATTATCGCTTGGAAGGTGGGCTTCTTGACGTCGAGATACTCGTTCAGGGACGCTAATACTGAGTGACGTCAGATCACATCGGGAAATCAACGGTTTCAGCAGAGCAACGGCCATTTCGATGTCGCTTATCCTTCTGTTTGTCTTCCTTGTTATCCCGTGGCAAGTTGCTTTTCTCGGGTGTTGGTTTGTTCATGCCGTTACATGTGCTTCAAGACCCCGTAGTGTGGGTGATTCGTTGAAATCGCCGTCGAATTCGGTGATCATTTCACTGATGGAATCGCATCCCCATACAAACAGCGAAGAGCCTGATGCCTCTACGGAGCCCGTCGATCAATCGTCTCTCCAAATCGCGAATAATTACAACCACAATATGCACCTACTGCTACTCATGACATGGCTGCTACCTCTCGCTGCCCCGGTCCTGGTAGTCTGGATACGGACGCTTGCGACCGCGGGGTTTACGACGCCTTTTGACGGAGACCATTTTGTTTTGAATGTAGCACCGTTTCTCTTTCTTGTAGACTTTGCATCGAGAGCGACTGGTCCTTTATTTGAAAAAACACGGTGAGAATACTCCTCGTTTCTCTGTTATGTAATTAACATCCGTATGTCAGTCTCGAAAGGAGAGTATCTGTCCGATGGTCGCTTCTGGTTGTTACCGTGGTGGCGTTTGTGTACGGTCCGAAACAGGCCTACTTGGTATTCGATGCGACAAAACTCGCCATTGGGTTGATGGTAGTCCTCAGAATTGGTACGAGATATTGGGATGGATCTTTTTCTGGCGCAAATGCTAAACGTACTATACGGCAATAAAAGACAGTCTGTTTTGCGAACGATCGCGGACTTGGAATACGTCCATCACGTGGCTGGATAGATCGATCTCAATTGATCGGTTCCGGGCCAGAATACTCCTCCGCCCTGATGCCACGCCTCGACAAATTTTAAATCTGCGTGAGATGTACGAACAATGCAAGCGATCGGGGGTATTATACCTGTTGTAAAGGTGCGAAGGACGAAGCGTGCAAGTATCAGTTTTTTGTGGGCGCAGCTGCGGTTGACCGCTGAATTGTCGAAGGAGGGATCGGATCAACAGGGGAAAGGGAATAGCATAACACGAGTCGGTGCGCTCGAACTAGCCGAGCGGGGCTATTTATGAACCAGACAGCCGCACGAAATCAATACACTGCAGCAGATGGAGGACTGATTTGTATCGGCACCAGTGAGTCTCACGGAAAGAGTAATATCGAGTCATCAATGCATCAGTCGAAGCCCTTGGGTCCAATGTATAGACGCCAAGAAGCCAAATATAGCAGCCCTGTTTCGGGAATGTTCCTGTGGACGCACTGCACAAAAACGAGGAGAAGACAGAAAATACCCTACTAACATAACGATATCTTCAACCGAAAATATTGCTTTTTATTGTGAGGAAAGCATAAAAATTCCTCTCGCAAGAAGGGGTGACGGCATTACCCGCCTATTCAGCAGATCACACAAGAGTGGATTGATCCATTTCGGGGCATTTCCCACGCTGAAGGAGCTGAGTTTGAAATTCGTGAAGCGGTGAGCAGCAACTCTTAAGCAAACGACCACCGGAACGTTAGGAAACATATCGAAAATCGTCCAGGGAACTCCAGGAAATTTCTCTCTTGCCTTTGTACTTCATGCACGGCAGTCCCTCGACCTCGACGCCTCGAGGGTCGCCCTCGAAACGGAACAAATCCTCCCGATTCACCACGCCCACCCCAGCGCAGGCCGTATCTAATTCTGCCAGCTCCTCCAAATTGCCGGACCAACCGACTTCCACATTTTATTCTTGTATCAGTATTCCAGTCGAGGGCGCGATTCCAATTGAAGACGAGCCGATTCGGGATTCTAGGACTCCTCTGCCAGAGCTCTCCTCTGAGCAGAAGCGGGCGCCACGGAAATCAAAGACAGACGCTCTGGCTGCTATGAAGGACAGAGAAATATCGTACTCGGTCGATCGTGATGACTCCGAGCCTCCCGACCTTTTGGAGGAGATGTACCGTAATGCCGCTCCCATCTCCGTCTCTCCCACACTTGACCTCTCTACTGTCAAAACAACAAGTCCTCGTGGCTACAAACCGCCACCTAATGTCTCTCGTCCCTTTGAAATACAGGATTGTCCTGAATACTTTCCTACTGCGGAAGAATTCAAGGACCCGATGGCCTATGTCAACTCTATCGCAGACGAGGCAAAAGCTTTCGGTATCTGCAAGATTGTACCGCCAGAAGGATGGAAGATGCCTTTCGTGACAAATACTGAAGTTTGTGCATTTTTCAGCCGTTGCAACTTCTTTTTCTGACAATTGTCAATTTTCAGACATTTCGCTTCAAGACACGTTTGCAGCGTCTCAACTCGATAGAGGCTGCATCTAGAGCAAAGATCAACTTTTTGGAGCAGTTATATCGATTCCACAAGCAGCAGGGGAATGCGCGCGTTGTTATCCCGACCATCAACCACAAGCCGTTGGATCTGTGGCTGCTCAAGAAGGAGGTCAACAAGCTAGGAGGATATGAAGCGGTAAGCATAATGGCGTCTTGGAACCTGTAGCCTTTGTCGTATTATCTTTGATCCTCATCTTGCGGTATTTAGGTCACCCGAGACAAGAAATGGTCAGAGCTGGGCAGGCTCCTTGGCTACCGGGGCATACAAGGTCTAGCTACTCAGATCAAGCAGTCCTACCTGCGGGTCGTCTTGCCCTATGAGCGTTTCTGTGATCAACCAAGGAACGCCCCTAGCACACCTTCAACAAGCGCCCAGTCGGGCAAGCCACCGAGTCGGTCAGATACGAACGGTGTCGACCCTGCACCTGCATTCAGTCCGCTGACTCCTTCAAGTCCGCTTTCAGAGCCGCCGCTTGACTCAGATGAGGAAGAGGATGGCCCCGGCACACCCACTAGGCCCCGACGAAGCAGGCGGGTCAACTCATCTGATCCCACAGCTTGTGCGTAACTGCTTACACATCTTTGATATATGCGCTCATATCATTATAGCCAACACAAAGAAATCCGCTGTGAACGCAGGTCCTGCCGTACCGGTTGATATACCGGCTGTTCTTCACTCCAAAATTGGCGCTAAAGAAATCACAGAGGTGCGCTTTACTTCCATACCACGAATATAGTTCCCCACTTATTGACGAACCGTAAAAGGCACATTGTGAAATATGCTTGCAGGACGACAACGGAACCTCTATGTTGTTATGTGATGGCTGTGACTGTGGTACGTCACATCTTCCCAGTGTTTCTAATTGTCTCGGGCGCCAACATTATCTCAGGTTTTCACACATTCTGCTTGACGCCACGCGTAAAGAGCATTCCCAAAGGACAGTGGTATTGTCATGCCTGTCTTTCCGGGTCTGGCCGCGATTTTGGCTTTGACGAAGGCGATGAGCACACTTTATCCAGCTTCCAAGCTCGAGACGCAGAATTTAGGCGTGTCTGGTTCAAAACACATCCCCCGCTAAAGCCGGAAAATGCCATGGACGTCGACGATCCTACAAATGCCCGTATCGGTAATGTGACCCTCTCCGAGTACGATATGGAGAATGAGTTCTGGAGATTGGTTCAGACACCTCATGAAACGGTTGAGATCGAGTATGGTGCTGATGTGCACTCTACAACGCACGGAAGGTGAGCGGCTTTATCTTCTCGGCTGTTTCGGCCCCACTTACTGTCGTGAACAGTGCCATGCCTACCATGGAATCTCACCCATTAGATCCTTATGCAAAAGACCCCTGGAATCTTAACAACATTCCTATTGTCAATGATTCTCTTTTGCGGTTCATTAAGTCAGATATTTCTGGCATGACTGTTCCATGGACTTACGTGGGGATGACATTTTCGACTTTCTGTTGGCACAACGAGGTACGTTACTCCTGCCGATCATAAAATGAGTAGCCTGAATTGATCATTACGGCAGGATCATTACACATATAGTATTAACTTTAGTAAGATTCGGAGTGCTCTTGCCGTCATATATTCAATATTGATCATTTTTGCAGTGCACTGGGGTGAAACGAAGACCTGGTATGGAATCGCAGGCGAGGATGCAGATTTGTTCGAAGCTGCAATTCGTAGCGAAGCGCCCGATCTATTCGAAGCGCAGCCTGACCTTCTTTTCCAATTGGTCACGCTCATGAATCCGCAACTTGTCAAGGAGGCTGGTGTACGCGTGTTCGCCTGCAATCAGAGGGCGGGAGAATTTGTCATCACGTTCCCCAAATCTTATCATGCAGGCTTCAACCATGGTGTAAGTAACTGTCTTCTACTTATATCCGCGGCTTCAGAGAAATAATCTCCACGTGCAGCTAAACTTCAATGAGGCTGTCAACTTCGCGCTTCCTGACTGGTTACCCCACGGTAGAGATTGTGTACAGAGGTACCGCGATCACAGAAAGCTACCTGTGTTTTCGCACGATGAGCTGGTCATTACCATTACTCAACAGTCGCAATCAATCACAACGGCTATATGGTTAGTCTTAACATTTGTATACACTCCGCTGACCTGACGAGTACATTTTCAGGCTAATAGATAGTCTACGGGAAATGACCGATCGGGAAATGCGCGACCGCGAGACTGCACGATCTATGGGCATGGCACAGATTTTGGACGAACAAGATCGACCAGAAGACCAGTATCAATGTGCTGTCTGTAAAGCGTTTTGCTATCTCTCTCAGGTTACTAGCAGTTGTACCACACAAGTCGTGTGCGTGGACCATGCGCATCTGCTCTGTGATAAGGCCGATCACCAGGCCACGTACACGCTGCGGAAACGCTTCTCGGACGATGAATTACTGGAGATCCTTGCTAAAGTCGAAGAGCGTGCCGCCATACCCTCGACGTGGCAAACGAAGCTTTCCAAACTGCTCTCTGATAGCCCTAAACCACCCCTACGCTCTCTTCGTGCACTTCTTGCCGAAGGAGAACGAATCAACTACCACATACCCGAACTTGCGCATCTTAAAAAGTGTGTCGCCAAGGCTAATGAATGGGTAGATGAGGCCAATGCATTCATCGTTCGCAAACAGAGTCGTAAACGGTCCAGGCGTTCTCGAGGCCGTCACGCTTTGAACGACGTGGATGATTCAGATAGACCTGATCGAACTCTTGAGGACCTGTATCAGGTCCTGAAGAAGGTTGATATGCTCGGTTTCGATTGTCCCGAAATAGCGGCGCTGCAAAATCTGGCACAGCGAGCTGAGGATATGCAGAAACAGGCTGATGTGCTCATGGGAGAAGATCAGGACACTGAAGCTGAAGACTATATCGAGCGGTGTAGGCGTCTTCTTCTCGAGGGTTCGTCTTTGAATGTCCTACTGGATGCGTTGGTACGGGTGGAACAGATCGTCGAAAGGGTACAGTTGAGCAAGGAACTCAAGGAGAAGCTGGATGATGGGGAGATTACGCTGACGCTAGAGGAGGTGCGCCAACTCCTGACACGTACCCGTGCGTGCAATATGCCTGCCGACGATAAGTACGTGCTGCTTTTAGAAAGCCGCCAACGCGTCGGAGACACCTGGGAGGATCGGGCAAAGAGTGTCCTTTCCCTGCCCATCAAAACCATCGAAGAGCTGGAAGACTTTGCTAACCTGGATAGTAACATTCCTATCGATCCCACCGTTCTCGACCGGCTCATGCAGGCTCGTGCCAAAGCGAAAGACTTCGAAAAGCAGGCTCTGGCTTGGCTGCATCCTGAACCCGACATATCGAAGCCCCGACCACAGGACGTCATGCGACTTGTAAATCGTGCTGAGAAGGACTTCAAGATATCTGCAGTGCGCGATCTCAGAGTCACTGCTGAAATTGCGGTTGACCTTGAGACGCGATGCGAACAAGTGAAGAACAACAAATATCGCAAGTCTTCAAATGAGGATTTGTTCGCTACTTTGAGGCAGTGGCGCTCTTACACGCGAGACCACCTCAAAATGTTTACTTTGCCGTTCTTTGAAGAAGTCGAGAAGGAGCTTGGAAAACACGAACAGTGGCTGAAGGAGTTACCTTGGTGGTGCGAAGAGCACGAACAGCCCGAGGGTCAGGATATCCTTGACGATGTGATGGCTTGCACTCGCCAAGAGGACGACGACCCTCCTACAGATGAGTTCTTCACTTGCATCTGCAACAACCCCGTGCGTCCTCCGCCTGCCGGAATTCCATCTGATGCCGTGCAATGTGACTATTGCTTCGCTCGATTCCACGGTGAATGTGCCAAAAACGGGGGCTCTTGTCCATTCTGCGACCATCATCATTGGAATGGCGAAATCCGCAAGGAACGAAACTGGCATTTCTGCTATCTTCCTCACATCCTCCGGAACGCACCTGATATAACCAAGAACTATTCCGATGACTGGCGGCAGCTGCAGATCATCATTCATCGTGTAGATCGCCTATCAGCCGTGATTGGCCAGTTCCTGTCGTATACGTCACAACCTGATCATCAGCGACCCGATTTCATTCACCAGGTCCGGCACTACATGCGCAAACTCTACAAGATCCAATTTGCTGTTTCCCCCAACCCCGATGTTTCTTTTGGGCTTGACCTTGCCCAACTCCATCGCATATTGGCTGGACGACCTCCTCTTGTGCGACCGAAGAAACGCAAACGGCCCAAGTTCACATTTGGCCAAGACATTGACCGGGACTGGTCGGACGGGACCCGATGCATCTGCAGAGGTCGTACACCTTACCTTCTTAATTATGCAACAGTTCAATGCGAGTCATGTGAGAAGCACTACCACTCAGGTTGTGTCTTCTTCCCTCAAGAACCCACGGCTCATGCCCGGAAGCATTACATATGCCCTCTTTGCTGTTTACGGAAGGGAAGGCCTTATCCTTTTGCTGAAGTTAGGGTTAAACCATACGGTGAGTTGTCCGATCTAGCGTTGCAGAATGTAGTAGTGATGTCTCTTGAAGCAGAAGGCAACATCGCTCCTGAACTCTACGTTAATGTTGAAGAGATGCTGGAAGGTTGTAGCAAAGATATCATTTACAAGAAGCTGCCTCCGCCGTACATGGCCACGCTTTTCGTTGAACTGGTTAAGTTCAGCCCTGGTCAGCCAGAAACACCAAACGTAGAGCCGCATCCGCTGTCCTCTTCTTCAATACCCCCACCTGGTTCATCTCGTGCTCCTCCTCCTCCCCATAATGGCGTGTCTCATCATACCCGACATCTCCCTGCTGCCATACCTGTAGCATCATCGTCGCGACCATTACCGAACTCGCCGTCGTCTGGTCAACACCCTCCGCCACCTCCATGGTCTCGGTGGAACCCGTCTCTCCCTCCTCCCGGGTCGTCACCATCCTTGCCGCGACGGGAGATCATTCCCATTGAGCCTCAACCTCTGAGAAAGCGCAAGCACTATGACGAATCTCCGTTGGAAGAGTTCAGACCTCTTAGGGCGCCTTCTCCAAAACGGCGCTCTCTTGAGCCTCCGAGCCTTCCATCAGCGTCTCAAACGACCACGCCCGTCCTTCCTCCTCTACACACACCCCGTCAGACACTTTCTCCGTCCCTCGCTATGATTATGTCTACGCCAGATCCACCGTATTCAGGTCCTACGTATGATGCACATAATGCCCGTTTACTTGACGTGAAGACCTCACCTTCCCTTTTGCCGAGAAATAGGTGATGCATAGATTTTGGGTTTAATTGTTGGTCTGGTATACTTTTTATATGCTCTACATGCTGTCGTATTTATATCTTCTCTGTTGTAATATCAATGTTATACTATAAACAGGAAAGAAGATATTTGCACGTGGAATGTGAGCAAGTCATGCACGACCCCGAAATAGAGTCGTGTCGGCCATGGTGCTCCGTGGTAACTTAATCTTTGCAATGGATAAAATGTGGGTGCGAGTGCCTGTGTTTATCAACCCCTACAGTATCTGACTCCGTATGCTAGTTGGACGTAATGTCAATCGTGATAGAAATACAACAATTATAATAACAATATTATGAAATGATATGTGCTGAAGTCTATCGCACCATGAATTTATACGTCGAATAGCCTCCGATGAGTGCAAAAGTGGCGAGACAGGCAATTATCGAGACGAACCAGGCGTAGCCCTGAGGATGCCGCTGTAAATAACGTGAAAATGGGATAATTCTTGACGAGAACTCACTGGGACATCCTGGCCGGGAACGTGGACGTTCATTCCCCAAAGACCTAATCAACAAGGCTCAAGCTCGTAGAGAACACACTTGACGCTGAACGTACCGGTAACCAAGTTCATCGGGATGAGGATTGTACCCAGCGCAGTCAACTTGGAGAGAACGTCGTTGATCTGATTGTTGGCATCTGTCATCTCGATAGAGATCTGAGCCAGGTAGTTCGAATGAGAGCGAGACAAAATCTTCTCGTAGTGGTTGAGATTCTGCGTCATGGTGATAAGATGGTCTTGAATATCTGAGAGGTAGAGACCCTAGGAGGTGTCCGTGAACATGGCGCATTGTACGCAGCGGCGAAGACCTTACAATGTCTGAAGTCGGGGCAACTTGCCAATTCTCGTTACACCTCTTCGCTAATCCCTTTACGACGTCGGCTTTGTTTCCCATAAGCCGGAGCAGGCCCATGACTTTCTTTCTACAGGTGCCGATCCTCCGGAGCATGTCGCTCTGCTCTGCCTCCTTGATAATCAGCACGATCTCGTCGATACTGTCGACTTCGTATTCAATATTTTGAATTAGCGGGCCGAACGCATCAGTAATGTCATCGATGAGAGCATAGGAGATCCAGTCGGAGGTGACGCTAATATAGTCCTTCAACTGTTTAATACGCCGACGGACGTTTTGCGGGTGAGTGGTGGGTCGGAAGTGGAACTATGCCGCAGAAGATGATAAGGGCCTGAAATATGCAACGACACATCGAAAAGTCTTACCGATATAGTACCTTCACGGAAAACGATAATATACATATTGAGTGGTTCTAGGTGTGTAGGGCTGTATGGATCCTGGTCAAAACTGCGGAAACAGACTAGGTAGTAATTGCGAAAGAGCTCGATCTTCTCGCGAATTTCTTCCATCTGGATGTCTTCGGTTGTGAGGGGATGAATTGAGAAAACCTGTGAAGTCGTGAGCAAATCCAGAAAAGCGCGGGCATTAGATGACCGTCCACCTTGCTCAATACTTTCATTTCCTCGTCTGTAGGACTCTGTACATCCAGCCACCAGGTTGAACCGTCAAAGTGGCCATTCGGCATCATACCACCGGTTATCCTATTACCATTGTCATAGGATGGCTTTTCAGCTGGGGGGAAATAGCCATGCGATCCGTTTCTTGGCGCGGAACTTTGGCGTCTATCAGGTTGTGTAGGAGTAGATGACCTATCGTTTTTGGGATGAGGATTCGAAGGTGATGGTGCTGCAATACCAGAAAACAGGTCTTCAAATGATTGACCGTCGGCGGGTAGTTCGCTGAGACTCCGCGCATGAATGGTAGCGGAGAGTGCGTTGGAGTAAAAAGAGAAGCGATATGGCCGATCATGGCCAGTGTTCAGGATACCGAACCCTGGTCCATGTGGAACTTGAGCAGGGAGGTCGTCGGTCGAGGAAGGAAGCTGGGTGCCACCAAAAGGCATCCCAAGACGGCCAGGAAGAGAAGGAGGAACTGCACCCGCGTTTCCTTCAAACAGAGCAAGCTTCTTGCCGATACCTTTCCGCATGCGAGGATTCGTGTTACTCTGACTAAGCTTACGCTGACGAGCCGTACGAGGGGTCGGGATTGTGAAAACCGAAGGGCCCGCACCATCCGAAGGGCCTTCGTTGGGCAAGTTCCGCGACTCGGGCAGCACAAATTTTGTTGCTGGGGATGATATACCCAACGTCGCCTTTTCTGTCTCTGCAAACTCCTCCATTGTTCTGAAGTCGAATCTGGAATGTGAAGCATTTGCCTGATACGTAGGCAGACCGAACGCGGCAGACGAAGGATCATCATGTGGTTCGAAGTGGGTGTCAAGGCTGACGAGCAAGGATGGGTCGTGAGTCTGGTGAACGTGGCCACGCAAGTCGACGAAAGATGGCTGTCGTCGTGCCCCCGCTGAGTCTTCTTCAGCAATGTCTGCCTCAGCATCTCCGAGCGCGATGTGAATCTCGTTCTCTTCATTTGGTGAGAGAGCCGATATTGGATCCTGAGGAGCCGAGGTTTCGTAGGGAGACGACACCGGAGACGATATTATAGTCTCTCGACGTGCTCTGGAGAGATGCATGGCCATGTCGACGTCCATGGTCCTTTGGCGTTCCCTTACTTGGGGGTCATTGGGGTCGAAAGAGCGAATGAGGGTGGGTGAATGTCGGGGACGGTCGTCGCTGGGACTGACGCTGTCCCTGGGACGTAGTGGTGAGCCGCCCCGTGCCGGAACTGGCGAGGTCGACAGGATAGGAACATCCTTAGGAGGCGAGCTCATCGTCACAGACAACGACAGAGAGTACCACCTCACCGGAAGGTTTGTCTCACACCACACCGGCAATTCCCTAGATATGGAATTGACCCGGCCTTCGGTCAATGATAACGTCATCGATTGAGCAGTAGAAAAGCCAAGGCGCCACATGAGCTCGAAAAAAACCGTCCTCATAAAATGTTACACGATTGTAATGATACCGGTAATAAAAACATGGTAACTGCAACTAGACTACATTAATCGAAAGTCTACTTGATGTACAGAGCATTGAGAAAGCGAGATAACAATAAACACAGCTATATACCATTTAATACACCCAATATCACATTCAGTGTCTCTTCATCAAACCCACCCTCAGCAGCTAGAGCCGTAAACCAGGAAGCTTTCAAGGAATCCTGAGATGGCGACTCCACATGCGGCGCCATGATAGCTCGGCACGCGTTTTCAATCCTCCCAGCCATCGAGTCCAGCAGCAACATGAGGTCAGTGCCAGACATGCTGTCATTCATGGACGGAAGAAGCATGTCAGGATCACCATATAGGTACTTGGAAGGAGCGTCTTCGGCATCTTCGATGGATGCTGAACTCTGCTTCCTCTCCGGCGTTGGCTCCTCCTCGACCTTACGGAAGATACGGCCGGTCGCTAGTGCCTCAAGGCGGAGGCAGAGCATCCCAAGGTCGCGCATTTGACTAATGCTGAACTGAACACGGGAACCGGAAGGGTTGGAAGAGGCAGGCTTCGCTTGGAGCTGCTTCCTTCCTTCCAGCTCGGACGGGTAAATTGTGGAAAGGGTCAGAGGCGTCTCCAGGCCTTTTAGCTTCACTTCGCCCACAGGGACGACAACCATCCCCATACGGCGAATACCCTCCAGAGCCTCATAAAGCGAATCGGAAGGATCAAGCTCCGCCTCGGAATCCGTCGCCCTGCTCATCTCCAGCTCCTTGATAACCTCTGCACTACACATAATCTGCCCGCCCTGCGCACTCTGTTCAATCCGCGCTGAACGATTGACCATAGGACCGAAATAGTCCATTCGATGGGTTATAGGATCAACTTCACATATCGGAGAACCGGAATGCATGCCCATGCGAACAGAAAGTCCTCGCGCAACAAGACGGTCTTGGTCGTCATACAGCGGTTTACCATCCTCACACTCCAGCATCTCCAACGGCCAAGCCTCCTGGAGCAACGCCAGCTGGATCGTGAGGCACCACCACAGCGCTGAAACGGCGGTCTGGAAGCAAATCACAAACGCATCTCCTTCAGTCTTCACTTCATAACCACCACAGAAGCGGAGATGACGACGAAGGAGCTTATTATGCATAGTAATTGCAGACCGCATCCCCGGATTAACGTCCCATAGAGGTGTGGAATTCCTAATATCCGTGAAAACGATTGTGACGTGACCAGTGGGCGCAGGAACCTCTGCCGTCAGGCGGCTAATGTCTCGGTCGATAATCTGATCTCGTGGTCGACGTGGAAGACGCTTAGCGACAAGCAATGGATCAACAGCTGGATCCAACGTTGGCTGGCGGGAGCGCGAATCGGGAAGTTTGAACAAGTCACCGACAGAGATAACCATGATCATGGTGCTCCCCTCCGCGCCATAACTGATGGCAAAATCGCGTAGCTTCTGCGCCGCAATCATAGGGTCGCCTCGTTCTCGTCGGGCAATGTCAATGGCCGTCTGATAAGAGACGTAATCCCAGAGGCCCCGATTCCCGATGATGACAAACTCATCCAGGTCGTTCAGCTCCAACGAATGCACATCAGGACGGGCGTTGACCACAGGAAGAAGATGGAAGAAACCGAACGACCGCGAGATGTCGATCTCGTCATTGACCAGTCCAGGAGGCGATATCCAGCCTTCAGCTTTGCGTATACGCTTCGTCTCTTCCCTATCATATGGGTCATGCTTCGTCGACAACAAGTGCGCATTGCCACCTCTGGAAACCACCGCTAGCGCATTACCTACGTTCGCAACATACATCGTCTTTCCAACAAAATACAGTACAACCCCAGATGCACCACTCCGCGTCAAAAAGGCATCATGCGAATGAGAAACACTACCGGGGCTTGAGCTCCCAGACAACTTCCTATTCGAAGAGAAAAGGGAGTCATGCAAGTCTTGGTTGAGCTTGAGAAATGTGCGGCGCAAGGCATCCGGGACTCCTTCACTATGTTGGGCATTTAGCGAGCTCAGCTGAGTCATGAAAACTTCGATGAATCTGTCGTGCAGGTGCTTTGCTAGTCGATTAGAGCTTGCACCACTTGCAAGCGCTTTCGGAGGCTGCGCTCGTCCGAACATTGCGAATACCGACTCTCCTGGACGACCCGGAAATTCATGAACGAGATCAAGCATATTGAGATGCTCATTCTTTCCCAGAGTGTCTGCAATGCCATAGCCCATACCCATAACAGTGGAAAGCGACGTTCGGACTCGACGGTCGTCATTCTCATCGGGAATGTCAACGCTGGCGTTTGACCCGGTGGTGGTGATGGTAACATCCATGAGTCCTAGGACGCGAAGCTGCGTCAGGTCGGTAAACCCAGCCAATGACTGTCGACTGATGGAATTTAAGTCACGACTGTGACGATGATTCGCAGCAAGAAGTCTGGAATCAGCCTTGATCTGCAGCCTCTTGTTCCCGGAGAGATTGAGGTACTTCAGATTCTTGTTAAAATTCCTGAGCGAGAGGCAGATTAGAGCAGTTCGCTGCAAGAAAGCAACCATCCAACTCACCAATTCCAATCAAACTCCCAGTTGTTGATGTTGTAACGCAAAATATTGCTTCCCACGTCCAAAGTCATTAACGACTTGATCTTCCCCAGTTCCTGAGGTAGCGTCTGTAATTTGTTCCCGTTCAAGAACAATACAGAAAGCTTCGTCAACTTCGGAAGGTCCTCCGTCGGAATAGCCGTCAGCTTATTTCCGCTTAGGTACAGCTCCTCCAACTTTGTAAGATACCGGAAAAATGTCGCGGGTAGATCTTGAATCTCGTTGAATGAGAGATTCAGGACTCGTAGCTCCCTGAATATCGTCAAGGGAAGTAGAACTTCGTCGGTGAACTGATTCTCCCCCAAATACAGCTTCTCCAACGAATATGCCAACGGAGGCATGCTAGAGTGAGTTAGTGACGCCGTGGATGTTTTCCGCTCCGCCACAATGGAAATATCTCCAGATGAGCTTCTCGCACCAACGCCTATGCTTGCTGGGTAATGCCAGATGTTAAGCAAGTTCGACGTCATGTTGATCTTCAACAGAGATGCGCACTGCCAAATTGATGCAGGAAGTTCTGTCAGACTATTGTTATGAGCATCTAGCGTTTCCAGCTTTTGCAAAAGCCCAATGGAATCCGGCAGGGTGTCGAGAGAGTTATCTGCACAAGAGAGGATTTCGAGCCACTGCAGTTCGCCCAAAGAGTTAGGGATGTATCGGAATGAATTGTGGTCGAGATTGAGTGAGCGAAGTGATGTTAGTTGGCCGAGTACAGTTTCGTCAAGCACAGAAAGCTTCGCATACGAAACATCAAGGCATGTCAAGGCATAGGGGGATTGTCCAATGGGGCCCGGTATCAATCCAAACTGCGTTATGGCGTTGTGCGAAGCGTCAAGTGAAGTAAGATGGGGCCCAAGCGCCACCTCGAGTGCGTGTACAGCGTTATGATCTGCACTGAGTCGTTCCAAGTGGGGTAACATGCATATCACCGTCAAATCCGCTACCTGATTCCTACGGCAATCAAACTGCTTCAAATTGACGAGTTTGGAGAAGTCATGGGGCACTTTGGAGACTTGGTTCCCGACAATGATCAGTCGTTCCAGATTTCGCAAGTTCCCAAGCTCGTCCGGAATTTCCGAAATAGAGTTGAAGGAGATGTCCAAATCCTTCAAATTGCTTAATTCACATACAACTTCGGGTAGTGTGGCGAATTGGTTGTTCGAGATGTTCAGGGTAGTGAGGTTGCGGAGACGGGGGAAGTACCACGGCAGCTTCTCTATACGGTTGTTCTGCACATAAAGATATTGAAGGTCAGGTATATGATCCAGGTACGCATCATCAAGGTCTGCGATGCGATTGCAGGACAAGTCGAGCCGGTGAAGAGTGATGCTGGATTTGACGCTATGAGGCACTTTCTTCATAGCCATGTGTGACAACCGTAATTCGCGGAGAGTAGTGCAGTCTTGAATGAAATCGAGGGGGATCTCCAGCATGGGATTGCGTGATAAATATAGGGAGACAATGGAATCGGCGTGTTTATGCAAGTCGACCGGAATAGCGCGTAAGCTGCGTGACGTGAGATCGACATACTCGTAGTTGTCGAAATTGATATCCTTCTCCTGTAAAAGACCATCAGTGACACATGTTCATCACAAAAGAGAAAGAGACACGGACAGCTGGACCAAGGACCTGACTCTTATACACAAATCTTAATAGGAAAGAAAGCCCTTCCCCCCCTCCGAGCAACTCTACCCCATCGGACATGTCGTAACCAGCCTGTGAAAGCCGCCGTTGCACAATTTCGGCCGGTCGTTCCTGTTGGGCCAGAATACGCTCTGAAAACTGTGAAAACCAGGACAAAAAGAAAGACAAAGACACACGGACCTCTGCCTCGCTCCTTTAGATACAATCGATGCGTCTCCCTGTCGGCACCCAATAATAGCTTCGCGTTAAGTTTTGGCGTCAGCGCAGCGACCGTTACTTGAAAGCCGACCTGTACGACGTGATAAGTGTTGTTGGCGCGATAAATACGGATCGTGTAGTTTTTATGCGGTTCAGGGTGAACTAAAGACTTGGGAATCCTATTTGACGCCTGTTTGGCGATCCGGTTCTGATTCCAATGTGGATTTAAGCTGGCGGGAAGACTATCGTCGATGTTTCTCCGACTCTGTACGGAACCGTTGCTGCTGGTCATAGACGCCATGGAGACAGAGGTCTTTGAAGCCATTGTGTCCTCTGGCAGCGGCTGGGCACTATTATCCTCACTAGAATAACCTTCTTCGGGATCTTCACCTTCTGGCTGCACGGCCCAACTCTCGGGGGCAACCCATGAAGGTTTGGTATCGTCCGCCTCTTCTTTCGGAGAAAGAGGTCTGATAATAACAGGCGGAGGTATCGCACGCGGCGTAATGGTCTTGGGCGATATTTTACGGTCGGTGAAACCGCCATTTATTTGCCTGGCAGTCGCCATTGAAGACGTACGTGGAGGATAAGGTGGGGTTTGAGGTTTGAAAGGATTGTGAAAATCGGAATGGGACAGTGGCGGAAGACCGGTATGTGAACTCAGAGTGCTGTGATCTGACGAGTGGGTACGGGAATGATTGAAGTTGAAATGCCCACCGCTACTTGGAGATGTTGGAGAGTCACTCTTGGCCCACAAAGCAGGATCGACAATGCCCTCAAGGTCTTCGAAGTTGGTGTCCAGCCGCAGTTCATCGTCTTTGGGTGGCGGGGTGGGTGGAACCTCCAATGTCTCCAACACGTCCCTCTTCCTTCTCTTCTTCTTCAAACCGTGTTTAGGTGAGGGCGAAGGGGGAGAAGAGCCGATGGTAAGGAAGTAGGACTGGGGACTGGGGACGGGTGGGGGGAGAAGTGATGGATGCTCGGCTTCGTCTGAGCTTGAGCGTAGAGCTCCCCTGGACCGCTGCGGACGAATAAGATTCCGGAAGACTGATGACTTGGACTTGCGAAGCTGAGGCGCCTGGTTGTAAAGGGAGGTGTCGAACATACTGGTGCTAGTGCTGGCGCTGTCTGGTATACTGAGCAAGCTGTGGGATTCGGACGGACGACTGACGCGAGTCGATATGCTTCCGATGCTCCCCTGCCGGAAAGAAGAAAACGAGGATTTGTGCGAAAATCCGAAGGTCCGCTTTGCAGGCGGCGAAGGCTGCTGGATAGACATATATCAGCATCAATCAAAACGAGGCGTAGGTGAGGAGGGAAGGTCATGACAGGTTGACAAGGCCTCGACACATGATAGACGCCTCGGAAACAGGCTACACGACGCACCGGCTCATCCCAAGGTGCAATGTCGACGTTCTTAGTCGCTGGTAGGTTGGTATCCGGCATCATGGTGGACTGCCCTTTGTCATCGACGACGTCGACGATGCGCAGAGATACTTCCGTTGTTGAAGACATTGCCTCCGATCCACAAAATTATCGGTAGCGGAATCCGAAATAGGCCTTGGAAGAATAAAGGCTGAGGGTAAAGTGGTAAGACAAGGTAACCAGTTCCTGAGCAGTCGTCAGGCTACACCCGCATCTGTAGCACGATCCGACAGTTTCGCGGTGCAAATAGCCCTCAAATGCCGGAGACGCAGCAACAGAAAGGACCCAGATGGTAGAGACAAAGTGGTAATCGGAACAATCACTCCGAGCGACAGAAGGCCGTTGAAAAGCAGACGTAAATAGCTGGCACGGCCACCGTCCACGTTGACTTTCTCTCCCCGGCAGCTTCCAAAATTTCTTCAGCGCACTGGCATCAATATTAATCTAATATATGGTACGAGTTATAGGTCATGCAACATCCCTCTGATCCTCGGTTATCCTGCAGCATTCATGTCCGATCCACGGAAGTGACTTCCCCCCGATTGTTACTTCATGACATTCTGGACTCCTGGAGGCTATCACTGACTATCGCGTACAGTCTCTTTCGCCACTCTGCATCTTCTGACCCCACTTCACTTTGAATGATTAAGGTTTCGGTGTGCCTCTTTTTCCCGCACGTCGCTGAATATGTCAAGAAGCTATGAAAAACATCAGAGCTCACACGAGTTATATAACATCCTGTGTATTATTCAGTCCAAGTCTGTAATGTATGACGTGTACTTGCCCTCATTTAGTCGTGGTCCTTGATATGAATCTTATCGCACCTTTCCCGATCTCGTCTTGGACCCTCGGAAATACGCCTAGAGCCAGTCTTTAACGCATACGCTACCAAATTCGGCACTAGAATTGATATACTTTCGCTATTAGTATTGTTGTTTTGCGCCACTAATTGACGTTACCCCTCATTCCAGGCCTTTCTCTCGTGTAGACACACGGCTAAAGCTCTGGCTCTAGACTTTCCTCGATCATTACTCTTGTGCCAAAGGCACTACTGGAGACTACTGGTCATGACAGACAACCAATTCATTTTATCTACGGAGGTCCGAGGAACTTGACTTACTGATTGCGTTTGCAACTAGCTCAAGGTCTCTAAGTTGTCAATTACTGTGCCTATATGTCAATTCTACTTTACATTGGCGCCGTTGCTGAACCTGAATAACATTCGTCGTCAAGAACGCTGTTCATATGTACCTGGCCCTTATTTCATACCCTTGAGAGTTCCAATTCCCTCCCTACTGACATATGTCTCTGTATCCAACCAACTTGACCTTCAAATTCGTATTTCGCTGGCTACCTGGGTCTGGCCCAAGCCCGTTGCTTAAAATGCCAAGATCCCATCCACATTCTCTTCAATGGAAGAAACTGTTAAACTCGAAGGATCTCGGATGCGGCGTCAAACGACCATATTAGGGTGTTTGCGTGAAAGTACTGTGATAAGTTCGAATTGTCCAAATTGGCTTGTCAAACTATCAATTAACAGACTCAAACCTTAAGCAGTAAGTACAGGCTGCATGTTGCATGTGTTGAGGCCGGAGACACACCGCTCCCGTCCAGGATCTCAACGGGCACTTGAACATGACGGGCGACTATCGATTATACAAGGCGTCAGATTTGCAGACATTGAAAGGAAAATCGGTAGTATTTTAAATGTATCTATTGCGTGTTGTAGCCCCCTTTTGCCAAGATTCGCTTACGAATACTAATTAATCGATATAAAAAGAGATGAAAAGCTGCCCAGAAGGGAGACTAAGCGTAGATGTAGCACAAATATCCACCTTGAGTATATAAGACGTCTCCGACCTGTATGTCAGACAAATTGAGTCAAACGGCTTCAGGATAGCAAGTCAGAGAACGCACCGTAATGTTGGGAATAATATCATAGACCCAAATGTTGGTTTCCGCGCTCGTTTCCTAGCACAGCGACGTAAATCCTTCGCAAGTAACTGCAGTGGAGCACACTTACCACCCAACCAGTCGCCGGTTCAGACTGTGTTTCGTATCCAGCACCTTCAATGTCGAAAATCCGGGTCTCATTGTCCCCCTGCCACTTCCACCACACCTATAGAATCATAAATTATGAATCAACAGCTAAACCTAAGATCTCAAAAGAGACGCACCCAGTCCAGATAAGTGTGATGCAAAAAGAACACTGGGTCATTGGGGGACGTCAGAATGTTTTCCATCTATTTAACAATCAGGATAGGAAGGTAATAAATGATGATCATCAGTACTTACGTCGCCTCCGACGCCTCTGTGACCAGCGGTATGGATTGTCGGGTTGAGAGTGGACTGGAACAAGGCGAAGGTCGTCTGGGCGTTAACTTTGTCAAAGTAAGTTTGATTAGCTAGTGTGGTGTTCCACAAGGACATTTGACGGGTTAGAAGATGAGGTGTATTCGTAGCTCCTGGACCGAGATTACGAGTGAGGTTGGCAAAAGGCCCGTCCACGATAACATAATCATTTTCTTCAAGGCCTTCACCACCGAATTCTGTCAGCGTCACTGACTCGTTAAATGCGCCGGCGTCTTCAAGCTCATACCAGTATGGCAACTAGAGTTGAACATCAGTATATGCTCGTCTCAGTGAAGTTGCAACGTACGGCTCCAGTGTATCCACACTCCTCGCGGAGCAGGATCTCGTGGGTGTGCATGTAGTACCGGTGAGCCTGGTATGAAAATGTCAGTCCTCCAACACGCGGCTCATAAGATATTCATGAAAAGTACCGCCAAGAATCTGCATGGTGGTGAGATAAAGTAGTGAGTAAGATCGCAGATGCTTACTGTCCAGTCTTATGCCACAAATCCGTACCGGCGCCAGTGTCAGCCTGCATGGAGTGCGCGCCAGCCTCCACATTGCATTAGTCAAAGAAAGAGACCGATGATTAGTGAAACTCACGAGGTCATCGTATCGTGTAACGACCCCAGGAATAGATGACTGAGAAGGTAGAGAAAGGAGACACAGCTCGGCATCAAAGTATGCAGTTTTCTCATCATCCGTCAGGGTCAACCTAGTCGATTGCTTGAATGAGTCGTAGTACGGTCCAGTGAAACCAAAAGCTCACCAATTAACGCGAACAGTTGGATCAGTGCAGTTTGAATCTCTCCAAGCAGGGTGTAAACGCGTCGGTCTCGCAAGCAGCTGGGTTACGAACGCTGCTACGACCAAGAATCGGAGAGACAATGTCGGAAGCATCGTTACCGTAGAGGATAGGGTAGAAAGGAATGTGCGAGTCAAGGAAAGAAACTGGTGTGGTAGTTCCCGTTGATAAGAAAAGCTCAAAGTGTTGAGCCTTTATATCAAGAGCGAGCCGGCGCAGTCGTGACTATGTACCCCAGTGGTGAAACTTGAATATTTGCATTCTTTGGCGGGGAAGACCTGGCTGGAAGGGTCTCTGGTAGCCCGTGCCCCCTCCTATTATTTTTGCACGTAGCTAAGGGAGTGGGGTCCGCGAGGCATGTGCAATGAGCAGGAACATGAGCTCAGGGTGGCCCGGAGCAGCAGCGCGCCATTTTGGCCTGTTTTTGGGACGATCACTGGGTAATGATCGGAAGTGACGGGTCGTCTAGAGACGAACGATCCAAGAACAATCTTGACGGCCTGTTAAACCCTTCGGGCGCATACTGGGGCTTGGAATTTTTTTGGACCAGCTTAAGCTCTCTGCTGTACCGACACTAGACGATATTCCCCGTCCACTCCAGCGTCGAGATGATACAAAGTTGCGACTCTGTAAGGTACAGCACCATTAGCAGAAATTATCTTTTCGTTGCCATGTGGTGTATATCAATCTCATTGCAACTTGAGCCTGAATACCATAGCATACCGTGATATCCGCGCGAAAAATTGCATTTGTCTGTTGCACGCACTACTATTTTTTTGATGCCGCGCGATCGTACGCACTTACTGTCGCCGAGTTCCGACTCCGTTTTAAGGATTGCGTTGGCTGAATTTGATTTGGTTCAGAGCACAAGTCTTGGCAGGACGAGGGATTTTCTTAACCTGAGGCGGTCCCGGATAGGCGGGTCCTCCTGTACCACGCATCTTCAGCCCCGGGTGTGACTTTTTACCAGGCACGACATCGCTTTTCTCCCAGTGAAATGGCGACGCCACACTGAAATAAGCCGCTCCGTTTCTCCAGGCTACCTACAAACCTGGAGACCGCAGCCGACACTAATTGATTAATCAATCCGGGGAATTCCAGCGAAGCTAAACACGCACGTACATGTATCGTCGGTTGACATCAATCGCGAGACATGATGAAGGATGTGCACAAAACGGGGTCTCTAGTTTGGTAGGGAATCAACTATATCCCATGAATATTTATGATCAGAATCGCAAATCGAGAGAATCGGCGGGAAAGGGCGGCCTCACTCAGTAGAGTTCGGAGCACCGGCATAACCCAATGGACCCATCATCCTCTTCGAAAAACTGAGAGAAGCTTCGTGAAGCCAGCTACAAGCCGCGCTAAATTGACACTCTTAGTCCTGCGTAAGTGGGGTCAGTTAGACTTACTTTTCCCAACAGTACGCCTTCGAGATAAAGCGCGATGATGGTGAAGGCTCGGAGCGGAGCGGTATTTTTTGAGTGTACAAACAAGTGTGCCACTAGAAAAATCGGGTCCTTATCGTCAGTGTTTCTGCGGCAACGGTGAACTTAGATCATTGGAGAAAATCGAGAGCGAGGATTAATGGCAGTGTAAGAAGTTCGAAAGAAACCAGATTTCAACCAGATGCAATGTCAGGCAGCTCGGACCGGCGGCACCGACGTCCCTTGACTCCTGAGTGCCACTGTCCAACCACCACTGTCCCCGGCAGATTCATAGCCGTGGGCCTGCGCCTGCCTACGCGCATTGTTAACCCGCTTGATACCCGACATCTGGCGATTTGTCGGTGGTTAAGTAAGGGATATTTTTGTCCTCCTCACACCCCTTCGCGGGTCAAATGCCGGTATGTCGGCTTTCCTGGCAGTGCGTGGTTGTCAGTATTCCAATTCCAGTATGCTACACTCGAGTTTGAGTGGTCACTCTGGCAATCATCTGGCCGTTCGTTTGCCACAGAAACTTCTCTCTCCCCTGCGCAGGCGTGCTACCGCATGGAAACAATACATGAGCTGGCTACAACCGTACTGGTACAACAATGCATTACAGGCGGCCTACAGTATGAGATTCGGAAACGCCCTTGCTCAACGAGATGGGTCAAGTAACGCGTTTGTACCCGAAGTATCACTTTGCGTTCCGCTGAAAGTATGGACGGTATCCTTGGCAGGCTTAGACGACTTTGGAAAATATGGATCTCGAGATCTCCTCCCAATTTCGACCAATCTACAAGGCGAGTTCTCGCTTAACCCCATTTTTCGGCCTCTTTTTACATATTCACCACATCAGAGGCATGGTGTTTGTCTGACAGAAAGGCTCATCCCCTCGGTTTAGAATTATCATACTTCACAGGTAAGTAATTCGAGATCCTAGGTTTTCCTACAAGGTCTAAGACAGCGGTGATTGCCTGGAGGTTCAAGAATGGTGACATGGCCTTCAACGATGAGCTCCTTGGAAGACAGGCCGTAAATAACTGGTATGCTATGAAAATGCGCGACTTGTTCGCAACATGTTATGAGTTGAAGGCGTTCGTGTGTTTGACATCGCAGTTTCTCTTCGTGAACCCCATTTGAATCTCAAGGAATATCAGCATGATGCCGCGCATGTGCAAAATCTGAAGCACTGACTTATCCTCTGCCTTCCTGACTTCAAGTCATATTCTTCAGTTGTGCATTTCGATGTTGCTGCTCTCTGGGTGCCAAGGAAATACCACGGTCTGCTTAGTGTCCACAGGCACCGGATTCTCTGCTATTCTTGTTCCCGAACCTTCCCAGTTGGAAGATCCGAATCATTCTCTGCGACGGAGTTCAACTGGGTGTTGACAGGGAGCATCCGGATGATGTTTTCGACCGAAGACACTGTTATTTCTTACGACTGATTCCAACACGCGGTCACCGCATCTCTTCCTGTTCGAGCGTGTGCTATACCTGTACCGATCCCGGGAGGAGGACCAATGCACAGTCAACATCATATTGTTGTCAGCGTGAGTTTTTGGGCGGACGACTTGGAACTGTGCCTTATCCATTCGCGTATTACAGAGTTTGGGTGAATAGGTTCTAATGAGAACTTAAAATGATGATCTCCGAGAGAAATTTACTGTATGAATCGGCTCCTTACCCGTCGGATCGCTACTTGACCCTACCTTGGAGGCGGGAACGCATCATCACCGGTACCTTTTCCTACAAAATGTCGCAATGTCCAAAGAAAAATGAATAAGTAAGGAACGGACAAATAATATAACATCAGTATGTCTATACAAGGCATGTGCATGTATCTAGATACATCATGGGCGTTGTAAACAGTCGAAATAAAGAATAGACAAGATAGATCTTATCCTGTATCTCCGTCCTTGGCGCCGGTTTCTGAAGGGGCCGAATTCGGGGGTAAAGAGGCCACTACTACACTCCCAGCTCCAATTTTCATCTTAAATTTTTTCGGAGGCGGGTCATCCCCGGGTTTTGTTCGAGGGCCTATCGGCCCACTCGCGCCCTCCTTTTGTGTTCCATGATCTTGCTTCTTGACCTTCGTCAGACGTTCCATTAGTTCGTCGTCGTCGTCATCTGACCGTCGACGCTTCTCGCTAGGTCGCATGAGACCCATGCCAGTCATTGAGGACATCATTCCGGGGGCAGGGGACTGTGGACGAGGTGGCAGTTTCTGTCTTACGAGAGACTCCAGGAGATTGTCCTCTTCGTCATCGCCGTCGGCAGGCCGTTTTGATGGCGGGCCTGGTGATAGGGACCGCCTACTCGACAATAGAGGACCCGGAGAAACAGAAAGCTCTGGAGAAGGTGATAGAGGTGTCTTCGATGAGTTTAATGGCTTTGGCCCAATCAACTCTTCTTGGTCATCCGAATCTTCTTCATCATAATCTACCAACGGCGTTAAGAGCGTACGCATGGGAGGGGGATTAGGTATAGGAGAATGTTGTATGGGAGAGTGCTGCGATGAGAAGAACCCTCTTGGCGATCCACGTATCGCCATTCTCCGCTTTCGTTTCAGCGTGTTCATTGGCGGTGTAGAAGTATTGTTGCCACGATTCCATGAATGGCTGATGGGGGGAATGTAATCGTCCTCATCGTCGTCTGCGTTGAAGTAATCCTCTTCCTCGGCTTCAAGTGTACGGGCCTGGATAGGCCAGCCGCGATGATCGAACTTGTCAAGTTTACTTTCAGTTGGGATCGGCTCATTATTGATCTCCCATCTCCGGATGAAGAGTTGGAATCTTTGAGCACCGAGAGGCGTGTCGCACAAAGCTTTGATCTCGGCTTCGTGTTTTGTCATGCAGAATTTGATGAGATCCTTCATGTTCTCCTGGAAAAACAATGAGCTAAAAAAAAAAGCTTCTAGAAATCAGAAAGTTCTGACCCTGCGCATGTGTTCAAAGTATTCTTGACAGGAACAACTTAGAAGATTGTCCCTCCGCGATTCCCGTAACGTCAGATCCAGGATAGGTTTGAAGATGTCAAACTTCATAACTTGTCCGTGGATATTCGGGTTGTTCTGTTTGAGCAACAGCCGGAAGAATCGGAAAGCAGCTTGAGGACAGATAAGACCTCAGACAGCAAGCAAGGGAAGTGAATACCCACCGTGTCGCAGGTGCTTATCTCGTGCTTTGAACAATGATGGTACCCGAACCATAATATTGGTCGACATCACGAAAAAATGACTTCGAAAATGATGCTGCAGGACAAAATTGTACAACAGATCACACAAATACACGAATTCGTTGGCTTGTTCCCGAGTGAGGTGTAACACAGGTTCTGTCGTCTCAACGTTAGAAAGCGAGGTCGGCGGCCCGTGAAATGACATACCAGTCGTGTTTCGCCATTCCGGGAGTTCATTGAATGGCGAGAACAATGTCATCACACAATCTTTGTAGAAGTAGTCCATAAAGCGTTCGGTCCCTGGGTCATCTTTTCGTGTTGGCATCTTGGAAGCAGGCTGCGGATGACGAGATCAGAAAGTATATATGAAACGTATAGATAGCCACGTACATGGGCTTCCGAGCCGCCCCCAGTGGTCCCCATCTCAAGCGGAAGATCTAGCCACACCTTTAAAGCATCCCCAATCTGACTTTGAACGGCGATATCCTTGCTTTGCGCCATTAACCTACACGCCATCTCGAGGATTGTCTCGGCCTTGTCGGATCCTTTCTTCCCTGCCTCACGCTCCTTGTCAATGGCCACCACCTGCTTGAGCACATGCCCTCGAACTCCATTAATGTCGTGATCCAGCAGCGCGGCAAGAATCTCTCCACCAGCACTGATAACAGGTTTAGATACTTCCTTGTTCTCAGGCAGATTCAACGCCCATTGAACGGCAAACAGAATCCCTCGATCAACAAGTGACCTAAACAGAGCCATCCGGGCAGGTAGCTGAACGTTTTTGCCCATGACGCATAATTGCTGGACGAGAAAAATCACTTCACGGCGCACGACAAACCCCTGATCGTCAGGGTCAGTCGCTGGAGGTATCGGCGTTGTCGGATGTACTCCATTTGTTATATCTGCGCTGGGCGGCTTCTCGATCGCCTCTGTCCCGGAGGGTTTGACGTCTCCGTTGGACTGCTGCTGCTGCTGCTGCTGCTGCTGGACCTGAGGAGGAGATTTTCTGATTCCGCCTCCACTCAACATATCCTCATCCACATAGAGACGAACTACTTCCCGCAGAAAGGTGAGGTCCTGTTGTATGTGGTTGATAATGTCGATTTGATTGAAGATGATACAGGAATTAAGGACGTTGAAGGTGGAGTCATCAAGAGCACGTGCCAAGACAACGTCCTTGAGAAATTGCAGACGATAGGTATGATGGATTTTGCGCTGAATGGAGGGTTGAAAGGTGATGGGCTCGTGGAAACGCGCGGTATCAGTGAGAAACTCGCGATAGTTAGCCTTGTGGGAAGGAAATTCGGGATCATCTTGAAGAAAGAATCAGTCAGGCACATAGGATCACGAGGAGATATCAAACAAACATTCAAGCATTCCGACTACTCCGAAGAATAGGCTATCTTCGCAGATGTGCTCGTACATACCATGATCATTGAGCATTACTAAAGATGAGATCATTAGAATACCGCAGCGGTTGCGAGGAGCAATGCTACTTACGTATCGTCTGCATAATGCTGAAGAGGGCGTGCAGGTTCTCCAAATTTTCTTCCCGTTCGGCAATGCGAAGGACTTCAATTAATTGTTTGATGTAATCCTAATAAGTGACAACACGTGAATATCAGTATGTGTTCTACCGTCTGGCGTCCAACCATGGATATAACAGCAACGGTATGTAAACTACACGCGATATAACGTACCTCGTGCTGGATATACTCGCATATTCGCTCTTTGACGACTGGCGTCCTGGCTAGACCTTTAATGGCCGCTTCAATATCGCCGATTATGCCCATTTGTGGCGTGGGCAGGTGTCCTGACCGAATAATGCTCGAGGTGGTCGCCGAGCTCTCCGGGCCAAGGATTGGGGATGAAGACCCTATGACGGGACCTTGGTCGTCTGCGGTAGGGGTCATAAGCTCAGGGTACATAGACCGAGAATATAACGCACCTCCAAGATTCATGTGTCGCTGGACCTCGCTGATAAAGTTCCAAACCTCTGCGCAACCTTCGGCCTCTTGAAAGCTGAGTGCGTAATCCACCCCATCCGGTTCTGTCCAGACAATCAATGTATCTTAAGAAGATAGTCAGCATGACCTTGGCAAATGGAGGTGAGGAGCCACACCTTGCTGCCGTTGATATACGTCATTCGAGCGAATGGTGGTACTGAGCACGACCTCCTGTAGGTTTCGTTCTGAACGAGCAGTCAAAAGAGCTTCGGTACCATCCTGAGAGAAGTGGCCAAAGCAGAAGGCGGTCCCTCGGTCATGCCATCTCGATCCTACGAGCTCATAGACCTATGTAACGAGGTGAGTTTCCGATTGAACCAAATATAACGGAATCAGATAAAAGGTAAAGGGCAGTGAAATGAGAAAGGTGAATAGGAACAGTGGGGCTGCCACACGACAGAAGGCGAGCACCATAACAAGCACGCTGGCCAAAAGAAACCGGAATGAAGGATAGTGTGATGCAGCACAGAAAAGAATCACGATATGATCAAGGAAAGGGATAGACGTACCTTGACGCGCTTCATTTCATGCTCGTTTTCTTGGATCCAGTCTTGTCCATCGTCACCAACCACATCCAGACCGTCGTTCGTGATATCTCGATTAATAGATGAAGCTTCTATGATTTCGACTTGTCCGTTGACGTCTAGGAGGTTGTCGTCAAGGCTTGAAGAGTCAGATTGCGGTTCAGATGCACCCTTCGACGCTGCCACTGAGTGGCTTTGAGACAGCGTGTCAGCAATTGATGTTGGAGGCGGATTCAATACAACAGACAGCTTTTCCGATAGCTTGCTGTCGAGCGAAGATGGGTCGGGAGCGGAGGTAGATGGCTCATCGGAAAGTGGAACGTTGATACGGGTCGAACGGCCGGCAGCGTCGATGTCAGAGGCGGGAGGTATCACAATGAGCGACAATGGAAGATTTTCGGCGCCAACGTCACCATCCATGACGAGCTGGACGTTGGCCGCGACGGAGGGCAGGGGAGAAAACTAGACAGTATACGAACAACGCGTGCTGTCCCACGGTCTGGTACCGTCGGACCGATTCAGACGCTGACAAAGCATCCAAACTCGATTTTCTCCGCCATCATCCAGCACAAAGGGCGATGAGCTCGAGGACAACCACTGCCGTCGTTGCTGGCGCCGCCGTCGCTGGGCTGGTCGCCTACGCTGTCTACTTCGACTACAAACGAAGAAATGACGCCGAGTTCAGGAAAAGACTGCGTAAGTTGTATGGCTGTCGTTACCCAGATGGCTAATCTGGCTTGCTGCTCACAGGTAAAGAAAAGAAACGCGTTGACAAGTCGATAGCCTCATCTTCTGTCCAACCAAGTGCAGTGTCTGCAGACTCGCTGAGAGAGGCCTTGGAACGGGTCAAAAAAGAAGAAGTGCCGCTATCGCCTGCAGAACGGGAGAATTATTTTATGTCTCAGGTGGCTATGGGTGAACAGCTTGCTCTTCAAGGTGATTAGTTTCAACCTTCACTTTTGTCGCCGAAATTCTAACTCGTTGATTAGGTCCTGATTTCCAACTGCCTGCGGCACTCTCGTTCTATCGTGCCCTCCGCGTGTATCCCTCCCCCGTCGAACTCATGGTTATCTACGAGAAGACCGTCCCGGAGCCAATCTTCAAAGTGAACTTCCTTTTTCTGATCCTACATCATGATATCTGACTGTTTTCTCCAGATGGTGATTCAAATGACCAATCTGGACGTGAGTTCATCTGCTTTGGATGCGTTAGATGAGGAAACAAGTCCTGTGAGGGGTGGGCCGCCGTCGGAGGCATCTTCGCAGGAGTGGGATAAAGTCACAGATCCCGGGTCAAACTCCGCGGCACCATAATGGATCTGTAGGCATAGTCAGAGGTCCATATCCTCACGTTTGTCCTCTGCTTACCTCTTCGTATCTTTGCTGCCATTTAACGTCAATATGTTCTAATACACTTTCCTTTTCTGCCCTGTCCACATATTCAGGTAACCGCTAAAGTTCAAGGTATGATCTCGTGAGAGCATGCAGTGCAGTATCAAGGCTGAGTTCTGTGTAGGATATTACAACTACTTCCCACCGAAATCGACCGGTGTTGAAATTCGAACAGAGGATACCCCAGAGGGTCCCAGAAAACATGTTGCTGTGAATAAAGACTTCAAAAAGGGTGATCTCATCTACAAGGCGAGAGCAATCTGTTAACCATGTCTGGTCAGCCAAGTCAATGTTTTCACCTTTAGGAGCACCCCATCGTCACTGCCCTTGATGCTGATATACAATCGGCTGGAACCCACTGCTCTCACTGTCTCCGTCTCATAGAATCCTCTATCTCGATCAAATCGCCTTCGGATCCTCTTTCATCGACCTACTGCTCAAAAGCCTGCCAACTCCTATCGAAATCTCAGTCACACAACCTTCTCTTTACCACAGAGCGTCCCCTTCCGGCTGAGATCCCCATGGATCCTCCTACACCAGAGACCCTCGAAGAACGCCGGAAGGCGCAAGCTGCTTTTGTCGCGTATCTGCAGAAAGAAGGAAAAGCCGGCCCTCTCCTTGTCGCAAGATTTGTAGCCCGCCAAATTGCGTTTGAGACGCTGAAGCTAATGCCTGGATATACGGGAAAGCCTGACGAGCAGCATTTCACAGATTCGGAGGGAGAGGAATACATGCTCGCGGATCACATGGAGAGACTCCGATACATCGAAGCTGATCTCCCCAAGGAAGAGGCCCCACTTCTCGCAAAAGTCTTGGGCTCTGCTGTTGCCGACTTGGACAAGTTTATGACGGATGAGCACATGGCGCAGCTCCGTGGCAAAATCGCGTACAACGCATATGGGGTCTGCTTTGGCGGAGGTCGGGATGACAAGGTTTGCTCATTTTTCGTGGTTAATGGTCGATGATGCTCATCTGTTCATGGCTAGCCTGCACCTACCCAGCGTCCAGAAGATGTGGAAAAGACCCGAACACCATATGGAACCTCTCGCCAAATTGGGTCTGCCTTCTACACACTTTCATCGTACATCACCCACTCTTGTCGTCCTTCGGCTCATCCGTTGTTCAGTTCTGGTACGGCCCAGATTCACATCATCGCCGACCAGGACTTGAAGCAAGGCGATGAAGTCACCGTGGCTTTTGTTGATGTGACTCAGCACGAGGGAGAGTCTGATGTAGAATGCAGGCGAAGGAGAAGGACAGAGTTGGCTCGTGGGTGGAAATTTGCCTGCACTTGTCAACGGTGCAGTGAAGAAGCTAAAACGGAGAGCAACGGGGTTGCTACGCAAAAAGATGAGACCAATGTCTAGACCCGCATCAGCCCAAAAGATCAGCTGCTGACATTGTAGGACATTCAATATCCTACTTACAAACTACTCATGCACTTGTCATTATAATCATTGCCAGATACGACTTTAAACGCATCCCAACTCCTAGCTTAGCCGGTGTGTGAATGTGAACGTCATAACTTCGGTTTCTGAGGGCTGAGTAGACCCAAATCACCCAGCCAGCTACTAATAGTATCGGTGACCTCGTCCTTTGCTTCCACCATTATCCAGTGCCCTCGTCCCTCCAATGCGACATCTCGTAATCGAGGGACGAACTTGCGAGCATTATCGACTTGGATCGGCATCGCAGCCGGGTCGCTTGTGCCCCAGATAAACAAAACCGATAAATCGCTTGGAAGAAACGACGGCAGGTCTGCCGCTAGAATGAGATTCGTATAAGTACAATGAGAACTATGATGCTAAAACTCGAACATACCTCTCTCTTCATCAAATCGATATTGAGACGTCCGGTAATAATTGAGTGGCCCAGTCATTCCTTTCTTCAGTTGCGTGTAGTAATAGTTCATTTCCTATAGGGCGACGACAGTTGTTACACCGGCATCGAAGTAGAGTGACATTAGCTTCGAACCTGTGGTGTCAAAACAGACGGCGGGTTAGGTAGATGACCTTCACCAAAGATCTTCGGCCACAACGAGACATCTGTAAACTTGATGTCGCTTCCAGGTGGAAGAAACACTGCGCCTAAGAAGGGCAGTAGCTAACAGGAACTCTGTAAGGAAGACAAAAGCGTATGTGGAGTATGGGATCTTACCGCTGCTTCAACCTCCGGCGTGAAGCTTGGGTCGCTGAAATAGACCTGGTATTTTAGATTGGGGAGGCGATGCGCGATTTCTTGAATGGTAACATATCGCAGCAGCGGAGGAGTGTATGGGATGGACATTCTGTATAACTTGATATTCATGACCGGCTTTGAACGAAATAAAAGACTTACAGGATCAGGGCAAGAAGTCTGCTAGGATGCCATAGGGCCATTCGGCCGGCAATGAAGGAACCCCAATCATGCCCGATAACAACCTAGACATTTATTCAGCATTCCAGCACAGACAGAACATGATCGCAGCCCAGGCTAACAGCTTTCTCGACACCGAGAAGATCCAGTAACGCCACCAGATCTGCGCACAGCTTCTTTGTTGTGTATTCAGCAGGATCAACTGGCTTGTCGGTATCCCCATAACCTAACATAGTTGGGACGACCACGCGAAAGCCCGTTTGCACCCATGGTTTCACCTGGTATCGCCAGCCGTACCTAGCATTGAAAGATTTGAATTGTCTGGACGGAAGTTAGAATTCGTCGTTACCAAAGGTCGGGGAAGCCGTGTATACAAAGAAGCGTCGTGGATTGAGAATGAAATGCTTCCGGACGTTGGTCGACGAAGTGGTACGTGCGACCGGTAGAAAGCCGTTCCTTTCTGTGGTTGAAGCTAGCTGGATTGGTGGAATTCATGCTGGAAGAAAAGAGAGCTTGTGGATTTTACTAAGATGCGATGCTCCTTTTTAAGTGGTAGTATCCGGGTAGAGTGTTGCCGGTGCCGGTGAAGAGGCTAAATACTCGCAGTGCAGATTCGAATTATGCTGAATACGTTTTCGAGAAGAAAGATAGTAACCATTCATCAGAATACTACAGCTGTAGCAGTGTTGAAGTCACGCTCCACGTCCTTGCTTTACCTTTACCGGTACGATGCCTAGGCTGTGTTCTTGAGGCGATGCTTGTTCTATTGCTGGCTGTTGGAACCTTGTGCAGTGTAGACGGGCCCCGATGCTGCTCAATACCGCCGTCGGCACAAGGGACGTTCCTTGATGTACTGGAGCGACCCGAAGGCTCAGCCACACTAGTACTGCAAGCAGTCTAATATCTGAAATCCATGTGAGTTGAACACGGATGCACCGTATTAGGACAACGACCGTCTGATCCGCACGTGGCCACGTATGCAGCTGGTAATGACGACATGAGCACTACGCAGCTTCGAGTCGAAGTTCAAGACCAAATGCAGACGAGTGATCGAGTGTGAGTCAGCGAAATCGGAGTTTGAAGCGGACCGTGCTGAGGGTCGGCAACCGCCATCTCATCTCTCTTTCTGTCATCATCTGCCGTTGTCCTTCAACGTTCACCGGTGCCTCGCGAACGCCCTTAATATCTTCCCCCCACACTCTTCATTTACACCTCATTCATCTTATCTCTTTTTTCCTGTTTTTTTGCTTCCCAAACGCCTCCTTTTCTGCTCGGACGACTTGTTAAAGAGCCACTAAGTAAGGTCCGATTTACTTTTATCAAATGGTGACTGTATCTCTAACTTGCGCTTCCTTAGTAACAGATATGCCTGTACCTACTCCATCTTCTGTGTCTACCTCCACAGCCTCCAAATCCAGTATCGCGAAAACGCATGGCCACCAGCATGCGAAGAAGACAAGGATTGTTAGGAGACGAGGAAGAGCTATGGACAGCGACGACGAGATTGTGAGGGAGGTTGGGACAGATTCCGAGTCAGAAAATGGAGCAGAATCCAGCGACGGCTCGTCTGATTCGGACACCGAACAAGTATCTGATGATGCCTCTGGCCACAGACGTCCCCGAGTTCTCACCCCCAACACGAGCCAGAGTCCAACCAATGGAGTACCCGCAGAAAAAGAGACCAGTACATCCTTTTTTGCGCCATCGGGAAACTGGTCAGAAATGGTAGCAGAAGAGAACAGTAACGGGCCTGCAGACCTCCCTGTCATTGATTTCGCGGAGTTCAATGGCAGTACTTCGGCAGCGAAACCGACTCGGCAGCGGAAAGCTAAGAAATCCGCACCGAAAGTGAAGCTGGGCTCCGAAGCTACGTCTCTTCCGTCTCCCCCGCTCTCTGTCAATGAAGATCACGAAGAAGAGTTAGTCGAAGAGGCTCCTCCCTCTGCCTCGTCGACTCGCCCAACTCACCGTAGTGATTTCATTCGACGTCCCCCTGGACAGACCGCTCGTCAGGCCTATCAAAACAGGCTGGAATCGGACCCTTCATATGTTCCAACGGTGGGAGAGTTCTGGGGCCACGACGACAGGCTTTTGGATAAGGATCTGCGCAGTTTGAGTGGGTGGTGGCGTGGTCGGTGGCAAGGGCGGGGTTACGGTAGAGGGCGGGGTTTCGATCGGAGTTTCGCGATGCGTGGTAGGGGCGGATTCATGGGACGAAACGCGTTTCCTCATCAAGATTCCGTCCAGGAGGATGAAGAAGCAGAAGCTGTTGATGTTCCGCCTGTTGAACGGGCATGGACGCACGATGGATTCGAGGAAATGAAGCGCAGCGACGAGGCTCGTCGGTCAGTTCACCAGCACCAGTCTCAGCCATTCCGTGGAGTCGGCCGCGTCCGTGGAGGGGCACCCACTCGGGAACGGGGCGGCTTCGCTCGTACTGCGGGGCCTAGTGCGTCACCTGCGCTGTCCGCCAATGCACCTTTGATGTCCTCCGGTCGTATCTGGTATCCATTGAAGCCTGAGCTCGCGTGGACAAAGCAACATGAAGGCTTTCTCTATACCGATGCAAGCATGAAGCCACGCCGTGGCCGCGGTGCAGGATACAGAGTCAGAATACCAGGGAGTCGGGGACAGATCGTCAGAACACCATTGACGTCAACAAAGGAGCTTCCGATTGTCACGCCTTCTGGCACTTCAACTACCAGCGTGCTAGGTTCTGAGTATGGAGAGAAAACCGTCGTCGTTCGACTACCCTCTGCGGAGAAGTCGAAGTCGGTTTCAGGCAAGTCTGACGTGGAGGACATTGTCACCAAGGTTAACGATCTTTCCATTGAAGATGTATTCACTGTTAGGCCACAGCTTGTTACCGCGAAGCCTATACCTCTACCTGAACCATCGTCCTCCAGAGCACGCTCTAGTACACTACAATCGCAATCCACGCCATCGTTGGCTGTTCAGCAGAAACTCGAGCAGCTGTCGATACAGCCCCCATCTGATTCCACGAGATGGTCTCAGACTGAGGAAGCTGTTTTGCGTAATCCGTCATCTAGTGACATTCCAGAACAACAACCTTCATCTTCTACGAGTGATTCTCGTCCTTCCTTGGTTCCTATTCCAACTTCCTTTCCTTCATCGGTTTCTCAACCCTCCCCTACATATGTTTCTCCTTATCACTATGGTGTTCCACTGCCGCCCGGTGTTGCGGTGAATCCTGTCGGCATGCCTTACGAGGTTGCTACTGGTCGTCCGGTCTATTTGCCGCCCCCGCCCATGTACAATCCTCGTCCAATGATACCTCCATTGGCGCCTACAAGTGCTCCATTCGTACCTGGACACATGCATCATCAGTCAACGCCGACTGCCGACTATGCTTCCCATACACCCCCCGTCAATGGCTTTATTGATCCGGCTACCGGCATGCCCATATTTTCCTTCGCTCCTCCATCTTCTCGGATTGAAATACGCGCACCCGGAGAAGGAGATCCTGACAGGACCTCGGGCAAGGAACGTGCTTCATCAGGGTTAAGGTCTACGGCTGCTACGTTTGAGCCAACCCGGCCTGCAGAGGATACCAATCAGGAATATTCTGAGGGATCGGGCATTCCCACATATGCTTCTGAGGGAGCTGCGGAGAATCCGGTTGATCAAGTTGGCATGATGTACGCGCCCTACGGGCAGTACTATTACCCTGAGACGTACGGATACATGCCATACATGGATATGTCGCAGGTACCACAGTACGAGATGTACAACGAGCACATTCCTCAAGGGACCGTTTACTATTAATCGCACTTCTTCCGATCTCTTCTATTTGGTTCATTTTGCGTACTATTCGTCCTCTCCTTTTGAGTTATCACATATCGCCATGCCACAGTCTACCATCAATCTCTCATTATCTCGCATGCTTTCGCTCACGCTTTCACCAGACTTTAGGGGACTTTCTCCTCATTATACATACGTATATAAGCATACCTTGCAAATCTTACTTGTTGAATCGCTGTAGTATGACATCTTTTTGTTTGTGATCCCCATGTTCTTGTTCTGTGATGCATAGTCTTCTATGCAAATATAATTTTGTTTCAGACACAACATAGCGCTCTCACTGCCAACAGTCGAGTACAAGAAATCGGGGTATCTGATTTGCCTAATTGTTAATTCGTCATGTGTTTCTAATTAAACAAGAAGCCTTACTTATAGTATTCTGAATCATTCTTTGACAAGACCTCTTGTCCAACGATGAAACTCATGCTTCGGACTCAATTGCAACTTCGCTCTGCTCCAAAACATCCTCTTCAGTAACAACAGCGGAGCCTTCCTTGTCTCCATTTTTACCTCCCGACAGGAATTTTCGCTTGGGAATGACAGCGTAAAGAGAAGTCTCCCAATCTTTGGTCTCGACCCACTTGAGCATAATCTCGAAGACCTGATTCACGGTGAGCACCTTGCGCGTTGGCAGGTTTTCCAGATAGCGACCTATGGGAAGAGCAGCAGTGCGAATGTCAGATTCTTTAGCTTTTCCGAGACAGAGATTCTATGCGTGTAAAGGTTAGGAAAGTCTTCTACGAGAAACCTCGATAAATCACCTTATAGCGGTTGCGATCCACTATGCCTCCTATGATGTAGGTCTCGTTGGGACGGAGCTCAGTAAGCTCTTCCTCAGAGTCTGCAGTCAAGTAAACAATGGACTGCTTGACACTCTGGGCCGGATCTGTCGTAGCGGATGTCTCGGGATAACTGTTTCCTGGCACGTTTCCGCTCTCAGCTCCAGGCTCCACTGATAAAACGTCGTCGGACCAGAGTCTCTCGTATCCCTCTTCCCACCATTCAGTATTTACCCACCGCTTGTACGCCGCGTCGCTGTTGGCTTCGAGGCGATCTCGAGTACGCCCATTGAGAGACGAACATATCAGGGAAAACGGAAACGAAGCCTGGCGGTTTGCGCTGTATGTATATGCCAGCTGTGAACACAAGGAATTGATCTCCTGTTCATCGCGGATCAACCAAACGTGAACATGTGGAGATAATTGCGACAGACCTTGTCAAGCATTTTATCGTCGAAACCTAAATCGATGAGTACCCTTCCACCAAATTCCAGCTTTGGTTTCTTTTTCTTGCGTTCTCTTTCTGCTTCATCGGCACTATCGAGCTCGCCCGCTGCGCGTTTTTCAGCTTTAATTCGTCTCTTTTCCTTTTTTGCAGCCTTTTCTTTCGCCCGGCGCTCGAGTTTGGTTGCAGCCAGCCGCTCTTTCCTTTCTGCCCTCTTCTGTGCAGACTTGGATAGTGTCGGGGTTGCTGGAGCAGCAGGTGAGTCCATTTCAACCTACTTAGTCCTGATGACTCGTCCAAGAAAGGTAAAAACGCTTTCGATCATCATCCCGGCAATTGCCGGTACGATGCCGTTTTGAAGCTCAAGCTCGTCTCTCTGACTTGTGCATCAGTACTACCACCATGGCCTCCGCTGCTATTGCTCCTCTCAAGTATCTTACCGTATCCCCCCTCGCGGCGCATACCGCTACCGTGATATTCGTTCATGTAAGCTCATTTCCTTGGTCAGAGGCCTACTAATTTCTAGTTGTGCTAATGACGCCTCTCTACAGGGATTGGGCGACACAGGGAACGGGTGGAAACCTGTCGCTGACATGTTTCGTGTCGAGCCTGCTCTAAAGCACATCAAATGGGTTCTCCCACACTCGTAAGCATTTATATCCTCCCAACGGTACCACAGCGCTGAATCTCAAATCTGTTCTCTTCATCCTCTGTCCCTCACCATTTCTTTGACTCATTGCTGTTGCTTCTTCTCACCAGACCCATTATGTCTGTCACAGCCAACATGGGCATGGAAGTGCCATCGTGGTACGTCTTTCGCAGTCTCTCGAACCTATTCATCATAATTACGTCTGCAGGTTTGACATCGCTTCCTTTGGCTTGAAAGACAAGGAGGATGAAGCAGGCATGCTTAAGACCGTCAAATCACTTACTCAGTTGATTGACACGGAGGTCGCATCTGGAGTTGACCCCAGTCGTATAATTCTTGGCGGCTTCAGCCAGGGAGCCACTATGTCGCTCTTGACTGGACTCACTATGGAACGCAGATTAGCCGGGATCGTGGCCCTCAGTGGATGGGTCGCACTTAGAGATAAACTCAAATCGGTCGGTACAATGTCTTCCCCGGATCCTCATGTGTTTCTCACTTCGAACTTCTAATATCGGGGTAGATGCTATCAGGACACGCCACATCAATACCCATTTTCGTGGGTCATGGTTCTCATGACCCCCTCATCAAGCTGACGTTCTCTCGCGAATCTGTTGATTTCTTGAAAGACGAGGTCGGCATCCCTGAGGCAACGCCCGATAATTTAGCAGGCTTGTCGTACCATGTCTATCAGGGTGTCGCACATACTGCGAGCCCAGACGAGCTTGACGATCTGAAGGCCTGGATTACCAAGATCATCCCGGCGTAGCGCGAAATGATAGACCGGCAGTGTGAAAGATACTGATGGATACATTTAACAAGCTAGAAACCCAATAGACGTTGTACCATTAGAAAGGACGCTCTCATCCCTACTCTCTTCAAGCATGTATGCACTGGATAGTTACATCTTTTTAGGCTTGTATCATTGCTCTTTCCGTTTTCCCGCGACCGACAGCACCCGTTCACTGATTGACGTGCGATTTCCATGACGTACGTTCAGATGCTGCTTCGCGGAAGAAATCCGGTGATCCCAGGTACATACGCTGAGGCACCGTGATACCGCATGTTCAAAGTCTTCTACGCCACAGCAGCGCAACCCTGCATATGCCTTGCACACTTACTCATCTTTTGCAGAAAGCTAACACTTCCCGAAGGTGTAGGACTTCCCCAAGAGGAAATGCTTCCCACCTCATTAAACGCGCTATGCCTAGGGTGAATTCACGCTCTTCGATGTATGTAACTTCGGATGACATTGTGACATGCATACGCTCATTGGTACAATGCAATGGACATGTTACTTTCAGTCTGACCTGGAACAGTACCAGTGGTCAGTGCTGCCAGACAGAAAGAAAGTCAGCACGGAACAGCAATAACCCGCGGCTGTTCTAGTGTCATTGTAATCCCACTCGTACTGAGTTTCCCAAACACGCAAATCCAGCCTTACGCCTTTGCAGCTGAGATGATCCCTCCCATAATACTGTCGTACGGTTAAGTAAAGGTGTTGCTCTACAGTCGAAAGGAAGTCAATATTTCTCTTCGGTACCAGTGGAACCAAGCCCGTATACAACAAAACATCACGTCCACCGCTAACCATCGACCATCGGTACTTGATGAGTCGACCAATGGTGTCTCCAGCATAGGGATGTGCGATCAACAATGTCCTGTGAGAGCTACACCTTCTTTGCAGAAGAGAACCCTCACCAGAAGGATCGGGATCATCTTCATGAGAAACTTTCGAATCCAGGGGGATTGATGAAGATGCGCCCAAACCGATCGATGCACCTATGGCGATAATGTATTACAATCTACCCTAGTATTAGTGACATTGGAGATCGAGGGTCGTTGGTTATTGGTGAATATCACGAGTCGGTTTACCAGCGGTGTGCACATAACGAAAACGACAGACTCTTGCACCCCAACAAAAAATTGCTGTTGTTGTGCGTTTACGGTGATGAAAGACAGTCAAAAGTCCTAAAGTAGAGTTATTCCTATAGGATCCTGAGAACGGTGACGGTTAGTGGCACTTGCATTATTTTCCGTCTTGCGTAAGAGCTAATTCTTGCCTATGTCCTAAGGCACTTTCCGACACCGGTGATAAGTCGACTATCCAAAGCCGCTAACCACGGTGAAAAATATTGTGGGGCTTAGTCTTTACGATTCCATGTATAGACCGAGATAAGAGACTGCGAATTCATGACATGACGAGTAGAGAGGCAGACACGGCAAGTTCCGGATACTCAGTGAACGATACGAACGCGAGTGGGATGACTGATACTGTATCAACCCTTCAATCAGGTAGTGCGGGGTGTTTACTGTAACCGGATCAGATGCAAGAGCCCCAATTACTAGCGATGCTTTGGGGCTACCAAGAGTTTTCAGCCCCTCATGTTCTAGATTCAAGTTAGTAGGATTCACCATTACGTACCATGCCATTTAGGTCCTAGGACCAGTTCAACAATGCTCTGCTCCTAAAACGCGACGATCGCCCTTGGTGTGAGATTTTTGCGCGATTATTGCCAGGGCGTCAGCTGAATGCAACCAGCTTTCAATGTGACGTGCAACGATGGTTTTGTGTTGCTATCGCCCAGCTAACCGTAATAAGCTACCAGATGAGATACCCTTACAAAGCCGTGTACAAGATGAGTGGCACCGAAAGTATGTTGCCTTTGCGGTTATAGTATAAGTAGTGCGAACTACCGAGATAGCGACATTCCCTTTAGAAGTGAGAGGACGAAGCGAAAGGCTGGTCTTCAATAGTCGATGAAGCTAGGACCCATGAGAGTAGCGTTCAGTGGAGCGCGATGCCCCAAGAAGAGACCACATGCCGAGTACGAGTGTCGATACCAAACTAGAACTAGAATCAAGAACAGTACGCAAGAATACACCGTTGCTTGACCCAAGGTTGTCTACTATCCGAGTCGTTGGGTATACGTTGCAACATACCGTCCGCAATCCAAAGCGTCAATAAAGGCGGCGTTGGAGGCTCAAGGTCCTCAGGATGATCCCTGATGAACAATCTCATGACAACGATCAACTCGGGCCGGTGTGTATGTTTAACTTTCCCACGATTTATCTCCCACAAATTACATTAATATAAGCGACTTGCAATATCTCTTGCATCTCTTCTATGTTTCCAAACTGAGGGAGATATCAACGACATGCTTCTTTTCATTTTTCAGGAATTTGGTCTAAAGGCCAACTAGAGGTTGTTCATTCTGAGTCAGAGTTCACGACTACGAGCATGGCTGGTGAAGAAGTTTATGAAAACTGAGGCATCGAAGGATACGCATTCCCGAATTCCCGAATGCGGCCTCGCGCAGTAGACTAGAACCTAACTTATTCCCAGGTAATGATACTAGTGTACTTAGTAGTAGATCGTGACGCTTGCTAGTAAAGACATGAGTAAATCTCGGCAGCGGATAAGTTTGAATGCGAAGTTACAGAGGACGATGATGAGGGTAAAAATTTGTTTATTCCAGCTAGTCCGAGATATCGACGTCCGTCTCTCGTCTGTGCATCTGATTTGCTTTGCGGGATTATGACAAACGCCGTACTTATAAATTTATCCGAAAACATAATCTCCGGACGAGATCACGAATTAAAGCCAGGGGGATTTGCGAGGCACTATCCTCTTGTCACCATCACACAGACAATGTTATTACATATGCCTCGGAGACACGAAGTACGTACAGGTGAAATACAAAAGCATATACAGGATTGTGTATACCGAATGATACATACAAAGGAGCATGCATCTCTCTGAAATCAGATGACCGAATACCGATTACAATTCCATCGACTGCGTCTCCTCATTTTCGCCATGACTCGCTTGGGTTTAAATTGATCGAAAAAAGTGATGAAGTTTGAGGAGGCCGTTGAGCATGTCGCTAACAGCGAACATGACTCGTGGTGTCCATCGTTTGCCATTCCGTAACGTTTTGGACCTCGACACATGTCACGTTTAACGTGCTGCGACGAAGATTGTCATCGGTCAGACAAAATCAACTGTGGCGCAGGGGGAGATCTCAAACCTTTGTGCACGCCGCTATAGTTGGGAAACTTTTGTAGCATTGATCACAGTAAAAGATAGGTGCTGGAGGCTGCGTTCGGGTCCGTATAAGTTTGCGAAGAAGGAAAAAAGAATGCACAATACTCACTGTGACTTGGACTTCCTTCACACTGCGATTGATACTCGCCAGACTAGGATGGCAGTGGTCCCAATGCCTCTCCAACGCATGCTCATCCTGGCAACTGAGGTCACACACAATGCAGTCCACCATTGCGCTGGAGCCAGGGGGAGGTCTTGGACGGTGATACCGACCTCTACTCGATCTTAAGTACATTTCGGCACTTATATGACCTAACATCATTCCTTTTTGCTTCCGCTGCGGACTCATGTCAGAGAAGAAGTCGTATGACGCCTGAAACAATGGACAAATGTCGAAGAACTTTCAGAAAGAGGGGGTGATAGTCTGAATTCCGATGGAACTTGGATGGGGCGATTCTGGCTGCGGTATAGGGGATTGTGGGTAGCAATATAACGCTATAACGCTACTTCAACGGCCTACTAGATCCACGAGGATTCGTTTGTCGGTAGTACCAGAGTAACGAACACGAACACGAAAGTCAGAAGTCGGAGCATTGCCTTGAAAGATTATTCCGTGTAACGAGACATATACAGAACTAAGACCAGTCCCCAGCAAGTACCGTCCTTTCAGAGACCATACCGCGCTAGACTCAATAAGATACCGCGGCTGAATCGAAGGCGACAGATGGGAAATATATATCTTGGTACGGCCGGCTCACGACTGAGAACTTCTGCTTTAGAGCTGGGATACAGAGGAAGCGATTTGTTTAGGGGAAAAGGGTAACGAGGTGGATTTCGTATCACTGCGAGTGGAAGACACATTTTGCGGAGGGTCGGTCGTTTATGTAAAGGTTCAAGTTGCGACGTGCCCGGAGGACGGGGGAGTAGGTATTCAAATTTCAGATCCGTAGTCATGACACTGATTTAGGGCAGGCCAAGTAAGCCAAGCGCTCGGTGCTACTTCGAGTTGTATGCACATCGCTTTGAAAAGGGTGTCGTAGCCCACCTAGTATTGCGGCCCAGACATTGCAAAAAAAAATCCAGCGGCAAGATCGAATACTTCAAGTTAGAGCTGGTCATTCCTGAGTCCTGACAGTGAAGTGCGTGTCCGAGATATATTCAATCTCATCATTCAACTTCTAAAATCACCATTGGACAGTCATTATTTATTCGGCATCATGGCCAGTCTTCCACAAGAGCTCCTTGATATCATCGTAGACGAGCTCAGCCAAGATCGCGAATCCCTTCGTGCCCTTCATTCCACATCGCGATCATTCAGACATCGCGCACAGAATCATCTCTTCCGGTCCATTCATCTCCCAGAGAAGCGTAGCTGTCATTCATTTCTCGAGCTATGCATGGCTTCTCCGAATATCCCTGTCCTCGTTCAGACACTTGAGGTCACTGTTTTTATTGACCGCGATGCATACCAAGCTCTTGGAAACCATTCGTTGCCCAACTTGCGCTCGCTTCGCATAGATGGTGGTCCTAGCATACTCCCAGGACGCCATCTATCTCGGGTGAACATGCATGAAATTCCCTCTAGTCTGTTAACATATCCAATTACAAACCTCACCCTGGACGGCCTCAATATCGACTCTGCTCGAGACATGCGCAATATCCTGCGGTCCTTTCCCACTCTCCAAACCTTGGTGATGAACCAGGTTCGAGTCTGCCATGTAACCGAGCCTTTAGGGTCGATTTCCGAGGCCGGGGAGACTGAACCTGATGATGGACCGGTAATAGAGGACTTGTCCATTTCATTCACATCCTACAACCTGTGTGACATGAACGCGCTCCTGGAGATCAAGGGAAGACCATTTGTTCTCCGTGGATTACGCAAGCTCTCGTGTACCTGGGTACAATACTGGCATGGGATACGCGATATTCAGTTGCTCCTCCATGCAACCAAGAGGACTCTTCAGGAGTTACATTTGTGCCATAGCGATGTGACTTGTAGGTCCCTTCCTGTTCCGTTTTTCCATTTCTGAGCAGCCAAAATCTAGATTGGGGCATATACCAAATGTCGCATATCTTAGACTTCTCACACGTTCCTTGCGTAACCTTTGAGGCACCCCGGCGTAACACCGACCAAATCATAGGACTGAATTGGTTTACGGAGTGCTTGGAATATCAGGAAGACGGACCGACACGCATTAGTCAATTGCACCTCTCGCTCCGTATTCCCAATTTCGAAACCCTTCTCTCTGATTACAGAATCGTGTGGCGCTCTTTGGATCGAGCACTTGCGGTTGAACGGTTTGCATCGCTTGAAAAATTCAATATTTCAGTGGTTATTGATAGTCCAATGGCTGCTACTGGCGAACAAAATGAAGACCAGCTAGGCTTGCCACAGATGGAGCAGGCCATCTTTTCTGCTTTTCCAGCTTTGCATGAGCAGAGAAAGGTGTTCGTGCAGATTGTGGGCCCTTAGGACTATGCGAGGGAAGAATTCTACAAATCATAAAAGTCATTACGTGTAGCATGCAAGTCCGTGATAGATAAACATGTAGAAAGGAAGAAATGAATGTGAATGAATGTGATAACAGTACGATGCCAATGTCCCAGTAGACAAACAAGAAAACAGCTATCCTCAGCCCCTTACCACCCGCCTCTCCGAGTCCCCGATTACAGATTTAGGCCCCTTCTTCGCCATTACACACAAAAATACCAAAATGATGATGGCGAACTGCAGCCACATCCACAGCTCTATCAAAAGACCAGTAAAACCTTTCGGTTTCTCTGCGACTTTGGTGTTGTCAACATAGACTTCCATTCGATGCTCATGCTCTGGCGGTGCTTCGCGTTGTAGCATTGCACCTTCAAACTGCTCCTCAGTAGCGCGCGCATGACCAGCAAACTTCGTAACCACAGTGTCAAAGGCGCGCGAGAGTCTACGAGGCATAGGAACAAACGCCACCAGAAGAGACTTTCGTCGATCTGCGCGCGGCGTCGTTTCTACATCTGTCTCCTGTTCCGCCTCCAATTCCGGCTCTGGCTCCGGCTCCTCAATGTGTGGGACCTCTGGTAGCGGTTGGGCTGTTGAACTTGGAGGGCTTAGCACGTTATCCGTAAACCGCCCGTTAACCCAGCGAGTCGTGCGAGAACGTATGGTTTGCGACATCAATCGCGATCGCTTCCGACGCAAAGTCGGGCCAAGGTCTTCGTTCTTGTCTGGCGTAGGAGGCTCCAGCGTCAGCTGCAAGATGCTACCACCTCTCATAGACGCCACTGGTGTTTGGAGTACGTGCTCACCACTCGACACGTCTGGATCGGCGGAGTATAGCGAGCTGAAATTGTGGGGTGCGGGTGATGGCGAAGGGGGAGCAGAAATCTGACTGAGGTCGTATATGCTACTAGAGCGAAGATGGTGGAAGCCTGTATTCAAACCCCAATCATCGCCAAATTGACTGCCGAGTTCATTCTGGAGGGTGTCCTCAAAGAAGGGCGAAGGTGATAATTCTCCGGAGTCCCACGGTGGGGTGGAACAAGCGGAAGAAGAGAAATGGACGGAGGAAAGTGCTGGGGAATGTGTATCGCTTTCCGTAGACGAGGAGTGCTGATGTTGACGCGATGGCGTCTTGAAGGGCGTAGAAAGCCCTTTCGACTTGTAGGGAGAGGATGTTTCTGTAGGTAATCTGTCCGGCGACTCGAAGAGGCCCATCACAGACTTGCGGGACTTGTGGGTACCTGCCATGTTTAGGAAAGAATCGTCTGTAACGGGCCGTCTACCGCCCCCTTCTAGCGACTTTCTGAAGCTCTTGAATCGAATAGTACTGTCGTCTGACATTCGTGGCTTCTCGGAAGCGGTATCGCTACCTTCCATAAACTCCAATTTGGAATCGTTCAATGACTCGTACACCTTACTCATGTTCTCCGTCTCCTGTTGGACGGCAATGAGCTTGTTTGCCGTTTCTGACTGTTGGCGTATTATCCGGAGGTTAGCGTCCTCTAACTCTTGAATTTTGACCAGTAACTGAGAGACGATAGCAAGTTCAGGTTCATTTGAGACTTGAAGTGCCTGAGCTTGCGTAGAAGAGTCCTCAGAGGGAGAGCCCGGAGAGGAGACCTGTGAGAAAGACAGACCGGTGAATGCATCACATAAAGCTGTCATTTGGGGGGTGGTCTCCTGTGAAGGAGTGTCATCCGGAACAGACGACGTCGACGTCGAAGACCGTGAGAGGATTCCACCTGGGGCAAAGTCCCTGATCTCTTCCTCTTCCTCGGTATCCGGCTTTGAATGAGAAGCTTCCGCCTTGGCCTCTTGTTCCAATTTTCGTCGCCAAGCAGCCTCAATCGGTGCCATCCTCTCAGCCTTCTCCTCAAATTCTTGACTTCGCGCCTGAGTCTTCTCAAGATCCTCTCTCAGTTGAGAAATCTCCTTCTCCAGCCTCCTGAGCATCCGCCTGCCCGACAAGTCCGCACTAGCCGCTTCTGTCTCAAGACGCTCGATTTTCTGGAGTAGCTCATCGTTCTGGTCGGCAAGTAGGCTGATATCGTCCAGACGCACGGAAACCTTGCGAACACGGCGGCGATGTTGATCGGTTTGGGGAGTAGAGAAAAAGTTAGATTTGGACGATTGTGCAGAGGCTGAACGCGAGATACTATTGGTGTAAATATGTGGTGATTGAAGAGGGGTAGGTGATGGGGAAGACGATGCAGCAGGTGACAGGCTGCCTGGAAAACGGGCGAAGAGGTCTTGGTGTTTGGACTTTAAGGACACGTTATCATCGTAGAGGCTCTTACAAATGGAAGAAGTGCGTTCAAGTTCTGCCTTCAAGTTAGCTTCACGCCTTTGCCCAGAAATGGCCACATACCTGTTTCACGCTTCTTAATGATATCATCCGCTTTCAACAACAGACCCGACAGTTCCTCCCGCGACTTTTCGTTCAGCCAGTCCGTATTATCCTCCTCAGCTACTACTTTTCCCGCCTCGCGTTCTATCCTCCGGAAAGTCGCGGAGACGGGCGATCCCAGCAGCGAGGACCGAGACGGCTTCTTCTGTGAAGGGAACACAAACGAGGAGGCGTATGGCGGGGGTGGAGAACCTTTCTGATTGAACATAGAGTGTGAACGACGCATCTGAGCGGGTGGACGAGGCCTGGAGACCGAAGACCCCTCGTTGGCTAGCATGGTTGATAATATACTGTTTGAATAAATAAATCAAAAGGCGGTCGACTCTGCAGCACTCAATTGTACTTGCCGGATAGATTAGGATACGACGAACGATAGGATAATGCTGGCTAACGAATCCTTGAATACCCAGCAGCAGCGAGGTCGAAATCCAAGGACTCACTAGAGAAATAGAATGTACGCCTTCAACGCGCCTTATCCTGGCGTTAGGATTTGATATTTGCCAGTGCGCGTACTCGTCGACGTCGCAGTACAAGGTAACACGGAGTGAGAAACATACGATTCGAACTTGAGACGTTCTAGCACTTTACCACGTGAAATCGAGATTAGGGGGCAATGTCAATTATTTGGGGCTAGAAACTCATCCCATGGTATTTTACATGTAAATCTACCAGTACAGCGTGGCGGGAAATATACAAGCAAAAATTGAAGATACGAAAAGAACGCTACTTTTTCTCAGAAGCAGCTCCAAATACAGAAGGAGTGGTCGACCCAGAACCTCCCCCAAAGGCATTCGGCTTGGAAGCAAACGAAAATGCGCCAGCGGACGGCGCTGGCGTTGTCCCTGGAGTTGCGAACGAAAAAACGGGTTTCGGCGCATCGCTGGTGGGTTTGCCAAACGGACTGGGTGACGACGAGTTTGAGCCAAATGTAGCAGTCGTGGTCTGGGCTGACGAGGAATCGGGACGTGACGCTTCTGTTCCCTTTGTAGCAGTAGCTCCGAATGCCCCACTTGTCCCAAACGCAGACGACGGCGCACCACTACTACCACTCTGGGCGGGTTTGCCAAACGGACTTGGCGACGAGGAGGTTGAAGCAAATGTAGGGCCAGCCGACGAGGAATCAGGACCTGACGCTTCTGCTCCATTTGCAGCAGCAGCTCCGAACGCCCCACCTGTCCCAAACGCAGACGACGGTGTTCCAGGACCACTCTGGACTGCTTTAGCAAACGGACTGGAGAATGCTGACGAACCAAACGTAGGTGCCAAAGGAGCACTTGTTGTTCCAATAACACTAGAATCCGAACCCGACGTTTCCTTTTCTTTCGCAGCAGCCGCCGCCGCTCCAAATACCCCACTCTTCCCAAACGCAGAGGACGGTCCAGTCCCAAACGCTGGCTTGCTTGAATCCTGCCCAAATCCACCAAAAGCCTTCGACTTATCCGCACCTCCGAATCCACCAAACGCAGAAGCAGCAGGTGTAGAAGACGCGGGAGTAGACTCTTTGGGAGTACCGAACGTCGTCGATTGACTAAATGCACCGAATGGAGAGGCCGCGGGCTTGGTGGACGCAGATGTTGACTCTTTGGGAGTCCCGAACGCCGACTTCCCTGGTGACGCGAACGAAAAAGTAGAGGCAGCAGGGGTAGAAGAAGGCGCAGTAGGGACTGGTGTTGACTCTTTGGAAGCACCGAAAGGCGAATTTCCAGGAGCCCCGAACCCGCCAAACGCAGGAGTACTAGTGGGTGCAGGAGCAGCAGTTGATTCTTTTGGTGCGCCAAATGGTGACTTATCAGCAGAGCCACTTGATGCAGGGTTATCAGCAGGTCCTGTCGAAGGTGCAGGTGTTAATTCTTTCGGAGTTCCGAGTGTCGACTGGCCTTGAGCGCCAAAGCCAGATGTAGGGACGGGCGTAGGCGTCGACTCCTTGGTCCCAAAGTTGAACTTGCCAGTCGTAGCCGCTCCAAACGGATTCGGGTTCGATACACCACTGCCGCTACTGGTCGTAGGAGGTTTCGCAAAGGAAAATGCACCATAGTTAGAGGACGGCTCAGCAGGCTTGCTACCGCCGGCCTGAGGCGCCGAGCCAAGGGCACCACTCGATGACGGATTCGGGTTCGATATACCACTACCGCTACCGATCGTAGGAGGTTTCGCAAAGGAAAATGTACCAAAGTTAGAGGACGGTTCAGCAGGCTTGCTACCGCCGGCCTGAGACGTCGAACCCAGGGCACCACTCAAGGATGACGATGTCGCATTAGGCTTCGTGGGGGACGTGGCACTGAAGTTAAATTTCGCGGGTGCAGGTGCGGCAGCCGGAGCTGGCGTACTTGTAGGCTCGGCAGGTTTATTGAAGAACGAAGAGGAAGGTGTACCAGAGTGTGTCGCAGGAGGCGTGTTAAATGAAAATGTTGTGTGTGGTTTCTGCGCAGGCTGAGATGTAGGTGCAGGCGTCGACTGTTGTTGTGGATGCTGAGGTCCCATCCGAGCCAACAATGAATTGGTAGGCGCAGAGGAAGGGGTAGAGACGTTTTGACTGAATGAGAACTTAGCAGGTTGGGTGGGAGTAGATGATGTCGCGGGTGTAGAAACAGAGGCGGGTGCAGGAGTAGGGTTTATCACGCTCGGGAAACCAAGACCTGGCCCCTTGGGTTTTTCAGGTGCCTTGGTCGGTGAATTAGTTGCTAAAGGACTTGACGTCGCAGGAGGGAAGGAGAATGCGGCTTTGTTACTGCTAGGAGCAGGCGCTTGTTTGAAGAATGGATTATTCGTAGTTGTAGGCTTTGAGGCGCCACCTAAGGGAGTCATGTTGGCGACAGGCGTTGAGCCCAACGGTGGAGCAGACATGGGTGAAGGCGCCGATGTAGAACCCAAGGGAGGAGCGGATGACAGCGAAGGCTGAGGCGCAGAACCCAACGGAGCCGCTGATGCTAAAGAAAAAGCAGGCTTGGCCGGTGATCCAGAAGCCGCTCCACCCAAAGAGAACGTATTTTTGGGAGCAGCACTCTCTTCCGCAGGCTTCGTCACAGATATCACTGGAATTGTGGGCTGCGGCATTAGTGAAGCTCTCAACTTCTCCTTTTTCTCCTTCTCCAATCGATCTAACGCCTCCTTCTCTTCGCGTTTCTTCTGATTGGCCTCTCGCATCTTCATCATTGCCTTGGCTTCCAAGTCCTGTTTCTCCCACTTGGAATAGCCCTTTTGGGCGCGCCGCGGGCTGCCATTGGTACTGTCAGCGAGTCCGGGTCCGGGTGACGGAGGGGTGGGCGAAGGAGAGGTGGGTGTGAAGTTGCCAGCTATGCGTCGACGGAATGTCGGCTGGATCCCTATAGTGGTAGCCACGGACTGGCGGATCGCACTTTGGGATTGCTGGGATGATGGTTTACTGAATGGGTCTTTTGGACTGTTGGGTTTAGGTGAACCCGTAGAGTCCCACAGAAGATGCTTGCCAGAGGAAGGAGAAGGCTGGATAGTTCACTCAGAATATGAAGTCACCAAAGTATCAAAAAGCTTACTGGAACTTCGGATGAAGGTGTCGAGGGCTCAGAAGACTTGCTCGGCGTCGAGTCTTGCCAAGCGAGCAAGCGTTGTTGTTTAGCCTCCCTGAACTCTTCCTCAGTGAGCCATTTCTCCACGCAGACCTCAATATTAGCTTCCCGGTCTGGGTGTTGAGAGTCTTTCGGCTGCAGAGGCTGTCAATCTTCCTGTCCACATAAGATAAACAAAGCTCACCATAATATACCTCTGCCCAGCTTTCTTAACGAGTGCCTGACGCAATCTTTGCCCGTTTGGACCAACTTTATACCTCACGCCATTGCTCTCCCACTCCTCGCCGATCTCTCTACCCTTAACCCTCTCCGGAGACATGTCGATAGAGATATCAGCATAGCGATCATCTTCATCTTCATCCTCTTGGACAACCTGAGCTCGTTTACCCCTCTTTTTCCTAGACACCTCAGCAAACGACTCTTCGGCTTCCTCCAGCATCTCCACATCGTCAATATCACGTTCCCGCTTTGTCCCCCGCGCCTTTACACCGACATCCGATCTCCGTTTATTGCGCCTCTTCCTGCCTCTCGACTTCGGCTCGACCTCGGCAGGCTCCTCATCTTCTTCTCCCTCAAAGGAAGGACCCGCCTCGACGCGGTCACGCTTCCTGCCTCGTGGCGTAGTCCGCACCTCCACAACCTCATCTTCGTCTACCTCCATATCCTCCTCAGACACAACAGCTTCGTGATCTCGTGACACCTGCCTCGGCCTCTTCTCCCTAGCACGTTTCGATAGCATGGCTTCTTCGTTATCATCTTCATCACCAAAACTACGCTTATTGCCTCGTGTCAATCCAGAAGGGGAATTCTGCCACCCGGCCTCTTCGTCTCCGTCAATAAATTCGTCCCCTTCGACCCTGGACTTCTTGGAATTATCAACAATGATCGGCTCTTCCTCCAGTCCACGCTTTCTACGAGCATTAGCAGGTTTGAGGATACCATTTGTTTTGCGAACAGGTCTCTCAGCAAAGGTAGGGAGGCCAATGTGAAGAGCACTGGTATTGTAGCCATCAGCGAAGACGACTCTGTTTGCAGGTGTGGATCTATCATTACGTGTCAGACCATCGCGTGTTGCATTCCAAATAATAGTAGTAAGGTAAACTTACGCAGGTGGTGGTGGTGGTGTTGGCGGTACAGCCTCACTTGCAGGCAAAGATGGATACAGCTGTTCCGTAGTCGACGAGGTGTACTGCCCCGGAAACTTGGAGGGTGAAGCAGCCTGTGGTTGAGGAGTGCTATGTCCTTCTAAATGCTCGTCAGCAAACCTAACTTGAGTATATAAATGAGCAACGCACCTCCGCGATTCCGTACGACCTGTTCAGCCTGTGCAGGACGAGCTTCGTGAGCTGTCTGCGTATTTACATTTTCCTGACTCCTCTGTGCCGGTGCCGGGCGCTCTTTCTCCTGTCGAGAGCGTTGAACTGCGGCATATGCTACGTTGAATGGGCGATGGTCGTTGTCCGGAATGCCATGGCGGCGTCGCATCGACCTAGAACAGAAGAGCAGTGAGCAGTGCGTAATGCCACAGAAGCTATCAAAACGTACAGTCTATAAGACCTCTCGCGTGCCCTGGAGAAACTGTTCCAACCAAGGACCAGTACCACGTAGGTAACGACAACACCGAGGGCCCAGCCAGTGTATTTGAGCAGCGACATTGCCGACCAGGCGCTAGGTGAGAACTCACGTCTGACAGGCAGGGAGTCGCTGCCCAGGATATCGGCAAAGTCGTCAGCCATGATGTATGGAGTTGAAGGAATGACTGGACACGACCGCGTAGGTTGCGCGTACTGGATTTTGATGGTTAAGACGAAGGGCGGAACCGTATTTTCGGGTTACCTAAGCTATTTGTCTATGTTTGCCATGAGGCTATAAAAGATTTTTTTTCCTCGGTCCACTTCTTTGTCTTCTGACTCAGTGCACAATACGAAGTCTTTTCCATGCCAAGTACTATCTTGAGTTCTTCTCCGTGATGCCACGCACGAATGCCTGGGAACACGGCTTTTTCTTGCCTTCGTTACCCCTACTCGTGCAGTGGAAGATTGATTGATGCTTGGTCCACGCTTGAACTGCCAGCTACTACTGTACACCTTACTATGGCCATTCGAGTACTAAACTAGGCGTATATTCTGTATTATGTAGTGTCTATGTGCAAATGAGCCGGTTACGCGTCCTATCACATTCCATGGATTGGTCGGTCCAGAGTAGTTCCAAGGAAATCGTGGGAAAAGAATAAAACTTATAAAGTCGCGCGACGTGGACGGCCTTGAATCCACTTTTAGCCAGACCGCTCCTTGGCCTCTTCCTTTCCACCCACCATGTCTGAGAAGATTATCACCTACGAAGAACTCCGTGCTCACACGACCAAGGACTCCATATACCTTCTTATCAGTGGAAAGGGTACGGGCTTTCTGGGCCAATCACAATTCTCTGTTTTGTCTGACGATGCCGAGCAACAGTGTACGATGTCACAAAGTTCCTCGACGAAGTAGGCTTCTATCACCATACAGCGCCTTTGCACGCCATTCACAGCCCTTCTAGCATCCTGGAGGAGACGAAGTTATCCTAGCTGAAGCAGGTCAGCCCCGGCTCTGTTCGCTTACTGAACCGCTCTCACCGTTATTCAGGTCATGACGCGACAGAGGGTTTCGAGGATGTTGGTCACTCAGACGAGGCCAGGGCGCTCCTTCCCGGCTTGTTCGTGGGTGAATTCGACAAAAACAGCGTACGCTGCCCGCCCACGAGTTCGAAGATGGTGCGCTGACCGTTACACAGGGTCTCGATATCAAGTCAGGCGCAGCGGCCGCTCAAGCGTCGAGGGTGTCTGGTGCTGTCGAGCAGGGTTCCAAGTACGTCGCCGTTATCTCCAGCCCACAGCTTGTTGATCTTATCTTGCCAGTATGATGTACTTTATCCCACTCGCACTGTTGGGAGGCTACTTTGCCTGGAGATTCTACACTACGGGAACTGTATGATTGCATGCAACGTCTCAACATACTAATAATGTCGTCTCTTGCTTTCATGTACTTATTCCTTTGCTCGTCCACTTCTACGTTGCCCCGCCTTCAAGGGCCCCGCGCTGCTTGTAATAGATCGTGATTCATCAGCTTTCCTCGGTGCCCGGATAAGATTTCAAATACTATTTACGATCTGCAATTTCTACGAAGTCGCGTCGAAGATACGTGTCACTCTCCACGGGCCGTTGTGTCATCCGTGATTTGTGCAAAACATACACTCATGAGAAATATTTCCCGTGCCGAGAGTCGCAGAAAGCCGACGATAATCGCATTTCTTACAAAACATTTACACTGTGCGTACCCCACAACCCGTCATCTGACCCACTTTTTCGCAGCTATGATCCATTTACCCCACTCCCTCCGATGTCGCACTAGATACCCAATTGGTTGATTGACCGATCTCCCTATCCACGGCCTCTTCACACTGCAGCTAGCCCACGGATGTCCAGCCCCAGTCTGGAGAAACTGTGCAAGATCAAAGGGGCAACTCACTAAACATTGATATCCAACTTCTTCAAGCCCTCCTTGGCCGCCTCGTTCCGCGCCGCCTTCTTCGTATTCCCCTTGCCCTTGCCAAAATGCTCCCCATCAACAACGACCTTGACGTACCACACAGGTGTGGTCTTGATCCCCTTCGACATCTCCAGGTCAACCTCCTCCCCGTCATCCGAATCGGGGTCGCGGATGGAGTAGATCCACTCAACTTGCCGGTTGGCTTTCTGGAGGTGCTGGTTGAACAACCCGAGATGGCCGACAGTCGTCTCGGTGACATTGAGATCAGCATGCCCAAGGGGCTGGCGAGCCGGGAATTGAGTGTGCGCCGGAGGCGGGGAAGGCGGGGCACATGCTGAAGGCAGGCCGTGCTGCGTGCGTACAATATTGTACGCTAGCTCAACGAACGGCCGAAACAGCTCGTACAGCCAAGCCTGGGCACTATCGAGGCCCTGGTCGACATACAGACCTCCAACAAAAGACTGATGAAAAAAAAAATGAACCTTGCTTTCGAGCGCCGAGGAGTAATTGACGCTTACCTCAAACACATCGGCTGTATATGAAGCACATGAATAAATGATGCGGGCTTGGCTCAGGGCGCTTACCTTGGACGTTCGTCGAGGCACGAAGAGTCAGTGCCTGCGCAGGATGCAAGCGAAGTTTATCAGGTAGCTTGTACTTGAGGGAACTAAACCACAGTACGTCATGGCATGCGTCAGAATTGAAAAAGGTTACACGAACATATGCGCCAATGTGGCGTTCCCAACGATTAGCGCACGTATTTTCTGCCGCCTATTAAGCCCACCAATCATAAACTTTGCATGTGGGACCGCTTACCGTGGACGGGCCAACCCGAAGGCCAGGATACATGTCCAACATGAGGCGTGTCACCACCAGCCCCAAGACCGTATCCCCCAGATGCTCGAGTCTGCATTGGCCACCGTCAGTATTCAGCCGATCTCTGCATGGTCAGAGTCGTACTTTTCATTATCGGGGCTGAGATCATTCGGGTGGTCCTCAAATATATGCACAGGCCGTGCAAAAAAGCTCCTGTGCGTAAACACTTGGATCCTTATGTTATCGTCTCTGATGTCCGGTAGCGGAGGAAGTAGCGAATCCTGTGGTCCCAGATCTGGTCTAGTCATCCTTCAGCATAACGAAACAGACTCTAGCCGGGGGACGTACTTGAGCGCCATCGCTAGTAAAGACCGTGGAGGGAGCGATGAAACAGAGATAGCGACGATTTGAAGGTCAGATCAGCCTTTTAAGGCATCCAAGGCGATGCCATGCTGTTGCGTTCGCTCAGATTCTCCGTCTGAAATAACGCTACGCTGAGTAGAAATGGTGTCGCAGATTCAAAGTCAATGATTGATTTGCAGGGCACGCAATTTCCATCAGTGCTGATCACATGATAGCAGCATATTTGAGCCTTTTCTTAAATTCTTTGGGGTCAGTGGGGATACTCGGAAGGAATCCGGGATGCCGTATAAGAACGCATGTGGGTGCTTCTCAAGATGCGACAAGGTGAGCAAACATTGATGAGCAGTGCAAACCAACGCATCACGCGTTGACCCCGTTCTGGGGTGCCTCGGATTCTGCTACGAATTCCGATAAGAAATTGGAACTCGGGAACAGTAGTTCCAGCGCTCTAGCCACATTCAATGTGTAAGCCAGTTCTACTGGCAGGTATATCGTATGTTGTTGTGTCGATTCTTGAGAGTAGAGTGTTGTCGTATCCGTCGAATTCTGCCTCCCTAGTGTTTTCATCAAGTGAACAAGTACCCACTGGTCCTGCTACTTGCATCGGACACATGAGCATGTGACGAACGTCGCGCCCTTACAGTAGATTGGGTTACCAGGGCTGTCAGGTGATAGCAGTACCGGGCTCACAGCTCGAAGCTGGACTAAAGTACTTGCCGTTTCCCTGAGTAACAGCTTTCCGAATGAAGAAAGGAAAGGCCTTCTGGTTCCAAGTTTAACCGACAAGCACAGGGCTGATGCAGTGATAGGCACCGAAGAACCAAAGAAGGACCCCTTTAGAGCTTGGTTGTGTATGCGAATCAATCTTAACACAGACTTGGTACAGCTTCGCGGCAAGTTCTGTAGGCCCCAGGAAAACCTAAGGTGAAGAGCCTGATGTCAGCGTAAGTGTAAGTAATTCCTCATTTCGATAGACCTCTTCATGACGTGTTATGTGAAGAGACGACGAACGGACAGCCGCATCGTCTAATGACAGAGATAGTGGGATAAGGAAGGAAAGGAAATTTTTAAGTCGGAGGCGCATATACTGATCGGAACGCGTCATACATGCGTCAACAATGTCGGTGCATTCGTCAGCGATGGCGCCTCAGAATTGGTACGCCCCTATCGGACACATCTGGATAGGTAGAAACAGTGAAACAGTAATCATTGGTCGACTACGCTTATACATAGAAGGCGTTTGTATACCCACATCTGAGCGCCTTTTGCTCGGCTAATTAGGAATTGTCTAACCAATGATAAAGAATGTAGAAGTTGGTGGTCCTGCTTCTACTAGATCCATAAAGATACGAGGACGAGCAGCGCGGGCCAGCGAATCACGCGCTAACTTCCACGGAAGACGCCGCCTTGGTAGGCTCGGACTCTGCCTTAAATCCGATGAGAAATACAAATTAGCCTTCTACCCAGAAATGAACTTGAAGCAGGGTTCTCATTGCGAATAACCTGCTGTGTAACATCCCATCAAAGAACAACAATTCATCTGCAGAATGACTAAGCCCAACGGTGCGGACCGCATTCAATAGTTATTACAAGATTATTTATCGAAGCCACGATCAATCCATGTTGATACTTACTGGAAACAAAGCCCCACTGCTTTTCCGTCTCATGCTATCCACAAGCCGGAAATTAGTGAAGGCTGCACATGGATGAGCACCTTTTCCAGGTGTGGTTGGAGGAAGCCGACCGCCGCAGGCTGAAGGTTCAGTGGTTCTTCGAAACAGTTTAGCGAATGTTTAGCTGGGTGGTAGCCTGTATTGTGTCTAAGCAAGGATCTGGGTATGGTAATAGTCCTCTTGCCGCATCAACAGATTCGGTTTGTGGTGGCTTAGTGCTCAACACATGCAGCACGACATCGTGTACACTGATCTGTGCTAGTCACGATGTCAAACAGGGCGGGTAAGGAAGAACAACCAACGTTAAACTGTGAAAGGACACATCTGAAAACAAGGGAGTTATCGCAACCCATAATACAAAATAATGACAGCACACAACCGAGAACGAGAAAGCTATTTCCGTAGTGAAAAAAACAAACGGTAGTGCCAAAAGGGAATGGAAACAGACGAGGCGAAAAATAAAGTGAACGATCATGAGGATAGGAAGCAATCGGCCTAAGCATCGGGAATAGTAGCATCACTGGAGGCAACAGGTCCCCATATCGTCGCACCAACCCATTCGCTATCATCCGCATCGGGCTGCTCAAACCCAGCAGGAGGAAGCGCATTCAGAGTCTTCCACGACCCATCCGTATAATACGTCTCCGACGACCCGTCATTATACGCAATCAACACCCCCGCTCCAAGCCAGACCCTACTATTTCCTCGGTCATTCTCACCATCGACAGCAACGACGTTCACGTCCGGGTCCAATTTTGGGAGGGAATACGCCTGCATGGCATGCCAGTTTGATCCTGTTCCGATGGTTTTACCGTTGACGTAGAGCGTGTATGAGTCTTCCCTGGAAGACCGCAAGCACGATGAGCGCGAGTAAAGGAAAACAACATGGGACGCACACGGAGAGAACGATCTTGCCGCAGACAGCGGCTTTCCCATAAGGTGAAGTGAACGTCTTGCGGAAGGGCCTACGACCACGAGGAGCACTCCCGCTAGAAACAGCCTCGTCCGTCTGCAGCCATCCTGCAGTCGTCATATTGCTAATAGCAGGCGGGAGCGCCGGAGAGCCCCAGGGCGAAGCCGTCGAGGGACCCTCCACGTCCGCAGCAGTCCACGCCGAATCGTTGAAACTCGGGCTCGTCCATCCACCAGGGGCCACGCCCTTAAGCGTCTTCCACGTAGAGTTGCTGACGATAGTCTCGGTCGTACCGTCTGTGTAGTCTACGAGGATCGTGGCGATGAGTCCGGCGGAACCTTCGGCGGTGTTGCTCACGCCGATGGCGAAGACGTTCTTGCTGTCGGGGTTCAGACCGGCGGTGTAGACAACGGCTCCCTGCTGGGGGCTCTTCCCGGTACCGATCTGTTGGCCATTGACGTAGACGGGACACTGGTCGTCGCTGGGCATATATGAGTACAAGCGAGTGAGTGGTAGAGCCAACGTACCAAGCTACGATGATTGTCGCGCAAGTGGGGCATTTCGTGGCTGAGGATGGGATCTCCGCACGGAATGGACGCATGCCTGCAGGTGCGGTATGGGCCGTCCCTGTTTGCTCTCCGGTCCAGATGTAACTAGAATGGCTGAAGTCGAGAACTGGCGCGACGGCGCGTGCATCCAATAGCCTTGGCAATAAGGCGTTGGAAGAGAGACCGCTGGTGGCTTTTGCAGAAATTTCTACATGCCGATAAGACAGGGAAAGGAAGGCAATATATGGTGTGTCTGACCTGATGGAAGTAGCGCACTTCCGGCCACGGTGGACAAGAAGGCGGGTAAGAGGAGTAAGACTAGATACTAATAAATTAGTCGTCATGTGTCAATGAATGAGGGCTCACCCTTGAAGAACATCGTAGAATGAGCTCTGTGGTTTTCGAGAGAGACTTGAATCCTTTTATACCGCAAGAACAACCAAGAAAACCAAGGACGAGCTGACAGGAACCATGGAAATGTGTAGTAACTCCGATGGACGAGACGAATCGTAAGATCCAAACAGGCGGGCGAGACTGGCCTCATGGTTCTCCAGCGCCTGTCCTTTGCCGATTGGAATTGTGATAGAGATGATGAATGGTAAGAGCAACGTCCGAAGCATCTTCAGATATGCTCAGGTGCCCGTGCTCATACAAACAGCAAATACGATGATCACAATTGAGTTACACAGTTAACCCAACCGGCGGACGAGTCCTTAGCTGAGCATCGTTCTGCATGTCATATGCAGTTATAGTGCGAAAAGAAGAGTAGTCGAAGCGACACGTACAATTCTTCTCTTTGTTCGACAGGTTTACGCGCTCGTAGAAGGATATACGACCTTGACTATAGATGCAGACTAGAGAAGAGCATCTTGCGCGCCATGCCACATCAACGACTGATCCATGTTCAAGAGGCTCAATCGCAGCACAGTATAAACGGAGGTAAGTATCATCTAGGCTGTCATTCGACGAATGTTGATAGTGATATATCTATCAGTCATAGATTTCGTCTTGCAAACGTGTAGCATGCGGAGTGATTCTGTTTTGGACAGTTAGTATCATAATACGAAGTTAAGAAGCTTGGAAATGCTTGCTCCATTGCAAAGGAAAGGTTGAGAATCCACCATTGACAGGCAAGGCGCCTAAGTTGTCAGAAGGAGTAGCCAATCCTGTGTTCGCGAACTGTGCAAATTCACAGCTTTGGGCTGTTTGATTGTGCGAGCACATGAGAAATTGGAGGTTCCAATAAAAATTTCAGCGCTTGTTGAAAAAACAGAACCATCGACGTCGAAGTACTGAATCATCCTTGGAGATCCGGAATGTTCAGTAGTATTTGAATATCAGCGCTTTAGCGAAGAAGACGGAGCATGAGTATCACGGTTCATGGTTGCTGTTTGCAGGATGTCGCTATCGGCGATGATGTGAATCTGGGCCGTACCAGAACTGAACGAAGGATGCGCCGAAGGACGACAAGAGTGGGTGAGATGCGATTAAAATGTAGAAGGCAGACCCAATTTGGTGAGAGGTTGCATATGGTGTCTGGGTCTTTTCCACATCTTTTGGACGCTGGGTAGCTGCAAGCTAGCCATAAACAGATGACCATCATCGACCATCAACCACAAAAAATGAACAAACCTTGTCATCCTGACCTCGGCCAAAACAATGTATCGTAGTCTCTCCATGTGATCTGCGAGCATGTACCCTTCTCCCTCCGAATTTGTGAAATGTTGCTCGTCAGGCTTTCCCGGATATCCAGGCATTAGCTTCAGCATTTCAAAAGCAATTTGGCGGGCTACAAATCTTGCGACAAGGAGAGGGCCGGCCTTTCCTTCTTTCTGTAGATACGCGACAAAAGCAGCTTGCGCCTTCCTGCGTTCTTCGAGAGTCTCCGGCGTAGGGGAGTCTACAGCCGGTAGGAGCCGCTCTGTGGTAAAGAGAAGGTTGTGTGATTGGTATTTTGTTAGACGGCCTTTGAGCAGCAGGTCGACGAAAGACGATCCGGAGGCGATTTCAGAATTCGATGAGACGGAGACAGTGAGAGCCTGATCAGTCATGGTTAACAGATTGCTCCCGCCTTGTAGATGAGATAGCTATTTTTCAAGGTTAAAGGCGTTTGCATACCTTCACCTCCTCAAGGTCTCATCTTCGTTTGCTCCAATTGCCAACAGCCTAGCCAATGAAAAGCGAAGCAGAAGTTAGCGACCCTTTATTATAGTACATACACAATATATTTGCTTCTAGATCCATAAAGATACGACGACGAACGGCGTATCACGCGCCAACCTCTACGGAAGGCGCCGTCTTGGTAGCCTCGGACTCTGCCTTAATCCGAAATACAAATTAGCCATCATCTCAGAAAGAAGGGGACACGGTTCTCACAGCACGTTTAGCTTGCGCGAAATAATCCTTATGCAGCCCACACTCCGTCTTCTCCTGCCCTGCCCACCTTCCGGCCCTTTCGTCTTGGCCTTCAGCAACCTTCGCCGTGCTATGCCAGTCCCCAACACTTCGGTATCCCTGATCAAGCAGCTTATTTCGAGGAACCTCGTTATCGGTGATGTGCCAATCCACCATGGCGAATGGCCAGGAAAAAAGAGGGTTCAGCTTGACCAATCCCGTTTCGTCCACCTCGAGCGGCTTAAGCCCAGCACGGTCGGCACCTTGTGAGGCTCGTCGACCGGTGATAACCGACTTGACGCCCAGTTGCTCGTACGCGCGCCGCGCAGGCTCGACCTAAATCCAAAATGAATGAATGAATATTAGAAGGAAGTCACGTTGGAATTGCACCTTTACAACAAAATCATACGTCTCCTCATCTCGCTCCCACAGCTTTTCACCATACTTCTTTTCAAAATCCTGTACCGTCTCGCATCCCTCCGGTTTGTAGACGTTTACTGGGACTCCGTACCGCTGCTTCACCTCTTCCACGAGCTCGTATGTTTCGGGAAAGTGATACAGCGTGTCGATAAATATCAGAGGCGGCGGGGATTTCGTGATCTTGGACAGCATGTCTATTGTGACCATACCGGTGAGTCCAAAGGCTGTAGTCTGGTACAGCCCCGGGAGATGCTTTACAGCCCACTCCAGGATCTCTTCTGGAGTGTTCTCGACGAGCTTTTTGTTGATAGCATCTAGGGTATCGTTCGAAATGGGAAGAGTTAGAGGTGTAGACGGAGCCATCGATGATATCGTATCTGCTAATTAACGACAGCTGTTCAGCGCCTTTTTATATTCCAGATTGAATGTTAGTAAGGATCTTCAACGGTGAGTGACAGCCATACATACCGTGCAAAGTTCAGTCAGCATTTTCTGATCCTTGGTGGACAACAACGGGTAGTTGAGCGAGAGTCACGTCATTCCCGCGAATCCCTCACGTGAAGGATACTGCGCGCCGATTGGTGCCGAGTCGGAGAGTCCCGAACGGTAAAGCCTCGGGAGGCACGTTCCTGCTTCGCCAAAGTACCCCTCCGTGATCGGTAGAAGCGTCCGTTGTCAAAGCGTCGAGGTCTGGAGCTATTCGACTCCCCCGCTCATTGATTCCCCCCGCAAAGTTACGAGAATCGTCAAAATTTTTATATTAAAAGATCCGAGAAGACGCAGCAAGAACAGAAAAACTCATTACTGGGTCATTATATATACTAAAGATACAGTATGTCTATGAAGTAGTCTGAAAGTCTACTGCGTGGCGACAGAAAAGAAGTCCATGCTGTCGCACTGACATGTAACCAACGATGATAACCAATAGAGCCTTAAAGGCCGGACGCAAGTCGGCGTGCCTCGGGCGAAGCAAGCTGTTTCAAGTGTGCTTCTTCTTCCTTACGTGCACGGTCCTGTTGTTCGAGCTGCAACCGAAAACGTTAGAACGTACACAATAGAGTCGAGTACGGCCGCCACTTACAACCTCCATCCAGGAATGATCCACGACCTGTGGAGACAAGTATTAAGACAAGTATTCTGGCATATATCAGAGTAAATACTTACTGGAGCAGAGTTACGGCTCTGGTGAGCCTTGAATGCCGCAGTGCCTATGATGAGGGCAATAGCTAGTGCCTGGGCCCACATACGGGCTTGCACAACCTGTCCGCAGGGTCAGACCACGGGTAAGTAACATGCAAGCAGCAGCCACACCTTTTGAGCAGTTGTTTGTAATCTTGATGCAACATCAGTTACTGTTTCAACATGAATCAAGTCATACAACCACTCACTTGTCTCGTGCAATGATCGCACCGGCCAATCCGAGACTAGCAGCCCAGCCGCCCACAAATACAGAATATTCATGTCGCTGAGCCCAATCCGTCACCCGCCCACCCAAAGTCAAGTTTTGCCATCGCTCTTCTTTCTGGCGTTCCTTCTCGTCGAGCAAGTTGGCAGTTGAAGTGTGCCTACGGGCCATAGCTATTCAGAGAAAACGTCTCACACGACACACGAAGCACGCACCACTGAGATTTATCGAATTCGATACCGCGGCGTTCAGCTTGGATAGCAAATGCAGGCGCGGCAACAAAGATGATACCGAGAGCCTTGAGTGAAGGAGGAAGAGCACGGTAGCCTGCAGAATAGCGACCCAACACTGCTGAGCCTGCCATGCCAAGTCCTGTTCCAGCAGCAAAACCCTCGAGAGCGCCTCGCATAGTTGCATTGTTGTGCCCGACGAGCTGCTCTTCGGTCAAATCAATCTGTATGAGACCAGTCAGTACCCCCAATGAAGAAGTACGTAGGATTTGCTGCTCGCCTTCATTTTTAAACGTTAAAGAGAAGGGGAGGGCTGGTAGATCGTGACGGGGGAGGAGAAGGAGATGATGGGGTTACCGAGGGGGCCGATGCTTATATACGGGACCTCTCAGCCCACTGAACAAGCGGCGATGGATATTCGGAATTGCATCACGTGGTATATGACGCTTCCGGACCACATCGGGTGAACTTGTCCAATCATAGATATCCGCACAAGCCCGTCCTCACCTCCACCGACGACCGCCAGAATAAATCCGATCACGCAAGACGACATTTACTACACGAAACAGTGGCTCTACTTTGAATGGCCCGTTCCAAAGTTGGTACCCGACTTTGACCGTCAATTCGGAGAATGCGAGGAAGAACACGGAGCACGAGTTGGAACGAATTCGGATATGAACGTTACCTTCGCTTCAGAGATGCCCCTTGGCCCTTGCATGTGGGTACATTCCCAGTGTGATCATTTTATGGGCACATGCGCCGGGAAGAACTCGCTCTGGGTCTTTCAGGCAATTTAGGCAATCAATAGCGCCAACAGCGGATGAGCAGATCACGGTAAACCTCGTAAATTGAATCAATGGTCCGCGGGGAGGTGCACAGGTGGTGTGTGATGGTATCCAATCCCTGTAATGTTTTAACTCGTCGCTCATTGGCGATCGAGAATGGGAAAATTTGTATATTTCATGCGTACATATAAATGCTGCCTAATGCTACCTATGTGACTACCTAATAAGATATGTAAAAAAAGCAAGAAGCGAAAGCGGAAAGTACTGTAACTACAGTTGGCGTTGCGGAGCAGAAGGAGAAAAAATAAGTTCAGAAATGGTCCACGGTAAAGGTCCACGTTCCATCCTTTACATTGAAGCTCTCAAAGTGGGTATCTTTCATGTTCTTCAGCCGCTTCAAGTGCTTGATGGCCTGGGGATGCGTCTCGTCTTTGATAGGTTCCCGGTTAGCCTTGTCCACGGCCCAACAACGTTTCAAGGATATTCTCGCTCGAACGTTGAGGCCGGAACCTGGAGGCGGCTTGTCAACGTCTTCACTATCTGGATAGACGCTGCACTCCTTGTCGTCAAACCGGACAACATCCCCTAACAAGGATCCGAGTTTTGGTAGCCCTGTCAGATCGACGGGCTCAAGGAAGCGGATCTCGCCATAGCCCTCACGACCAACAACAAGGTCTTCGAAAGACGATATTTGGTCGTAACCACAACCCTTTAGGGTCTCCATACTAGGCTTCACCCAATACTCACCCTCATCAAGAGTGTTGGATGAATCAACGTCCGCGCCATCAGCTCCTTGAGTCTTTTGTGGGTTATGAGATCGAGGGCCGGGAGAGGACGATGGTATAAATTGGTTGGCTGACTGACTGCGCTCTTCCGCTTCCTTTTCACGCTGAGCGATGCTCAACGCAGGACTGAAAGTGACCCTTCCGCGCCCAGGTGAGTTGCTTGGCGACTTGACGTACAAATCTGAGGGGACCACCTTCTTGTCGAAGATTAGCTTTTTGACGCTCCTCTTCTGACCACTTCCTAGAGATGGACTGGCACTGCGACCAAGTAGTGAGTCAGAGGGTTTGATGTCAGCTGACTTGGAAAGCGACAGGGCGAGAGGCGCTCCCTGAGAGAAGTTTAGGCCCGAAGCCGAAGATACGGATCCTGTGGATGCGAATCCACGTAGCTTTGAGCTGGCTGGAGAAAATCCAAGCTGCATACGAGGGACTGGAGATCTGGTCGGAACGTCGACAAAGAAACTGACTTTCTTCTTCGTAGATTGATCCAAAGAGACAGCTTGGGGGCCTGGAGGTAACATGGAGAATATCGGCAGATTCGTAGCAATCGGCTGCGATATCGATGCAGTGAGAGTGCCTTGAGCACCGGGTACGGAGGCGGAGGCATTGAACGTATTCCCGGAATTTCCGAACAATCCGGTAGACTGCCCAGTCGACATCGAGGAGCCAAGGGGTTTATTGCCGAATAATGATGAACCGAATGCATTCTGCTGAGTTCCTTGCTGATTTGGATTGGACCCAAATATGTTGCTTTGCGCAGGATTGGCGGGCTGCTGTTGTTGTTGACCAAAACCGGTACCAAAAAGCGGCTGCGTTTGACCAGCTGGTTTATTGCCGAACAAGCCCAGCGTATTCTGGCCAGCTTGATTCTGCTGCTGCTGCTGCTGCTGCTGCTGCTGCTGATTATTGCCAAAAAGACTGCTACCGGTGGTGAACAGACCACCGCTTCCCTGAGTAGTACCACTACTGAACACTGTTGAGAAAGTTAACTGCGCTGTTCTATATAAAATATATGCAAGGAAAGACATACAAGAGTTGGGCTGTTGTTGTTGCTGCTGCTGTTGCTGTTGATTGCTGTTGCTGCCAAAAGTACCAGTGCCAAACAATGAGGAAGGTTGTGGTTGAGTCTGTTGCGCTTGATTCGGTTGACCAAAGATGTTCGTCCCACCGCCACCGAACGCATTTGTGGTCTGGCCGGCGGGTTGTGATGGTTGTCCAAAGACACCCTTATTTGCAGAGGCCGCTATAGATTGGATCGGTCATTTGGAATCCTAACGTTGCAATAACTCGTCGTACCTGCAAAGGCACCAAGGCCGGTGTTTGTAGCAGGCTGCCCGAAAACGCTGGTCTGTTGCTGCTGCTGCTGCTGTTGCTGCTGTTGATTGTTAGCGGCGTTATTTTGACCAAATGCGCCACCACCACCACCGAACGCGCTAGTACCTTTTTAATGTCGGTGATCAGCTGCGAGTAAAAAGTTAATTAATGAACAGGCTCACCACTTGGGGTAGCAAAGCTTCCAAAGGCAGAAGTGGGCTTATTAAACGCGTTTGTGGTACCAAAGGCTCCGCCGGGTTGCTGTCCAAATGCACCGAAGGTAGATTGCTGTTGTGCTGGTCGTTGTTGGGTTTGCTGAGGCTGGCCAAAAGCTCCACCACCACTGAAGGCCGAGGTAGTTCCCTGATTCGCTTGGTTCTGTCCAAACGCGCCAAACGCACTACCTCCAGTATTGGGCGTAGTGCCAAAGGCTGACGTCTGTTGGTTTGGCTGCTGCGAGCCGAACAAGGCTGAACCTGCGGTTTGCGTGACTTGGTTTCCGACGAATGCGCTTTGACCAAAGGCGCCACCAGTACTGGCAGTCTTGCGTCCTTGCGCATAATCTTGGCACCGAAGTTCCTAAACACAGCAAGGTATCTTCAGTGAAAATTCCATCACAAAGTAGATTTCCTAACCTCCAAAGACGTCCCCTTGTACGCAGGCATAGCAGAAATAGTCTGATAGTTGCACAATGACGTGCCGTTTTGGTCCTTATCGCTAGTGGCAGACCAGGGTGGATTGGCGGTTCCTGTGGTAACAGGAGGCACTGGGGCATCTGGGAAATGTCTTGGTTAAGCATTAACGCACATGAGAAGAACAGACTTACCTGGGGATGTAGTCGTGGAATTTCCAAAAGCTCCTGTAGCCTTGTTCTGACCAAATAGCCCAGTACCACTGCTAAAGGCACTTGGTCCAGTACTGCTCTGCCCGAATGCACTCGGCGTCGACGTGCTGGCACTGGCATTTTGTCCAAATGCGCCTCCAGATCCAAAGGTACCTGTTCCGCCACCGAACGCGCCAAATCCTGTGGCAGGTTTTGTAGCACCGAAGGCGGAGGTGCCAGTGGTGCCCGAGCTGTTACCGAACGCGCCTGGAAGGAATTGAGTTGAAGATCGTTACCGATTCGAAACTTTGCGTACCAAATCCGCTGGTGGTGTTGGTAGAAGGCGTAGCTAGATTTCCAAACATTGGATTGACTTGAGGTTGCTGCTGCTGCTGCTGATTCTGCCCAAATGTACTTCCACCGCTTCCAAAAGCTGGAAAATGTTAAAAAAATACAAAGGATAGGACGCAATCAACGTACCTGACTGTCCAAACGAAGGCTGCCCAAAAGCTGACCCTGTCGACTGTGGCTGCTGCTGTTGATTCTGATTGGACCACGAGGACGTGATTCCACCGCCACCGAACATTTCGACGAGAAAGCAAGGTCAAAGTGTGTGAATCCGCTATCGCTTGACTCGGTCGGAGTTGGGTGTAGAAATTAGAACTCCGAAGGGGCTCCCGGTCGGAACTTGAGACAGCTCGTGTGCGGAATTCACACTCCGACTCGGCCTCTGCCGCACGTGGCTTTCGATCACTCAAAAAATTATAGTCGAAGACAGGAATCCGACCACGATATGTCTGATGGAGGCCCGCGTAGAAAACCGACATTCAACACTCTAGAACGCGAAAATCAGTTCAGGAATCCCCCAGCCAAAGGATCGGCGTACAACATCCTCAATGAGTTCGTCACCCCCCATATAGAATCTTTCAATGCTTTGTTCGACGACTCTGGTCTGCCTAATGGTGACGGTGACGGCAAGGGCCTGATATCGCTTGGTCTCAAGGACATTGGAGAACGCGTTGTATTCGATGGGACAGGCACAGCCGACCCGGAAAGTGGAAAAGTCGGATGGGGCAACAGAATGCGAAGTGCGTTATTCACTAAATTCAAGTTGGTCCTGCTAACAGTACTTGCCCGCAGTCTGGATCGAAAGCGTCTCAATATCTAGACCGCTTGTGCCGGACCGGGCGAGCGGGGTCACGAATAAACAGGTCTATCCCTCGGAAGTATGTATTGAACCTGAATAAATTGTATGGTGACTGAAATTTAATCAAGGCCAGGGAACGGCTAACATCATATCGTGGTCGCATGACAATCAAGCTTTGTTGGACAGATACCCACGGACAGAAACACGAACTCCCTAAGGAATGTGGATTAGTACCCATCATGGTTCGCGTAAGTTGCCAGTTTTCTTCCCCTCACAAGATGTTCATTCGATTGCAGTCTGTTCGGTGTAACCTGCGCTCTATGTCCTCAGCCGAGCTGGTAAAACATCACGAAGAACCAGAGGAATTTGGCGGCTACTTTGTAATCAACGGAAACGAACGTCTCATTCGGTATCTCATTCTACCCCGGCGAAACCATGTTATATCTCTACTTCGACCGTCATTTAGCAACCGTGGACTATCGTACACCGAGTATGCCGTACAAATCCGGTGTGTTCGTCCTGACCAGACTAGTGTCACGAACACCCTGCATTATCTCTCCAATGGTAGTGCTATGCTCAGATTCAGCTGGCGGAAACAGGAATATGTTATCCCTATCATGCTTGTTCTGAAGGCCCTTGTCGGCGCGTCAGACAAAGAGATCTTTGACGGTGTTATGATGGAGGATTACGAGGACACATTCCTGGCTGGTCGGGTGGAGTTACTTCTTCGAAGTTTCAAGACGTACACCATGCGCACGGGAGAACAGTGTCTTGACTATCTCGGAGACAGGTTCAGGGTGGTTCTCGGGCTACCCGACGACGTGACGAACGGCGCTGCAGGCGCTTGGCTCATCCAGAAAATGATACTTGTACACCTAGAAAATCCAAGGGACAAGTTCAGAATGCTTCTGTAAGTACATGATTTAGTTCGAAATTTTCATTCATTCATATTCCCTCCTCTCAGTTTCATGTTACGCAAACTATATGCGTTAGTTTCATCGTCATGCTGCGCGGATAATCCCGATTCACCTCAACATCAAGAAGTTCTTCTTCCCGGCACTCTATATGGGATGATCATTAAAGAGCGCCTCGATGAAATTCTAAACAACATCCGTAACACGATCAATATAGATGTCAAAAATGGAGTGAATGTCGACTTTAACGATAGTAAGTTTGAAATTTGTAAATCAGCCCTTGCTAACATATGTTAGAACGATATTTTGGAAAAGTTTTGTCTCGTGTCAATTTCGACATTGGCGCACGTTTGGCTAACTTCCTTGCTACCGGTAATCTGGTGTCACCGACCGGTCTTGATCTCCAGCAAGGGTCTGGTTTCACCATTGTTGCTGAGAAGCTCAACTGGCAGCGCTACATCAGTCACTTTAGATGTATTCACCGTGGTGCATTCTTCGCCGAACTCAAGACGACCACCGTACGAAAACTCCTTCCAGAAGCATGGGGTAAGCTTAATAGTTCGACTGCCTATTCCTGCGTTCTCAATCATTTCAGGATTTCTGTGTCCTGTTCATACACCGGATGGTTCTCCTTGTGGCTTATTGAACCATCTTTCCCGAACATGTCGTATTGTTACCGCCCCACTTGCCGTTAACCATATACCCGCCCTTCTCTCCGCCCACGGTATGACTCTTGCATTCACGACCTCAATAAACGGTCGCAAAAATCTCTGCGTCCAACTCGACGGCCGGATAGTGGGTTGGGCGCGGCCTCATGTAGCGGAACAACTTGCCAAAAACCTTCGTATATGGAAAACCGAGCATCTGAACAACATCCCAATGGACCTCGAAATCGGTCTTGTGCTCGAATCCAATGGTGGCCAGTACCCAGGGCTCTTCTTGTTCTCGTCAAGGTCCCGCATGATGCGACCAGTCAAGTACCTAGCGAATGGACGTGATGACCAAGTCGGGTCTTTCGAACAGGTGTACATGAACATTGCTTGCACACCTGAAGAAATCGAGGCCGACATCTCAACGCATGTCGAGCACAACCCAACAAACTTCTTGTCAATATTGGCTAATCTTACGCCCTTTTCCGATTTCAATCAGGTCAGTGTAGCATATTGTCTTCTTGGAACGTTTATAGACCATTTTCATTATCAGAGTCCTCGAAACATCTATCAGTGTCAGGTTTGTCATGACATTCCTTCTTGACATCGTCCAGCTGAAGGGTTTTCTTTAGATGGGTAAACAAACGATGGGAACACCTTCTACGGCGATTCAGCATCGGACAGACAACAAGCTTTATCGCCTACAGAGCGGTCAAAGTCCTGTAGTTCGTCCTGCTCTGCATAATACCTATGCCATGGACGCTTTCCCCAACGGCACAAACGCTATAGTTGCGGTCATATCATACACTGGATACGATATGGAGGATGCCATGATTCTCAACAAATCTGCACACGAACGTGGTTTTGCCTATGGAACTGTCTACAAGTCCCAGATCGTCGACCTGAAAGACGTCCGGGGTGCATCAAAGTCGGCCGAAACGACACTACACTTCGGTGTTGGTCGTGATATTCGAATGTATGGTGACAATGCGCATAGCTGCGCTTCCTTCCTCAACTCGGATGGTCTTCCCTTCGTTGGCTGCAAGCTGTCTCCAGGTGATCCAATCGCAGCGTATATCGACGACGTGACCAACCGCACAAAGTTTGTCAAATACAAAGGTGATGAAATAGCCTACGTTGACAAAATCCGCATCCTAGGTATGCTTTCGTTGTTTTTCCGTGGAACCCTTTACTTATACGGGACGCGTGCAGGTAACGACACTGGCGATGCTGAGGCGCAAAAAGTCCACATGACTCTGCGCATAACTCGTGCTCCCGTCATCGGAGATAAATTCTCCTCACGGCATGGTCAGAAAGGTGTATGTTCGCAGAAATGGCCCGCCATCGACATGCCATTCAGCGAGAGTGGTATGCAGCCCGATGTGATCATCAATCCACACGCCTTCCCAAGTCGAATGACTATTGGAATGCTGGTTGAGAGCATGGCTGGCAAGGCTGGAGCGATGCACGGCCTGGCGCAAGATGCAACGCCGTTCAGGCCGGTTTTCTTCACCCATCCTCATGCTGTGCTTGTTCTGACTTTCTGGTAGATTCTCGGAAGAGGACACCGCCATCGACTACTTCGGCGAGCAACTGCTTGCAGCTGGATACAACTACTACGGAAATGAGCCCATGTATTCCGGAATAACTGGTGAAGAATTCGCCGCAGACATATACATTGGAGTCGTGTACTACCAAAGGCTGCGACACATGGTACTCGATAAATTCCAAGTCCGTACGACCGGTCCTGTCGACCCTCTGACTCGACAGCCTGTGAAGGTGAGGCTGAACTTTAATGCTTAATTGCTCCCGCTGACTCTAAAATTAGGGACGAAAACGAGCCGGTGGTATACGTTTTGGAGAAATGGAACGAGACGCCCTTATTGCCCACGGCACATCGTTCTTACTGCAAGACAGACTGATGAACTGCTCAGATTACTCGACAGCATGGGTCTGTCGAACTTGCGGCAGTTTGATATCGTTGGGGTATGATGATATCAGTCTTGGTGAAGTCTCCATTACGTCAGGGTCGCTAAAACCTACAGGACCCGGCGGGGAATATTGTAGAGTCTGTCGCGCGGCCGCAGAGAAGGAGGAGGAACGAGACCGGCAGGCACTTGCCACTGGCCGCAAGTCTCAAAGACCGCAGACTGACGTTAGAGTGTCCATACCGTCACAAAATGTGCTCAATCGAGCAATGAAGGGTGGGGATTTGGACGTTGTGGCGGTTCCATACGTGTTCAGGTATCTATGCGCCGAGCTAGCCTCCATGGGTATCGCTGTGGCACTTGACGTCGCATAAAATTACATTCGATATTATATTAATCATGAGCCACATTTTTTTTGCACTTGTCGGGGGTCATCGATCACCATCTTGTACATCTTGGATTCCACGTTATATTCACCGAAAGGATATAGCATAATATAAATGAGTGAGAGGATATATAATCAGTATAACACACGTCTAAGTACCAGCTTCGCAAATAACTAGGATATAAACACATTATGCAATCAATGCCGCCACAGAAGAAAATTTTACGAGTTGACTTCGATGACGGCGGGGGTATGTTTTGGGGTAACATCTTCCACGACCGATGTAACTACCCCGGAAGATGGGGGCGGCGGAGCGACGTCAACTGCGGGCACAACCTTTATCCTCCTAGAACTGTGCTTTTTCTTTCGAAGAGGGGGTCCTTCAGGTGTCACCTCCGAACCCAAAAAGTATTCCACCAATGCTTGCTCCAGGGCGATATCAGATGCCGCTGACTCTGGGTTATCAGACGGGGAAGGTGAGGGGTACGGAACTTCCATCTCGACAGCCTTGTCTCCAGCAACGCCCGACTTCGCAAGGAAAAGCTCCAAAATCACACGGCACTCATCAACGGTCGTCGCCCGTGACATCAAACGATGCATATCCTGCATGTCATTGACGACCGTTTGCGGTGGCGCGTCTGGGACAATTGGAGGTGGAGCTTTGCGGGTAATGTGAGAAGTTCTTGATGGAGGATTCTCCGCTGGTTTGATCGGAGATGATTTCTCGCTAGAATGTGTAGAAGATGAAGGCGCCTTCTCCGTCCCATTGGCCGGTGAATGATTGGCCTTAGAAGCGACAGTAGCGTCTTCACCCTTTTTGACACTATGACCAGCGACAGGTGCTTGAGATGGTGCGACTTCCTGGGTATCTGTTTTCGCAGGAACCGACGGGGTATCCACGGTAGTCGGTTCCATCTTGGGTATGGGAGTATTAGCAACTGGAGGCTTTTTTGGTCGCGTCACACTGAGATCATCGTAATGATCATGAGGTGAGGCCGGGGGCGAAATCGGAGGGGGACGCGGCGGAATGGGCCTATTGGCAAGTGCTGGGAGATTAGGGTGGGAAGGTTTACTATGAATGATTGGAGTGCTTGGTTGGCGTCGAATCGACCTTCCAAAATCATCATTTCCTTGTGCCCCACGCGTCTTTTCCCCACCCATTGAAAGCTTCGACATCATCCTTTGTAGCCTCCCACTCTTCGGCTTCTCGATCTCTATGAACGAGGTCGACGTAGACCCCACCATGTATTCTGGAGGCCCTTCATTGAGAAAGTCCATCATATCTTTCGCAGCCCTAGACACCTTGGGAACGGTAGAAGGCGGCCCTGAGGACGGAGGACCCGCATCCAAGAAATCCATCAAATCGCGTGTATTCGATGATACTTTGGGGGCCCGCTTAGGAGTTGTCGGAACAGACGGAGGTGAGCGTCTTGATGGCTCCTTCACGGCCTCTTCGTAGTTCTCATCATCAGAACCAGCCATAACGTCGTCAAGATCTAGAGACTCCCTGTTGCGCTGGACGTTTCTGGTCTTAGCTGGGAATGGACTTGCATCCGACCCTTTCAGCCCTCCTCGCCTAGACTGGGCCATCGGTACTGGTGGCGGAGTCGATGGCTTTGAAGGCGCGAAGGGAATGGATGGCTTAGAGTACTTGCGAAGACGTGAGGATGACGACGACGATGACGAAGGAGACGGGCTCGCAACCGAGAATGACCGAGCACGACTGCCAGGCAACGCAGGAGGATTAGGGGTAGTGCTAGACTGGAGCGTACGAGACGACGCCGGTGAAGAGAGTGGCTCCTCGTCCTCAGTGATGGAATGAACGTGTCGCAAAGACGGACGACGACCGTTCGCTCGAGTTGGTGACGATGAAGGGTCAAGTTCAGATGGGAAAAGGGGTGTGGGCCGTCTATTACCACGGTCCCTTTCCTGTTTGTAGGCCTAGCTTAATTTTTTAGCATGGAAAAAGTGACATAATAGGAGAATGCGCGAACCTCCATAGACTTCAGCCTATCTGGAGTCAGGGAGACTTTCATGGTAGAACCTGAGCGCATGAGGTCGTCGAATTCCTGTAGCGAAGCACTCTAGGGGGGACGGCTAAACATTGAGCAGAAGCATGAAAAGGCTACTGTACTCACGTCGTCAAATGAAAGGCCTTGATTGAAAGCTGCCAAAGTCTGCTTGGTCTCTTCGCTGAGGATGGATTCAGATCGCTTGTGAGTGTTGTTCGTGTCAGAAGATAACCTGCTGCTGTTTGAAATTAGTTTTTTCATGGACTTGTTCTTATCCAGGGACGCTCTGGACCCTGTCAGCGTGTGAGCCATCATGGAAGAAGAAGAAGCTTCTGAGGAAATGCGAGAATCCTTGGAAGACATGTCGTATGGAGAAGAGGTGCGAGAGATGGAAAGCTTATCGCTCCTCGATATGGATTTGCTACGTCGCGACTTTGAAATAGTGGATATTTCCTCGATCTGTGAATACACTGCATCGGCATTAGCCAATACTGCGGCGGTTGCCGTCCTCAATCGCATACCTTTCATCGTTTTGAAGAGCCCGTAAATTGTTTCATCCTCGCACAGAGCCACAAAGACATCTTCGACAGTTGCAGATGTTCGGCTGCTGTCTCTTGATGCCACCCGTCCAACGTTGGACAAGATATGTCTGTCGATGATGGAACATGAGAACGATGAAACGACTCAGAAACGAATCAAAATGATGGACGCACTCGCACATGGCTCTGTAATAGAAATAATTGAGCGAATGTCGCGAGCATACGAATGAAAACTTACTCGAGAATCGCGGTGAGATAAAGCGCTGCAGGGGCTACCAGCGTTGGCGATGGTGCATGTAGGTGGTGGCTCAGGTTCATCCGTTCTTCAAGAAGGCCTTCACTAGCAGGATCTTCGTCAGATTCATTGAGAGTTGAATACGCCTGGCATTTCAATTGCAGCAGCTATAAAGGAAACGACCATGAAAAACTATAGAATTAAGCAAAGGACTGGCCTCGCACCTCAAATGCCCATGCAAGATTGAATGTGTCCTTGTCATCCTCGATGGTATTTGCGGACTTTGTCCGGTCCTTGTACGCCCTCAGCTCGACTTCCGCTTCTAGCAACGCCTCCTTTCCCAATGGTGTCGGTAGAACGCTCAGCAATCCCGCTCTAAGCTGGTCGGTAACGAGAGATTGCGCAGTATTGATGATTTTGTAAAGGAATTCGTCGAGAAGGACATTAATTGAGTGAAGTGCCTCGACCTTCAATTTAATGGGACGAATATCGGACAGAATGACATCGGCGCTATGCGCGGAGAGGTACGACGGACCTGAAGCGGCACCAGGGTCAGTAACGTCGTCTGTCGTCGCGCCATTAGCGGTACTCACTGTGTCCGTCGGGGGTGCTCGCGGCGCCAGCCATGATGGTACAGAGTAGAGGTGCAGGATACCCGCTAAGTTCCTGCAACAGTTCCCGTAATGAGAATATCCATTTCCGGAAATCTGATCGCGCTTGCATGGGCCACCAACACTGCTGCGTTCTTAAAATGATCCCAACCATCAAACGGAGATGTATTCACTAAATAAATGTGGGCAAAATGGGGGCCGCGCCGTTACGTACCAAGACTCTATTATTAAGTGATTATTCTACACTTGCAATAGCACTCTGACTGTCTCTTCATCGTTCCCTGCCTCCGCCGCCTCGTCGACAAGGTCATCATCTCCTCCCTTTCCCCATAAAACAATGTCTTTATCTTTGAACATCGCCGTAACTTCATCTGAGTTGAGATCTGCAACACCTTTCATACTCTCCCACTTAGCAGATCTTGACGGGGACGAAGAAATCGGCGGCTTCGTCTCCAAGAAATCGTATTCGTGTCGGCTCCGCAACTCTGCTGCGCTTGCCTCGCCTGGTCGAAACGGCTTCGCAAGATTGTACCTTTGCGGCGCCAAATCTACCTTGCCGAAGATATTCTGTAGTGTCTAATTAAAGATGGTCAGTGGGTAAATGGAACCCACAACTGAACATATATTTACCCAAAGACCGATTACCTGGTGTCGTTCTGGCGAGATGGGATATTGAGCCACTGATCTGGCTACTGCCATGTACGACGGTACGACACTAGGGACATCTGGCAGCTCCATATGCCCTTGAAGCAAAAACGGATCAGCCGACGGTCTCAACTTGTCGTTTTGATGTATCTGGAGGCTATGCTGCAAGTATTGTCGCGCCGTTCGGAACGTTTCCTCGCAATCTGTAACCAACTTGATGATCAGATGGTGCGTCGAGCACTGAAGACGGTTCATACTCTCATAGGCACAATACAATGGCATGAACGCATGGACCTGAAGATGCAAGATCATCTCATGTTTGTGCAGAAGGACCCGTCCGCAGTGTTGCCAATGACATGGAAACGACTGCAAAATAAATCAGTGCAAATATTCTCGAAAAACCCAAAAGGATGCACCTTTTCAGCCTTGTTTTGCTCGACATGGTATTGAAGGTGTAGATATAGCTTGTCTGCACAGTTCAAAATACTATCACAGCCACGCCATTTACAGGGAGCTTCCCGCAGTCGAGAGCTACATTTCTGCATAGCGGCTTCTTCCTTCTCATCTATAATTATTAAAGATGAATATGAGGATAAATGGTACCCTGAAAAAAGGGACAGACCTAGCAATGGCGTTCTAGAATGTCGCTGAGAATCTGGGTTTGTCATTAAGGTGCCGTTTATTGACTGCGCAAGAGTGGCCGAACCTATTTCTTGCTGCACTGGCGACTCAAAGCCAACTACGTCAACATAAAGGGTCTCATCACTCGCCTCCTCAAGAATCGCTTCGCTTCTTCTTCTTCTCTCCAATCTGGCTTTGAACTCTTTAACCCACGTTGGCGGAGGTGGAATGAGAACATATGGTATCTTTCTTTTCCCCAAAGCCTTTGCAGATAAAGGCTTTGCAGGACCAAAAATATGGACGTCCTCCGCATCACTATGGTCAGCATCGTCTATCCCACTGGTGTCACCCAGTGGTGTCGAGCTTGAACGGAAAAACAATGGCAATTTGCTAGAGCCCGCGTCCCCTTCTCGATCGTCGATTGGGCTGTGCGATCGCGATGTTGGGGTAGTAGCATTATTGTTTTGGATCGGCGAGGACCCTGTCGGCTGTGAAACTTCAAGAGTAGAGGGGGCTGCTGTATCTTCGTCGGCAAGTGGAGGATTTTGCGTTAAAGTTGGGTAAGACGAAGGCGTTGCCATGTCTTTGACCGCAGATGGATCAGGAATAGCACTAGTTGTGCCTACAGGAAGCAGCGACGTCGTTGTCTGACTTGAGGGGTTCTTTGTCCTGCTATCGGCCATTGTTGACAGGTCCTGTGCGCCAGGGGGAACCGTATTTTGTATCGCCTTGGGAAGCGTAGAAGTCAGGTTGTGAGGTTGAGCGAGCTGGGCCGAAGGGGCTATCAATGCACGATACGGGTTATAAGGCTGATATGTGTATTGGCTATTTTGTGTTGTGGGAAGGCGGGCCAATGGAATCATCGAAGTCACAGGTATCCCTGTGATTGCGACAGGCGCCTGCATGAAGTTCGTTGAGTTAGTTGTCGAGACCGACGAGCGGTCATCAATTACACGCTTCTTTGGAGCTCGTTCGTCCTCATTTTCTGAGTCCCCTTCTCGTCCACGCTTGCCTGAAAATCCGAGGGCGCGCAGGACATCTCGAGCTAATGTGTGTTTATTGGCATGTGAAGGAGTCCTGGGGCCCTCAAGGACAGACGATGAGGCAGCGTCGCGTGGCTGAGGAAGTGGGCTACCTGCCCTGGGAGTCAAAGCGTTGGATGGGGGAGGAACTGGTGATGCAGAACGGCTGCATTCGCCGGCATTGGCCAATTCATTCGGCAGGGTACCGTTGCTCGATAAATCCGGCGACGCGGCATACGGTCTCGACGCTGCTGGTACCTTGGTAGAGGGTTCATGTGCAGGGGTAGCGATGGAGGGGACGGGGGGTGTGGGGACGACGGAGGATGTATGTGACGGTGCAGCAGCGTGCTTCGAAGCTGAGAAAACCGGTGTCGTTTGACTTTGTGAGAGCTGATTGCTCTTAGAGGCAAGCTCTTTAGGAAGAAGAGGGTCACGAAATGGCTGCGATGTTTTAGTTTGTGCATCGATGGCAAGAGTAGCGATCTGCGCCTGCAGCCTCTGAGGTAGGGGCTGTAGTTCCGAATATTCATGTACTTCTATTAACCGCCCTTGGTGATCAACGATTGCCAAAAGAAGGATAGAGTCATTTAACTTCGCTACGCGCAGCCGTAGTTCTGGAAAGTCAGCGTGAGTATTTGGTGATGCATGTTGTTCGAATCGATATAGCATTTGTGAAACAGTTTCTGCTGTCCACCCTCGACCTACAGGTGCAGCCATATTAAAATTTAAGGCTAGCTTGTATTCTGAGAAAGGATTAAAGGCCTTTTATTTGTCAGACGGATATAATTTCACTCTAAGCCAACGTACCTGTTGTTGCTTTGAGCTAACTGATTGTGAGGACCCAGCCGTGTGTTCATTGCGAATTGCATTTCCAGTACTCAGAGTTTCCAATTGCGCTACGACATTCCGTTGCGCACTGTTTGACTGGGTAAAGTTAGGCGTTGCGGCTGAGGTTGGCTGCACAGTAGGGGGTCCCGTAGACTTTCGAAGGATTACACAACTTCGGTGAATAAGAACAGCGGAGTCGTACATACCTGCATGTACGAAATGGGAGGGTGCGGTGTTCCACCAATGGCGTTAGCCAGACTGGAGGTTCGAAAGTCGTGCCCTGACCAGGATGTCAGAGATGGAGTGAAAAGAAATGGCCCGAACAGTACCTCCTTGCCAGTGCACAGGTGGCACTGAGTTAGTACTGCTTGCCACTGGTCCGGACATAGATGTAGTTTGGCGATGCGTGTGTGGATGACGATTAGCCATATTTGCAGAGTTTTGTGCGGCGAGGGGTGCAGGGCCGTGAGGAGTAGATACATAGTTCACGTATCCATTCTGATGTAAGTGGTAGGACGTGGTTGGCTGAGAGTGGCGGGGAACAGGCCGCGACGAACTGAGCTGCTGGGACTGATGTATTAGTGTCTATCAGGACAACGAAACAAGGGCATATTACATGATCATATCCTACTTCCTCGATGTATGCACTCGGCTGAACCGGGGCAATGGAAGGAGTGTATGAAGGATGAACAGGTCCGACATAACCTGCAGCTGTCTGGCTCTGCAGTTCAGAAAGTTTCCGCCTGGGGGGATTCGATGTCAAGGAGCAAAAAGACGAGCTACACGACATACTTGGCGTCTTCGCCCTCCCTGACCTTGCGCTCCAATTCGGCTATTTCGTTGTTCACCCACACTCTGTCCAGGTGGGCCCGCATTGTTTGAATAGTCTCGCTGTTCTGTCGATAGGACTCCGCAGTGAATACACCTTTGTCATTCGTTCGTTCTAGGGACATTGTGGGAACAAGACGCGTAAAGGCTCGTGTCGCCGGTCCCAGAGTCGTCGTCGTTGGATCTGGTCAAGACCACGAAGGTGTGGATTATGTAATCCGAGAGCTCTGTCTTTCCCCCAATGATCGCCTCGGTGAGGAGAACCGTCCCACGCTCGGTCCGGTCTTTGGCATCTGTATCTTCCAGCAATGTGGGCCCTTTTACTGTATTCGACCGGAAAGCAAAACAATTACAACGCGACCGTGCGGCAGCAAAGGACGGTGGAAAGTCGAGCGCTACCGTCGACTACGTGAGGGACGAAGTGGCTGACAGGCTTTTGGAACGTCTGGAGGTGACTCGGATTATAGATGTGCTTGGACCACTGCTCACCCTGATTTAAGGACATTAAAAGAAGGTTCAGCACAATCCTTGACTTGGGTTCCGGACCTGGTCACTTTGCAAGATTACTTGGTCCAGAGAATGCAACAAGATGTATCATGATAGAATCAAGTGGTACATTGTTTGACTTATCCTGTGAATGCAACGTATTAACTTCACCAGAAAAGACCCTATATCGCGATCCAGACACGACTTTTGAAGGTTTACCTGCCTCTAATACACTCCAATCTCTATTGACCTGTTATCAAGTTCCTGTCGAAAGAATTCATGCGGACGAGGAGGAGCTCCTGCAAGTGATAGAACCGAATAGTCAAGAAGCAATTGTATCTTGTCTGAGCCTTCAGTGGATAAACGACCTACCAGGTGAGTTCCTAGCGACGCGACGCGACAATGTTTTCTTACTATCGACCTTAGGTATGCTTGTGCAAATCAACAAAGCCTTGAAACCCGACGGATTATTCCTCGGGGCCATGTTCGGTGGTGAAACGCTCTTCGAACTTCGGTATGCCCCCCATTTCCCCCATCCTCCTCCGGTAATGTAATTCCTATATCAGGACGTCGTTGCAACTTGCTGAGGTAGATCGTGAAGGAGGCATTTCTCCTCATGTCTCTCCCATGACCGGTAAAGCGTGCTTTACCCTTTATGGAACGGCATTTTAAATGTTCCATCAGATACTCGCGACGTGTCCAACCTCCTCGGGCGCGCCGGCTTCACTCTCTTAACTGTCGACATCGACGAAGTCAAAGTAGCTTATCCAAGTATGTGGGAACTAATGGATGACCTTAGAGATATGGGGGAGAGTAATGTTATCATTGGACGGTAAGCTTCTTGTCCAATCAGCTTTCCAGCAACTGACTACTTCGTATAGACGGCATTTCATACACCGCGACACGTTAACGGCTGCCTCCGCTATATACAAGGGTATGTCTTACGTTCCTCCCAGGTGGTCACCGCGTTGATCCTTTTCTTCGTCACAGAACTCCACGGAAGCGAGGACGGTACTGTGCCAGCTACTTTCCAAGTGATATTCATGGTGAGCCTTACTCCGTTCCCCTTTCTAAGTCCCTGGCGATCACATTGCACCATGCTAGATTGGATGGAAGCCCGATCCATCGCAGGCGAAACCGGTAGATAAGAAGTCAATGTTGCAAAATGTGATATAATAGACGCTGCAACAGACCCTACTTCTGTGTATGAGATTCCCAGAAACGCGTGACTGCGAGAAGACCATGTGGCATGCAGCGCACCGTATTACACCAGTCTGAAGCATAGTGCTACTCCGTAAACAAGCAATGCGGAGACAACGTGTAAGTATGTATGGTAGACTAGAATAGTCTTCGTCGACTATAAAGTCGTCGATATTTTTGTGAAGAAACTCCTCCCCTGATCATGTCGTATTACCGGGGTACGAACCGGTAAGCAACCATAGTTCTGCACTTCGAACGTAGCTCACCCTCCAAATATTAGTCCTCAGACGTACATCCCGGGTCCGTCACCTGCAAACCATCATGATACATATTGGCGCATGGCGCATGGGTCATACCCTACCCCACCTCCAATACCTGCGAGGCTCAGCGAAGAGAACCTTGCGCGTCTGGATCGCGGACAGGCAAGATCATCCATCTTTATGTCGCAGACCTATAGCACCAATCGCCCGTTCCCATCCTTCCAGCCATCATCCAGATTTTCGATTGGCCCTTCATATCCCCCCTCGAGATCAGGCACCATGTATTCATCGCCAAGTCCCTATTCTTCAGACTCGCGACGAACTCCAACACCTTCAATCAGCCCCTATAGCTCTCCCGGTGCACCGCTGAACAGGATCCATTCTCCTTTTCCCTCTCCTCCTCCCCCGCCTCCCCCGTACATTTCCCCCAACCCGAAAAGGTATCTTGATGCCAATACCCCACCTCGCCCCAGGTTCAGTCCAAGACACAACTACCCTGATCCTCGACCACTCGTGCATCGCTCCCCAGCATACCAACAGCCTACACATTTCGATAATGGGGATTGTAATCCATACTACGGTCGCACACGTTTTCCACCAAATAACGTACCTGGTGCATTCTCGCACTTACAGAATCCTCGATATACGCCTCGCGGTGAATTTGAAAGCGATGAAGAAGACAGTGATTCAGATGAGAGTGGCGACTCGGAGTTTTCGACAGGGTCGAGTCTGACTTCGGGTTCGGAGTTTTTTGAAGAGGATTCTTATGACGGGGATTATGAAGACGCGGCGATATATGAGTCTCCGGGAGATGCAGCCACTCTGTAACTTGTGAGATCTTTGCACTTTGATAACCTTCATCATTTTCCCGCCTCGTGGATACATATCGTATATTATGACTCTGATGCGCACGTTCTATGTACAAACAACGCAGGCGTCACAAATATATGTACAGGCAACTCATTGATCAACCGTAATACCGGCATCTCTAAATTGTTTCTCCAGGCGTTCGCTCTGCAATTTAGCCGCTTTTTCCATGGCTTTCTTCGATTTCTGAGAAACCCCTTCAGGTAGCTTCAAGGCTGGAAGGTAACAGGGGGGTCATTCGCTCCCGCGGAAGGCTTCTTGCTACATTTTGACTCAAGGAGAGATTGGAATCCTTTACTTGCACTGAGCACTCTAGCGAAAACATTTGGTCCGTCTGAAAGTTTCATGAGCTTTGCGGTTTCCTTCCAGTGGCTTGTGTCTACATACCAATTCAACAACCCTTTCGGAGCGACCACAGTCAATGAGAACAATTTGGCTCATATCCTCGGCGACAAATGCATTCCCTGCTTTAGGGTCTTCATGCCTACATAGTTCATAGATTGACACACTTTGGATTTGAATATGTTACATGTAGCATGGTCTTACCGTGGACCTTTTTTTCTCGACCCAAAATGTGATTATTTTTTCGGACCGTTGGATGGCTGCCATTACGAGATCCCTGCATGCTTCAAGAGTCCTTGTCTTCGCGATCAGACTTTTTAGAGTTGACATTGGGGGCGGGCTAAGAGCTACGTTCTTGATCCTGTCGTCGCCCATTTCGACGTCTCTTATGGTCTTTATGTATAAACCCACCTATATAATCTCATCAGTACTAAGGTATCCTGTCAAAGATTAAAATGCTGACATCTTTGAGTGCATCGACCTCCTCATCGAACGGGATAGTTTGATCCCATTTATGCTTCTTTGTGACAGCCCGCCGTTTCTGAGAGAAGATGCTGCATACAACACCATCAGCTCCTTCCCCTATTACGGTGTACTTATACTCCTTTGTTTTCGGTCCGCCGATGATCTGTGTCTTTTGCACCTTAATTATTATCTCCTGCCCTATCTCGTACTGGTGGGGCCGGGGAACGCGAACGTCAAGTCCTGATGGCCTAGGGCTAATCAGTATACGATACAGATGGAGCAGGATATCCTCACCGAGATTCATGCAGCGGAAAGCAGAGAGACCAAAGAGCCAAGTACGGATTCAATGCGCGAAGGAGCATGTCAAGCTTTGAGAAATACAACGACGAAAGAGACCAGCTCTATCTGCAGGGAGTCACCTACATCCAAGTATATATACAAGAACAGAAAGAGGTAATAACTACTTATATGAGGAGCTGAGTAATATTTTGCCATCCCAGTGGTCAATACGGCATCCGTCGTGGTCGGCATGGCATATCCCGTATCCACCGTTGGCACAAGGAAAGCACTCTTAGCTGTGGTCGTCATGTTGCGTAAAAAAAGAAATGGTATACGGAGAAGCTGTACTTGTTTCAGCACCAGTCATTGGAAGAACCTACACAGGATTTTGCGCATAGATAGACAAAACTTAAACTGGGAGGCAATGACGGCCTGAGTCTAAGTATAGGCCGCTGACGACTGGATCCTACCTCTGCAACGACGTGATAGCTTCTGAGGACCAAAGAGAATCCGATACATTTGGGACCGGTCTGATTGCATGTGTCGAGAGTCAGAACTTGAAGAGGCGAACAAGAGCTAGATGGATGTCGCCTGAGTCGCAGATCCCAATGGTAAGAATAGACAAGTCCAGAAGATATTGTAGACCCAGAGCAAATGCTTCGCCACAAATATCGGATATTAATCGGATATGCGCTTCAGGTAAGAGGCATTTGTCAGTGGGAGTCACAGGCTACGATCTCGGAAACGCGGCCCGGTCACTTTCCACGTTGAGAAGCTAGTTTACACGACGGATCACGACGGTTCCCGTCACTGTGACCAAGGGTGACAGCGCACGGCAGCTGACGGCAGGGAACAAACAGGGTCGGGACGCACGGCGAGTCTCGGCACAACAAAGACATGCGCGATCGACGATCCCGCTCGCGCATCTGCCCCCGCCCGCGCGCGGCTAACGATCGGAAGGGAAGAGAAGAAAGCGAGCGAGAGGAAATATGGGATGGAGAAGACGAGATGAGGAAGAGAAGAAGAAAGAGGGAGAGGAAAGGAGGGAGAGAAAGGGAAACAAGAGAGAGACGCGCAAAGCAAAGACCAAGGCAGAGTAAATAGTAGTACGTGTAAATAGTAGAGTAGGAATATGGAAAGGAAAGAAAGAAAATAGGAATGAATGACTGATTGATTGGACGGACTCACGGCAATGAAAACTGCGGCCTCAACAATGCTGAGGGAGAGGAGGAGGGTGCCATTGTGTGAGAGAGAAAGAGAGAGAGAGCAAGAGAAATAGAATAGATATGAAGCTGCTGCCATCCCCCACCCACGAAGCTCTTTTATAATAAATGATAATAAATGCCACATGCCAAAAGGAAGACAAGGGTCCTAGAAGAAAAGAAAGGCGAGGTGCAAACATCTTTTTGGTTTTCGGACCGGTCTTGAAACTGTCGTTTTACTACTTTTTCACGCTTCTAAACCACTGTCAGTCCCTGCCAAAAGATTTTGGAAGTCTAGTTGAGCCTGCAAAAAGACGTTCGCAATACTTCAAAAAGACAGTCCCAATAGGACTGATAGAGCCGATGACATGGTCAGGTTTGTACTGTACCCTGTGGCAATTCATCTTTGGTAGTCATGTATACGAGGCACTGTGATGTATTGAGGCGACATTTTGAAGTGTTTTCGAAGTGTATTGACATTGAGGCGAGGCAAAGAAGCCAAAGTAGCGAACAAATAGTCATTTAATTTTTTTCTTAAGCGCACTACACCAAGATACACGAGGGAATATTGATACAACTAAACTGCAAGACAGATGAACTTGAACTGCTAAGGCTTACGATAAGGAACGACTGGAGGACGGCCAAAAAAGTCAAAAAAAGTCTGCACATAATGTGCTGCCAAAGCCTTCTCTACCTTTGCGGTACCTTCTGATTCCATCATCCCTAATAACCCATGACATGCTAGTGGCAGGGGAACCACCCAGCCTCGCATTAACTCTCATAGATTCCGGAGACGTTCCCGTCGCCTTGTCCATTCTCCGCCAAATCCATCATCTAGTCCTTCTCCTGCTGATGGGATCAATGAACTGCCAGGAAAGATAGCTAAAACCGCATTCTGATGATCAGATGTGAAGTCATTGATAGCGCTTGTGGTGGCGCTGACTGCCAATGGTGTGGCAGGTTCCTGCGCCACACGATTGTCCAATGCAAGGAGCTCATAACGGAAGTTGAGCTCACAGAGCTCCCAGACAAGTTGCTGACCACGGCGAACATCAAATGGTTGATCATCAGAAGACGGTGGTGGCACAAGTTGTACTTGGACTCCTTGCGCATGCATCCATGACCCCAGCATTGCTTCAACTGCTTCGAAACCCTTGACAAACGGGGAGTTCTTTGACTTGCTCGAACTAGGGCCATCAGCATGTTTAAGATTCAGGGCCAGTAGGTCTCGCCACTGCTCAGGGCGTAGTGGTGATGCCTCCGAAGCCATAGCAGTAGCGCGATACTTCAAGGCATCAAAAGAATGGTCGAGTTGTCGGAGATACGCCTTTTGCTGCACGGCATTGGCATTGGTAATGATTATAGGATTTGGAAACATGTAGGTTGTCGCCACTGGATTAGGGGAAGCAGATTCTTCGTTGATTGAAGACAGAACATTTGACCAGGCGGCAATAACAACAGGTGCGTAATCCCCACGGAGATCAGCAAACTTTTCTTGACCAATATCTATCTCCAGATGAGTATGAGTTGTCCTGAATTAAATCAATCACTCACTGTTGGTAATTTTCTTATTTTTGGGGCGTCCAACCTGGGATGAGTGGTTCAGACGATGAGAAACATCGTGCTGCAGGCGTACAGGACCTGTCCTTGAGGAACTCAGTGGCAATACTGAGGATGATGGCGCTGCAGCAGCAGAAGAAGGAATTGTACGAAAATTAAATGGGTCATGGTACCCTTGGAAAAGACGTAGGCATCAGTGCTGGGCCACATATTTTTTGGGATCTGAAGGTGGCCCATCAAACACAATAGGAAAGGGATGCGCAGGAGGTGTGGTGCAGGTTCCCGTAGGAGAGAGCTCGACGATGTGTAGAACAACTTGATTAGAAAAGGATTCCCAAGGACGAATGAAGAATACTGGGATCTGGGCTTTGAAGAAGAGTTGGGCAGCACCGACGTCCCAGGTGAACATCCCAATGCAATGTTCGGCCTTGCGTGCAGGATCTAGAGGCTTGATGCCATCCATGACTGGCTTGACCCAGTCCATGTAGTCCAGAGCAGCGATGATCTCGAGCCAAAATCGTTGCGCGGTAGCAACTAAAACCTGGATTGTAAAGATATCCACCGCAACATGGGCCAGACGGTCGAGTACTGCCTGCAAGCGAGAGCGTAGGATACGTAACAAATCATGGTATTCAGATGATTTCTTTTTGTCTGCTAACATATCTCCGCATCGGCCATCAATGTAATTGAAGGCACGGGATAGTCGGTCACGCCATGGTCTTCGTAACAGGCCTATTCCTTGAACAGAGCCGGTAGCCCACTCGATATCTTGGTCGCTCACATTTTCCCACATATACGTGTAGTCCAGATATGGATGGCTGTTTAAGAGGCCAGTAGGTTGTCGTGGAATGAGCGGGAGATGACAGTATGCTTCTTCATAGTACTGTGGGACACGGCTGTAGTCGTGTTCTCCGAAGTGACCGTCAGCGTACAGGTGGACTTCTTTTGTAGTTGGTGGCGAAGGAATAAAGTCAGAAGTTGGTGATGTTATGAAGAATTGGTGGTCAGGGAAAAGGGCACCAACACGACCATCGTTGAACGACAAAGTGCCTATAATAATACATAAATCCAGGCTAAGCAAACAAGAGAATGAGAAATCACATACCTGAAAAGGTCCCTAAATTCCTCAGCAAATCCTCTTTCTTAATGACACGAGTGAGACTCATGCTGATACTTGTCAGCATAAACTTAGAAATAATTAGCATATACACACCTGGACAATTCGTCGTTGGTATGAAAACTTTCGTGCTATATGATCTTGAAGGAAGAGGCCTGAGGGGCGAGCCACAGCTGCGTCGTCTCTACACCAATAGTAGAGGTGACGCTCAAATGCACCAGAGCACTTGGTATGACAGCCAGAAACACCAAGAGTTTCTGGCCACAGGCTGTAGAGGCTACAAATTATGGAATCGTCAGGCTGAAGTCGCAATGTTCTATCCAAAAGAGCCATTAGTACAAGATTACAACAGGGATCAAGCACTTACGCCGACTTACGGACAAGGTGGGATTGTGAATCGTGATGGCAAAGTCAATGCGTCGTCGTTGATTTTCACCCCACATGGAACACTGCCACATCGGTCGGTCCGTTCTGAATACTCTTCAGTTGGACTCGGTGACTTGTGCTCTGCTGCGACAACGTTCAGATGAAAGGGACATCTGACACGTCTCATCTCCCTTGCTGATTTTTTGTTAATACTCGTCAACTTGAACGGGATTGCAGGTACGTCCAAAAAAATTACCACTGATACTGCACTGATTGGTTCCTTTCCGCATACAAGCCTTCTCATTCACAGATAGACCACAATGACGATAAACAACACTTCATTTTTCTTCCGTGTCAAACCTAGAAGAGTTGCCGGACACGTCTGGTTTGCAGCTTCGGACTCTGCAAACTAGACGCGTTCATTGTTGATTTCATTGGCTCTATTTGTCTACGCCGGCTGCAATTCTCCCTTTCCTCATTCCTCGTCCTGGTCGACAACGTCTATCCAACGGGTGCTTCTGGAGGCAGGCGTGGTGCAAGCGTGAGCTATGGGCTCAGACTTTTGGTGTCTGGGTCCGGCATATGGGCTATTGGTGCCCATATGCTTCCATTGGCATTCTCCTTCTGGTGGAGATTACTGCCGGTACAGCTCATGTTTGTGTCTTATCGCCCTGTCTACGCGTAACTCCGAGGTCGTCATGTTTGACCTCGATGGCAGTAGCGGTGGACGCGTGTTGAATGCAGGGAAAGAATTAACAGAGGTAAGTCTTCCATATCTCACCCCACTAAAAATCTACTAAGGATATACTTGCTAGAACACTCAATGATTTGTATTCTCCTTTCTCGTCATGGCCGGTCACCTTCGTTTTGAAATGGAATCCCTACTTTGCATCATGCACCGTATCTCAACTGTATGAGATCGATCATCTCCCAATCTCGCTGAACTTTCTAACGCTTCATTGACATAGGCTACGGTGCCGGCACCACCATTGGTGACAATGCTGCGAGTCAATCATCATCTGGTCTCCTCTCCAGCATTGTTCAGAATCTCATTAGCGGTGCTTCTGTGCAAACTCCGGCGTCTCCTCATCGAGGAGCAGCAATCTCACTCTTTTTCCTGCAGTCTCCGAAACCTCGACAAGCGCGTCGTCGTTGTCCACGGTGTCGTCAACAGCGCCAATGACTGATTCATCCATGTCGTTGACATCGTCCATTGATTCCGCTACGCTAACAACGGTGACCACGCCGATTCATCGACTTCGTTTTCCTCTTCATCTGGTACACTTAGCCAGACTCCCATCAGACGTTGAGCCATTTTATGGATATGTCGAAACGGCAGTCAACACGCTTCATCTAATACACGCTGCACGGCAAAGAGTCATCCCTCGCATCACCAGGCGCTTGAACGATTCGGAGCAGCGGGATATAATCAAAAGTGGATCGGTCTTCGTTTTCAGCATCGAAGAGAGCGGCATAAAACGATGGACCGGTGAGTTGCACATGGAGGAAGTCCGTCACTGGATCATTCAGCAACTTGTTGGCAAGATGGGTTGCTCTGGCCACCGTCTTGAATCGTGGGCAATTTCTTGGTGAGTACCGGTCAGCAGGCATAATTCGGAAGGGCACCGTTAACTATGGCGGGCAGGTCTATCGCGAGATTAGCGAGCGAGCGAGTGAGCAGTCGTGGAGGTCACAGGCGCTCTTACAGACTAGATGATACGTAGCCGAGGTCGCTCACGCATAGAACCTCTCCGAGTCAATCTTCCATCAGATACAAACCCAGTTCTCCCAACGGCACCACAGGCGACCACGGAACGTTCAAGCCTAACGGGTTGGTAAAGAAGGTCAGACAAGTTGTGACATAGTGAAGGATGGAGAGAGAGTTGACTTTATTATAGACGATCATGGTCACTATTGACGGGTCTGATCTCCATCTTATTTCTTATTATACCACCGAAGACATTCGTTCAGGCAAACTGAAGGTTTGTTTCCTTCCTCCACAATTCTAGGACGTCATTTCAAACGTATATTTGCAGAAACCATCATCACATCCAGATATCATGTCGCTGCACATGCCACCGCATCTTTTTCGCTTGACGAACTTCCGTGTGCCACCAAAGGTCGAGCTAGGCCTGGATGGCAAGGCTAGACTTGTGTATGTCTGGTCTATCAAGAGTGTGTTCATAGCTGATATTCTCCTAGAACCGAGCCGGAAGACTCGGATATTGACGGAGTCGTCAAACCCAAGGTGGAAGAAACAACCTATCATTTGCCCCATTCCCCGAACTCTCCTATCAGCCCAACGTCACCGACAGAATGCCCTTTCGGAGGGAACCTCTATACCAATCATGACACTTCATATCAGTGGAACAGCGTCGGAGACAGATGGTCTTCTAGTGGAGATGTGCGGGTTGCGTCTCCCGCACGACACAATCTGCCATGGCCGTTGTTGTCAGGAAACTTCACATTCCAGCCATCATCGGCGCGAGTGTTTACTGGTGCCTTCGTCTGATTCATGGTCTCCGCCTATCCAATCCTCACGCTATGACTCGCCTCCTTCTAGCAGCGGAATGTACTGTGACCTGTACTGTGACCGTCCTCGCCTGCGCACAATCAACAGCTATCAGAATAACCCGAGAGAAAGCGAGTCGCCGCCTAGCTTCGGTTCGAGATATAGCGGCGGTCGTGGTCGCGATGTGAGCTCTCATTGTGTGCTGTGGCTCTTGAACCAAGAGTTTTCAGGTGACCGTGAATCCCCCTCAAGCTGCAGATCATCCTATTCATCATCGTCATCCATTCTCCCGGCTTTCACACCGGACGGATATCATACATACGGCTCGACTTGGCCAGCAGGCGACAGCAGCACCCTGAACGTCGCCGCCTCCACATCAGCAAGTAATGCACCTGCATCGACTTCTTCGGCCGATTCTTCGGCATCAACTTCTTCAGATGGGAGTAGCGTGCTTAATCCCACACAGTCAAGCAGTACAGACTCACCAACTTCAGATAGCGAGATCCCAAGTAGTGCTTTCTGTCTCTCAGAGTGGCAGCGACTCTATTTCAGCATTGTCGAGTGCCAGTGCAAGCGAATCTGTATCTGCATTGTCGACTGGTAGTGCAAGCTATTCTATCATCAACGAGACGGCCACGTTATCATCCTCCACCATCACATTCCCTTCCGGCACCAGTACTCTAAATACTGCTACCATCACCTCCTTTATATTCTGTGTGAGTGTAACGACGACCACCAAATACCAAGTATCATCGGATCTCAGCTTTGTTTTGAAGGAGGCATCCTCGCTCCAGATCGACCAAACCACCATGACATCCTCCCAGAGCTTTCCTGATCCCGACCAGGTCACCACCAGCATCCCAGATATTCAGAGTACACCTGTGATGTCATTTAACACCCTACAAACCTCCTGTCGAGGTTCCCCAAACTGGCATGACTGGAGATCAGGATCTCACCGGATATACCTTCATCAGCATCGCGTTCTCGACTGCTACGTTGGGGTGGGTTTATGTCACGCAGAACTCTCTTACATCAAGCCAAATCCTGGCTTACACGTTGGACTAACAGGTACGTTAATCATCTGTAATGTTCTGAACAGGTGCTAACATTCGTACATTCACAGGTGATCAAGTAATATTATGGTGTCTTCAAGTCAACATGCCATCTGGATACCAGGATTTCATCCGATGCCCTTGTTATGGACCATGTGGACTGGGTACATCCATTCAAGTAGTGTTGACCCGCTTGCGTCTCTTTTCTGCGTCTCATCGTCCCAACTCTATGCCGACAATTCAGACCCTGTCGCTCAAGGGCTCGCCTTCCAAATCCAAAGTGCTGTTTCACTCTTCTCTGTCTCCGAACCCCATTCCTCCGGATCTACTGACTATTCCAGTCCTACTTATGGAAGCATGTCGACAGACACAACCTGCCGAGATACTATTATTGGTGTTGTCAGTGCGCTAGGCACGATCGCTGTTCTGGTCCAATATGGTGGGTATTCAGCCAGCAGGAAGAGACATTGACTACGTCCCTAAAGCCTGACTTATGACGGACTTGTACCTCCAAAAACCCAGTTCAAGAGGTCCGAGTACATCATCACTGTTCATCGGGGTATCAATCACCATAGCCACCTTCAACAACCCGAGAATACGCATGTCCGTGTTGGTCATCATCCATGACGGTCGACTCGTAGGTACAATCGATGCAAAAGTATGTCCTACATTTCTTTTTCTCAGTCGGGTTTCTAATACCTTTCTCCAGCTATACAATGAAGCAAGTGAAAAGTAGAATGTAGTGTGTTGAGCCACAGAATACCGTTCACCATGATGGCCAGTTGTTGTTGCCCTTTCCATCCTTTGGTTGGTTTGCGCATTTGGTCTCCTAGCTGCTCCATGAGCGCCATGAGGGATTCCTGCAACTGGGCCTATTGGAACGGCATGGAATTGGATCGCTGTCATTTTTATATATTTCAAGAAATTGCATTTAATCTCTCTTGCTGTTATCATCGGCTCTTTCGAAAACTCTTACAAGTTGCGTGTGTATTATTAGAGAAAGAGAAAGACACCGGTCAGACAACCCCTATAGCAATCTTCAGCTCTTACCATCATGGGTGTTAAAGGTGGTTGGAATGTACGCTCGTTTTTGTGTAGATTTTTGGCCTGCATCTCACTCACTTTTGACAGCTGTTGGACTCCGTAGATTCAGTATCTTTTGTCGACTGGTCCTCCCAGAAGATCTCCACTGGCTTGGTCCATGATATGGTCCCACACATTGGTGTGGATGCTAGGTAGCCATTATTGGTTTATTCTTGCTCTCGTGGGACTACTGATGACTGTCTCTTAGTGGATGGATGTTTGCTGCAAAGTACCACCACGCACAGACGAAAAGTCCAGCACAAGCTTCACTTTTTAAACGAACAGGACGTCTTTTTCACCTTCCAGTGATTCCTATATTCGTTTTTGATGGTCCAGGGCATCCTGCCAATAAGCGCAAAAAGGCTGTGAAGAAAACACCAGACTGGTTGGCTGCCAATTTCAAGAAGCTATTGGTAGGATTTGGGTTTCCCTATTGGAAGGTACGTTGTATCAGAGTCTTTGTCCTCTTTTATTGAAAAGAAAAACAGGCTCCGGGCGAAGCAGAGGCCGAGCTGGCAATGCTTTCAGGTGTTGGCCACATTGACGCTGTGATGTCAGAGGATTTTGATGCCATGGTATTCGGTGCCCAGCGTGTAATCCGAATGTGAGCGGCAACAGTTCAGCTTGATCCACATTGTTTCTAACCCCATCTATCAGCAAAGGCGAAAGTGACTCTGAATATCTGATCGAGGTCCATGAAGCGTCCCAGTTCTCCTGCAATGATCTTGTACTGATTGCGTTACTTGCTGGAGGCGATTATGATGTAAGTCATGCAGGGCTGTTTGCAAATATGGTCTCATCTTTGCTCTCATAGGAAGGAATTCAGGGGTGCGGCATTCAGACTGCAGCTGAAATTGCTCGAACAGGAATTGGCAAACAATTGTTTGATGTCCTTGAAGTATCTGAAGTCGACGATTACCCTGCCATAGCTTCTGTGTGGCATCAGGATCTCTGTATGATGTTGGAAGCCAAAGGAGCTGGCCGTCTCTCCTCTCGCCACCGTTCACTGGCTTCTCGCATTCCTTCTGACTTTCCCAAAGCCTCGGTTCTTGTCCAGTATCTCCATCCAGTGACATCGGGGCTGGGAAACCTGCCTGCCGCACCATCGCTAGGTCAACCAGATCTTCCTAGGCTTGCAAAATTATGTGAAGAGCTCTTCATTTGGGGGCACCCAATGGGTATTATTAAGAATTTTTCGCATCACATCTTTTCAGGATTAGCAACCCGTGAACTGCTCCAAGACCTGTGCGAGCGACGTGGGTTAATACAGCCCAACAACTCCCATCTATCTGCCCACGCTGTCATTTCCGGAATCTGTACTGTTCGTGAAAACCAGCGTGAACGATCAAAGTCAGAAATCTTCATGTCTCTTGTCATCCCTCATGAAATCCTGACCGAGATCACATCTGTTCTCAACGTAACATATGAAAATGACATTAACAGGAAGGCGTTGAACCAGTTCATGGAAAAGCGTGAGGTTCGCGTGTGGCTCTCACGCATATTGGCGCTCCATGCAAGGCCAAACATCCTGGATAACATGGATCAAACACGCAAGCCTGCTAAATGATGCAAGTCTATGCAGCCTTGTCTGCTAGAATTCTACATGAAAGGTGTCAGTTGACACATAGTGAAAACACAATATGAGTGTCAGTTGAAAATATTCAATTTCCCAGGATTATATGGTATATTAGTCAGCAGCCCAACTCATGACATCATCAGAAAATCCGGCTGACCTGGGAATTAAACTCAAGATCTTAAAAAGATTGCCATCAATATCACATGACTTTGCCAAGCAGACATGCTAACCACTATACCATACAGGCATTATATATTTATATATCCATGTCTCCATATGACCTTCCTCCCTTATATTTATAATATCCCAATTGGGCCCTCCCTTTGGTGCGCTTTGGTGCGCCTTTTTTTTCCTTATTGGGCTGGTCAAATCAGCCCATCAAATGTGCTCAAAAGCGGCTGTGCTCTGCCATTTTCGGTCAAAATGGGCATTTTGGCTCATTTGGGGCTTCCTCAGGCTACTGGGTGGGTCAGGGGATGGTACTAGTATATGCCTAAACATAAATAGCATAAAAGCGAACCCTCTGGTGAGGTATGGGGACCCTGGGGAGTGGGTAAAAAGGGTAAAATAATAAAAAATAGCGGAAAATCGCATAAAATTCGCGTTTGGGGGGTGCTACGTGCATCGGATCGCTTCGAAAACTTGACCAATGAATTCCCTGGCCTTGAATACCCTTAAACAACTCCTCTACAGTACATGTGGCGCATTTTATGGCTAGGGATAATCGAGAAAATTGGCTTTTTATGGTGCTGTGTGCATTGGATCGCTTCGGAGATGTTACCAGTCGATTTCTACACTATGAAGACCCTCTAATACATCTTCATATGCTATATATGACTACCGGAACATGATGAAAAATGGGGATTAGGGGGGTACATATGGTTTATTTTGATTTCTAGCCATTGCATCGGTCTGGGGACATCACCAATCGATTCCTCGACCTTGAAAACCTCCAAACGACTCTTGGTTTCATTTATGGGGTCTCAGGATCGATGGTAATAAAGATATGACAGTTTAGGAGGAGCATATATGAAAACTCGCATTTCTGGACCTCGGAAAACTTCGGAGTTTTGACCAGTGTATTCCCTGACATTAAGAACACCCAGAACACCCCAGGATCACATTAAAACACTTCATAATTCATGGTAAAAAGTGTGATAGTGAAAATCTCCGAAATACCTTATATCTCGTGTTTATGAATGTTTGGGGAGACGCTTTTTGTACCCAATTTACGATATACATTGTATTATAGTGGTTACAAAAGATCAGGATGATCAGAAATGTATTGGAAGAGATATAAGCAGATCTTTCTGAAAAGGAGGAGGGGCACCCCCCTGATTTCGATGTTCTGGTCATCCTATGGCCTGGGGACTATCAGATTCGGATTCCTTGACCCAAAAAACAGTAGACTCATCTATCATCCATATAGGCATTTTTACTTGTGTACCAACTATGCAAACAGGATACCTTTGTGCATAAATGAGAGCACACCCATTACTTCGGAGTTTTGGCATATGAACCCCATGGATGATTGGTGCTTCTAATGGTTTTTGGGTCAAGGAATCCGAATCTGATAGTCCCCAGGCCATAGGATGACCAGAACATCGAAATCAGGGGGGTGCCCCTCCTCCTTTTCAGAAAGATCTGCTTATATCTCTTCCAATACATTTCTGATCATCCTGATCTTTTGTAACCACTATAATACAATGTATATCGTAAATTGGGTACAAAAAGCGTCTCCCCAAACATTCATAAACACGAGATATAAGGTATTTCGGAGATTTTCACTATCACACTTTTTACCATGAATTATGAAGTGTTTTAATGTGATCCTGGGGTGTTCTGGGTGTTCTTAATGTCAGGGAATACACTGGTCAAAACTCCGAAGTTTTCCGAGGTCCAGAAATGCGAGTTTTCATATATGCTCCTCCTAAACTGTCATATCTTTATTACCATCGATCCTGAGACCCCATAAATGAAACCAAGAGTCGTTTGGAGGTTTTCAAGGTCGAGGAATCGATTGGTGATGTCCCCAGACCGATGCAATGGCTAGAAATCAAAATAAACCATATGTACCCCCCTAATCCCCATTTTTCATCATGTTCCGGTAGTCATATATAGCATATGAAGATGTATTAGAGGGTCTTCATAGTGTAGAAATCGACTGGTAACATCTCCGAAGCGATCCAATGCACACAGCACCATAAAAAGCCAATTTTCTCGATTATCCCTAGCCATAAAATGCGCCACATGTACTGTAGAGGAGTTGTTTAAGGGTATTCAAGGCCAGGGAATTCATTGGTCAAGTTTTCGAAGCGATCCGATGCACGTAGCACCCCCCAAACGCGAATTTTATGCGATTTTCCGCTATTTTTTATTATTTTACCCTTTTTACCCACTCCCCAGGGTCCCCATACCTCACCAGAGGGTTCGCTTTTATGCTATTTATGTTTAGGCATATACTAGTACCATCCCCTGACCCACCCAGTAGCCTGAGGAAGCCCCAAATGAGCCAAAATGCCCATTTTGACCGAAAATGGCAGAGCACAGCCGCTTTTGAGCACATTTGATGGGCTGATTTGACCAGCCCAATAAGGAAAAAAAAGGCGCACCAAAGCGCACCAAAGGGAGGGCCCAATTGGGATATTATAAATATAAGGGAGGAAGGTCATATGGAGACATGGATATATAAATATATAATGCCTGTATGGTATAGTGGTTAGCATGTCTGCTTGGCAAAGTCATGTGATATTGATGGCAATCTTTTTAAGATCTTGAGTTTAATTCCCAGGTCAGCCGGATTTTCTGATGATGTCATGAGTTGGGCTGCTGACTAATATACCATATAATCCTGGGAAATTGAATATTTTCAACTGACACTCATATTGTGTTTTCACTATGTGTCAACTGACACTATTTGATGCCTTAAAAGTAGCAGCTATAGGTGGTCTATGAAGCAGCCTCTCAAACAAATCGAACTCAGTCAAAACTCTATTGGTACATCAATTATCTCTACCTGTCAAGTCTCTTGTCCACTGACTTCAGTGATGTTATAGCATCAAGTTTAACCAATACAGTATCTAGCCATCAAGTCCAAGTAGAACACGCTCGTGCTTTGTCGGTCTTAGAGATATCAAGTGATGAGAGTGGCGATGAGATGGCAGGTGGGGCTCACTTAAACAATTCTCATCGTGTTCTTACAGCTCCTTGTCCAGAAGGAACCCCAAGGAAGTGCCAGAAACATGTCGTGTCACCCAAATACCGCCTTGAGGTTCACCACACAGCAAGCGGCGAGATATTTGAGTTATGTACGGACGATGAGGGTGAAATCTAAAGTCTGAAGAGGGGTAAGCTAGCCCCTCTTCTTTTTTGTATATATATACTGTGGACTGTCTCGCTTTCTCTGTATCTGCTCCTCTCTTTTCTGTATCTCTTTGACTTGCTATACTCTGCTGTAAAATGGACACGAATACCGTTGACAATGTTGCGAATGCAATGGGAATCTGCCTGGTTCTCAATAACTCTCAGAGTGTAGATACAACTGAGCTAGAGGTCATGGACGACATCGAGGGCGAGCAGGAAACCTGTGGCGAGTTGTTGGATGATGATGATGACAGTGACATTGGTACAGCTGCAGATATGAAGGAGGTTTTAGCAAACATTCAAGCTGCATCGAAGGGCGTCAAAGAAGGCACAGCTGCTGCATACGATGGGTAGGTCCAATTACTCCTCATTTCTCACTGTCTTGACTTACTCACATTCTTACCAGTGTCATGGCACAGTTCAATACTTTTCTTGCTGAGGAGAAGGTCGTTCCACCAGGCACGGATGTATTCATGGAGCAGACGCTCCATCCGAAAATTGACTATTACATTGTTGGCTTCATTATGCAAGGGTATGTTCGCACTCCAGGTCTATGCTGTATCCAACTAAAGATTCTCCAGCTGTGACAACGTTGACATGCATGGCGTGAGTAAAGCACCCAGCAAGCCACAGAAGTCGTACTCCTATGCTCAAAAACTTCGGGCGAGTACCACGTACGGCTTCCGTAAAGGTGGTAGGGGCAAGGTCCCTTGGGACCGGACTACAGCGTCCGGAAATCCTTCAATCTCGGATGTTGTGTCCTCATACATGCTGGGCCTACGAAAGCGCAAGGTATGCTTTATTAAATCATGCCAAACTGCATATAACTGACAAAAGAATACAGGTTGCGAAAGGAGAAATCCCGACAAGCGCGCGGGCTATCAGCCCTGTGAGTCTCCAATGTTTCCGTCTGTGATTTGAATATATGGCTGACTGTAACCTTTTTTTCTATAGGGCACTCTGAGGAGGTTCTATGATCACAATCATGATCCTGAAAACTGGAACGCTAGTCCCGAGACACCAGGAAACTGGTGTGGAGGGAACGTGCGGAAACTGCTCCAAGCGGTCTATCTTATCATGTTCACCTGCCTTCTTCGGATTGATGAGGCGCTCAAGATCCAAGTCCATGATATCGAATTTGGTGTTGACGATGTAGATGGTACTCATTTCGTGTCAATCACTCTGCCCTTCCGCAAGAGCAGCCCATTTGGTGGTAAGCGTATCAATATCATCCTTTTGCACTTGCTGAATTACAGATGGCAGACATACCTCCATTTGTACTACGTGCACTGCCTAAGCACATGGCACATCTCTGCCCTGTTCGGGCTCTGGCGGACTGGATAGTTGCATCAAACATTACTCATGGATATCTGTTTCCAAATATCGACAAACGCGATCGTCCCATTACAGTAAAGAATACCGCGATGGTAAGCATACTAGCTGTCTTATAAAGTAACTTGTACTCATTTACGTCTTGTCAGAAACCCGAAGTTTTCCTCCAGCTATTCCGCAACAACCTCTGTGACTTGGGAGAGCCACCCTACGCTTATGGCACCCATTCTTTTCGCCGTGGAGGATGCCAGTGGCTATCAGTCGATCTTCACTAGTCGATCCGACAGATTTGTGAATGGGGAGGATGGTCCACGGACTTCACACATTTGACAATCGTCAAGTATTTGATATCTTGGAACGACGCTTCGGCGTGATGAATTCTTCAAGCTTGACCGTGAGGCCACAACCAGATGCTGGAGTTGTGGACGTACATGTGCCTGTGCCTAGTTAAATTGCTGTAATAGTTCGTTGTACGCTCAATAAGACTTTGGCAAGTTTACTCAATAAGACTTCGATAAAATTTCACGCAGTGAAATACAAGAAAGAGTAAAATTTCTAACAGTATGACAAGGAGCGTAAACTAAGCGCTTTCAGCCTCAACCCTTATCTTCTTTCTATATGTCTTTGCAATATCTGAATGCCTTGTCATGCGGACCCATCTCCCTTCCTTTTCGTAACCGAATTGATTGATGAATTCCTTGTCAAAGACCCGCTTCGCCTCCTTTGCTACGTTATCGTCTTCCTGTTGACGTTTTTCTTTGAGAATTCTCGTGATGTGAGAGAACTTGAGGTGTTGGCCCTGAGGGTCGGAAAAAATCGTCCAAAAGGCTTCCGGTGTGCCGCTAGCTTGATAGGCCTGCATGAAGAACTGAAAGATCAAAGATGAGAAGACGAAAAAAGGATAGTAAAGGACATGGACATACGTGCCAATTTGACCAATCGCTCTTCAATCTCTTCCACTCACCGTTAGCCATCTTATTGAATCTATACAACTCCCCCCAGAGCTTGATTGGAATAGGACGTCCATGGATAATGATCGGATGATCAGGAGGCGGGGCCCAATCAGCGCTGCCGTCGTCCCAGCTCTGGATCAGACGCTGAAGATCTGTCGTATAGCAGAATGGCTGTGTTGGTGGCACTTCGTGTTTGTATACCGTCATTTTTGTGCCATCGGCAAAGGTCAGCGTACACTGTAAAGCCCTGCCAGGGGCATCATTGAAAGATACGACAGATGCTCTCTCGGAGACCTCAGGCACAAAAGCCGACACAGCCTGAGGAGGCTCAGGAGACGGTAATGTTGGTGAATCTGTACGATCCACATCACTAGGAAAGATGTCGGTGGAAGCTGTAGTCAGGCCAAGACAAGCAGTGTCAAGATCCATGGAGGGATGAGGAGATTCGGAGAAAGAAGGAGGCAACGGCTCAATGACAGCATCAACGGAGGAGCCCCGATAGACAGCCAAACGCTCCTCGATAATAGAGGTGACACGTTGGGCAAAACCGGGGTTCTCGAAGGGATCCTAGGAGAGCATCAGAGAAAAGAAACATAAGCAAGAAAGACACATACCATCTGTTGTACGCCAACATAGGTCCCGCTAGCCTTTCGCTCAGGCAGATGAGTGTGACGGAGGTTTGTAGCCGTCTCCAGTGCGATCTTTTCCAGCAGAGTACGAGCCTGAGACTGCAGTAAACACCCTGAGATAAAGAATAGAGCAGTAGAAGATACGCACCCAGGGTAGAATCCTGTCCACGACGATCTGGCTACGAGTGTCCTTTGATCTTTCTGTAGCAAAGATCACAGGCGGAGTCGTAGTTGTGAGCAGTCCCGCCTGAAGGATGCGATGGACTCGCTTTGGTGGTTTTCTTTTCGTGACACCACCGTTCCTTATGCCTTTGTGAGGGATACGTGTCGGTGTGAAGAGACTGCAATGCAAGATGATCCTGTCAGCAAAGATGGCATACACACAATGAAAAAGACATACGCCGACTTCCACTTTGCCATTCCGGCCTGGCTGAACTTCACAAGGCGATCCCGTCGAACCGGTTTGGTGCCATAGGAGGGGAGACTGTAACGTTCACAGAGTTCCACAAACCAATCTGCTTTATGAGTCTCGACAGTCCTGGAACGACATCAGAGAATGAAGGAGAGACCTGGAGCCAACGCACAAGTCAATTTCCTCAGTTTCGAAATCGCCATGCTTGTCGAGTTTGCCATTCATACGAGGAAAGACAAATGTTGTTGGCGGCTCTTGAAGAGGTGGGGGTGCGGGAAACAAGTCCATAATCCGTGCGAAAGAGTTGGTAGATGAACGGCGCTGTTGTTGTTGAGAAAGTCGCCTCTGAATCGGTGCGAAAGAGTCGGTGGATGAACGGCACTGTTGTTGAGAAAGTCGCCTCTGCCTCCTGGCGAGCGTGGTGCAAATAGCGACGATGATCACTGAAATAACGAGAAAGGACCCTAAGACGGTCAGACCAGTGGCGAGATGAGTTCCATGACGGGCGGCGGTGTCACTTGTATCCCTGGCAAATGTCTCGGTTTAGTCAGGCAGGGATAGATGGGAGAGGACGGCATAGGGGCCCCACATCACATAAGGCAGAAAGGGAGCATTGAGAAGCGAGAGAAAAGGGAAAGCCAGAGCAAGCCACGCAGTATTCCCCACCAAGAGGAGAACACCCGGAGGATGACATGTATGGGCACCCAGAGCCCATACATGCCACACTCCGCTCACCCCCCAACAGACACCAAGAGTCTGGAGGGAGGGAGGGGATATTGATCGGCAGGCTCGTCGATCGCCAGAACGCGCGACGAGTGGAGACGGTCGCAGGGACGAGAAACGTCTCTGTGGCTGTGGCAGGCCATTGATCCCGGCAGTTGCCGCGTGACAGGACCGTCTCTATCCAGAGAGAAGTCCAAACGAAATCTTTGCATCAACCACAACCGTAACGAATCCGAACGCCTAACCATCACACTACAAGCTATCGAGAAATGGCGTAGACGAAAGACCAAATAATACTTACAGCTAAGTTCCAACGTAGGCTAAAAGCAAGTATCATCCGAGCCATGCCGCGACGCCGGTTCAAAAAATCGTCTTCACCGCAACTTTACTGTTCCGAAATTTCTAGAAACTTTCTTAGAGTTTGATTGAATACCCGGAATTTAGGTTCCTTTGCCTCCCATCTTGGAAGGGCCGAAGCCATCGAGGCCAGCCGAGCGCTGGTTCGATTCTTACACTCTTTTCCAGAAAAGACATCCAACCCAAGTCTGCAGCTGATGACCCGACACTGGGTTCATGCCATTCATTACGCACCACTTGGACGACTGAGGAGGCTGGGATGGTCTCCGCCTCTAACCCCAAAGATTACCGCGGTCAGGGCTCGCCATCCGTCATTATCGCGGGCGGCCGGGATGCGGTAAAAGCGGGTTTTCCGAGTCGAAGGACGGTTTGCTTACTATGCCGATCTCCCAAAGGCAGCGCTTATACGGTGTACGCGGAGTCCGACGTCCAAGCAAAATAGCCTATCCGGGCTGTGCAAATTTTTGCCTGAACTTGCTGATCGAAGGCAAACATCCTTTAGTTTCGTGACGCGCTCAAACTTGCCCGTTCGCGTACAGGCTACTCGGAGCACAGATCACACGGCCCGCGTTTCATCTTTCATATATAAACAGGTAAGGATGGTCTCGAAATCCATGCAATGGCTCGTTCGACTTCATTCCTCCTCACCTTCGCAACACTCGCTATATCTGTCCTCGCGCAGAGTTCAAGCCTGCAGGACGGTTTGTCCGACGCTCACGTAGCAGCTATTTTCCCCGGTGGTTCCTCATACGATGCTGCGAGAAGGGCTTGTGAGTAGCTAGTAACATATATTCTAATCACCTCACATTGAAACTCGACATGCTGTCCACAGACAACTTGCGTTTCAATTTTTCTCCAGTGGCAGTGACATATCCTTCAACGGCGGAGCAGGTGGCCGCCGTCGTTGCCCTTGGTAGTTCAGAAAATCTACAGGTCGTTGCAAGGAGTGGGGGTGTAAGTAGCCTCTTGTTCTTATCCACCCTTACTAATATCGTTCTAGCACAACTACATTGCCAATGGTCTGGGAGGCAAAAATGGTGCCATTGTCGTCGACCTGAGCAATATGACCAGGGTCGACATCGACGCGTCTTCGGATACTGCAACAATAGAAACAGGAAATAGGCTGGGAGATGTCGCGTTTGCGCTGAATAACCAGGGAAGGGCGCTTCCCCATGGAAGCTGCCCTTACGTAGGCATTGGTGGTCACGTTGGTGAGTTCTCAACATCTCGATAATGAGAAGCGGCAGAATCTCATTCAATACAGCTGGTGGAGGATTTGGATTTGCATCTCGAATGTGGGGCCTAACCCTCGATACAGTCCAATCAATGACTGTAGTCTTGGCTAATGGAACGATTGTAACAGCGTCGAGCACCTCCAACGCGGATCTCTTCTGGGTATGTGACTTTAATTTCGAGCACCTGCCCCATTGCTCATAGTTCTTTGCATCTATCTAGGCAATGAGAGGTGCCGCATCCTCGTTTGGCATCATTACCTCCATCGATGTTCAGACATTCGCCGTGCCGTCTTTCGCCACTATCTTCGAATACGATTGGCAGCTGGACTACTCCACTGCTGCAGCCGCTCTATCCAAATTTCAAGAATACGCGTTGACGGACATTCCATCTGAGCTTGGAGCAGAAATTAATATCGGGAAAGGTAACACCGAGGGGACTGTCTACTTTGCTTTGACCGGTGGATGGTATGGGGAGTCTACAGATGCTCTTCAAAGCGCGTTGGCGCCGTTCTTAGCATCGATGCCTTGGGCGAGTGTCCAGTACTCGGGCAACGGAACCTACATTAGTACTATCGAGGCTTTGGGTAGCGGCGTCGTCAACACCAATGCCGCAGGCCCTGATACAACCGACACTTTCTATGCCAAGTCATTGATGACGCCAGAGGGTCAGCCAATGACTTTGGATGCTTTGGAGGCGTTCACGAAGTACCTGGCATATGATGGCTATGCTTCGAATACGGTTCGTCTGCTCTTCACCTATTAAGATATGGTTTTACTTACGACTGATGTAGGCCTGGTTCATGCAATTCGAGCTCTACGGTGGAGGAAATTCGGTCATCAACTCAGTCAATGTGGATTCGACAGCGTTTGCGACAAGAAGTGCATTGTTCACCGTACAATTGTATGCTTCTTCCAGTAATTATGCGCCGCCATACCCTGAAGCTGGTTTCACCTTCTTGGATAGTATGATAAATTATATCTTTCTATTCCTCTTATTCACCTCTTTCTTCACAGATGCCGTTGAAGCTATTACCTCAACAATGGGTAATGGTTGGGATTACGGAGCCTATGTAAACTATCCCGACGATCGTCTCAATAGTGGTACGTCCGCCATTTCTTTACTTCTCCTCAAAGGCTAATTATAGCTGTGTCCAGCGCAAAACCTTTACTACAAATCACATTATTCCAGGCTGGAGAATCTGAAAAATCAATATGATCCAACGGGAGTCTTTGTCTTTCCCACAAGCGTCCAGTAAGGACGTGATGCGACGGACATTTGCATATCGTATCATTCTATTAATGCACATGGACAGTATACCTTAGCATGATTCACGCATACAATGACTACTTACAACCACTGCATCATAAAAATAATACCAATTCCAAGCAAACAAACCCAAGTGGGAATGTCTTTAGGGTAAATCGAAGGACGATACCGTAGGTGTTTCTGCAGCCCTGCTAAAATAATTAAGAACGAGATATATAAGAGACGGGCACGTACCTTGAGCGAAAAGAGAAGCTCTGGATGGGTCTCTTCCTTTAGTCACCACAATCTGATTCAGCGCCCACTGCCATAGGCTTTGCTGTGAAAAGCACCGGCACTTTACCATGTTGATGCAGTCAGCTGGATAGAAAACTTCACTGCCACAGCTACTTGACCCACTTCCGGAGGTCACGTCGCTAATGCCGGCTTGACCTAATTATAAAATCCTCAACGATCGGTTTCAATTCTCAGCGTAATGCGTTCATCAACCTGAACCAGCGACGAATACTGCAGGTAGTATCGCTGCGAAATCAAGGAATATATAGTCTTCTATCTATCTTTCTTGTCTCCTATTCGACCTTGAACGTCATCGCCGACAAGGAGTATTCTTTTGGGATGTCACCTCTCCTGGTAACACAGGACTCGGACCTGCCACGCCCCGCGATGGCTCACCATTTCATAGGAGCATTGAGGATTTGCGAAAACCTGACTGAGTAGGAACACAAAGTATTCATTCAGAATACATATCCAAGCGAGGCAGAGAGATGACAAGCAGACACACAGCAACATGCCTCAATCGAGGGACTACAGAAGTTTAGATACTAGCTAGCTATAGTTGATCGAAAAATAATGTAGAGAGTACAATAATCAAAATGGATAGCATGGACAAAAGATGTCAATCTAAATCAAGCCCAAAGTCTCACTCCGACTCCCGGACGCTCGTCATGAACTCTATTGGCAATTGCGTCCTTTCAGCATCTACCACGAGCTCATCCAACCGCTCTCGTTGAGCCTCAACGTCCGTTTCAAGGACTGCGTTCGGTCTGGTGGATTCCTGAAAGCTTGAAGTGGAAGGTTGCGAAGATTGAGAAGATTGCAAAGTCATTTGGAAACGAAGGGTCGACACTGTTGCACTGTCATCATGTTCTTCAGTTGGACGTGTGTGTCCTGCTGCTACTCTGCCAAGAAGAAGAGTGGGTGCAACTCCCTACATAAGATGTTTGATAAATGATGAGGGAGTCCAAGATAGTGAACGCACCTTCGCAATGAGAGTTATGCCATCAAAGTAAAAAAATACAGCATCATTACGAATGTAGAAAGCCAATTCCATAATCAGAGCTATTGAATAGAGGGCGGATGACTCCACTAGCACTTCAATAAAATGGTGATAAACTCTCAATCGGCCACCTTCACGCCTAACCCCGGTAACAGTCAAAATTCGGAAAATGATGAACACGGTGCACCATAATGTGGTTGCCAGGATGGAAGATAAGTTGAGCGTCAGGAATACTGAGTCCACTGCACTGAAGTACAAACGGTATACATCAATGCTTCTTGCCACTACACATAAAGTTGGATATATGAAAAGGATCGATGAGATTGGACACTTTACCAGTAGCAGAAATTAGGGAAAGGATTGGAAGCAGAACAATAAGCCAGTGCCGTCCCCAGACCGTCCAGCAGCACCAAATCTAGAGTCAAACAGATGGTAAGCTGACATGGATGATCACCAACGAAGTAGCACCCACAATATATGAGTCTGCAAGAATGGTACTTATAGCTGCCGGAATACCCGCCTCCCAGTTGTATGCTTGGTTTGCACCATTAAGCTTCGAGAATACGGTCCAAAAGTTTTGCCCGTTTTCGATGAATCCAGAGCTCATAAATGACCAACCGAGAGCAAAACTGATAGTAATCAGAGCATAGAGGAGAATAACAACAACCAAGGCTCGTCGTATTGGCCGGCATTTGTTGACGACTGTGCCACTGGTATCAGCTTGAATACGGTAGTAGAAACGCTTCTGGCTCACATATATTCCATAATGTAACAGCAAGAATTCCGGTGTATACGCCTGTCATCAGTCAACACTTGTGTCAAGGTGCTAAAAATTGTTGCTCACCATGCAATAACGCCAGGAGAAATTGGGAGTTCAGAAAATCATCAAGATATTGAAACACGATAGCTTTGTCTTCGTCAGTAAGATAGAGTGGAATATCTGCCTTAGTAGCCATGAGGGAATGCAAAAGAAACGGGGTAGGGGGTTATGAGAGTACCACATATCACCCTCTCATTATAACAGTGCCGTCACTGGACATGTTCCTTAGTCGCCGCAAAGACGGTCATCAGTGTCAAGTTGGCGCGGGATCCTTATTCACAGAATCAAGGAAACCATCACGGTGAGATTTTGGCGCACCTGTCAGATTGAGTTTGTTCCATCATAGCGTGAGATTTAGCTGCAAGATTGACAGAAGAGAGGTGGGTAAGTTTCGATGTCATGTACGATAGTAACGCTGACGGCTCCTGAATCCTGGGAAGGGGATGGGCAAGGGTATCGACGTCTGCAAGTTATACTCCGACACGGCCGTACACCATAGGCGAAATTTTACCCTGGAAATGATTCATCTATCAGAAAAGTGGTGCAAGATAATACAACACGTAACCCATGGTAGAGTCGATGAACCTAGTCTCTTCCAGAGGTGATTTCCCTTTCTAGTACTCGGTACATCTCCGGAGGCAGGGCGTTGTTATCCAAGTTTGAGTCGACCCATCTTTGTTTCCATCGTTGAGACAGAACCTCACAGATGGACTCATTATTCAGACGCCCGTAAGCTGCGGAATGCAGTACATGTACTACCACCAGCATCCCGGAGGCGACGCTGCAACTCACGACACCTTTGTCGTTTGAGGCTGTACTAACAATACGAAATAACGCATTAAAATGGCAATTATGGTCCAAGCCAATGGTGCTTTATAAGACTCACGTATTATTTGTACTTCCTTCGGTGCTTTGTAGCTTCTATAGTAATGCCGGTTGACACTAAAGTTCCGTCTACGCGCATTGAATACCTTGTCTTCATTCGGATCGTTAAGTCTGAGATACCAAACTAAAAAGTTCCGTAGCATCTCACTTCATAGATGACATCTCTCCAGTTCCAGAATTTCCTCAAATCCCAGAAAAAACCGGCCGTTCATAACCACCAAAGCCCTAGGGGCGGTTGATAGATAATATAGTACCGTCGAAGGACCAAGTGAAAAACGGTTCCAGCGTGATGGTAGCGCTGTCGTGGTTTGTCATTAGCCTCTGTCTGGGCATTACGGCGCTGTTGTGCCATGTTGTTTCCTCGGCAGGAAAATCGCATCAACCAACACGGTATGCATGTGAAGGAGGCTATCTCTTCGATAGGATATCGTCAACCACCTGTTCCTCATTCATCAGAGATCGTTTCGCGGAGATGACACCGAAGACGTACAATACCAACATCACGACTTTGTGTGTTAGAGCTGGTGCGTGTCACGAATTTGACCAGGATGTAGCGGAGTAAAGGCTGAAATTGTCGGTGAAGTGACCGAATATTTAGCCCTATGAGTGTAAGATCTGTGCACATGCAGAACAGCGTCAGGCCGTATGGCCTTTTCTGCATTAGAAACTAAATCCTGCACAGCAATTTTGATCGCGACGAAGGTCAAGGCTGGTCGCGCAGGCCTGATGGAAAGATATGTTGCTCACTGCACGCTGGAGAACATCTCAGGTGAATCCTTGTGTGGCCGGCCGTAGGGATGACGTATCCAAAGTTCAAACATACTTGAGACCATGTACTTGGTTCGTCCCTGCAAGAAGTGAGCTACTTTTTTCTCGCGACTCTTGAGCTTATCAACTTTTCTTCTTCTGGTCGTAGGTAGACGGTATATCTCGTACTTCGCCTCAGCCCATGAAAAACCAACAGCGGTGCATGCCTAGAGAACATAGGGTCGTGTTCCATGATTTCTTACTTGCGGTCGTCGGAGTGGCCTGGTCTGGGGTAGAAAGATGTTTCCGCCGCTTCCGAGACGGGTAGGACGGCAAAGGGTGTAATCGACAGTGGTGGTATGCTTTCGTCACAAGGTATGTGATTACCGTTCTTCTGACTCGTCTCGAAGGAGGTGCATTAGGTCTCTGGTAGGGAAATTGTCAGGATTGTGACGGAGTTTGGAGGAATCCCGTGGGGTTTCATTCAGAGAGATTGCGATCTAACAAGGTTCTGGGGGTTGGCGTGATAGGTGGGTGAATATCGTTGGTACCAGACTGAAAGATGCCATGCAAAGTGTACTACCCAGGTCGGAAATTTGGGTGTTTCCGGGAACGTAGGGGCACGAATCGGTGAGAGACTGGTTGCAGGCGCCGGTGATGGCTCGACATAATTTAGGGGGGTACCGAGCCCATAAATAAGATAAACGGAAGTACAGACGATAAACGAAATGGTATGCAACCAACCTCGACCACGTATGTGACGTAACGCGACCGCGCTGGGCAGTCACATGATGTCAGGGTCCTCTTCGTGTTTGGCTTGGCCTTGCTTGCTCTCGAAGTTCTTCTTTCTGCTCACTATATAGCCATCGGACGATGGACGTGGTATGCTACTGGTGTCCAGCTTCAAGCTTCAAGGTGCGTCCTGACACTATCTGTATGATTAGTTTACAGACGGCTGGTTCTAGTATATTCTGTATCGCACGCCCGATCCTGGTGACAAGGACAGCACTATTGCAAAAGACTAATTGATGGATGGCACAGGCGTGAAGGCCCATGAACTCAGGTGGAACAACGAACTCAAATGGATCACTCTGGTCGACGTCTGAAAATCTGCGCTTAATGGGATATCATCACTACCATCGAGGCCGACTGGTGGCTCAGGGAGCATAACGGTTGCAGGGCTCTTTTCCCTACGAAACCAGGACTCGGGTCGGGATGGTGGAAAGAGCAAGTCTGGAAACTATGGTAATAGATACTGTTATCTATTGACTATGCCATATTCGCTTTTAACAAAGACTTGTCGTTGTACCAGATTCGCTTCCACTACTAGGACGTTCCCTTGATGCACATTGCTTTCATTCCCAACTGCAAGCCTCCAATTCGAACCGAAGTATATTAATCGTACCCTCACACTGAACGTGACATCCGCGACATCGTCTTCCTCTCTCTCACACTTGCCCGAGATCTTCATCCCAAACAGCAGGTTGCAACAAACGGCTCGAACTCAAGAGCGTAATTTCCTGCTACTTCTTGCTGATGCTCGCTTCTAACCTTTTGTTCATCCTTGCCGTCCTCACCCGCCTGACTCTGCAATCAACGCCGTACTGAAAGGATACTGTAGGGAGAAACGCTCTTCCCAGTCAATCAACATCGGCTTTGGATACGAGTCTGTTGTGTCGTCGGGGCAAATCATCGTCTCAACCATACGAAAGGTGTTTCCTTCCTTGCCTAACGACCATCCCCATGCACACAGAGAGCCTGAGGAGGTTTCTTCGAAGTTGGAGCATGAGCTTCGTCAGTGAACATGACGGTAGAACTGATCAGTTCAGCGGAGCCTGACGAAGTTTCTCCTTCGTAGCTGGGACTCGGCACTTCCAAGAATCGTACGGAGCGCACGTCCCGTTAGAATCCGTCCGCAGACGCTGTTTAAAGCCAAAATTCCGTTAGGATGGAGTAATAGGAAGATGGAAACCTAATCGTACTCCTGTCGTCTCTGCTACTAGCTCAGGGTATTAATGCGTTCACTCGATGCGAGCGACGGCATGACGTAGAGGATCACACCGACAGAGCAGATTTTTCGCATAGTCGGTACCGATGACGCCAAGATTTTATCAATCTCCGTACATTCCACCCATCGAACGCCCCGAGACATCAAATGTAAGTTTAACAACGAACTAGATTGTACTACTAGAAGACTCCGCATAAATGATCAGGTGTTTCAAGCAATATTCCCGGGCCAATAACAAAGGGTCACTGAGTTTAATCTGATGATACATGCTAGTGGCATATGTACATCAAGTTGGAACTCGAAGTTACTAACGGACTAGATAGTACTGGCAGGAGACTCTGCACAAAAGCTCAGGTGGTTCAAGCAATATTCCTAGGCCAATAGCAAAGGACGTTGAGTTTAATCTGATGATACTTTCTAGCACATAAGTGCACGAGGTAACAAGAACGGATATCTGCTTCTTCTCACTAACGCAATAAATTCGTCCATTTACGCAATTCCCCGTATTTCCCCATAACAGCACGCATCACATAATAATTTATCCTCCTCTCAATATCGCTACCGTCACAGTTATACATGAAATCACTCAAGCGTTCCGCTCAGCTCCCTGCTGACTGGTTTCACCACCGCCACCACCATGAGCCCCTCTAGTCTCTTCCAAAATGCGACTGTTCTGTGCTTCTGCCGCCTTAGCCTTGTCCTTGTCGCTTATTTGTTACTCTATGCTTGATCAGTGGCGGAAAAGTCGTCCCGGCGCCGAAGGCTTCTTATCGCACACAGCGCTCAAAGGGTTGAATCCTTTCACCGAATCGTATTCGATATTATTTTTCAATTTCGCATCCTGAATAACTGGATTAGCCTCTTTCTCCAGGATTTTGCAGTATTGGGATCTCATACCATACCAGGAACACGCCTAGAGCGACCATAGTCATTGGTCCAAGTTCGGGGTGACAAAAAGTTGTCTGCCATTGGATCCTCGTGGCTACGGAGATGGTACGGTCCACGCCCGGGGAAGTAGAGAAAAAGTAAAATTCACCGAAGGCCTTTCATGTCGATCTAAAATTCAATCATTTCCACAGATCGGTCTACAAGGGCTTTCAGGATGGCTTGGCATTCCTCTTTTGTACGAGCTGCATTCAAGGGTCCAATAGGACTGACCATCGCTGGCGGGCCACGCTCAACGTTCTTCATTACGATCCACTTGGTTCCGTCGATTGCGTTCAAGGTCTTGATATATAGCCAACCTTGCATTGTCATGAAATCAGCGATGTCAATTAATATATAGCACTGTGCTTACATCCTCAAGCGCTGCGACCTCCTCATCGAATGGAATGCCTTGATCCATAGTCTCACGACCACTCTCGACGGGTTTGCTGGACTTCGCGATAGCCCACTGCTTCGTAATGTACAGTTCGCACGCCACCCCATCGCGTCCTTCCCCGATCACAGTACATTCGTATTCTTTATTTTTGGGTGGACCATTATCGTCGACTTGACTTTGATAGTTATTTTATTGCCCTTTGTGTACCGAGGAGCCCGGTGTTCTAGTAGCCCATATGGTCTAAACAAGATCAAAACACGACTCTCGCGCAAGAGAACGATACTAACCGACATTCACCCAGCAAGAAGTAGAGTGTCCAGATGATCAAGAATGAGGAGGTGGTGAGAAGACGCATAACAGATAGCAGTTCGTTGTAGATTAAGCGCCAGGCTTGTGAAGGTTAAGCAGAAGAGTAGAGACCAGCTCTGAGAGTGAAAGAGTGGCGTGGACAATGTTTATATAGGTCACTGAATCAGAACCAGTGCCATTAGATCAGCTTAGCAGTTGACCATTTGGCGTGTACGAATGGTCCCACCCACACAGCACGTCGAAAGGCAGCGGGGACGCCACAACGGTACATAAATGCCAAGGAGGCGACGGACCTCGATATAAGCAGAGATGGCCGACGGTTAGCTCCGGAAACAGTGGAACGTGCAGCAGCAGAATGCAATGACATTACTTACTCACCATGGCATTGTGAAGGTACCTGATTGCTATTAGGGATCCCTACAAAGCATCGATATCCTGTCTTGGACTACGTTGCTTGCGATTTAGGAGAACCGCTGTTGCTACGCGTATGCCCGATGATGGATTCATTGGACGTTCGTCCAAACCTGAAAGCTACTCGCCATTACTATCGAATCTTACCACCACCTAGAAGACCGAGGACAAAAGCCCAGATACAGAACTTAGCTGGAGTGTAAGGACATCTCACCAGCCTCAGGGTCATTTAGTCGGATCGGCCAATCATTACGCGCACAGGTTAGACTCGTCCCGATCAAGCAAAGCGCGACGCATCGTCGGTCGGGATGGCCGTGATACGCGTTATCGCATCAAGTGGCGTACTAGTTCTTGTGATGGACAAAAAAAGTTGTGGAGAAGACGGCGATAAATAAGATCGTGCAGTGCGTCTCGAAGAGCGTTTAAGATGACTGGCAAGAGACGTGGAGACCCATTATGCCAGTTGTATGTTCGGTTTGTCCCTAACGCGAGTGACACGATCACCATGGTTAACGGGAATGTCGGTAAAAGCAGTCGCGTGAGAGGTTCCTGACCAAAAGCAGGTGTCTATGTTGCACTACTTACACTATACATCCAGAAAATCAGGTTCCTCATCAACTAAAAGGTCCAAGAGGGTGAAGAAAGAAGCAGCTGGGAATCCGACGACATTGTTGTAATCGCCCTCAATTTTCCGTATCAAGAGGCCACCAAGTCCCTGTGAGAGAGACAATTCTGAGTCAAGCAGTTAAGAGACAATTACTGAATGACACACTTGGATGGCAAATCCTCCGGCCCTGTCAACCCCTTCGCCGCTATCAGTATAGGCTTCGACGATATGTTTTGGATTGTCGGCGAAATACACCAGCGAGCGCTCGTCAATGGATCTACCCTAGCAGTCAGTTCCTGGTCGTCTCCCACTGGCATGCACTTACTTGATGGCGTAACCCGGCGCTGAGAGGATAGGGTATACTTAATGGGTTATCAGCAAGGCCAAGGCCAATTAAGAGGTATGTTTACTGATACACACCCAGAGCAACGCCGGTCACCACTTCGCATACACCGCCATTGAGATCCAGCAACATTCGCAAGTTGTCTTCTTTTGAAGAAGGTTTCTCTAGCAGTTCTTGGTTCGTTTCTGGTAGCACAGAGTACGATACGTCTGACGTCGAAGGCTGGGCATGGGTCAGGACCACGGTATCAGCTATCTTGGTGAGCTCAGAGGATGCGACAGGCTAGAGGCGACGATGCCCACCTGCAATCACCAAGTCCGGCGCGTTGTCCGGGTCCTGCTCCTACAGGAACTTTGAGCTGAGGCGAAGGATAGAAAGATGAAGGCTACTCACCACCAGTCGCTCGTACACCTCCACCGCTTTATGAGTCGCCGTTGCTACAGGATATTCATGTATATCGTCGAATGAACCAGGAGCGAGATTTTCTTCGAACGTTGAAGGTACAATGTCGGGAGCGAGTCCCTGCATGCAGACTTGTCAGTTAAAGGAAGACAGAATGCTGGGTCGGCATACATAAGTTTGAAGTATTTCCTTTCTTCTGGGGCTGTTGGATGCTAGGATGATCTTCTTGCTCGAGAGTTTCTTGATAGCGGGAACCTGAAGGGCGTGGGGTAATATATGTTTTGAAGTCATGGTCGGAGTCCAAGTTGCTGGTGACGTAGTGTTTCCTAGACTCAGTTGAGGGCAGGTTAGCCACTCACCTCAATTCACCTTCATCACGCACTTCGGTGTCGCTTGTTGCTCAGCAATTGGTACTGGCTAGCCGGAAATTTGAGGAGCTTGTCATTCAGTTGGGTTGGGGACCAAAATCTACGTGTAATGTAAAGCGTATAAACAAACAAGCAGTATACTTTGGAAACACGTTCTTTGGAATATCGGCAATTTCCGGCCGACCCTTTTCTCGCCACCATGCTCAAGTTCGCGTCGAGAAAGGTATTCTCGCAGACGCGCTTCTCTCTTCCCGCCTTCCGCTCATTGTCGACTGCTCCAAGTTTCCCTGAGCATCACCGTCCTGATCCGGAGCCGACGTCGCCATCATCGTCCGGTGCTACGACCAGCGCTGAGCAAAGTCCTTCAGCAACGGCGACCACAACAGGCGCAGACTCGCTTTCGCTGCGCTCGCAGATACAATTCCACCTCCGTACTACACAAGGAAACCCCCTCGTCGCTCTTCCCCCCGATAACCCAAAATCCACATTCATGAATATCCCTCCTCCAGAGGACCCGCTGCTGCAATTCCTTGCCACCATGGTCATGAAACACGGAAAGAAGGCCAAGGCCTCAAAAATTGTTTCGCGGACGCTTCTGCATATACACGCATACACCCGGGCACCCCCGCTGCCCATTTTACGCGAAGCCCTGTTTGCTATTTCCCCGCTGACGGTATGTTTGCGGGTCAAGACGACAGCTTTGAAGCATATTATGAAGCCGGTGCCTCTGAGCGAGAGGCGGAGTCTGCGTAAGGGGATAAGCTGGCTGTTGGATGAGTGTAAGAGGCCTGGGCCGTTGGCGTTGGAGGAGAGACTGGCACGAGAGATAATAGAGATTCTGAATGGGACAAGTAAGATCCTGGCCAAGCGGGACGCTGCGCATAAAGAAGCTATGCTCAACAAGTGCGTCACCCTTTCTTATCTCAATCTACTTTTATTGACGTTTGGCTAGGGCGTATGTGTTCCGGAGAAAATAGTACAGCTCGTAGCAGCTGTTGCGTATATTTACTTAACGGCAATGCTAACTTGGAATCAAAACTATCGCGCAAACCACAACTGTTCCGATTACCGACTAAACTTGATGTTTTTTATTTGAGCAGCGGAGTCTGCGTGCCTAGTCGAGCGCGTCAAATTCGTGTCAATACAGCTCTCTTTGAGGCCTAGGACATGCCTTCGCATAGACGTATAACTGTGCTATGTAACCAGCAGACTTCCGTCACTAGGAAAAATGCAGCGTAATTCGATCTGCTCTCAGAAAAAGTATGATCAAGGAAATTGCTGCTCGCAGCTGCAGGAAACAGATGGTACGTCTCACTGCTAATGATCACGAAGATTACATTTGCTGACTAGTATTGAAAGGAAGTGGAAGCCGACCTACTTGAGCGGAGTGACGAAGAGACCTATCGACATAGGTGTGACACACCTTGTCGTCGACATCCACTCATCATCTCTGTAGCAAGTCCTAGCAGTGAAAGGAACGCAGCCGACGTCACGTTGCCGGTCGCCTTTGAGCTAACTTGATGTTCAAACGAACGTATCCTACGAAGTGGTTTTTCTGCAAGCGAGCTCGAGCTTACTGTGAGTGCCTCCTCACTCCCGTACGACATTGGAAGCGCTTGCCACTACGCTCCATGGAGTCTTGTGGCGCAGTCTCGCAAGTGGATCATAAATGATAGCACAAATAAATGTGGTGAAGAAAAGGGAAGAAAGGAAACCCACGCTACTGTCTATCTTTCCACTCCGGTTTATCGAGTAAACGGAATACCGGCCCGTACAGCGGACGTTGAAAAACACTTTCGTTCGTGTCCGAGGTCAACCCGAACTCCTTTCTTATCCTTTGTACAGGTGGCCTAGCCATTATGCCTCTATCGACCTTTCATGTTCTCCAGCTGATTCTCTTGCTTTCAGACCATCGCCGAACCCTGCTATTATATGTTTAGAAGCCCTACAATATTTCCCTTAAAATCTGTTAGCACTGCACGATTGACCTTGTTCTTTCCGAGCACCGGCATCTATTTCCAGCATCTGACGCTTCTGAAAACTCCTTTACTAACCGTTACGCGTTCAGACTTACGCTTCGGGACTTCCAACGCCGACAATTGTCAAGCTCTCTCTGTCAAGCTGGTGGTTCTCCCGCAAGTTTTCGTCTCTCGGCTCTTTAGACTTAAGACGCAAAAGGTTTCTGCTCTCCTTTCCCTCTGAATCTTGCTAAGAATGGGGATTTTTGTCTGGTGGATTCATAAGCAGAGGCGTTGCCCGGTCTTCTGTCTACTTGTTGGCAGCCGCAGGTGACGCCGCTGAACAAACTACCTTACGCTTACATTGGAATTACGCAGGTAAAAAGATCTTTCGGACTTTCTTAATCAGACCGATTATTAATAGAACGTCACTGTCACCGTTTTTATGGAGTAGCTCTCTGTCCTCGACAAGTCTTATTGGTTCTTGGAGGTCTTCTTGTCCTACCTGATCCCTATTCGAAGTATGAACGCCGTCATCCAACGAGCGATATCGCGCGTTTCTTTGTCACTTGTCTTCATCCTTCGTCAGTGTCAACTCGTGTCAGTGGTAACCCATATGCATGACCTTGAGATATAAAAGATGGTGCATCGCTGGTAAAATACTACCATTCGACGGCATCATACTAGCACCTCCGTCAACATGGCTGAACACATGGTTCGTGAACCGTTGTCTGGCATAGACATTCTCATCGCTGGTGAATCCGAACTCTTGTCTGCATAAACTCTTTGATTTATTCTTATACAGGGGGAGGTCTTGCAGGCCTGACCGCTGCAATTGAATGTTACCGCAAAGGTCACAATGTCCGCGTCGTCGAACGTCGACCCGGTCTTGATCCCTTCGGTGAGTGGCCACAGTATATTGGGGTATCGACTCTCGGATTCACTATCCCTATAGGTGATCTCGTTGCCATCCAACCAAGTGCACTTCGCACCATGCGCGAGTGGCCAGGATTTCTCGAGGGGCTGAACGAAAACACATTCGGACCCCAAGCGCACATGTACAAGTACGACGGGACGTTTATTGGGGTGTTCCCCATATGTGAATCTGGCCCGAATATCGAGGACCGCGGTGTGGCTCTCAGTCGCCTTGACGCTCATCGTGCATTGCATGATTACGCGACGGCCCTTGGCATTCCCATCGAGCATGGTGTTAATGTCCAGGACTATTCCGAGACCGCCGAGAAGGGTTTCGCCATCCTCGAAGATGGGAGCAAGCTTGAGGCGGACCTTGTCATTGCAGCGGACGGCGTTGGAGGTACGGCATGGGGTATAGTCAGTGGGAAGAAGGAACAACCTATCAGCAGCGGCTACGCTATATATCGCATGACCTTTCCTCTCAATCACGCTCTGAAGGTTCCGGAGTTGGCGAAGGTATTCGACGAAAGTCCCCGAACGATCATCCACATCGGCCATAACACGCATATTGTTACTGGCAAGAACAAGACCAGTGTGTGTTTCCTGATGACCTATATGGTACGCATATTCCATTCTATCTGACTCGTGGCCCGTTTCTGATAACCGTAAATATCAGGATGGCGGCAATGTAGATGATAACTGGTCCAAGACGCAGAGCTCCGACTGTGCACTTCACTATGTGAAGGAATGGGATTCATTTGTCCCGACGCTCATCAGTTCCGTGCCTAACAAGGAGGTCACCGACTGGAAGCTCATGTGGCGCAACCCCCAACCGAAATGGGTTTCCCCTATGGGCCGTATCGCCCAAATCGGAGACGCTGCGCACACTCTTCTTCCTACTAGCGCCAGTGGGGCGACTATGGCCATGGAGGATGGTATAACACTCGCAGCGTGCCTCCAAGTCGGCGGAAAGGACGACGTTCCTTTGGCTGCGCGGGTCTACAACAAGCTTCGGTCAGTTTCCGTCCTTTTTTTCAATGAACATTCCTTGGAACTGATGCGCTTAGCTTTGAACGCGTCTCGTGCGCCCAAAGAGCGGGATTCAAGACGCGTGAGCAGTGGCACCGCACCAACTGGGAAGTCGTCTTGAAGGATCCAACGGCGCTCGGTAAGCTCGTCGGCGACTGGCTAGCCAATCACGACTCGGAGAAGTATGCCTATGAGAATTACAACGCGTGTGCGAAACATATCGCGGAGGGTACACCATTCACTAATACCAACATTCCTCCGGGCTACATCTACGAACCCTGGACGGTTCAAGATCTAGTGAATGCAGCGAATGAGGGTAGAGTCGTTCAGGATACCGGTAATTGGTCTTAATTTTGCATTCCCGATACCAAGGATCTCGTTATTTGGCTTGGAAGAGCATAATTGTTGTTCGGGAGATACACGTCTACTTGGATAGCTACAAGGATCATATAAATAGACCAAGAAATCTGTTCTCATTTACGTTGAGCGCGAGTCCCAGTTGGAAGCATGATGCCGGGACACGGACCGTTCTTCCGAACAATGTAGCGACATCCAAAACAACTTTTCTCCATCCAACCCCACGAGCTTCTATATGAGCCCACAAAAGAGAGAGAGGTCATCTTCATTATCGTCGCTGTCGTCCACGCCCTCCGCCCCCGCCCCCCCGACAACTAGGAAGAGAGGTTGGTCCAGCCATCTTCGTACCAGAGCAATTTGAATAAGCTCAACCTTCATCTTTAGCCAAGGTCGAAACGAGAGAATGTCCTATCTGCAAAGAACACATACCCCTACGGCTTCTTGCTAAACACTCGGATTTCGAGTCCCAACGCGTCGAGAAGATTGTTCAGAGCGTCGGGTCAACGGATGTCCTCGCTGCTGAGTTTGAGGAAGGGTGCGCTGGCTTTTTTGCTCGCTCGTTTGTTACTGAACCATCGGTTACTAGGTCTAGTACATTATATTCACGTAGAAAGTCTGCTGTTCGTGCGCAGAGGTCCTTTCAAACCAAAGACGCCGGCAATGAGCAAACTACCAAGACGCTGCAGAAAATTAAGCGAAATCGAAAGCGGAGGCACGCTGGGCTGAAGGAAATGACCAGGGAGGATGAGGAGGGATACTCGCATGCTCGAGAGCAATCCTGTGGAGAGATTGTGTGTCCTGTTTGCCTGACGACGGTGGCCGGAGACGAGGATGTGTTGGATGCGCATGTAGATGCGTGTCTGGTAGGCGAAAGCAGGCGGATGGACGAGGAGAGGGAGCGGAGGGAGATGCTCCAGAGAGAGGAAGATGATGAAGAGTGGGAAGACGAAGGACCAATTATTGGGAGCGCCAGAGGTATGTTTTCAGAGGCTTCCTATATACCATTCTCAACCCTTTCTTCAAGGCACTGGCTTTCACATGCGCAACAGGAACGAACAGGACATAGAAGAAGAAATTGACATTGACGGCGACGATGAAGCCTTCGGGTGTCCTCAATTTACAGAGGGCGACATCCTGGGTCCGGCACCAGCACCCGAGGTTGAAGTGGATGTGGACATCGAGACTGAAGGAGACGGTGCCGTTGCGATGACATTACGGGATTTGGTGGCTGAGGGCAAGGTCACGAAAGGGAAGGAGAAGACTCACGAGGGTCTGGATGTGGTGAAGGCCAAGATGGACGAGGTCATGGGCGTTGGCGAGGCTGATAGGATGGACCGCGCTGTTTTATCGGCCAAGCAATCAGGTAACCGTCCAGCGCTGATCAAGGCATTGGAGGAGAAGGTCAAATATCTGGTATGTACATGGCCGTGGAATTCTTTCATATTTTGATAATTTCTCTGCAGGAGGCGACTAGAGTTTCTTCGTCGACATCGCTTCTGTGCCGTATTTGCCTAGATCCGTACAACGAACCTACGGTATCGACGGGATGCTGGCATACCTGTTGTCGTGAATGTTGGCTTCGGTGTTTAGGATCGACTAAGCTCTGTCCTATTTGCAAACGGATTACCGGTGCAACAGACCTGCGACGAGTGTATCTCTAGTATTTCTTGTTGTATATAGATAATATGTGTACTTGTATATTTTTCTTTCCTATGACAGTCCACCAGTCCGACTGGCAGCAACTTACTCTCAGACCAAGAATAATTCGAAGTCGTGACCTTGCGATTATTGCTGTGGCCACTGTCGAAACAAACACATTCATGTGAGACCATCCTCAGTGCAGTTCATCAAGATGGCTTAGGGTCTAATAAACGTAGCGCTCAATAATACTTCAAACTAAACTCGAGTAATTTTCCAACACGACGACTTTGTTGCTCAACACAAGCTCAACAACCTTCTGGCAGGAAAGAGACAAGTAAGCGAATGGTCAGTCAGACAACGAGGAGGAAATTTGGGCGCTCAGATCTGGCCTCGTCATATCCACATTCTACCCAGTCGATAAACCGCCTCAGAAGGGGTTACAACGACAGGGTACCGTATTTATACGGTTCGTTCGGGATACGGATGTATCACCACGACATGGATCATCCTCACGCGGAGAAGAAACAAAAGGTCAGCTCACCATATGGACACTACAGCCTTCTCTCGATAGATAAAACAGAGTGAGATGTGGATTGACAGCGACAGACATTATGTACAAAGACCTCTTCTGGGGATTACGCCAGCGGACTGATCAGCCTGCACCACAGTCAGAAAGGCTTTTTCCTCTCAGCATAAGGACACGTACTTGATCAGAGACGGCTGCGGGTTGCTTCGAGTGAAGCCGACGTAGATAATCAGAGGTATCCAACCATAATGAAGCACGGTCTGCAATGAATCAGCTATCGTTCCCGACACAATACAACACGCACTCGTCCAAGCTCGACGACTTTTGCTATTGTTTCCTGCGTAAAAACTATGAGTACACCGCTGGAAGTACAGGAAAACGGCCGACGGACCTTGGTATCCTCTGAGGGCATGGTGGAAATTTTGAGAGACGGATACGGCAAATCCCGAGGCGATCAAAAAAGTTCTTACCGACGACCACATCCACAGTGAAGATGCCGCTCCAGCCTTCATCGTCGGCGATTCACGTACACAGCTCACTGAATGCTTCCGCAGCTGTTCAAAATGCGCCGTAAGCTCCCAAGATCCCTTTCTTGGTGGTTGCTAACGAACGATATGCAGGCGGACACCGACCAGTGTAACGATCCACCCCGTGGCTCTTTTCTCAATTCTCGACCATTACTTGCGACGGACGGACAAGCAGGATCGCGTCCTGGGAACTCTCCTTGGTACGCGGACGGACTCAGGGGTGGAGGTCCGCTCGTCGTTTGCTGTGCTTCACAGCGAGACCAGCGAGCAGGTAGCGGTGGACATGGACTACCATCGGACGATGTACGACCTGCATCATAAAGTCAACTCGAAGGAGGTTATCGTCGGCTGGTGAGCCTATCTTCTTCCTTTGTATTGGACTGTAACTAACAGACACTAGGTACTCGACGGGCTCGAACCTCAATACTTTTTCAGCTCTCATTCAAAATTTCTATTCGCAAGAAACAGCGCCTCACCAGGCCATCCATGTCGCTCTGAATACCGGTATAGATGACGGCGAGGCCGCCGGCATAAAAGCATACTTCAGGTACGTGCTCTCATTGACATACAATATGTTTATTAATCCAATGCTCAGCTCACCAGTGGGCGTATTCCCAAGACCCGAAAATTGCGTGTTCGTCCCGGTACCCGTCGAGCTACGGTTCCATGATGCTGAGCGGAGCGGACGTGAGTATATTCCTTTCATGGACAAACCACCAAATCCTGACATCGACATCCTCAAGTCGATCTCTTGGCGTCGACTGCGGCCTCACCCAGCTCGACGAGCAATCAGCCCTTGGCTGACCTGGAAATCCTCGAGCAGTCTATCCAGAACGTGTCTGGCATGCTTGACCGCGTGCTGGTGTATGTGCGATCGGTGCTGGCTGGAGAGACGAAGGGTGATCCGGCGCTGGGGAGGTACCTGATGGATACGCTGGGCGCTAGCACAGATGACCTGGAGAAGGGTGGCTTCAACGCGAGTCTGCAGGTATGTTTTCTGACGATGTTTCTAGCTGTATTAGATGCTGATAATACTGCAGGATACATTGATGATCTCATATTTGGCGAACTTGGTACGGGCACAGGCAGAGGTGTCCTCTCGGCTAGCGCTTGTCACATCTGCTTGATGACGCTGGTCCGGGATGTTTCACGGCCGCGGTAATATGTCTTGCAACATCATGTTATATAGTGGCAAGTAGTGTTTGAATAGCTTCGTTATTCATGGATAAGATCTCACCTATGTTCTACGAATAATAGCTACGTTGACATATCTCAATGAGTAGGCATTTGCCGGTGGTCCTCCTCGAATCGCAACTTGAACTTGAAATCAGCATAAGCGGCCAGATCTCGTTTCCTTGCCAGGTGAACTGGTTGGAATGTCATGTATAATCTCGCGCCCTCATTCAGTGATAGTTAGCATAGGTTAACACCGTTCAGCTGTCTGCTTTTCCTTCACTAAAAGAAGCTGAACTATGTAAAAGTTGACAACTAGCTCTGTTGCGAACGAGTAGAGATTTACTGTTCTATTTATATAATCATAGTAGCCATCTAAGTAGACCCGTATTTCCTAAATCAACAACTATGCGCTTCCAAGTTAACGAGATCTTCCCCGTCGGGTTAAGACCAATTACCAGCATCCTGAACGACTCTACCCTCATTCGAGGCATTCACTAGATCTTGAACCGTCTAGGGGTCGTAGACGTATCCCGGAGGAATATTGGTATTAGTGAATGGTGCACCCTCCGTGATATGTTTCGCACACGCGTCGTAGTTCTCATAGGCATACTTCTCCGAGTCGTGTTTGGCTAGCCAGTCGCCGACGAGCTTACCGAGCGCCTTGGGATCCTTCAACACGACTTCCCAGTTGTTGCGGTGCAACTGCTCACGCGTCTTGAATCCCGCTCTTTGGGCGCACGAGACGCGTTCAAAGCTAAGCGTACAGATCGCATCAGTTACGAGGGAAGTGAATTGGGATTAAGAAAAGCGACGCACTTGTTGAGCATATCTCTATGCGCACTGTCCCATTTGGTCAGGATTTTAAATATTCATCGTTCCTTACCAGGGAACATTTTTTCCAAGTTGCATGCTGCTTAGTTATTTATTTTATGCGCGTCATTACATATCCTGGGGCCTAACGATTTAGACTACACGATGAAGCGTAACTGTTGGTCCAAAACCCGACTTAATGGCAAGTTCCTCGAATCTGTTTTCGTCCCGCCATTTTACTAGCTGCTCGACATCATCGCTATCAACTCCTGTGAATCTCAAGAAACGGGTCGATCCATTGACGGTAACGAACCGTAGAGGGCTTGCGTAGTCCAAGCGCACTTTCAACATGTTAACGAAATTGCCGTCAACAAATCCCACCTCTACAACTTCTCTGAAACGGGACCGGCGATCATACATGTAGACAGAGAATTCCTCCAGGAGGGGAATGAGGCTTAGTTCATTATCACCGGAGCTATTGATGGTCGTTTCGGCCATCTTCTCGATGACGATTTGAAGGATTAAATCAGAGTCCTCACTCCATTGAGTGAGAGAGAACCCCAAGTAGGCAAGTTGTGGAGACAAAGAGAGAATGGATATAATGTTATCATCGAGAACCGTATCTGCGATGGATAAATATGTAAGGGAACACCTCGAGCGTATGATGAGGTCATGCAACGCAGGAAGCACATCGGGAAATGTAGACCTGTCGCCCACTTCAGGGGAATTTTTCTGAATGTCGACGCTTTCAAGCTCTGGGAGTTCTAGGCTTCGCATAAACGAGGCTTCGCGAATAGCCAGTGTGTGTAGAGTTGGATGGATGATGCGGGGGGTGGCCACGGGCAAGTCACCTTCTGCTTGGCCCTGGTGCCGGACCTCGAATTCTTCCAAAGAAGGAGAGTCGCGGACTATATCTAGATACATCTGATGTAGATGTCCAAAGTAGTCTGTTGCTCTGTCGTCAGAGAACTTGACAAGATTGGAGGTTGGAACTGACACAGGAAGGAGACAATCTCTGAGTCCCTTGAAGGTCAGACACTTCAAACTTGGGGCGAATTCCAGAGCATTGAAAGACTCGGTGATAGGGCCAGTTTATATGATACAAGTTTCCAGACAGGAAACCTTTCCACGAACAGATGGAAGAAGTTGGAAAAGTTCTTGAGTGATATCGAGATCGACAGACTTCCACCGATGGGACAGCGACAGCAAAATTTGGAAAAGAGATTTGCTGGTTCTTCGTACCTCCATATCTACATCCCGTGAATCCCAGCGGGGACCGTCAAAAGTAAACTTCAGCCTGCGGTTCCCGCAATGCGACAGCGCTGCTTTTAACAAAGAGATGGGATCCTTCTCCATTTTTTGGCGCACTGGTACCGAAAAGGTGGCCCAACTACTCGGGCAAAGGGAGCGCGAGACCTGGCGCCATGAACGACACACTCGGGAAAGGACCCAGGGGCCAGCCTTCACATGAAAAACATCATATCCCCATTCCGACTTCTCGTTTCCACTGCAGGCGTAGAATATCTCCGCGAGGACCTCAGAGGGTACACGACGAACAGGAGACAAAACCGCCTTGTAATCCTCTTCAATCAATTGGAGATGTCGGCGCTTATCCTGCAGGGCTTTGAGAAAGTCGCTGGTGCGCAGGATTTCAGCCTGTATCTCGTCGATGGTAGCGCTCACACGGAGTGCTGATGATCGAAGAGGTCCAAGCATAGACCCCGTTGGTGGTTCATTGTTGCGAAGAAGGGTGGGAAGAAAGGGAAGGTCGTCACGGAGGAACACGTGGGTACTGTTGCATGGAGCACCACAAGTTGTACACTTGAGAGGAGTGTTCATCTAGGGGACAGAAAAATCAGGCGAGACACAGTGAGGCGAATCAAGGAGGCCATTACAATTGTAGTTTCGTGCGCGCTCCAAACCGAAATCGGACTCGATATAGCCGCAGGATTCGAGATACTCCTTTTTTAAGTAGGAGAGTGAAGGCTCAGTGGAATAAAACCAATAAAACTAAGAAACCACGAGTTCAGAACCAGAAGGAGTGGGCATAATGTGGATTCTTACGCTCGCTGTAGTATTGCTGTGACGAGAAATCTTGTGTACAGGGTTAGTCGTCCTGCCTTTGCTAACGTTCGCGTCGTACTTCAATATCAGTCAAAGCTCTCCAAGCTTCAAGCTTCAATCTCAGGCCCTGAAAGGCAGACTCCAATTTCGGTAACGGAAAAAAGCGTTAAACAGATTTACGCACGTCGTAGTGGGAGAAAGAGAAACGATCGGTCCGATTCCGATTCCGCGACGTCTCAGCGGCTCGAAGTTCGAACAGTCATCACAAATCCTTCCTTACGCCTCTTTCTCTTTCAATGTACCTCTTCTTTCACTCTTGAACAAATAAACACTCGAACTCACTAGGAAATAGCCCATCACCACTTGACGCGTCTGCTGCTGATAACCTAGACCATAACCGCAATTGCTCTCACCGTCAGATCAGCCTGTTCATTCTCCCTTGGAGTTCGATCTTCTGAAGATGAAATGAAGTTCGGCTGAATATTCCTGTTTCCGCCATTCTCTTGTTCTGCTCCGCAATAAAGTTCTTCGAAGCAAAATCGGGTTTCGCATGTTGGTGAGTACAACCACAAAGGTATGTGTCAGGGTTTCAGTCTGTGACATCGTTGGTATGCACCACGCTAGGGCCCTGGGTTCAAGGTTCATTGACAAAAATCCAATGATCCCCTTTACTCGGAAGGAAGGTCCATAGACATCATACGATCTTCACGTTCTTTTTTTGACATGGGTAACGGAAGCAAAAAGGAGCAATAAAAGCACCGCATCATATCTATAGGCTGCTTATTAAATCCAGATCAACTAATATTTTAAAAGCCCACGGTCTTTCTCTCCGCCCCAGCATCATGGCAGATTGCATCGTATGTCACCTACGGTGCGCAAATGACGAGGCGCTGGAAAGGCACTGGGATCAGTGGCATCCTAGTCTGGCGAGTCTCAACCGAAGTGTAAAAAGTATTCAGGCGTCGGT